>JAIOJX010000001.1:2327500-2927500 GCA_022376925.1 Tragulus kanchil | reverse complement strand
TGTTTGGGAGTTTGGCAGAAATCAGAAAAATTATTAACTTAATATACCTCAGAAGAGAGAGCTCACACTGACCAAAGAGCTACAACTCAGGGGGAAGGAAGCCTTGGGAGAAATCAAAACCACAGAGAGCGTAAGCATGAAATTCTGAGTACAAACTCTGCCTGAATCTTTGACTGACCATTGAACTACACAAGGAATGGGGACACATCTCAAGAGTCAGGTGAAACAAAGCAGTCAGAAGCTGTTTAAAATGTGTTGTTGTTGCTGCTTAGTCACTAAGTCATATTCAATTATTTTGCAACTTCATGGACTATAGCCTGCCAGGTTTCTTTGTCCATGGAATTTTCCAGGCAGAAGACCGGAGTGGGTGGCCATTTCCTTCTCCAGGGGCTCTTCCCCACCCAGAGATTGAACTTGCATCTCCTGTGATGTATGCATATTCCCTCCCACTAAGCCACCAAGGAAGCCCCCTTAGTGGCTTCCAATTATATGTGTGATGAATTCCAATACCTTTCCCTTACCTAGAAAGCACTTTGTAAATTGGCCCTTGTCTTCTCTAAGTTCTTCTTCCAATACTTGTACCTCCAAAAATTGCCAGTCTGGTTTTTCTCCTCCTCTAGAACACCAAGAACACCCCTGCCTAAGGATTAAGAGATTAAATAATTTGTTGTCTGAACTCCAACACTTTAGAGACTGAGAAGAGGCTTTATCTATAATTATATCAGAATGACAGGTGTAAGCCAGTACTATGCCAGCTGTAAGCTGGAATTAAGATTCCCATATAAAACCAACACCCTGAAGGGCTCTAACCTCAGGATAAGGGTGAATTAGATAAAATGAACTAGACAAAACCAGTCCACAGCATGAAAACTCAGAAGGATCCTTATCCTAGCATGAATTCCAAAATAATTAACAACAAAATAGGAAAGGCATATCATTTAAAAAGAAGTAACAATTTGATTGCAGTCTTGAAAGCAACAATAGAAGCCAAAAGAACTCTATAGACAATTAGAGTAACACTTAAGAGTGATTTCAAAACAAACATGAGTTTAGATAAATAAAATACAATTTTTCTCATGGCTGGGTTCCTCACAAAATTCAGGCCTCATTCAGAAATCTCCACATCAGAGATGTATTCTTTGACCATTCTATCATAAATGGTAATCCCTCTTCCCCTTACTATGTGTTCTTTTTACTCATGTATTATTTATTATTTTGTCAGACAGCTCTGAAAAATGGTGCTTTCATTTGCTTACTCTTTCTCTCATTCTACTAGCCTGGATGCTGTATGAGAGCAGAGCCTCTGCTTTATCTCTAGCACCTAAAACCCTAGCTGACCTATCATAGCTGGTTTACAAATATTTTTTAATTAAAAAATGACTGAATGAATCCATAGGAAAGGAACTACTAAAATAATTTTTTAAGTAGTTGAAAATGAAACCGGCAGGAAGATGCAAGAAGGAATGGTGAGCAAAAGTGCTGACAAACTTATGGGTCAAACTAAACAAATAACGGCTCTCTACAAATGACAATAAGGGCTATAAAAACAAAGCAGAATAAATAACCACAGTGAGCCAAATGGAAGGAGAAAGTAGGACATGTGGATTGATATATGTCTTGTATTATTTGAGAGGAGAGTGGAAATATTAAATTTAAGATCAAGTGTATATATATATATATATATATATATATATACATATTAACATTTAAGGTAACCACTAAGGATACACTAGAAATAGAATGTAAAACATACAAAAGAGAAAAACAAATGGGAATAGGGGAAAATGCTTCAATCCCACAGAAAGGGGAGAAAAAATAAAGCATATAGAAACATGAAGGGAAAGAATATATAAAATAAGGCAGTAGAAACAAGCAATATAATCTAATGATAAATCAACAATATAGTTATATATTGTATATTATATATGCAAGTTATACCTAAGGGCACATAAAAACACAGGTTGAAAATAAAGTGATGGAACCAAGTATAGGAAAATTCTGATCAAAATAAAGTCATAGAACACAAGTAGCATGGACTGTAAGACACTTTTCTTCAGGATGTACTATTACACTAAAAATGTACATCAAGTGAAAACCTTCTTCATTTTTATGTATGGGGAGCATAGACTCAAAGTATGTAAGGGGAAGATGACAAACCCACAGATTCTTAATAAACTAGAGACCAATTAGGTCAATAGTTTATATGATGGAAGTATGTGAAGAATCCTTTCGACAGCTCTGAACTAAGGAAGACACATAGACTTATCTACTTAACAAGTAGTAACACATTATCTTTCTCACCAAAAATAGATGATCATATGCTAAGCAATAAACCAAATCTAGAGAAGCATTAAAAAGATTTCATATCCTACAGATTATCTATTTGAATATGAGGTATTAAATTAGAAATTAAATTGGTGATGGGCCAATTAAATTATTAAAGGGCTAATGTTTTTAGTGATGTATATTTTTTGATTGGAGTATAATTGTTTTACAATGTCATATTAGTTTCTGCTGTACAACAAAATCCCTCGCAGACCTCCCTCCCAACTCCCCTGTCCTCTCCTTCCAGGTCCTCACAGAGCACAGAGCTGAGCTCGCTGGGCTCTACAGCAGCTGCCCACAAACTCTCGACTTTACGCAGGGTAGTGTATATATATGTCACTGCAACTCTCTGTTTGCCCTCCTTCTTCCCCCACTGTGTCTGTATGTCCCTTCTCTACTTTTGCATCTCTATTCTTGCCCTGCAAAGATGTTCATCAGTAATTTTTCTAGATTCCATATATATGCATTAGAAGTTAATAATTTTTGAAGTTGAGTGATGGATACATGAAGTTCCATTAAACAATTTTCTCTACTTTGGTGTGTGTGTGTGTGTGTGTGTGTGTATTTGTACATCATATATACAATCACTGTCAGCCTGTAGACAATAGATTGTAGGGAGATGAGAGCAGAGAGAGGCAAATCAGGGTTGGTTTTTTTTCCCCACAACTAGATATGCCAGAGACAAGAGTGGCCTGAGCCAGAGCAGTGGCAGCTGAGGTGACAATAGAAGTGGTTTGATGTGAGAACACCTATAAACACACACAGGAACAGCGAGCCAACAACAGTGATAAATCCTTCATTATCAACACATGGTTGAAAATAAAGTGATGGAACCAAGTAAGGAAAATACTGATCAAAATAAAGTCATAGAACACAAGTAGCATGGACTGTAAGACACTTTTCTTCAGGATGTACTATTACACTAAAAATGTACATCAAGTGAAAACCTTCTTCATTTTTATGTATGGGGAGCATAGACTCAAAGTATGTAAGGGGAAGATGACAAACCCACAGATTCTTAATAAACTAGAGACCAATTAGGTCAATAGTTTATATGATGGAAGTATGTGAAGAATCCTTTCGACAGCTCTGAACTAAGGAAGACACATAGACTTATCTACTTAACAAGTAGTAACACATTATCTTTCTCACCAAAAATAGATGATCATATGCTAAGCAATAAACCAAATCTAGAGAAGCATTAAAAAGATTTCATATCCTACAGATTATCTATTTGAATATGAGGTATTAAATTAGAAATTAAATTGGTGATGGGCCAATTAAATTATTAAAGGGCTAATGTTTTTAGTGATGTATATTTTTTGATTGGAGTATAATTGTTTTACAATGTCATATTAGTTTCTGCTGTACAACAAAATCCCTCGCAGACCTCCCTCCCAACTCCCCTGTCCTCTCCTTCCAGGTCCTCACAGAGCACAGAGCTGAGCTCGCTGGGCTCTACAGCAGCTGCCCACAAACTCTCGACTTTACGCAGGGTAGTGTATATATATGTCACTGCAACTCTCTGTTTGCCCTCCTTCTTCCCCCACTGTGTCTGTATGTCCCTTCTCTACTTTTGCATCTCTATTCTTGCCCTGCAAAGATGTTCATCAGTAATTTTTCTAGATTCCATATATATGCATTAGAAGTTAATAATTTTTGAAGTTGAGTGATGGATACATGAAGTTCCATTAAACAATTTTCTCTACTTTGGTGTGTGTGTGTGTGTGTGTGTGTGTATTTGTACATCATATATACAATCACTGTCAGCCTGTAGACAATAGATTGTAGGGAGATGAGAGCAGAGAGAGGCAAATCAGGGTTGGTTTTTTTTCCCCACAACTAGATATGCCAGAGACAAGAGTGGCCTGAGCCAGAGCAGTGGCAGCTGAGGTGACAATAGAAGTGGTTTGATGTGAGAACACCTATAAACACACACAGGAACAGCGAGCCAACAACAGTGAGACAGATTAAGAAATATGCTTTAAAACATTATAATCGAACTTCCCTGAAAGTCCAGTGACTGACTGCATGCTCCCAATGCAAGGGGCCCAGGTTCAATCCCTGGTCAGGAAACTAGATCCCACATGCCACAACAAAGACCCAGTGCAGCCAAATAAATAAATAACATATTTTTAAAAATCATTGTCAGGTTTGATTCTTCCAGGGAATGTAAAGACATCCTAATAAGTAGATAAGCCGGTTAATGTAATTAACACGGTAACAGATTTAAAAAGTCACACAATCGGGCTTCCCTGGTGGTCCAGTGGGTAAGGACACTGCCTTGCAGTGCAGGGGGCGCCGGTTCGATCCCTGGCCTGGGAAGATCCCATGTGCCGTGGAGCGGCTGGACTGATGTGTCCAATTACCGAGCCGGAGCTCTGGAGCGCATGCGCCCAGAGCCAGTGCTCTGCGACAACAGAGGCCACTGTGATGGGAGGCCCACACAGGCCAAAGAACAAAGATGGATGAAAATAGACAAAGGAAAGACCAATAGAAGTAGCCCGCCTGCTACCCTCCCTCCCTACCCCCCCCCCAAAAAAGTCACACAATCATCCTAATAGGGGACAAAAGAGAAGTTGCAAAATGTTCATAGTTAAACATATATACCTTTTAGAAAATGAGAACTAGAATATAGAATGTATATATGTCCTATTCATTATTGCCCACAGTCATTGATTTGGCCTTTCTAGGGTATCTTATAGAAATTCCCATATTACAAGTTCTGCATTCATCAATTTAGCCAAAATTCAAGTTCCCAGCTTTTCTTGGAGTAAGAATTGGAGTAAATGACCTAGTTATCACCAAGCACACACATGCCACAAGAAATTTCAATTCAGATGTGGCAACATGAGAAAACAGGATCTACATGGAGTTTCTAATTTTGCTGATACAGCTGCTAACAAGCATCTTGTCTTTAGTGCTATACATTGGCCACTGAATGCATAAAAAGATGCTTAACCTCAGAGTTAATCAGAAAAATGCAATAATATCAATTAGATGTCATTTCATATACATCAGGATGGCAGAAACAAAGTGTAACAATATGAATCATTAGCTAAAGTGCAGAGCAATGGAGCTCATACACTTCTAGTAGGATTAGAAATTGGTACAACCTATCACAAGAGTAATTTGGCCCTAACTGAAAAAATTAAATGTTTTCAAACCCTACAAATCAGCAATGGTATCTGCAGGTGCACACCCTAAAGAAAAGATGTGTATAAGAATAATTGTTTTCACTAGCAAGAAAGAAAAAAAAAATTGCACATTGACAGAACTGAGTGTATTAATATGAATAAATATGCATAGACTTTAATAGTCCATAGCAGTTAAATAAACTAGGTTAAATGCATCAAAAAAGAATAACTTTCAGTACAGTTAACAAATAAGTTGCTTAAAATGATAAACAAGTTATGATGCCTTTTAATTATTATAGCATGAAAGCCACTATGTTTTATTTATCGTAATGTTTGCTATTTTGTGTGATATATACAGAGTTGATAAAGAAGGCTGAGTGCTGAAGAATTGATACTTCCAAACAGTGGTGCTGGAGAAGACTCTTGAGAGTCCCCTGGACTGCAAAGAGATCAAACCAGTCAATCCTAAAGGAAATCGACATGACTACTCATTGGAAGGACTGATGCTGAGGTGGAAACTCCAATACTTTGGCCACCTGATGTGAAGAGCCAACCATTGGAAAAGACTCTGGTGCTGGGAAAGATTGCGGGCAGGAGGTAAAGGCAGTGACAAAGGCTGAGATGATTGGATGTCATCACTGACTCAATGGACATGAGTTTGAGCAAGCTCCAGGAGATAGTGAAGGTCAAGGAAACCTGACGTGCTGAGGCTGGAAAGAGTCAGACATGACTTAGCAACTGAATGACAAATATATCCTTAGTTATAGGTCTAGAGTATGCAATTGAATGACCAAAAAAAGCAAATTCATGGTTGTTCTTATCTCTGAGGAAGAGGGGAAACAGAGGAGTAGAATCGGGATACACAGGGATTTTATTTCTGTCTTTAAAGATTATATATTTTAATATGAAAAGAAATACAGCAAAACTTTAAGATTTAAAAACGTTGGGTGATGATTACCCAGTTTTTTATGTATTATTCTCTCTACATAGTCAAAACTATGGGGGAAATCACATAGTAATTATTTGCTCTATAAATATCACATGACCTTTGGCCAAAAGCAATTCAATTTTGACCTGACCATTCTAGAAGTACAATCAATTCCTTCCTTGCAAATCGAGCCTTTGTATACTCTCCAAGGATGATTGCCTCCAAATTGACAAATGAATACTGTTCTTTTGTGAGGCATCTAAATCAAATCTTCCCAGATAATAAGCCTAAGTTTGCCTCCTGGGAAAGGTGCTTAATACATTTTCTACACTGCTCAGAGATAACACGAAGCTCTTGGAGAAAAATTTCTGGCTTGGTGTTAAATCTTGGATGTCTTCAACTCTCTAACATAATGTGTTCTGTATCAAAGCAGGCTCCCAGAAAGGGCATGTGTGGCTGGATCAGCTTTAGCAGAGTCTTGGGGCCATTCAGTCCTCCTTTTGCTCTTTGCCTCCTCTCTATTATTCTTTATTTTGGAAAACCATAATCCACGTGCCTCTTTCAGTTGTTATTTAACCTTGAATAGTTTTACTAGTATTGTTTATGTGTCCCGCCTGTCTAGTTTACATAAGAGTAGCCCATGAGCTTCCCTGGTGGTCCAGTGGGTAAGGAAACTTCCTTGCAGTGCAGGGGGCGCCAGTTCGATCCCTGGCCTGGGAAGATCCCGCGTGCTGTGGAGCGGCTGAACCGATGTGTCCAATTACTGAGCCGGAGCTCTGGAGCGCATGCACCCAGAGCCGGTGCTCTGCGACAACAGAGGCCACCGCGATGGGAGGCCCACATAGGTCAAAGAACAAAGATGGATGAAAATAGATAAATGAAAGACCAATAGAAGTGGCCCGCCCGCCCCCCTCCCCAACCCGCGCCCCGTCAAAAAAAAAAAGGCACCCAGTTAAAAAAAAAAAAAAAACTTGAACAAACAAAAAGTAGCCCATGAGATTCCTGATCATGGATTCCTAGGCAAAACGCCATGGACATGGACCCCTTTTGATGTTGTATCTGCAAATATGATTTCCATTAGTATTGACTGGTTTGATCTCCTTGCAGTCCACACAACTCTCAACAGTCTTCTCCAACACCACAGTTCAAAAGAATCATATTGCCTACTTTCTTCATTACCTGGCTATCCACTTTATACCCTAGGAAGTTTCTCTCAGCTTTACTGAGACATGATCAACAAATAAAAATTGTATATTTCAGTTATACGAGGTGACTTTTAAAGGTTCACAACAGGATGATTTAATATGCACTTTGTGAAATAATTACCACAATCAAGTTAACACACCTATCACCTCATGTAGTCACTGTGTCTGTGTGTGTGTGTGGTGAGAACATTTAATATCTACTCTCTTTAAAAATATTAGCTATTGGGATGGGGTGGGAGATGGGAAGGAGGTTCAAGAAGGAGGGGACGTATATATACCTATGGCTGATTCATGTTGATGTTTGGCAGAAACCAACACAATAATATTGTAAAGCAATTATCCTTCAATTAAAAATAAATGAATTTTAAAAATTAGCTGTTAACTTTCTGTTTCCCTTTCTAATCACTGACCATATTAATATCCTATCATTGTTAAGCCAGTATCCCATGTTTTCTGCATTCTAATTCAGAGGATCTTTAGAGACCAGGGAAAGATACTATTTGTCAAGAGCCACTCTTCACTGGTAAGGAATAGACAGATTTAATTTGTAAGACAAGTGGCAATGAAACTACATTTTCATAAAATATTTTTATCTTTGCTACCTCTACCGTCTTTCCATATATTGAGAAAATGATCTAAAATCTCCTAAAAACAGAAAATCATAGACAGTTACATGACTTCAGTTCATTCAAATTGACATCATGTACCTTGTTCTGTTTCTTTCCTGGATTAATTTTGTTGTTGAAGAACTGTATATTGTGTGACTATCAAGCTGCATTTGCTGCAAATGGTTAACACACATTTTCATTCACAATGGTTGTAAACTTCCCACTGTACCCAGCTTCCAACTTATGTCTTGTATGCTTGTTTCTTTCTTTCCCAGACTTTCCCATTAGAAACATCTACCACTCTTCAGTTTTCATCTCTGTCAAATTTTCTTTCATCATAGTTCCTTATTTTCATAGATGGAGAAGTCCTCAAAACTAGTGCCCAAAGGTTACAGTCATTCATTAATCATTGACTTACTAGCTTTGGTACTCAATAGCATCTCCTTAAAAAAAAATGCTACTTTCATCCTGTATCTGCAGGTCCTGCTACTAATATTTCACATCATCTCAGCAAACACAAAGGACCTGTGTCAGGTTCTGTGATAGGCACTAGAGATAGAAATGTATCTGACATGTTATCTGCCTTTGAAGAACTTTCATCCAATGGAAGGAACATAGTCATTATTTTCCCCTCAAATTTAATTTGTTCCATCTCATTCATAGCTATTCTGCCCTGATAGGATAGAAGTTCAGCTAAAAATATCGTGAAGTTTATTTGACCAAAGGCTGCCCTATCAGGAAAAAACCATTCTGTTATTTCTGCTTAATCATGGGGAGAAAACAAACAAGCTGAAGATGAAACTTCAGAAGATAAAACATCTGGATTGCTTGAAATGTCTTCAGAACCTATGCACACCCATGTGTGCCTGCTTAGGTGTGGGAAAAAAAAAGACCAGGGAGACAAGCTGGTTTAGGTAGAAGCTATGTGTACATTTCTGTAGTATCCCAGAATTGGGGTTATCTGTTTGCACATGGTTTGAACATAAGGAATAGACAGATTTAATTTGTAAGACAAGTGGCAATGAAACTACATTTTCATAAAATATTTTTATCTTTGCTACCTCTACCGTCTTTCCATATATTGAGAAAATGATCTAAAATCTCCTAAAAACAGAAAATCATAGACAGTTACATGACTTCAGTTCATTCAAATTGACATCATGTACCTTGTTCTGTTTCTTTCCTGGATTAATTTTGTTGTTGAAGAACTGTATATTGTGTGACTATCAAGCTGCATTTGCTGCAAATGGTTAACACACATTTTCATTCACAATGGTTGTAAACTTCCCACTGTACCCAGCTTCCAACTTATGTCTTGTATGCTTGTTTCTTTCTTTCCCAGACTTTCCCATTAGAAACATCTACCACTCTTCAGTTTTCATCTCTGTCAAATTTTCTTTCATCATAGTTCCTTATTTTCATAGATGGAGAAGTCCTCAAAACTAGTGCCCAAAGGTTACAGTCATTCATTAATCATTGACTTACTAGCTTTGGTACTCAATAGCATCTCCTTAAAAAAAAATGCTACTTTCATCCTGTATCTGCAGGTCCTGCTACTAATATTTCACATCATCTCAGCAAACACAAAGGACCTGTGTCAGGTTCTGTGATAGGCACTAGAGATAGAAATGTATCTGACATGTTATCTGCCTTTGAAGAACTTTCATCCAATGGAAGGAACATAGTCATTATTTTCCCCTCAAATTTAATTTGTTCCATCTCATTCATAGCTATTCTGCCCTGATAGGATAGAAGTTCAGCTAAAAATATCGTGAAGTTTATTTGACCAAAGGCTGCCCTATCAGGAAAAAACCATTCTGTTATTTCTGCTTAATCATGGGGGAGAAAAACAAACAAGCTGAAGATGAAACTTCAGAAGATAAAACATCTGGATTGCTTGAAATGTCTTCAGAACCTATGCACACCCATGTGTGCCTGCTTAGGTGTGGGAAAAAAAAAAAAAAGACCAGGGAGACAAGCTGGTTTAGGTAGAAGCTATGTGTACATTTCTGTAGTATCCCAGAATTGGGGTTATCTGTTTGCACATGTGTGTCTGTGAACTAATTAATAAGTGAAAGTGAGTATGTGTGTGTGTGTGTGTTCATATGTTTAAATAACAGCTTCCATTTCTTTCTTATGAAATTTTTAATCAATCACCCAGCAATAAAAAAAAGAGAACTGCACCTATCTGGTGAATTTGGTTATCCCCCTGCCTTGCCTCACAACCACTTAAGACTTCTTCTCCTGAGAACTAGCTTGTTTCTCCAACTGACTCCTAGACTTCTCCTGACTGAAGGAAGACCCAGGTAAAGTCGACATGCCTAAACCACCTCTCAGTCCCCAGCCTTTCCCCTCTTGTGGTTCATCCTACCCAGACTACCAGAGTAACCATTCTCAAATAATGGCTCTGCATAACCTATAGGAAAAGCTCTATCATGACACTACACAACTGTCTGTATTTACCCAACTGATCTAAATAGACTGTGTCCCCTGATTGGTAGTAGTCCCACTGAAGATAAAGAAAAGTATCTATGTAGTGAGCAGGGATATTTCACATTTTTGAACATATTTTTCTTCTGATTTAAGATTTTAACTTTCAACCCAAAGTCACTCATACAGTAAAACTTTATGGAGCATCTAATAACTGTCAGACATGCTGAGCAAATAATGCTTCTTTGTCCCACATCATGATAATCTTTCAAATATCTGGAATCTGAAATAGGTATTTATCAGGTGCTCCATTATGACAGGGTCTCGTGCCTCAACTCTGCACTGCATTCTTTGCTTTCGGTAGCAAGGGAGAAAGGCAGAAGGGGAAGTCCTTGTAGATGGCTCATGAGTCACCCCCTTGGTAGTTCTACTGTGCCCTGCCCTTTCCTTAAATCTTCTCTGAAGCTCTCCTCCTTGTCCTCCTCACAATATCTGGAATCAGTACATTAAGGCTGTATATCGTCACCTTTCTTATTTAATTTATATGCAGAGTACATCATGCAAAATGCTGGTCTGGATATGGGGAGAAAACAAACAAGCTGAAGATGAAACTAGAAGATAAAACATCTGGATTGCTTGAAATGTCTTCAGAACCTATGCACACCCATGTGTGCCTGCTTAGTGTGGGAAAAAAAAAGACCAGGGAGACAAGCTGGTTTAGGTAGAAGCTATGTGTACATTTCTGTAGTATCCCAGAATTGGGGTTATCTGTTTGCACATGTGTGTCTGTGAACTAATTAATAAGTGAAAGTGAGTATGTGTGTGTGTGTGTGTTCATATGTTTAAATAACAGCTTCCATTTCTTTCTTATGAAATTTTTAATCAATCACCCAGCAATAAAAAAAAGAGAACTGCACCTATCTGGTGAATTTGGTTATCCCCCTGCCTTGCCTCACAACCACTTAAGACTTCTTCTCCTGAGAACTAGCTTGTTTCTCCAACTGACTCCTAGACTTCTCCTGACTGAAGGAAGACCCAGGTAAAGTCGACATGCCTAAACCACCTCTCAGTCCCCAGCCTTTCCCCTCTTGTGGTTCATCCTACCCAGACTACCAGAGTAACCATTCTCAAATAATGGCTCTGCATAACCTATAGGAAAAGCTCTATCATGACACTACACAACTGTCTGTATTTACCCAACTGATCTAAATAGACTGTGTCCCCTGATTGGTAGTAGTCCCACTGAAGATAAAGAAAAGTATCTATGTAGTGAGCAGGGATATTTCACATTTTTGAACATATTTTTCTTCTGATTTAAGATTTTAACTTTCAACCCAAAGTCACTCATACAGTAAAACTTTATGGAGCATCTAATAACTGTCAGACATGCTGAGCAAATAATGCTTCTTTGTCCCACATCATGATAATCTTTCAAATATCTGGAATCTGAAATAGGTATTTATCAGGTGCTCCATTATGACAGGGTCTCGTGCCTCAACTCTGCACTGCATTCTTTGCTTTCGGTAGCAAGGGAGAAAGGCAGAAGGGGAAGTCCTTGTAGATGGCTCATGAGTCACCCCCTTGGTAGTTCTACTGTGCCCTGCCCTTTCCTTAAATCTTCTCTGAAGCTCTCCTCCTTGTCCTCCTCACATCTACTCACATCTATAGAAGAATCAGTACATTAAGGCTGTATATCGTCACCTTTCTTATTTAATTTATATGCAGAGTACATCATGCAAAATGCTGGTCTGGATGAAGCAAAAGCTGAAATCAAGATTGCCAGGAAAATATCAATAACCTCATGTATACAGACGATAACACACTTATGGCAAAAAGCAAAAAGGAACTGAAGAGCCTCTTGATAAAGGTGAAAGAGGAGAGTGAAAAAGCTGGCCTAAAACACAACATTCAAAAAACCAGGATCATGGCATCCAGTACCATCACTTCATGGTAAATAGATGGACAAACAATGGAAACCATGACATACTTTATTTTCTTGGGCTCCAAAATCACCATGGATTGTGACTGCAGCCATGAAGTTAAAAGACACTTGCTCCTTGGAAGAAAAGCAATGACAAATCTAGACAGAGTATTCAAAAGCAGAGATATCACTTTGCTGATGAAAGTCCATATAGTCAAAGCTATGCTTTCTCCAGTAGTCATGTATGGATGTGAGAGTTAGACCATAAAGAAGGCTTGAATTGATCTTCTTTAGACCATAAAGAAGAAGAATAGATCTCTTTGAACTGTGGTGTTGGAGAAGACTATTGAGAGTCCCTGGGACCGCAAGAAGATCAAAACAGACAATCCTAAAGGAAATTAACCCTGAATATTCATTGGAAGGACTGATGTTGAAAGCTGAAGTTCCAATACTTTGGCCACCTGATGCAAAGAAATGACTAATTGGAATAGACCCTAATTTGGGGAAAAGTAGAAGGCAGAAGGAGAAGGCGAGGACATGGTTGGATGGCATCACTGAGTCAATGGATATGAGTTTGAGCCAGCTCCAGGAGATGGTGGACAGGGAAGCTTGGTGTGCTGCAGTCCACGGGGTCACAAAGAGTTAGACATGACTGAGCAAATGAAATGAACTGAGTGTCTAGAAGTAGGTTTGACTCTTCCCCCAAACATTCTGCATCACTGCGGTCTGTCCACTTCCCCAGTGAATGTCTGTTTGGAAGGAATGGACTTCTTGAATGACACCACCAGTTGCTAGACTGAGTCCCCACCATGTGCCCTCCTCACATGACCTATTTGTCCTAAAATGTGTGTGGTACAGCAAATTGTGAAGGGTGAAGTCAGAGAAATTTTAATTGAGAATAGGGAGCCAAGCTGAATTTTGAAAGATATGCTTTAGAATGAAGGGAACGGTTCTCCTGATAGGGGATATATGATATGTGAATAGGTGGGGATAACAAGCAAACGATGCATTTAGTTAAATGTATATATGATGGTGAGGATAGGCAATTTATGAGACAAGACTTCTTAGAATACAGATCTAAGGCCCTGCTACAGGAAAAACCCAACCTGTTTCTTTCTTTCTTTTTTTTTTTGATCTGTTGCATCATCTTTCACTGTTATCTTTGCAAAAACCATACTCACCATGTCCGTGTCTGACACTGGGCCAAAGCTGGTCACATAAATGTCAGTCTTCACTTCAGTCACTGCATCTGGTCAAAAGAAAGTAGAAAAGCAGAGTGTTATGAAAGCCTGTTGCCTTATGTCAGAGAGATTCCTGTTCTCCAAATGATAGCAAACTTGTTATTCTAAGAAAGGATACTTGGTAAAACTCAAAAACTCTCATTTGTACTATTTCTTCACAGAGAATGTGCTAGGTATAGGAACAAAATTCATCCCTTTAGGTACCACTGAGAGCAACAGCAGACTCCCCAAACTCCGAAGCTTAGGGAGAGCTCTTCAAGATCTCTAACAGTCACACATGCTGGGCTGTCACACTGGGATTATCCTTACCTGTGGTAGGTTACAAATATTCCAATAGCCAACTCTGTTCCACTTTCAGGAACACAGGATGATTGTAGTGCTGCTTCCCTGCCCACTGAAAGTAGGGAGGGGATGTGTGACTGGTTTTGGTTATAGGAATAAGAAATATGTGTTCCTTCCTGTGGGACAATTAATATCCAATGCAAGAGACTGCCTGCCATTGTCATCTTGGAAACAAGTGCTAATCTGGAGCTACTGAAAGACTGAAACAGCCTGGAGTGATGAGCCAGCACCTGGAGGGCAAGTGCCCTGGAGAGCTGCCTGGATCTACAATAGCCTTTGCATCAATGAGAAGGAAGCTTCTGCTGGGTTAGTGACTGAGATTTGGAGGCAATTGATATCCCCTGATACACTCTCTTTGCATTTTCCTGCTGTGACTGTCTGTTTACTTGTCTGTCTTCCCACATAAGCTAAGAGCTCCTAAAGGGCAGTCTCCCTATTTTGTTATCTCTGTGTCTTCAGTACATAGAAAAGGAGACTGTTACTCAGAAAGTGCTCACTGAACATTTTTTGGCATTAATGGAGGAATCTCATCACATATATATTTGTCAAGTTGGAAAATGATGCTCAGAGAAGTGAAGTTTTTGGAGTGCTAAGTTTCTCTTTTCCTCTTGCTCACAGTCCGATTTACCCCCATTGCAGCCAACCCACTCAAGTATACGGAGCACAGGGTAGCCTCCTTTAGCTTAGCAAAGTGAATTACACCCTACCAAACACGTCACCACTACAGTTAACTCAAACAGGGCCCACTCCAGTCCGACGTGAAAGTGAAAGTGAAAATGTTAGTCACTCATTTGTGTTCAATGCTTTGTGGCCCCATGGACTGTAGCCCACCAGGCTCCTCTGTCCATGGGATTCTCCAGGCAAGAAGACTGGAGTGGGCTGCCATTTTGTCCTCCAGGGGATTTTCCCAACCCAGGGATCGAACCTGGATCTCCTGCATTGCAGGCAGATTCTTTACTGTCTGAGCCACCTGAAGTTTTCTCCTGTCCAGGAAACCTGACCCCAGTTGAGCATGTCAGTGACACAGCTAATACACATAAAGCCCACATAGGACTTGATGTGTATGTATATTATGATGAGGCTGGTTACTGCTGTCAACGGCACTATTTTCTTAACTGTAAAATTTGTATTGCCCTTTTTAATTGAACTATAATTGATTTAAAACATGTTTGTCTTAAGGGTAAAATATTGGGATTCAATATTTGTATAGATTATACTCCATTTAAAGTTATCATAAAATATTGGTTATAGTCCCTGTGCTGTATATTACACCATTTCTTTTCCTCATGGAAAGGTAATGGACCAACCTATGCCATTCATAACGTTTACTATATTCATCCAGTCCTGGGTCCCAGACCAGATGTACTTTATATCTTGTTCAATGAAAAACTTCTGCTGGGTTAGTGACTGAGATTTGGAGGCAATTGATATCCCCTGATACACTCTCTTTGCATTTTCCTGCTGTGACTGTCTGTTTACTTGTCTGTCTTCCCACATAAGCTAAGAGCTCCTAAAGGGCAGTCTCCCTATTTTGTTATCTCTGTGTCTTCAGTACATAGAAAAGGAGACTGTTACTCAGAAAGTGCTCACTGAACATTTTTTGGCATTAATGGAGGAATCTCATCACATATATATTTGTCAAGTTGGAAAATGATGCTCAGAGAAGTGAAGTTTTTGGAGTGCTAAGTTTCTCTTTTCCTCTTGCTCACAGTCCGATTTACCCCCATTGCAGCCAACCCACTCAAGTATACGGAGCACAGGGTAGCCTCCTTTAGCTTAGCAAAGTGAATTACACCCTACCAAACACGTCACCACTACAGTTAACTCAAACAGGGCCCACTCCAGTCCGACGTGAAAGTGAAAGTGAAAATGTTAGTCACTCATTTGTGTTCAATGCTTTGTGGCCCCATGGACTGTAGCCCACCAGGCTCCTCTGTCCATGGGATTCTCCAGGCAAGAAGACTGGAGTGGGCTGCCATTTTGTCCTCCAGGGGATTTTCCCAACCCAGGGATCGAACCTGGATCTCCTGCATTGCAGGCAGATTCTTTACTGTCTGAGCCACCTGAAGTTTTCTCCTGTCCAGGAAACCTGACCCCAGTTGAGCATGTCAGTGACACAGCTAATACACATAAAGCCCACATAGGACTTGATGTGTATGTATATTATGATGAGGCTGGTTACTGCTGTCAACGGCACTATTTTCTTAACTGTAAAATTTGTATTGCCCTTTTTAATTGAACTATAATTGATTTAAAACATGTTTGTCTTAAGGGTAAAATATTGGGATTCAATATTTGTATAGATTATACTCCATTTAAAGTTATCATAAAATATTGGTTATAGTCCCTGTGCTGTATATTACACCATTTCTTTTTCCTCATGGAAAGGTAATGGACCAACCTATGCCATTCATAGCACGTTTACTATATTCATCCAGTCCTGGGTCCCAGACCAGATGTACTTTATATCTTGTTGATTTCCCATTTTCCAGAGCCATCCTTTAGGTTTAATACACTGTTGTGCTACACAGGCACAAGGCACACTCAAGGTCACTGCACATATCCACGAACATTCCATTTTCAAAGGAGACTATGAGTATCATTTAATAATCATCAAAGTTGTAGTCAATTCACCAAAACCCACAATTTACTTCCAAGTTTACTCAGCAAATAACATGTCTCTGAAACTAAAGTTGTAGTTTAGGTATTTGGGCTTTCATCTAGAGTACAGTCTTCCCTCAGAACTATTTCTGTGCTCCAAGGACAAGAGACAGTACTTGAGACAAAACATACCCCCTAAAGACTTGTCACTTCAGATGCACTGCCACATTCACTAGCTGGAGAAACATTGTCCTACCCCAAAGTACATAGAACAAAATTAGTTACTTAGTAGAAGAGACGAAACTATTCCAGGAAGGACATAGTTAGACACAGAACAACTTTCTAAACCAATTTAATCATAAAAATGGGCTTCCCAGGTGGCTCAGGGGTAAAGAATCTACCTGCCAATGCCAGAGATGAAGATGCAGGTTTGATCCCTGGGTGAGGGAGATCTCCTAGAGGAGGGTATGGCCACCCCCTCCAGTATTCTTGCCTGGGAAATCCCACGGACAGAGGAGCCTGGACAGCTACAGTCCAGGGGTTGCAAAGAGTTGAACATGACTGAAGCAACTTCGCATGCAAGATAGCTACTCATATTGAAAACAGGCTCACATAGTGCAAGAGAAAAAGGAGAAGACAGACAGTAGACTCAGGAGACTGCTCCAGTCCCCAGAGGGCAGTGGAGCCACTGTAGGTAGAAGAGTCTTGCACTGGGATAAGAAGGCTTGTGCTCTGGATCTGTGCCAAATTTTATCAATGCTTTAAGACTTTTCTTTTTGGCCTTTCTCTTGTACAATGCAGATTTGGTATCAAACAAATTTGAATTTTCTCTGTATTCTAACTAGGAACTCTTTCAGTAGCAAAAAGCATCTGACTAAAGGTGCCTAATGGCAGCAAAAGGCAATGTTTTCTCTGCTGCCTGAAGAAGACAGGAGGTCTGCATGGTTAGGCCACCCAAGATGGCTGTTCTCTCCCTCTCTGTGCCTCCCCTGCAGGACCAGTGTCTGCTTCACCCATAGCCCATTCCCATGACAGACCTTCCTTCTTTTTTATTTATTTTTGTTTTTTTTACAGAGTTTCATTGTTTACTGCCACCCATCCAGACCTTCCCTATTAATCACGGAGGCTAATCAGTAAATGTCCATGTACTATGTACTCGCTTCTGGCCCCAGCTAGTGCTTGATCTAATCTTTAGAGCAGAACTGTCTGCACTACGATTTATCAAAGGAACAGTGAGTACCCTCTACTGCCTTCTCTGGCAGCCACTGAGCACCAACCAGATGTCAATTCCCTCCATAACTGGGGACCTCCCTCTAACCCACCGGTTGCTAAGTGTCTGCTTTCCCAATAAATTAGGTCTAAACCAAACTTCAGAACATTCTCTGACTTAGAAGCAGGGAAAGACCTGGGAAGTTTGGTCTAGTACAGTGGACACAAATTCATTCTTTCCCAATTTCTGTCCCATTTTGAAAGAATCTGATAGATAAGAGAATTAGGGGAAGTGATATGAAATGAAGGGGAGGTAGAGTAAAGAAGAGGATAGAAGGAAAGAAGAGAGGGGAGGGAGGGAGGTAATTAGAATATGACTGGAGGGAAAAGCAGGAGAGAAGGGATGAATGGAAAGAGTGAGAAGAGGAAACTAACAGAGAACTAGAGAGTAACAGATAGCAAGAGCTAACAGAAATAAAGACAAAGCACGAGAAAAATGCTTAAAAAGAGAGAGAGAGAGAGAAGTAATGCTCTTGTCACCAGAGGAGCCAGAAATCTCTGATGGAGCTGGGTATGAAGACAGGGATTGTTACTTGTACCATGGCAGCACAAGTGATAAAGGGCTCTGAATTTATGTTACCATCCTTAGATATCTAGACCAGGTAAATCACATGGATATTTGATATACCTCCAGTGTTCCATATAGGGACCACAAAACCCCAGTGACTAAAGCCCATCTTTTGACTAGGAAATCCAGCTGCTTTGGAACAGTGTATGTGACGACACACAGAAGTTCCCTGCAGAAGTATTAAAAGCACGATTAAAAGCATCACGAATTGAGTTTGAATTTAGGTTCTACCATTTACTCTTTGTGTGCCTTTTATCACTTCTCTATGTTTGTTTCTTCATCTGGAAAATTAGGATAATGATACCACGTATCTCAGAATTGCTCTGAGGATTCAAGGAGACAGCATTGAAAACCAGTAGTTGGAACAAATACAGTGTTACTATATGTTATCCGCTGCTGCAGCTTAATACTGTTCCAGAGGCAAGACCATAGGAGCCACCCATAAGGCCAGGTGAACAGAACTCACTCAGAAGTTTAAAGTCCTCAATATCAGACAAAGAAGAAAGCATCTGCCCCCTACTCCACCTCCTCTGTGTGAAGGAATAATTAGAAGTTTGCTATTTCAATTAGTTAAGTGAAAAGAGCAGTGAATTAGACTAAGATTGGTGAGGGCTACCATTTTTACCAGCCCCTGTTCACAGTCTACTCATTTTTCAAATGTAAAAAATGATTTGATTGGGAGATGAGTGGCTTTTTTTCTTTTTGAACAAATATTTTCCAATGCTCCTTGGCTCTTTTTAAATTACTTTGAAAATCTAATTTTCTTCCAATATTACCTTCTGAAACCAAAGGTGAATAAAATTATCTTTTCCTTTTGCAAATTTACTGTGGTATTGGAAGCACTTGAAATTTATATTTGTATAAACACACATGCCCTGAGCCCTCATCAAGTCTCCCACTGGTGGGGAACTTATCAACCAGTTCCTAATGTCATTCCAGTTTGCTTTTGATCTGAAAGAGTAAAGATAAGCCAAATAGCAAGTGATAACTGTGTTTATGTTGACTATGAGGCTCATGTATGTGTTGTGTGCTTAGTCACTCAGTTCTGTCTGACTCTTTGTAACCCCATGGAATGTAGCCCACCAGGCTCTACTGTCCATGGGATTTCCCAGGCAAGAACACTGGAGTGGCTTGCCATTTCCTTCTTCAGGGGATCTTCCTGACCCAGGGGTTGAACCTACGTCTCCTGAGTCTCCTACATTGAAAGTGTATTTTTTATCTGCTGAGCCATCTCACAGTAAACTGTATTTTCTTGTCTGAATTCAAATAAATTCCCAATAAACTGTGGGGTTTTTTTTTAAGCAGAAACCAGAGTAGGTTCCCCAATTCTATGTTCTCCACTCCAACACACACATAAACATTGGTCTTAGTACTGCCCTTTGGATCCACAGAACAAAATCTGCTTCCTGTTTTTTTGAGACTTAAACACTTTCAGAAATTGAAAAAATGTGATCATGGTACCTCTAAGTCTCATCTTCTTCCTTTCTATGTCATGGCTCTATAACAGGAGGGAAAGGGGCAGGGCACAATTTTTTGAAAGAATGGCATAGCCCAAGGACACAACATAAACCCATTAGAATCAAATGGGTCCAAGATGGCAGACTAGACCTTGATCCTCAGTCAGCAAGCTAATTGACACACCTAAAGGTGCCATGACAGTTCCATCCCTTCCCCAAAAGAGTTGGAATAATCCTCCCACTCATTAGCATATGAAATTACCCAGCTCATAAAAGCTAAGAATGCCATGTTTTCAGAGCCGTTGGACTCACCCTCAGCGATGGCCCACACTCTTGTCTGTGGAGTGTTCCTTTGTCTGAATCTGAATAAATTCATTTCTTACCTATCACGTTGTCTCTCACTGAAATCTTTTCTGCAAAGTGACATGAAGCACCTGAGCTCCATTAGGTCCTGAAACCAGGTCAGGTATGGTGGGTTTTGGCTGGGTTTGAGTCCCAGCCTTGTGGGTTCAATTCCCAAGCAGGGTTTTGGCTGGTCTGAGTCCCAGCTATGTGGGTTTGACTCCCAACTGGGTTTTGGATTTAAGTTCCAAATCCAAGGTAAAATGGCTTCAGTTTTAAGCACCCTTACATTCCCTATTCACTTTCCTCTGGCTTGTATCTTTTTTATTTTTTTACTGGCACTCTGAAATATGTTTTATGATGAAATTGACACAATTATATAAGAGACAGAATTATAAGATGAAAATGACAAAAGTCATCGGGTGCTTGCCATTTCCTTCTTCAGGGGATCTTCCTGACCCAGGGGTTGAACCTACGTCTCCTGAGTCTCCTACATTGAAAGTGTATTTTTTATCTGCTGAGCCATCTCACAGTAAACTGTATTTTCTTGTCTGAATTCAAATAAATTCCCAATAAACTGTGGGGTTTTTTTTTAAGCAGAAACCAGAGTAGGTTCCCCAATTCTATGTTCTCCACTCCAACACACACATAAACATTGGTCTTAGTACTGCCCTTTGGATCCACAGAACAAAATCTGCTTCCTGTTTTTTTGAGACTTAAACACTTTCAGAAATTGAAAAAATGTGATCATGGTACCTCTAAGTCTCATCTTCTTCCTTTCTATGTCATGGCTCTATAACAGGAGGGAAAGGGGCAGGGCACAATTTTTTGAAAGAATGGCATAGCCCAAGGACACAACATAAACCCATTAGAATCAAATGGGTCCAAGATGGCAGACTAGACCTTGATCCTCAGTCAGCAAGCTAATTGACACACCTAAAGGTGCCATGACAGTTCCATCCCTTCCCCAAAAGAGTTGGAATAATCCTCCCACTCATTAGCATATGAAATTACCCAGCTCATAAAAGCTAAGAATGCCATGTTTTCAGAGCCGTTGGACTCACCCTCAGCGATGGCCCACACTCTTGTCTGTGGAGTGTTCCTTTGTCTGAATCTGAATAAATTCATTTCTTACCTATCACGTTGTCTCTCACTGAAATCTTTTCTGCAAAGTGACATGAAGCACCTGAGCTCCATTAGGTCCTGAAACCAGGTCAGGTATGGTGGGTTTTGGCTGGGTTTGAGTCCCAGCCTTGTGGGTTCAATTCCCAAGCAGGGTTTTGGCTGGTCTGAGTCCCAGCTATGTGGGTTTGACTCCCAACTGGGTTTTGGATTTAAGTTCCAAATCCAAGGTAAAATGGCTTCAGTTTTAAGCACCCTTACATTCCCTATTCACTTTCCTCTGGCTTGTATCTTTTTTATTTTTTTACTGGCACTCTGAAATATGTTTTATGATGAAATTGACACAATTATATAAGAGACAGAATTATAAGATGAATAATATGAACAAAAGTCAATAATACCCCCTTTATTTCACTATAGGCTATGATGGACTCTTCAGTCCTTCCCAATAACAGTCTTTCTGAGAATAGTGAGGTTTTAAGGATTGGGAGTTTGGCTAAAAGAACAAAGCCCTGACTTTTCTGTTTTCATTCTTCTATATCACTGGAAATTTTAGAGAATAAGTGCTTCTTGTTGTGCACATTGTGAGGAGAGACTAACATCCTAGAAATGAGTTCCTATGTGACTAGCTGGGTCTGCTAGCAACATGGATTCAGGGAGTGGGAAAAGTGACTTAGGGACAGGCTCTCAGAGATCTGAGAGTTGGAGTGCTCTGTTCTGTTAATGGTATTTTTGTCTTTGATAATCCTTGGGGACTGAGATACTGTAAGTACTCAGTGACACCCCCTTCCCAATAGTATTAATCACAGATAAGCTCCTCAAAGGAATCACAAACAGATGGCTTAGGGAAGCAGATAGGACAAAAGTCTGTGTTAGACTAACACAACGCTCTGCAATTGAGTAATACCCCTTGTGCAGAGTGTCAGGGCACAGCTCATAACTTTTGACATCTGGTAGGCTAGATGTCTAGCCCTATGCTTATGCTACTCCATCTAGTGTCTGGCACTTGGAATGTACAGCAACTCTTCATAGCTAGCTACATGCAATATATGTTTATAACAAAACATCTGTAAGAAATACCACAAGATTTTAAAAAGACCATAATCACTACCAACTTAACCACTGTGTGTTCTCATTAACTCTACTGTTGCTCTACTATTGCTAGAATATTGATGCTCACAGAGGTGGTATAGAACACACATCTGCTCTTATTTTCCCTGGAGCTGCAAATCCAAATATTGCCTTCATGGCATCCAGTCCCATCACTTCATGGCAAATAGAAAGGGAAAACAGTGGAAACATAAACAAATTTATTTTATTTTCTTGGGCTCCAAAAGTCATTGTAGATGATGAGTTCAGCCATGAAATTAAGACACTTGCTCCTTGGAAGGAAAACCATGATGAGCCTAGACAGTGCATTCAAAAGCAGAGACATCACTTTGCCAACAAAGGTCTGTGTAGTTAAGCCTATGGTTTTACCAGTAGTCATATACAGATGTGAGAATTGGACCATAAAGAAGGCTGAGTGCCAAATAATAGATACTTTCAAAATATGGTGTTGTAGAAGACTCTTGAGAGTCCTTTGGACTGTGAAAAGATCAAACAAGTCAAGCCTAAAAGAAATCAACCCTGAATAGTCATTGGAAGGACTGATGCTGAAGCTCCAACATTTTGGCTACCTAATGGGAAGAGCCGATTCATTAGAAAAGACCCTGATGCAGGGAAAGATTCAGGGCAGGAGGAGAAGGGGATGAAAGAAGGTGAGATGGTTGGGACAGAGGATGAGAAATAGCATTTGAGTATTTTCTTCCCATGGGCCAAACCCTGGATATTAATCACTTTTTTCCCTACCCCTTTCTTTACTACACTAATGCTTATTTATGGAACAAACAAAACCATCAGATAGCAGCCTCTTCAGTGGTTCATAACCCTTTGCTGAAAACAGAGGGTACTCCCAAGAGCCAATAGGATTACCTTGGGGTAACATTCTAAGAAATTTAGAGAGGGAAGCAGCAGCAGTGCCCAAATAATGGCCAAGAAATAAGTTGGAGGCTGACTACACAACGTGTTCTCCACTCTAGAGGCACATACTTGGGCCAGAACAAGTTGAAAGCCAGGGGGGAAGCAACAGAACCTTTAAAACAGCTGAAGTATTCTAAAATGTTGTAAGGATACTCTGGTATGGTTCCAGGGCCTACTGATTTTGACCTTACACATAAAATTAATAAGTGGAAAAACATTGGTTAGGAATCTGAACAGCTGGGTCCTAGTCCTACCTCAAGGAAATGGAAACCCACTGTAGTATTCTTGCCTGGAGAATCCTATGGACAGAGGAGCCTGGTGGGATATAGTCCATGGTATAGCAAAGTGTTGGACACAACTGGTGATTAACACACAGACAAACACACACACACACACACACACACACACACACACCTCAAGTTAACTATACCTTAGTTTCTTTATCTGTACAAAATGGAATTGATTTTATTGTGATTCTAACACTAAAAATATTGGCCAAAATTAATTAGAAGAGGCTACCAGAAGCACTTACACTGTCATTCTTAAGAAATGTTTGGAACTTCCAGATAAGATGGCACAGGGAATAAACACACAATAATGAGAGATAAAATATAAAAGATATAATTGTTTCAGATAAAAGATCAAAATATCATGAAACAGAAATAAATCAAAGATGTAAGCAATGTTGAAGCCAGAATTATGGTCTGAAAATAAGAGATGGCATAAAGAAACTAAACTATTACTTTGTGCAAAAGGAGAAAGTAGAAGCACAATATTATACAAGCACAAGACAGTAAGAAAAAGAGTATGAAAAACTAAAATTAAAACAAAATTGAGGGCTTCCCCTGGTGGTCCAGTGGGTAAGGACACCGCCTTGCAGTGCAAGGGGCGCCGGTTCGATCCCTGGCCTGGGAAGATCCCACGTGCCGCGGAGCGGCTGGACTGATGTGTCCAATCACCGAGCCAGAGCTCTGGAGCACATGCGCCCAGAGCCAGCACTCTGCAACGACAGACGCCACCGTGATGGGAGGCCCACAGAAGCCAAAGAACAAAGACGGATGAAAACAGAGAAATGAAAGACCAATAGAAGTGGCCCGCCTGCTCCCCTGCCTCCCCAACCCGACCCCCGTCCAAAAATAAATAAATAAATAAATCTAAAAAAAAAAAAAACAAAATTGAACTGGTTTTCAACATGGCAGAGTAAGAGCACTACAGCCTTTTTTTCCCACTGATTATGAATAAAATTTCTGGACAAAATATAAAAGCAACAATCCAAGCACTGTGAAAAGTAAAAAAGAACAGGTGGTTTACAAAAGGGAATCAAAACTTGGAAAAGCAACCCACAGGGAAATACATTTCCTGTGTTTTATCTCTTACTGTTTTCTCTTGCAGTTCTGCCTCAAAGGCAAAGCTGCCTAGTGGGACAGTGGCACAAACAGCCAAAACTCTGATAAAAAAAAAAAAAAATCTGTCCTACCAGAGATCAGGGGAAAAGACCACTGCAGACCAGAGTATGAGGAATCCCAAAGTGTAGAGGGGTAAACAAGAAGATCCATCAATTCTTCCCTCAAAAATCATAGGTTTACCCATAAGCACAAAGGAAATCAACCTTGAATATTAATTGGAAGGACTGACGCTGAAGCTGAAGCTCCAAAACTTTGGGCACCTGATGCAAAAAGCTGACTCACTGGAAAAGATCCTATGCTGGGAAAGGTTGAGGACAGGGGAAGATGGTGACAGAGGATGAGATGATTGAATGGCATCACTGACTCAATGAACATGCACCACCTCCAGGAGATAGTGGAGGGCAGGGAAGCCTGGTGTGCTACCGTCCATGGGCTTGTAGACTCGGACACCACTTAGTGACTCAACAACAATCACATGCCTAGAACAGACCCAAGACAGCATGCCAAAGGCTTTGACAAGTACACTATGATTTTAGAACAGGATGTGACAGACTCAAAGCCACATAGCAAAGATTTTGATACTTTTTTTTGTTTGCTCTTTTTTTATTTTTAATTAATTAATTTTTTTGTGTCAGATTCTCAGGCTCCATATTATGGCACAGGTTTAGTTACCCCGAGGCATGTGGGATCTTAGTTCCCTGACCAGGGATCAAGCTCACGTCTCTTGCACTGTAAGGCAGATTCTTAATTACTAGACCACCATGGATGTCCCATATTTTGATGATTAAACTACAGATTAATATGTAAATCACAGCCCAAGCCTTGGGACTATCCTCTCAATGATATATGTTTGAGCCTTGAAAATTTGAAGAGCTGGATATCAGCACCCAAAGAAGCCAAGGCAGACCTTACCTTTTTTTTTTTAAAATTGTGGCCTCTTTTATTGGTTTTCCATTTGCTTATTTTTCATCCATCTTTATTGTTTGGCCTGTGTGGGCCTCCCATTGCATGGCCTCTCCCATTGCAGAGCACTGGCTCTGGGCACATGTGCTCCAGAGCACAGGCTCATAATTGGACACACTGGTCCATTTGCTCCACAGCAGGTGGGATCTTTCCAGGCCAGGGATCGAACCAGTGCCCCTTGCACTGCAAGGCAGACTCTTTACCTGCTGGACTACCAGAGAAGCCTCAGGCCTTGCTTTTTAACTAAGTTGATTCTCTGCTAAAACAACCAAGAAAAAAAACAACATTCTCCAAAGCATCATGACAAGGCTGAGGTTCCACATAGTATAAGAGTCAAAATGTCCTGAATACAATTCAGTATCATTTTACTTAGAAAGAACTAGAAAAACATTACCAATTCTGAAGGGAAAAGACAATCAAGAAATGTCAACTATAACATGATTCAGATACTGAAAACTTTAGTCAAAGATTTTTAACTGGCAATTATAACTAAGTTTCATGAGGTAAATGAAAATATATTTCAAATAAACAGAAACATGAAGTACTCACAGAAAAATCAGGAAACACAAAAATAACAAATTTTAAAATTTAGAAATGAAAACTACAATTACCAGAATAAAAAAATTCACTGGATGATCTCAATAGCAGAATAGAGATAACAAAGGAAAAGTTAGTGAGTTTTGGTGATAGACAAAAATTATTTAATGTGAAGAGCTACAACAAAAATGTCTGAAAATAATATCAAAAGACCCTTAGGGGTATGATGATATG
Source organism: Tragulus kanchil (assembly GCA_022376925.1). Classification (NCBI taxonomy): domain Eukaryota; kingdom Metazoa; phylum Chordata; class Mammalia; order Artiodactyla; family Tragulidae; genus Tragulus; species Tragulus kanchil. The sequence continues at coordinate 2,900,842 of JAIOJX010000001.1, read as the reverse complement.
ATACTGTCCAACACACAGAGCACTGGAATTCCAGAGGGAGAGGGAAAACAAATTAGCAAAGAAAAATATACTTGAAGAAATAGTACTCAGAAACTTTTAAAGTTTGGTGGAGCACACAAGTTTATAGAATCAAGACATTATACAGAGCCCAAACAGAAAAGAAAGAAAAATAAGAAGACTGCCTGGACATATCATACCAAACCAAACGTGAAGAAAAATCTTGAAAGAAGCTATTGGAAAATAACAAAGTCTGTGAAGGGGAACAATTACTTGAAAGACTGAAAATATATAATCAATTCACAGACAGCAGAGAAACAGAATCTTTAATATGCTTATAGAAAACAGCTGCTAACCTCAGAATTCTATATCCAATAAAAATATGTTTTAGCAGACATTCTCAGATTTAAAAAGACACAGAAATTTGTTACCAACAGACTTATTTTATACGAATTCCACAGAAATTCTTCAGGCTTAAGGGAAATAATGCCAGGGTGGGGGGATGAGGGGTGGGAATTAGATTGTCAGGAATAAAGTAAGAACAACAGAAATGGAAATTCTGGATATATATGAAAGTATTTTTCCTTCTTAGGTTCTTTAAAATAGCTATGACTGCTGAATGAAAAAAATTTCAAACATTGTCTCATGTGGTTTTCAATGGGATGTTGATATGATAGTTAAGACAACCATAACATAAAGGTCATTTAGATCGGAAACGGATGTATAAGACTACATTCTTCACCAGAAGTGGAACAATATTAACCCTAAGAAGACTGTTAAATCTCACCTGTGAAGATTGTAATCCCTATAGCAATTAATAAATCTCATAAAGCTATATTTCTAAATATATTCAAATATTTCCTCAAAATCAAGAAAATGAAAATAAATTAACATAAAAACAGAGGGGACAAACAAAACAAATAATAAAATGATGAACCTAAACACAACCATCAATAAATATATTAATTGTAGGGGGTCTAAACATACAGAGCTAGAGATTGTCAGATTAGAAATAAGAAAGAGTGAACCACATTCTGTGTACAGGAAGCCCACTTTAAATTATAAGGACAGGGACTTCCCTGGCAGTCCAGTGGCTAAGACTGCACCTCCCAATACAGAGGGTGTGGGTTTGATCCCTGGTCGGGGAGCTAAAATCCCACATGCCTTGTGGCCAAAAAACCGCAACATGAAACAGAAGCAATATTATAACAAACTCAATAAAGATGACAAAACAAATGTTCCAGATTAAATTATAAAGATATAAATATATTAAAAGTAAGAGAATGGAAAATATATGCAATGTAAACACTAACCAAAAGGGAGATGGAGTGGCTATGTTAAAATCAAGTAAGTATACTATAGAACAAGGAAAATTACCAAACATAAAGGGGGAAATACATAATTAAAACACAAGCAAGGTTACACAAGGCTAACTGTGATATCCAACAATGGAGTTTCAAAATATATGACACAAAAACTGACGTAATTCTAATAGGAAATATACAAATCCAAAATTATTGTTGGACACTCCAACATCCCTCTTTCAGCAATTGATAGAATGTGTATAGACAAAACTAGTAAATACATGGAAGACCTAAACAATATCATCAGCCAATGCCACCTAATTGACATTTATAGAACATGCTAGCCCCAACAGAAGAATATCGAATCTTTTTCAAGTACATTGGAGTATTCACCAAGATAGCCCATAAAACAAACTTTAACAAATTTAAAAGAACTGAAATCATATAGACTATGATTAGTGACCACAAAAGAATAAAAATAGTAATTAATACAGAAAAATATCTGGTAACTTTCCTAGTATTTGGAAGGTAAAAAACAGTCTTCTAGGGCTTCCCTGGTGGTCCAGTGGGTAAAGAGCCTCCTTTGCAATGCAAGGGGCGCCGGTTTGGTCACTTGCCGGGGAAGATCCCACGTGCAGCTGAACCAGTGCATCCAATTATGAGCCAATGCTCTGAAGCGCATACGCCCAGAGCCAGTGCTCTGTAACGAGAGAGGACACTGAAATGGAAGGCCCACACAGGCCAAAAAATAAAGATGGATGAAAATAAACAAATAAAAATAAATAAAATAAAAGACACCAATTTTTTTTTTAAAGAACACTCTTCTAAATAACCCATGGAACAAGAAAGAAGTTACAAGCAAAGTTTCAAAATACAGTGAACTCAATAAAAATAAAAATACAACCTGTGAGATGCTCACCAAGAAATGCATAGAGGGAAATTTCTAGCATTAAATGTCTAGGAAAAAGAAGACCCTAAAAATCCATAACCAAACTTCCATCTCAAGAACTAGAAATATATATATAAGAGACACTGAAAATGAAACAAGTAGAATTAAAAATAGAAAAATGATAGAGAAAAATCAGTGAAAAGCTGGTTCCTTGAAAAAAAAATTGAAAAATACACAAAATTCCAGCCAGACTTTCCAAAAACCAAAAAGAAAAGACAAAAATCTAAGAGTATCAGGAAAAACAGAAGAGCAATGTCACCAAAAGGGGCAGAGTAAGGAACTCCAGGGCTTTGTCTCTCCATAAGGACAATTAATAAGCTTGGGAAAACTCTAAGAATCAACTTTTACAGAATGCTAGAATCTAACAGAAAACTTATAACCACCGAGGGAATACGTGATGAAGAAAAATGTTACTGCAGCCATAAAGATGTCAGCCCACACTCCTGTTACAGGTTCCCATTGCCTGAAGGAGCAATACAAAACTTATTCTCAAAAAATTGTGGTTAATGGTTTTGACCTAGTGGGAGCTCCCTCCAAAAGGGATGCAATGGCTTACCTTTGTTTCACCCAACTGGGAGCATTCCCCGAGCTAGGGGCTTCCTGAGAGGCAGAACCAAAAGCATTTAAAGACAAAATTATTGACAGCAGCAGCCTGAGGCTGGGGATAAACAGTTGAGACAAGCGATAGACAGACTGAAAAGCCTGAAAAGAAAAAGTTTAGAAAAGGAGATAGTTGGGTGAATAAGGATTTTTATAAAGTTCCCACATATACCAAGGGACTGATAAATCCCCACATGTGCCCCAAGGCTTGACACACAACTCAGAAAGGCCTGAAAAGAACATAAACTTTCACATCTGACTAAATTTCAAACCTCACTAGAAACAGGAAGTGGAAGATGAGCCAGAGTCAATTTCCCTAAAAAAGAATCTATAAATTAAACACATCCCTAAATAAAATCTAAGGGTTGTTTCTTTCTTTTTAGAAATCTATGAATTGATTATAGAATTTATATGGAAAGGCAACAGAGCTAAATAAAATAGCCAATACAATTTTTTAAAATGTGTTCTCACTTTGGAGGACTCCATTATAAATCCAATAATAGTGTTTCAAGATGTACTATAAAGTTACATCAATCAAAACAGTCAAAGAATACACATCAATCAGTAGAACAGAGTGCTAAATAATATGTCCAGCCATATACGGTCAACTGATTCTCAACCCTGGTTATAATACAATGTAGAAAATATAGCCTTTTGAACAAATTGTGATGGAATAATTGAAGAGCCATATGCTAAAACATGAACTCCAATCCTTACATTGTACCTTACACAGAACTTAACTGAAAATAAATCTTAACCTAGATGTAAAACCACAGACTATGAAATTTCTAGAAAAAAACATAGGAGAAGATGTCTATGAACTTGGATCATGCAAAATCTTGTTTAGGTATGACATAAAAGTAATGACCTATAAAAGAACAAATTGTTGCAATAGACTCATAAAAATTTTAACCTTCTCTTTTCCAAAGACACTGTTAAAAGAATAAAAGGGCAAATCAAAAACTGAAGAAATATTTTCATTTCACATTTCTAACAAAAGAATTGTACACAGAATATAAAAAGAACTTTCAACATTCAGTAATAAGGGATAAAACAAGCCAAAGGATCTAAACAGATATTTCAACCAAGAAAATATACTGGTGGCAAATCAGCACATGAAAATATGCAATCAGGAAGTGCAATTTATAACCAAAATATTATACCGTTAGTAGCCAGTCAGAAGAGCTATGAGGGGATTTTTCCAATTGAAAGAACTATTCTGTATCTGGGTTGTATTCTTAGTTACACGATAGTACACCACAAAGAGTGAACTGTACCAAATGTAAGTTGCATATTGATTTCTTTTTAAATTTGGGCCTCTTTTATTGATTTTTTATTTATTTTTCATCCATCTTTATTCCTTGGCGTGTGTGGGCCTCCCACTGCAGTGGCCTCTCTTGCTGCAGAGCACTAGCTCTGGGTGCATGCACTCCAGAGTGCTGGCTCCTAATTGGATACACCGGTCCAGCTGCTCCGTGGCACGTGGGATCTTTGCAGGCCAGGGATGCCCCTTGCACTGCAAAGCAGACTCTTTACCCACTGGACCACCAGGGAAGCCCCTTGATTTTTAAAAATATAAAATTTGACTAAAATTAAACAAAAAAGTAAAAAAAAAAATCATAAAGACCACATTTACTGTGAGTCTATATATCAAAACTAATAAAGCAGGACAATATATCCAGAAACTGTCCTAGGAATACATGAAAACTGAATGAATGGCAGGACAAGCACTATATATCAGTGAGAAAAACATTTACTATTGAAAAATGTGCCTGACTACAGGTTATCCACATATAAAAAGTACATTGCTAACTCATACCACATATAAATATCAGTAACAATTGTACTAACTTAAATAAGAAACATAATTTATGAAAGAAGGAAACCGAACAAAACAACTAACATAAGATATCCAACATCACTAGATAATGAGGGAAAAGCAAACTAAAGAGATACCACTTCACAGCTATCAGCCTGGCAAAAATTTAAAAGCATAATAGGACCGAGTGTTGGTTAAGAACTGAAGAACAAAGAAGTCTCATATCGTGTTAGGGAAGAGTAAAAATTGGTACAACCATTTAGAAAAGCTATTTGGCAGTATTTGCTGGAGCTGAGATGTGTAGATCTTATAATGCAGTTATTCCATTGACAGACCTATATTAAAAAGAAATTCCTACCCATGTAAACAAAGAGACATGTACAAGTATGTTCATTTGGGGTTTGAAATGTGGTCCAATTTACACTCAATGGCACTGTAATAGGCATCTTTCAACAAAATCTTTGTTTTCCTCAGGAATCTCTGATAGGGACTCCTTTGTAATCACTGTAGATTAATGTGCTTCAAGTGAGATGTGGTTTCATTTCCTTTGTTGTGGAATAAATGAATGTGATGGTCCTGCCTAACCTGAGCAGAACCCAGGCTTTCTGCCTGGAATCTGATACCTTCACTTTGCAACTTAAAATAACTAGTTTTTCCTCCCATGTTTTTGTTATAGTTTTCCTACGCTTTTGACCTCACTAAGGAGAATTCCATCTTCCAAACAAACACACTGTCTGCCAGGCTTTCCTTCCTTAATCTTGGTTTTAAACCAGAAAATTTTCATATTTTTCCTTTTACATCATATTAGCCAGCTCTTTTGAATTTTCTTATGAGGAGCCATCCTCTATCTTGACATTCAGCTTTGAAATAGATACAGCTTTTTTCAATACCCTTTGCTAGAAAACATACTATCTTATCTTCCACCAAACCCTGACATTCACAGACTCAGACTGGGGCTGTGAGGGTGTGCTGTTCATTTTTACCCCGTTTCACTCTCCCTCTCAAACAAAGCAGTGATGAGAAACAAAGAGCCCCGTTAGAAGCAGTACCCCTGAGATTGGGCCCCGGCTCTACTTTTTTTTTTTTTCTCCCGGGGGGCAGGTTGGGGAGGGAGAGGGGCAGGCAGGTCACTTCTATTGGTCTTTCATTTATCTATTTTCATCCATTTTTGTTCTTTGGCCCATGTGGGCCTCCCATCACAGTGGCCTCTGTTGTCGCAGAGCACCGGCTCCATCCAGCCACTCCATGGTACATGGGATCTTCTCAGGCCAGGAATTGAACCAGCACCCCTTGCACTGCGAGGCAGACTCTACCCACTGGACCACCAGGGAAGCTCCCCGGCTCTACTTTTTATTCACTAATTACCTTAATCATTTTAGTCTTAGTGTCTACCACCGTGAAATGGGGATATCAGTATCTCCCTTCATAGTTCCACTGTGAGAATTAAAATAAATAACAGATGCTAGATGTGAAAAAATACTTGGAAGTTATAAAAGGGCACCCACAGTATAGGATTTTGACTCAGGTAAAATCAGTGGTCAAGGCTGTATATTGTCACCCAGCTTAACTTCTATGCAGAGTACATCATATGAAATGTCAGGCTGGATGAAGCACAAGCTGGAGTCAAGAGTTCCGGGAGAATTATCAATAACCTCAGATGTGCAGATGACATAACCCTTATGGCAAAAAGCAAAGAGGAACTAAAGAGCCTCCTGATGAAGCCGAAAGAGGAAAGTGAAAAAGTTGGCTTAAAACTCGACATTCAAAAAACTAAGAGGGAGCCAAGATGGCGGAGGAATGAGGGGAAGATTTCACCAGCTCCCCAACAGAATCACCAGAACTAATCAAGAAAAGAACCACCACCAACAAACCAGCCACAGGTCCGCGAGAATAGAAGAGTGAATAGCCAGAAATTTCCCGGAGCTAGGGTTCTAAGAATCCTCTGTCCTATCCCCACACCGGACAGCACCGACAGAGAGCGCGCCAGCAAGTGCCCTAAAAGGGGGCCTAAGCAGAGCCTCGGGGGAGAAAGGGCAGCGCTCAGTGTGAAAACTCCAAGAATCCGCCCGGATCGCCGGCAGAAATTAAGACACTGCGAAGATAGGATACAGCAGGGCCGAGCAGAACGCGCTTGCTGCCTGGCGACCTCAGGCCGGACTGAACGAGACGGGAGAGCGCCCAGTGTGAGGATCGCAGCGCTTGGCCGCCGGGCGAAAATTGCAACTTTCCGCCTGGCACCGGGTGAGTTCCAACACTCCTAGTAGGGGACTGGCTGAAGGGGAAGTCGCCCGCAGATTGCTGACCAGGGACCGGGCTCGAGCGGGACGGGGAGACTTGTGCCTACCTTTGGGACTTGGAGGCGCAATTGGCAGTGCGCGCGCCAGTGGCGGAAGAACCCCTGCACCCCCATAGATGCACCCCCATAGCTACACCCGCAGCGGCGGAAGCCGGGAGTAGGGCAGGTATCACGCCCAACACGGGATTGCGCGCGCACCACTGTCCCCCGCCCGACACACTGGGATCAGCCCGCGCTCCCGCCCAACCCGGGACAGCGAGCACACCGCGGTCCCCCGCCCAACGGACAGAGATCAGCCCGCCGTCCCCGCCAGCATCTGAGCTTGCAGACCGGTGCCATAAGGAAAAGGCTGCATCATCAAGACAACACCATCGAGAGCAGACTGGCTTCCAGACAGATGAGAGGATAAAAACCAGGGACAGTATTTAGCTTTTTTGTTTATCTGTTGTGGACGGTTCTGCTTATTCGTTTAATTGGTCAGGTTTGGGTTTGTTTTTTGTTTTGTTTTTTTTTCTCTCTCTCTTTCTTTGATCTCTTCTTATTTTCTCCTCCTTTTTTTTCTTTTGTAATTTTTAATTTTTTTGATTTTTAATTATTAATTTTTTTATTATTAATTTTTTTTTAAATTTTAATTCTTGAACTCCCAATTTTCTTTCCTCTTTCCCACTCCTGCCTCCCTCTATGTTCTAAATCTAAAACTTTCTCCTATATACCACTACCCCTTAGATAAATATTTCCTACCTTCCTGTCTCCACTATTCTCTCCCAGCTGCACTAAACAAAACAACACACTAATCTTGGCTACATAACCCTATAAAATCCTTCCAAGTTGAATCTATTCCTTCTCATTACCCATACATTTTCCACCTTCTCACTCCCAACACATGTCTTAGTTAAAAATTGCTTTCAATGACGAAATAGTCCAAGCCAGAACCCTACCCAAGATCTATTTTTCCAGGCACTATTCTAATTAACTCAGAGCTTAATGGGCAAGTACTATCTTTGATTGTGTCGTTTGCCAGGAAAATTTCCTATGCTTTATCACTGTAAAACTGGTTAGATGTGGTTATTGCTGTGTATGTATATATATCTTATGACTAGGTTAGAAAACATCTGCATGCTTTTATGACTGTCACCCATTAGGGACACACCTCTTGCCCCTCAGTTCCTAGTATTTGAACTAATATCACGGAACACTATAGCAAACCAGGCATAGAGCCTACATCTCCTGACCAATCATCAAACCAAGGATCCTCGAACTAGAAGCCCTGATTCCAAGACCCCACACTATCAAAGAACATACAACACTAGAGATGAAACGACAGAGAAACACTGCACAAATGAAGGACCAAGCTAGAGAATCACAGCCTCAAATGACAGAGGAGGAGATAGACAAATTATCTGAAAGAGAATTCAGAAAAACTATTCTAATGAGGATGCAAAACACCAAAAACAGAATATTAGAGGAAATTAGTGCATTGAGAAAAGACATGCAGGAAATGAAAATAAGCAAATAGAGACCACCAACTCAATTGCTGAACTCAAAAATACGATAGAAGGCCTCAACAGTAGACTATCTGAGGCTGAAGAACGGATAAGCGTGCTGGAAGATAGACTGGTGGAAATAACTGGTGAGGAACAGAACAAAGCCGAAAGAATGAAAAGAACTGAGGAAAGCCTCAGGGACCTATGGGACAATATCAAACGCACCAACATTAGAATTATAGGAGTCCCAGAAGAAGAAGAAGGGAAGAAAGGTTACGAAAAAATTCTTGAAGAGGTTATTGTAGAAAACTTCCCAGCATGGGAAAGGAAATAGTCAGCCATGTCCAAGAAGCACAAAGAGTTCCATACAGGATAAACCCTAGAAGAAACACACCAAGGCACATTCTAATCAAACTAACACAGACTAAATATAAAGACAGATTACTAAAAGCAGCTAGAAGCAAACAACAAATAACATATAAAGGAAACCCCATACGCCTAACTGCGGATCTCTCAACAGAAACCCTGCAGGCCAGAAGAGAATGGCAGGACACGTTTAAACGGCTAAAAGAGAATAATCTGCAACCACGAATTCTCTACCCAGCAAAAATCTCATTCAGAATCGATGGAGAAGTCAAAAGCTTCTCAGACAGACAAAAACTAAAAGAATTCTGTACCACAAAACCAGCCCTACAACAAGTGTTAAAGGGCCTGATATAGCCAATAAATACAAGAATAGAAGAAGTCCTACAAACCAAACCCCAGACTTCTAAGAAGATGACAATAGGAACATTCGTATCAATAATTACTTTGAATGTAAATGGATTAAATGCTCCAACCAAACGACACAGGTTGGCTGAATGGATCAAGAAACATGACCCATATATATGCTGTTTACAAGAGACCCACTTCAGACCTAGAGACATTCATAGACTGAAAGTGAAAGGCTGGAAAAAGATATTCCATGCAAATGGAAATCAAAAGAAAGCTGGAGTGGAATGAAAAGAAAAAAATCAGAAAACCCTAATTCTAAAAATGAGGATGCAAAACACCGAAAACAGAATATTAGAGGAAATTAGTGCATTGAGAAAAGACATGCAGGAAATGAAAAATAAGCAAATAGAGACCACCAACTCAATTGCTGAACTCAAAAATACGATAGAAGGCCTCAACAGTAGACTATCTGAGGCTGAAGAACGGATAAGCGTGCTGGAAGATAGACTGGTGGAAATAACTGGTGAGGAACAGAACAAAGCCGAAAGAATGAAAAGAACTGAGGAAAGCCTCAGGGACCTATGGGACAATATCAAACGCACCAACATTAGAATTATAGGAGTCCCAGAAGAAGAAGAAGGGAAGAAAGGTTACGAAAAAATTCTTGAAGAGGTTATTGTAGAAAACTTCCCCAGCATGGGAAAGGAAATAGTCAGCCATGTCCAAGAAGCACAAAGAGTTCCATACAGGATAAACCCTAGAAGAAACACACCAAGGCACATTCTAATCAAACTAACACAGACTAAATATAAAGACAGATTACTAAAAGCAGCTAGAAGCAAACAACAAATAACATATAAAGGAAACCCCATACGGCTAACTGCGGATCTCTCAACAGAAACCCTGCAGGCCAGAAGAGAATGGCAGGACACGTTTAAACGGCTAAAAGAGAATAATCTGCAACCACGAATTCTCTACCCAGCAAAAATCTCATTCAGAATCGATGGAGAAGTCAAAAGCTTCTCAGACAGACAAAAACTAAAAGAATTCTGTACCACAAAACCAGCCCTACAACAAGTGTTAAAGGGCCTGATATAGCCAATAAATACAAGAATAGAAGAAGTCCTACAAACCAAACCCCAGACTTCTAAGAAGATGACAATAGGAACATTCGTATCAATAATTACTTTGAATGTAAATGGATTAAATGCTCCAACCAAACGACACAGGTTGGCTGAATGGATCAAGAAACATGACCCATATATATGCTGTTTACAAGAGACCCACTTCAGACCTAGAGACATTCATAGACTGAAAGTGAAAGGCTGGAAAAAGATATTCCATGCAAATGGAAATCAAAAGAAAGCTGGAGTGGCAATCCTCATATCAGACAAAATAGATTTTAAAGTAAAGAAGATTCTAAGAGACAAGGCAGGTCATTACATCATGATTAAAGGATCCATTCAAGAGGAAGACATAACAGTCATGAACATCTATGCACCCAACACAGGGGCACCTCAATACATAAGACAGATACTTTCAGACTTAAAAGAAGAAATCAATAATAACACAATAATAGTAGGAGACGTTAACACTCCTCTCACACCAATGGATAGATCATCTAAACAGAAAATTAATAAAGAAACACAAGCCTTAAATGCCACACTGGAAAAGATGGACCTCATAGATATCTTTAGGACGTTCCATCCAAAAGCAGAAGAATACACTTTCTTCTCAAGTGCTCACGGAACATTCTCCAAGATAGACCACATCTTGGGCCACAAATCTAACCTCAGTCAATTCAAGAAAACTGAAATTATATCAACCATCTTCTCAGACCACAATGCAATGAGACTAGAGATCAACCACAGGAAAAAAATCACTAAAAATACAAACACATGGCGGTTAAACAACACTTACCTAAAAAACCAACTGATCACTGAGGAAATCAAAGAAGAAATTAAAAAATTCCTAGAAGAAAATGACAATGAATATACGACCGTGCAAAACTTATGGGACACTGCAAAAGCAGTCCTAAGGGGGAAATTTATAGCAATACAATCCCACCTCAAGAAACTAGGAAAATATGAAGCAGATGACCTAACCCTCCGCTTAAAACAATTGGAAAAAGAAGAACAGAAACATCCCAAAGCTAGCAGAAGACGTGAAATTATAAAGACTAGAGCAGAAATAAATCAGAAAGAAGATGACAATAGGAACATTCGTATCAATAATTACTTTGAATGTAAATGGATTAAATGCTCCAACCAAACGACACAGGTTGGCTGAATGGATCAAGAAACATGACCCATATATATGCTGTTTACAAGAGACCCACTTCAGACCTAGAGACATTCATAGACTGAAAGTGAAAGGCTGGAAAAAGATATTCCATGCAAATGGAAATCAAAAGAAAGCTGGAGTGGCAATCCTCATATCAGACAAAATAGATTTTAAAGTAAAGAAGATTCTAAGAGACAAGGCAGGTCATTACATCATGATTAAAGGATCCATTCAAGAGGAAGACATAACAGTCATGAACATCTATGCACCCAACACAGGGGCACCTCAATACATAAGACAGATACTTTCAGACTTAAAAGAAGAAATCAATAATAACACAATAATAGTAGGAGACGTTAACACTCCTCTCACACCAATGGATAGATCATCTAAACAGAAAATTAATAAAGAAACACAAGCCTTAAATGCCACACTGGAAAAGATGGACCTCATAGATATCTTTAGGACGTTCCATCCAAAAGCAGAAGAATACACTTTCTTCTCAAGTGCTCACGGAACATTCTCCAAGATAGACCACATCTTGGGCCACAAATCTAACCTCAGTCAATTCAAGAAAACTGAAATTATATCAACCATCTTCTCAGACCACAATGCAATGAGACTAGAGATCAACCACAGGAAAAAAATCACTAAAAATACAAACACATGGCGGTTAAACAACACTTACCTAAAAAACCAACTGATCACTGAGGAAATCAAAGAAGAAATTAAAAAATTCCTAGAAGAAAATGACAATGAATATACGACCGTGCAAAACTTATGGGACACTGCAAAAGCAGTCCTAAGGGGGAAATTTATAGCAATACAATCCCACCTCAAGAAACTAGGAAAATATGAAGCAGATGACCTAACCCTCCGCTTAAAACAATTGGAAAAAGAAGAACAGAAACATCCCAAAGCTAGCAGAAGACGTGAAATTATAAAGACTAGAGCAGAAATAAATCAGAAAGAAATGAAAGAAACTATAGTTCAAATAAATAAAACAAAAAGCTGGTTCTTTGAAAAGGTAAACAAAATCGATAAGCCTCTGGCGAGACTCATCAAAAAAGAGAAAGAGAAGAACCAGATCAACAAAATCAAAAACGAAAAAGGAGAGATTACAACAGATAATGCAGAAATCCAAAGGATTCTAAGAGACTATTATGAGCAACTGTATGGCAACAAACTGGACAACCTGGAAGAAATGGACAGTTTCTTGGGGAAGATCAATCTCCCAAGACTGAGCCAGGAAGAAACAGAAACTTTGAACAACCCAATCACAAGCTCAGAAATCGAATCTGTGATTAAAAATCTACCCAAAAATAAAAGCCCAGGACCAGATGGCTTCACAGCCGAATTCTACCAAACATTTAAAGAAGACCTAATGCCTGTCCTTCTAAAACTCTTTCAAAAAATTTAACAGGAAGGAAAACTTCCAAACACATTCTACGAGGCCACCATCACCCTGATACCCAAACCAGGCAAAGACAACACAAAAAAGGAAAATTACAGACCGATTTCTCTGATGAACTTAGATGCCAAGATTCTCAACAAAATCCTAGCAAACAGAATTCAAAGACACATCAAAAAACTCATACATCATGATCAAGTCGGGTTCATCCCAGGCATGCAAGGCTTCTTTAACATCCGCAAATCAATCAATGTGATACACCATATTAACAAACTGAGAGACAAAAATCACATGATCATTTCAATAGATGCAGAAAAAGCCTTTGACAAAGTACAACATCCATTCATGATAAAAACTCTTCAGAAAATGGGCATAGAAGGAACCTATCTCAACATAGTGAAAGCCATCTATGAGAAGCATACAGTGAACATTGTCCTCAATGGAGAAAAACTGAAAGCATTCCCTCTAAGATCAGGAACAAGACAGGGGTGTCCACTTTCACCACTACTATTCAACATAGTCCTGGAAGTTCTAGCAACAGCAATAAGAGAAGAGAAAGAAATCAAAGGAATCCAGATTGGAAAGGAAGAAGTCAAGCTCTCTCTTTTTGCAGATGACATGATACTATACATAGAAAATCCCAAAGAATCTATTACAAAGCTACTAGAGCTAATCAATGAATTCAGCAAAGTCGCAGGATACAAAGTCAACACACAGAAATCACTGGCATTCCTATACACAAACAATGAAAAATCAGAAAATGAAATCAAAGAGGCAGTCCCCTTCACCATCGCAACAAAAAGAATCAAATAAGGATCTAAAAAGAACTATTATGAGCAACTGTATGGCAACAAACTGGACAACCTGGAAGAAATGGACAGTTTCTTGGGGAAGATCAATCTCCCAAGACTGAGCCAGGAAGAAACAGAAACTTTGAACAACCCAATCACAAGCTCAGAAATCGAATCTGTGATTAAAAATCTACCCAAAAATAAAAGCCCAGGACCAGATGGCTTCACAGCCGAATTCTACCAAACATTTAAAGAAGACCTAATGCCTGTCCTTCTAAAACTCTTTCAAAAAATTTAACAGGAAGGAAAACTTCCAAACACATTCTACGAGGCCACCATCACCCTGATACCCAAACCAGGCAAAGACAACACAAAAAAGGAAAATTACAGACCGATTTCTCTGATGAACTTAGATGCCAAGATTCTCAACAAAATCCTAGCAAACAGAATTCAAAGACACATCAAAAAACTCATACATCATGATCAAGTCGGGTTCATCCCAGGCATGCAAGGCTTCTTTAACATCCGCAAATCAATCAATGTGATACACCATATTAACAAACTGAGAGACAAAAATCACATGATCATTTCAATAGATGCAGAAAAAGCCTTTGACAAAGTACAACATCCATTCATGATAAAAACTCTTCAGAAAATGGGCATAGAAGGAACCTATCTCAACATAGTGAAAGCCATCTATGAGAAGCATACAGTGAACATTGTCCTCAATGGAGAAAAACTGAAAGCATTCCCTCTAAGATCAGGAACAAGACAGGGGTGTCCACTTTCACCACTACTATTCAACATAGTCCTGGAAGTTCTAGCAACAGCAATAAGAGAAGAGAAAGAAATCAAAGGAATCCAGATTGGAAAGGAAGAAGTCAAGCTCTCTCTTTTTGCAGATGACATGATACTATACATAGAAAATCCCAAAGAATCTATTACAAAGCTACTAGAGCTAATCAATGAATTCAGCAAAGTCGCAGGATACAAAGTCAACACACAGAAATCACTGGCATTCCTATACACAAACAATGAAAAATCAGAAAATGAAATCAAAGAGGCAGTCCCCTTCACCATCGCAACAAAAAGAATCAAATATCTAGGAATAAACCTACCCAAAGAAACAAAAGAACTGTACACAGAAAATTACAAGACACTCATGAAAGAAATTAAAGAAGACTTGAACAGATGGAGACATATTCCATGTTCCTGGGTAGGAAGAATCAATATTGTGAAAATGACCATACTACCAAATATCATCTATAGATTCAATGCAATCCCTAGCAAACTACCAATGACATTCTTCACAGAACTAGACCAAAGAATAAAACGGTTCATATGGAAACACAAAAGACCCCGAATAGCCAAAGCAATCCTGAGGACAAAGAATGGAGCTGGAGGGATCAGCCTCCCCAACTTCAGACTCTACTACAAAGCAACAGTCATCAAGACAGTATGGTACTGGCACAAAAACAGAAATATCGACCAACGGAACAAGATAGAGAACCCAGAGATAAACCCACACACCTATGGGTACCTTATTTTTGACAAAGGAGGCGAACATGTAAAATGGGACAAAGACAGCCTCTTCGGCAAGTGGTGCTGGGAAAATTGGACAGCTACATGCAAAAAAATGAAGTTGGAACATTCCCTGACACCATGCACAAAGATCAACTCAAAATGGATTAAAGACCTAAATGTAAGACCAGAAACCATCAAACTCTTAGAGGAGAATATAGGCAAAACCCTCAAGGACATCAATCAAAGCAAGATCTTCTCTGACCCACCTACTAGAATAGCGGAACTCAAAAGACAAATGAACATGTGGGACCTCATGAAACTTAAAAGCTTTTGTACAGCAACAGCAATAAGAGAAAGAAATCAAAGGAATCCAGATTGGAAAGGAAGAAGTCAAGCTCCTTCTTTTTGTAGATGACATGATACTATACATAGAAAATCCCAAAGAATCTATTACAAAGCTACTAGAGCTAATCAATGAATTCAGCAAAGTCGCAGGATACAAAGTCAACACACAGAAATCACTGGCATTCCTATACACAAACAATGAAAAATCAGAAAATGAAATCAAAGAGGCAGTCCCCTTCACCATCGCAACAAAAAGAATCAAATATCTAGGAATAAACCTACCCAAAGAAACAAAAGAACTGTACACAGAAAATTACAAGACACTCATGAAAGAAATTAAAGAAGACTTGAACAGATGGAGACATATTCCATGTTCCTGGGTAGGAAGAATCAATATTGTGAAAATGACCATACTACCAAATATCATCTATAGATTCAATGCAATCCCTAGCAAACTACCAATGACATTCTTCACAGAACTAGACCAAAGAATAAAACGGTTCATATGGAAACACAAAAGACCCCGAATAGCCAAAGCAATCCTGAGGACAAAGAATGGAGCTGGAGGGATCAGCCTCCCCAACTTCAGACTCTACTACAAAGCAACAGTCATCAAGACAGTATGGTACTGGCACAAAAACAGAAATATCGACCAACGGAACAAGATAGAGAACCCAGAGATAAACCCACACACCTATGGGTACCTTATTTTTGACAAAGGAGGCGAACATGTAAAATGGGACAAAGACAGCCTCTTCGGCAAGTGGTGCTGGGAAAATTGGACAGCTACATGCAAAAAAATGAAGTTGGAACATTCCCTGACACCATGCACAAAGATCAACTCAAAATGGATTAAAGACCTAAATGTAAGACCAGAAACCATCAAACTCTTAGAGGAGAATATAGGCAAAACCCTCAAGGACATCAATCAAAGCAAGATCTTCTCTGACCCACCTACTAGAATAGCGGAACTCAAAAGACAAATGAACATGTGGGACCTCATGAAACTTAAAAGCTTTTGTACAGCAAAAGCAATTGCAAAAAAGTGAACAGACAGCCCACAGAATGGGAGAAAATCACAGCGAATGAAACAACAGACAAAGAATTAATCTCCAAAATCTACAAGCAACTCAGACAACTCAGCACCGGAAACACGAACAACCCAATCAAAAAATGGGTAAAGGACCTAAACAGACACCTCTCCAACGATGACATACAGATGGCCCCAAAGCACATGAAACGATGGTCAACTTCACTTATAATTAGGGAAATGCAAATCAAAACTACAATGAGATATCACCTCACACCCGTCAGAATGGCCATCATTCACAAATCGACAGACAATAAATGCTGGAGAGGGTGCGGAGAAAAGGGAACCCTCTTGCATTGCTGGTGGGAATGTAGATTGATACAGCCGCTATGGAAGACAGTCTGGAGATTTCTTAAAAAACTAAAAATAGAAGCACCATACAACCGAGAAATCCCACTCTTAGGCTTATACCCTGATGAAATCAAATCTGAAAGAAGCACCTGTACCCCATTGTTCATTGCAGCTCTCTATATAATAGCTAGAACATGGACGCAACCTAGATGCCCATCGACGAATGAATGGATCCAGAAGCACTGGTACATATATACAATGGAATACTACACAGCTGTAAAGATAAATGCAGAAGAATCAGCCCTAATGAGGTGGTTGGATCTAGAACCTATCATCAAAAGTGAAGTCAGTCAGAAAGAGAAGGACAAATACAGTATATTAACACATATATATGGAATCTAGTAGGATGGTGATGATGGCACATGCAGTGAAGCGACAGAAAGACAGACATGGACAGTGGACATATGGACATTGTGAGGAAGGAACAGAGGGTGGGAGGTGTAAAGGAAGTAGCATGAAGGCCTGTACTATCATAAGTGAAGAAAATATCTATAGTCATTGCTCTGTGAGAAAAGGGGATCCTTCAGGGGTGCTTTGTGATGGTTGGTAGGGGTGGGAAGGGGGGGATATACATATGCCTAATCTGGGAACATGCATATCTGTAAACAACAAAACTCTGTAAAAGTTAAAAGTAAAATAAAGATTTAAAAAAAATACAATAGACATCACTTTGCTGACAAAGGTCCATATAGTCAAGGCTATGGTTTTCCCAGTAGTTATGTATAAGTGTGAAAGTTGGACCAGAAAGAAGGTTGAGTGCCAAATAATGGATGCTTTTGAACTGTGGTGCTAGAGAAGACTCTTAAGAGTCCCTTAGACAGCAAGGAGATCAAACCAGTCAATTCTAAAGGAAATCAACCCTGAATATTCACTGGAAGGACTGAAGCTGAATCTCTAATACTCTCTGGCCTCCTGATGCAAAGAGCTGACTTATTGGACAAGACTTTGATGCTGGGAAAGATTGAGGACAGGAGGAAAGGAGGTGACAGAGGATGAGATGGTTGGATGGCATCACTGAGTCAATGTACATGAATCTGAGAAAATTTCTGGAGGTAGTGAAGGACAGGGAAGCCTGGTATGCTGCAGTCTATGGGGTCACAGAGTTGGACATGACTTTGGCGATTGAACAACAATGACAAAATCAATGGTAAACTCAGGGATACCAACAAACCTCCTTGAGTAAACCTTGTCCCTACTCCCCACCTCATCTAAGGCTACCTCTTAGTAGACATTGCTGATAGCTGTCCCCATTAGAGGATGAGGAAATGACAACATAAAACAATAATAATGCTGGGAGATTGTTATTATTTGTCACTTTAAATATATATTTGTCTACATTTATTATTGATCTTGACCTTTTCTGTCTGCAGGTACTAGAGGACCTATTTGGCTTTACTTCACTTTGGGTTTCTGCTGCCAAAATTCCCATGCTAAAGCCAGCTCTGCCTATTGTCCTACTGCAAAGGATTCTAGACCTATATACCATGAAAAAGAAGTGCTAAAAGATTTGAAAGCGGAGAACCTGTGTCCTGACATTTTTTAACTTTCACTTTCCCATTCTCATCATAAATAAGTCTGAGCAGCAGTTTTGGCATCCTAGGTTCAACTTTTTGACAAGAAAATATACTTCTTCATTCTCAAAACCAGAGTGATCAGTGATCTACGTCCCAGTCTATGGCCCATGGTTCAATATCTTTGTATCCCCTCCGGTGGGTTGCTCCATGCTTACTATGTAGGTAACTCTATTTCTGCTAATACTGCTGGAGTCTCATCTCCTATATAAACTCCACAGTAAACTATCCTTGGCCAAATTGTACCTCAATGCACTAGCCATCTTATGCATAAGAGGAAAAGTGATGATTGGAAGACAGTCTTCCCAACAGATCTTCACCAAGAGGAGTATGCTAATAAAACCTGTGTAACACCCCAGCTATTTTCTAGTCTTGATAAGTTCCATATCTTTATTTAAATATGCCTCTAGATACAACAGTATATTTGAACAGCTTCCTGCTTTTTATTTCAAACTCAAAATCCCTTGAATACCTGATTTAAATTATTTTTAACTACTCATGTCAGCATTTTTTCTGAACCAACCAGAGAAATACATATCTGTTAGTCCTGAGATGGAATTTCTGAGCCATATTTTGTCTATCACAGTTTCTGTGTGATGTTGACCAAGGTGCCAGTAATTCTGAACTAAGGGCTTTCCATCCTCACTCAATTAAATATACTCAGCAATTCTTTGGTTTGATCAGTACTGTTGATGGATGGTTTAATTTTCAAACTGCTCAGGAAACCATACCAACAAACCTCCTTGAGTAAACCTTGTCCCTACTCCCCACCTCATCTAAGGCTACCTCTTAGTAGACATTGCTGATAGCTGTCCCCATTAGAGGATGAGGAAATGACAACATAAAACAATAATAATGCTGGGAGATTGTTATTATTTGTCACTTTAAATATATATTTGTCTACATTTATTATTGATCTTGACCTTTTCTGTCTGCAGGTACTAGAGGACCTATTTGGCTTTACTTCACTTTGGGTTTCTGCTGCCAAAATTCCCATGCTAAAGCCAGCTCTGCCTATTGTCCTACTGCAAAGGATTCTAGACCTATATACCATGAAAAAGAAGTGCTAAAAGATTTGAAAGCGGAGAACCTGTGTCCTGACATTTTTTAACTTTCACTTTCCCATTCTCATCATAAATAAGTCTGAGCAGCAGTTTTGGCATCCTAGGTTCAACTTTTTGACAAGAAAATATACTTCTTCATTCTCAAAACCAGAGTGATCAGTGATCTACGTCCCAGTCTATGGCCCATGGTTCAATATCTTTGTATCCCCTCCGGTGGGTTGCTCCATGCTTACTATGTAGGTAACTCTATTTCTGCTAATACTGCTGGAGTCTCATCTCCTATATAAACTCCACAGTAAACTATCCTTGGCCAAATTGTACCTCAATGCACTAGCCATCTTATGCATAAGAGGAAAAGTGATGATTGGAAGACAGTCTTCCCAACAGATCTTCACCAAGAGGAGTATGCTAATAAAACCTGTGTAACACCCCAGCTATTTTCTAGTCTTGATAAGTTCCATATCTTTATTTAAATATGCCTCTAGATACAACAGTATATTTGAACAGCTTCCTGCTTTTTATTTCAAACTCAAAATCCCTTGAATACCTGATTTAAATTATTTTTAACTACTCATGTCAGCATTTTTTCTGAACCAACCAGAGAAATACATATCTGTTAGTCCTGAGATGGAATTTCTGAGCCATATTTTGTCTATCACAGTTTCTGTGTGATGTTGACCAAGGTGCCAGTAATTCTGAACTAAGGGCTTTCCATCCTCACTCAATTAAATATACTCAGCAATTCTTTGGTTTGATCAGTACTGTTGATGGATGGTTTAATTTTCAGTTTTCTTTACTGACAATCTCCATGACATCTTCTCCTGGAATCTGAGATGATGAGACAGATTGTTATGTAGTCATAGAAAATTTGGTATTAATCCTGCATGTCTTCTTAAAAGTAATCTAGCTGGCATAGGAGACATACCAATGCATAGTGGAATCACCTGAATATTCAGGACTATGTAAAAGACAGTACTTGGAAGCACTGTTTGCCAAAAACTGTCAAACTATGCATATTCTAAAAGAGGAATCCTGTATGTAAGCATTTCACCCATAATGACACTCTATTGAGTCAAATAATCTCATTTATAACAACAAGTAGGCCTCTCAGGGACTTTTGGTGCCCCCAAATCAAAAAAATCACCTTATATTATATCACTATCTATGGCAGCTATGTGGCCTGAGAGTTTATTGCAACCTTCTCTAACTCTCAACATCCCCTGAGAATTATAGAATTTAATCTCCTATTCCAATGGTTTAAGACATCACTCACTACTCCTTACTCTTATCCTGTGTGCCAAAGTGCTCTTTTACTTCCATGGACAACCAAACTACCAGTGTGATTTCTATCCACACTGTCCTCTGAGTTTTTAATATATCAGATGGGTCTCTGAGAATTGCGACACTTTTATAACTCCAAGTGATGTTGCCACGGATCAACTTACATTGCTACACTCTTCCAGGCAAAAGACCCCTTTCCATAAAAACAGTAACTTTCCTCTCAGTGACTACTACAAGTGGCATTCTGGTAGCTGGTCATTCTCCAAACAAGCCATGTTTCCCAGGAGAACCTTCAGTATGTCTACTGGACTAGGGGTTAGGATCTTCACGCTAACCCCTAGTCCAGTATATTGACCAATTCTGGACCTTGAGAGGAAGCAAGATGACACTTGGTCCTTCTCTCAATAGATATGAATTACCAGCCTAAAGTTCTGCTCAGTGTTCAAAGCTAGATGACCACTGACTCTCCTGTATCCTTCAAGATTACCGTAATCATCAGTCTAGTTGCCTTCTGACTCCACAACTGACATGTGGGCATTTCCACTCTTCATTATTCTGTTAGATTCTGTCTCTTTCTTGGGAATCAATCAGGATAATCCAGATAAGTGGAGTATTTTTTGAAGGAGTTGTTAAACATACAACGCCTTGGCCCACTCTCATACAGGGAAATACATCCAAAAAAATCATCATAGTGCTATGTCTCCCATCTTCAGAATGTTTCAAAGACTTAAAAAGCCTTCCATTTAGCATCTCCAATGAGACAGTGGTCTTATTCCACCTATGGGCAAGGGTTATAGAAATGTGGTATCTGAACCAGCTCAGAATTGTGAATAGCTCTCATAGGCAAGGCCAAAGGCAATATATCTGTGTAGTTTTGCAACAATGCCTCAGAAATCTCTCCAAGCTGTATATTTCACCTTTCCTTCTTCTTTTCTCACCCAACAAATCTACTTTTATTGCACTGATCTTACGATTGCCATACTGTTCCCTGGTAACTAGTTTGTTATTCTTGGCCTAGTCCACACAAGTTGGATTGGGCTTTCACTTCCAATTTCACTTCTTTGTTCATATATTTCTTTATTTCTTCTTTATTCATATATTATCTTTGTTCATATATTTCTCATCTACATATTCTGCAGCCCAAAAGTTAATCATTCACCACCTAGCTTTAACACCACGAACTCCAGACTGAACTTGAGACACTGAGCCCTCACTTTCTCCAGACAGACAAAAACCACGATACAGGCACCTAACTAACTAACCCCCCTGCCGAAGGCAAAGAAGTAAATGCTACATAGATCCTACTAAAAACATGAAGTTTGGATAAGCAGTGGTCAATTCCAAATGACAGAAACAATAAAAATAATAAACCATATTTATGGTGTTTAATTTTATAAAAGTTTTTTTTTTTTTAAGATTTATTTATTTATTTATTTATTTGGGGGTGGTGTGGGGAGGGAGGGAAGCAGGCGGACTACTTCTATTGGTCTTTCATTTGTCTGTTTTCATCCATCTTTGTTCCTTGGCCCATGTGGGTCTCCTATTGCAGTGGCCTCTGCTGCTGGCTCTGGGCACATGTGCTCCAGAGCTCCGGCTCAGTAATTGGACACACCGGTCCAGCCACTCCGCGGCACGTGGGATCTTCCCAGGCCAGGGATCGAACTGGTGCCCCCTGCACTGCAAGGTGGTGTCCTTACCCACTGGACCACCAGGGAAGCCTTATAAAACACTTTTTTATATCTTATTTCATTTGATTCTCACAATAAACCTGTAAGGTAAGTATTCATGAATTAAGCAAATCCTGAGGACTTACTATCTAACTAGGCAGTATTTGGCAATTTAGCAGGGAATCAGAGTCAAAAAATCCCCACTCTCCTAAAACTTATATTTGGGAATGGGGGGAACAGACAAAGTACTTGTAAACTATGGTAATGCAATAGTTCCTATACAGAAAATAAAGCTGGGAATTCTATGACTACAACGTAGTCATAGACATTTTAAATACAGTTGCCAAAAAGGCCTCACTGAGCAGGTGCCATCCAAGAAAAAGAATGTTTGTATAATAATCCAGGTGAGAGATGGTGGTGGCTCACACCCAGCTGGTGCCAATAGAGGTGATGGGAACGGGTCAGATTTTTGGATGTTTTGATGGCAGAATTTGTTACTGGGTTGAATTTAGAAGGAGTCAAGTTTCATATAACGTGTGCTGGTTACTCTTATTTTGCAGTCAACACTATGGCATGATGGCTTAGAGAGGTCAAGTGACCTTCCCAACGTCACTCATCTAGAATGAGCCAAAATAAAGTTGTAAATTTAGGTCTCTTAGCCCAGTCTCGAAGACTTCATGGTGGAAATGGTATTTAGGTTTTGAAGAAAGAAAAAGACCCTGAATGGTAGAAAGTTATGAGTGCATACTAGACTAATATAAATAAAGCCATTGCTGGGCTTCTAAACTGATGATGGTATTTCTACTAGATCAAAACATACAGAGGCTTCTATTATGAATACTAAAGCACTCAAGATAGAAGAACAAAGAGATTAATAACTAAAAGAAGAGAAACAAGGCAAAAGAGTTAAGCATGCAATCGAAAGATGGTAGTCAAATGAAAGACACTAGCACAAACAGATCATAAGACAAAAGCAATGAGAGATCACAATTTTATACAGAGCTCTTGAAGAAAGTTGAGCACAATGAATAGGAACTAGTCAAAAGCAAGTATTCCTTCACAGTTCACACAGTGAAATGATGAAGTGTTCAAGACAGAAAGCAACAAGGGGTCAGGTACAAGAAGCTGGTTTGTAACTCTTGGTAAATGATGCAGAACAAGAGGCTAATATCACAAAAGAAAAAAGAGAGAATTACCTGTATAATACCTTTGTGCCCAACCAAAAGATATGAATTGGGAGAAAAGAAATAAGAGATAAAAAATCAAGGCCTACAGGATCACAAGGAGAACCTGTCAATTATACCCTATTCATGGTTTTGCTATACCTTTTCTACAGGCAAAATTCTGTGCTCAGTACTTCCAGGGAAGACAGCAATTAACAAGACATGGTTTCTGTCTTCAAGTAACTTGCTAGGGAAGAGGAAGAACAAAGGAGTCAAAACATAGAACCACATTACTGCCCAGTCTGTAGCTTGCGCTCTTTCAGTGTGGAAGCTTCCAGATAGCTAACTATTTGTAGCTAAAACCAAAGGATTCCAGTGATAGAACACAAGAAAGGTCTGACTAAAAAAAAAAATCCCACTAGGAAATCTCTCCAGAGTTTGACTAATGATTTCATGCTAACTGTGTCTATATAGCCTCAAAGGGGCATCCAGAGGAATATCCTGATCCTCCATAAGTTCTTCCCAGGGTCTACCTAAATCTCTCCTGTAGTTATTCTGTCCTGTCATGTTTTCAGAGATGGGGGTGACTGTGTGGAGGTGCTAAATGACCACCACAACATGGAAACATTGTTCTGGTTATTTAAAAGATATTTTTAAGCTAATTATGCATTATTGTGATTAGTTTTTGTTTCATGTAGTAAGTATGAAAAATGCTGTGCTGTAAGACAAGGCACTTTTTGGATATAATGTGATAAACTTCTGCTCAAGTCAGAGACAGAATTAAATCTCTGCAGTCCTGACTTTAGATATATTCCAATTATCTAGCCCCATGCCATCTTTGGTAGCTATCTACTTCTCCATGTTAATAGGATCCCAGGAAAGAAAGAAGGTGCTATACTAATAACAAGTTTGTGGTAACAGGTAGGTCTGTTAGATAGATATATTCAGTAAAGGACTATAAGATAACTGAAGATAACATTTATAGAAATGCAAGCTATTATAAGAGTTATTATTGGGAAAGTTGAGTTTACAGATGGATCTTTCTAAGGGATCAAGATGGTGGAGTAGGAAGACCCTGAACTCACCTCCCCTCAGATATGAATCAAAACTAACTGCATATAGAGCAACTCCCACATAGAATGAGTTCAAAATTAGAAGAATGGCTCTTCTATGAGCAAGGCTGTAAACAAAAAATCATTCTCAGTCTGGTAGGTAGGGAAAAGAAGGAAGCTGGTTGGGTCCTGCACTCTGAATGGGTGACCCAAAAGAGCAGGGGGAAATCAGAGGCTTGAGGAGTCTCCTGAGCAAGAGGGTCAAGCCACATACTAGGTACCTCAATGCTGGGGACGAACACTGGGAAAAAGAGCCCACATAGCTGGTTTGGAAACCAATGTGGGAACCAATAAAAGGAAGAGGAAGAACAAATCAAATAGAACCACATTACTGCCCAGTCTGTAGCTTGCGCTCTTTCAGTGTGGAAGCTTCCAGATAGCTCCAAAACCAAAGGATTCCAGTGATAGAACACAAGAAAGGTCTGACTAAAAAAAAAAATCCCACTAGGAAATCTCTCCAGAGTTTGACTAATGATTTCATGCTAACTGTGTCTATATAGCCTCAAAGGGGCATCCAGAGGAATATCCTGATCCTCCATAAGTTCTTCCCAGGGTCTACCTAAATCTCTCCTGTAGTTATTCTGTCCTGTCATGTTTTCAGAGATGGGGGTGACTGTGTGGAGGTGCTAAATGACCACCACAACATGGAAACATTGTTCTGGTTATTTAAAAGATATTTTTAAGCTAATTATGCATTATTGTGATTAGTTTTTGTTTCATGTAGTAAGTATGAAAAATGCTGTGCTGTAAGACAAGGCACTTTTTGGATATAATGTGATAAACTTCTGCTCAAGTCAGAGACAGAATTAAATCTCTGCAGTCCTGACTTTAGATATATTCCAATTATCTAGCCCCATGCCATCTTTGGTAGCTATCTACTTCTCCATGTTAATAGGATCCCAGGAAAGAAAGAAGGTGCTATACTAATAACAAGTTTGTGGTAACAGGTAGGTCTGTTAGATAGATATATTCAGTAAAGGACTATAAGATAACTGAAGATAACATTTATAGAAATGCAAGCTATTATAAGAGTTATTATTGGGAAAGTTGAGTTTACAGATGGATCTTTCTAAGGGATCAAGATGGTGGAGTAGGAAGACCCTGAACTCACCTCCCCTCAGATATGAATCAAAACTAACTGCATATAGAGCAACTCCCACATAGAATGAGTTCAAAATTAGAAGAATGGCTCTTCTATGAGCAAGGCTGTAAACAAAAAATCATTCTCAGTCTGGTAGGTAGGGAAAAGAAGGAAGCTGGTTGGGTCCTGCACTCTGAATGGGTGACCCAAAAGAGCAGGGGGAAATCATAGGCTTGAGGAGTCTCCCTGGAGAGCAAGAGGGTCAAGCCACATACTAGGTACCTCAATGCTGGGGACGAACACTGGGAAAAAGAGCCCACATAGCTGGTTTGGAAACCAATGTGGGGAACCAAGACTCTATTCTTGAGGCGTACATGCAACCAACATACTTGCTCTCAGTCCTAGCACAGACACATCAGACTGAAAACTGAATTGCCCTCTGGCTGGCCAGCCAGGACTACCCCAGCATGCGCACCGGACTGTGCCAGGTTCCTGCTCCAGCATTACTCCTTTCTAAGGCAGAGACGACCATTGCCTATAAGCATGCATGCCTAGAGGGAACAGAGCCAGCTCAGGCCTCAGCCCTGCCTCTGGGCAATGTGAAGAGACATCCATTGCCTCTGTGTGTGTGTGTGTGTGTGTACACATGTGGGCACTTGTGAGGGAACAGAGCCAGCTCATTTCCTGACTCTGCCTCTGGCCTCGGCGGAGACCACCACTGCCTTGCATCCATATGTGAGCACCCTGGGAAAGGAATGGAGGCAACTCAATAGTAGTGGAGCTACACTCTTCCTGTCTCAACCAAGCCTCTAACCAATGTGCAGACACTGTGGAAAAAGCAGAATGAGTTCAGAAATGCAGACCTAAGTATTCACATCCTGGCCATAACTCAATAAAGACAGAGACTGCTATCACACTAGGGGTGTGAACAGGTTCATGCTCCAGCCCCTTGAGCCTCAGCCTCACTTCCACCACTGAGCCTCAGAGAATCCCCAGCTCACACCCAGCTCTGGGTCCAGGCACTCCAAATCCAGCCCTACCTGCCACCAAGATTGTAGCTTACAGTGCACCCCAAGGAAAGATGCAGCCTGTGCTCACCACGTGTCCACCTCTCACACCAAAGCCACCGATCAGACAGAGACTACAAAGGATGCTCCCACATAAGGACGCATATTTAAGATCAGGACAGGTAACTATTTCACCTAATTTCATAGAGACAGACAGAGATAGTTAAACAAAATGAGAAGACAGTGGAATATGTTTCAAATGAAACAATAAGATAAAACCCTTAAAAAAAAAACCCTAATGAACCAGAGATAAATAATTTATTGATACAGTTCAAACCAACAGTAATAAGAATGCTAACTGAACTTCAGTAAGAACTTCAACACATACTAGGTACCTCAATGCTGGGGACGAACACTGGGAAAAAGAGCCCACATAGCTGGTTTGGAAACCAATGTGGGGAACCAAGACTCTATTCTTGAGGCGTACATGCAACCAACATACTTGCTCTCAGTCCTAGCACAGACACATCAGACTGAAAACTGAATTGCCCTCTGGCTGGCCAGCCAGGACTACCCCAGCATGCGCACCGGACTGTGCCAGGTTCCTGCTCCAGCATTACTCCTTTCTAAGGCAGAGACGACCATTGCCTATAAGCATGCATGCCTAGAGGGAACAGAGCCAGCTCAGGCCTCAGCCCTGCCTCTGGGCAATGTGAAGAGACATCCATTGCCTCTGTGTGTGTGTGTGTGTGTGTACACATGTGGGCACTTGTGAGGGAACAGAGCCAGCTCATTTCCTGACTCTGCCTCTGGCCTCGGCGGAGACCACCACTGCCTTGCATCCATATGTGAGCACCCTGGGAAAGGAATGGAGGCAACTCAATAGTAGTGGAGCTACACTCTTCCTGTCTCAACCAAGCCTCTAACCAATGTGCAGACACTGTGGAAAAAGCAGAATGAGTTCAGAAATGCAGACCTAAGTATTCACATCCTGGCCATAACTCAATAAAGACAGAGACTGCTATCACACTAGGGGTGTGAACAGGTTCATGCTCCAGCCCCTTGAGCCTCAGCCTCACTTCCACCACTGAGCCTCAGAGAATCCCCAGCTCACACCCAGCTCTGGGTCCAGGCACTCCAAATCCAGCCCTACCTGCCACCAAGATTGTAGCTTACAGTGCACCCCAAGGAAAGATGCAGCCTGTGCTCACCACGTGTCCACCTCTCACACCAAAGCCACCGATCAGACAGAGACTACAAAGGATGCTCCCACATAAGGACGCATATTTAAGATCAGGACAGGTAACTATTTCACCTAATTTCATAGAGACAGACAGAGATAGTTAAACAAAATGAGAAGACAGTGGAATATGTTTCAAATGAAACAATAAGATAAAACCCTTAAAAAAAAAACCCTAATGAACCAGAGATAAATAATTTATTGATACAGTTCAAACCAACAGTAATAAGAATGCTAACTGAACTTCAGTAAGAACTTCAACAAAGACTAGAAAATGTAAAAAAGAAACAGTCAGAGATGAATAATATTATAAGTGACAGCCTGGAGAATTCCATGGCTCGTCCATAGCTCACAAAGAGTTGGACATGACTGAGAGACTTTCACATAGAAGTTGGATTTCAAATACAATTTCCCACACAGAAAGATCCCATTTCTTCCTGGAAAAAATGATTGGCTGTGAGGTGGAATAAAAGAGTACAAATTAAGTCTGGAGTACAGTCATGCCATGAAGCCAAAAAGTGCTCAAAAATGAGAATATATCAAAAGTCGGCTTGAAGGGGATTTCACTAAGCAAATATAGGAAATTACAAGCAAAAATTCTTACCAAAATGGATAACAACAAATAATAATATTAATGGATTACAATTCATTGAATAAAATAAGAATCCATCTCTTCATGCTGATCGTTACCTAACTAAAGGGAAGGAAAGAGTTTTCTTATAGTACTGTCATATAATAAATGTAGATGATTAGCAAAAGTTAAATATAGACTACAGATTAGAAAATAGTATCAGGGTTATATTTTCTGACTTTATAATTTCATTAAAATTTTATAAAATAACTTCTATGTTCTAAAAAAAATACACACTGAAGTGTTTAGAGATAAGGCATTATAATATCTGCCTCTAATTCACAAGTGATTCAGGAAAAGAATTAAACATATATATATTTCCATACTTGCCCTTTCAATATAGCCCATTAAGTACTGTAATGCATTTACTTCATTCTGATCATACTGTTGATCATACTAAACTGAGATCCCATCTACCCATAGGATTTCTCCTCTTTGGAATATCGGGCTGATGTGTGCTCAGGGTTTTTAAGAGAAAGACATAGTTCCCAGCTGTTCCTGGGATATACCTGCCATCCAGGCAGGGAGTGCTATTTTATTACCAGAAATGGACATGGCCAAATGTTTTGGTTTAACACCCTATAGGCATTTATCTAAGTGAAATTCAGAACCTTCCAAAACCAGACCAGAAAGACTGACCATTTAAATGAAGAATTAAAACTAATTTCCAGTGCTCAGAAGGAAGAAACTCAGCTTTATACTAACCTCATTGATCAATGCACTATTGAAGGCACTTTAAGAATCTTTTTATATGACAACAGCCAAGAAAATCTTGCAATAATAACTGACCTCCAAGCCCAGGTCGCAGGCGGTTATCGTAGCCATCCAGAAGACGATCCAAGATCCTGGTGAAGATAGTGATGTTGTCGGTGCTGTCATCAGGAATGTCTGGAGCATGCTTTGGAGAGAGTCTGAGGCAGTGGAAGAAAAAGAGACACAATGTAATAGTTCTTAATAGCAAATAATTACCTGTCTAAATACTTTAATTCAAGAAATTGTCAATCAGTAGACTGAGCCAGTTAAATAGCTTTGTACCTCCCAAACCAGCAAGCACTTTGGCGTGAGTTTTAGCAAATACATGGTCCAGTCCCAACCCAGCAGTGGAGAAAAACCAGTAGAAATCTTGGACAGGATGTCTGTGGGAATAATACCTGGCATAAAGTTGATTAATCAAATTTTGTTTCATGAACAAAAGGGCCTCGAAAGAAAAAAAGAACATTTTAAGTTACTCCTCTTCTAACATAGAGAAACATAGGTTTACAGAACAACAGAGCCAGAAAGTCATTTGAACTGCATGTAATCTACCTATGTCTCACCCTATGGAGCTAGAGCAACAAACCAAAAGCATTCCATTAAATGTTAAAGCTACCAGGACTCTTAAGAGACTCCCTAAACTCTCTCATTTATATGTGGGGAAAATGTATAAAGACTATAAACAAATGTATAAAAATGCTCAGAGAGGATGCCAAATTGGCCCACAGTGATGGTGCTAGTGACATTAGACAGAACTATAATCCAAATGTTCTGACTTTCTAGAGCCCCTCAGCTGTCTCCTGCTTATCCAGTGTGGATGCCCTCTGCAAGCCCTCCCAAGCAGTAGGCTCCTTGTGTTGCTATGCTCTGTTTAGCTGTGTCTGATTCTTTGTGACCCCATGGACTGTATCCGCCAGGCTCCTCTGCCCATGGGATTCTCCAGGCAGGGAGTGCTATTTATTACCAGAAATGGACATGGCCAATTTTTTAACACCCTATAGGCATTTATCTAAGTGAAATTCAGAACCTTCCAAAACCAGACCAGAAAGACTGACCATTTAAATGAAGAATTAAAACTAATTTCCAGTGCTCAGAAGGAAGAAACTCAGCTTTATACTAACCTCATTGATCAATGCACTATTGAAGGCACTTTAAGAATCTTTTTATATGACAACAGCCAAGAAAATCTTGCAATAATAACTGACCTCCAAGCCCAGGTCGCAGGCGGTTATCGTAGCCATCCAGAAGACGATCCAAGATCCTGGTGAAGATAGTGATGTTGTCGGTGCTGTCATCAGGAATGTCTGGAGCATGCTTTGGAGAGAGTCTGAGGCAGTGGAAGAAAAAGAGACACAATGTAATAGTTCTTAATAGCAAATAATTACCTGTCTAAATACTTTAATTCAAGAAATTGTCAATCAGTAGACTGAGCCAGTTAAATAGCTTTGTACCTCCCAAACCAGCAAGCACTTTGGCGTGAGTTTTAGCAAATACATGGTCCAGTCCCAACCCAGCAGTGGAGAAAAACCAGTAGAAATCTTGGACAGGATGTCTGTGGGAATAATACCTGGCATAAAGTTGATTAATCAAATTTTGTTTCATGAACAAAAGGGCCTCGAAAGAAAAAAAGAACATTTTAAGTTACTCCTCTTCTAACATAGAGAAACATAGGTTTACAGAACAACAGAGCCAGAAAGTCATTTGAACTGCATGTAATCTACCTATGTCTCACCCTATGGAGCTAGAGCAACAAACCAAAAGCATTCCATTAAATGTTAAAGCTACCAGGACTCTTAAGAGACTCCCTAAACTCTCTCATTTATATGTGGGGAAAATGTATAAAGACTATAAACAAATGTATAAAAATGCTCAGAGAGGATGCCAAATTGGCCCACAGTGATGGTGCTAGTGACATTAGACAGAACTATAATCCAAATGTTCTGACTTTCTAGAGCCCCTCAGCTGTCTCCTGCTTATCCAGTGTGGATGCCCTCTGCAAGCCCTCCCAAGCAGTAGGCTCCTTGTGTTGCTATGCTCTGTTTAGCTGTGTCTGATTCTTTGTGACCCCATGGACTGTATCCGCCAGGCTCCTCTGCCCATGGGATTCTCCAGGCAAGAATACTGGAGAGGGTTGCTGTTTTCTTCTCCAGGAAATCCGATCTTTTTTTTTTTTTTTAATTTTGGCCTCTTTTATTGTTGTTGTTGTTTTTCCATCCATCTTTATTCTTTGGCCTGTGTGGGCCTCTCATTGTAGTGGTCTCTCATTGCAGATCACCAGCTCTGGGCGCATGCTCTCCAGAGCACTGGCTCATAATTGGACACATTGGTCCAGCTGCACATGGGATCTTCCTGGGCCAGGGATTGAACTGGTGCCCCTTGCACTGCAAGGCGGACTCTTCACCCACTGGACCACCAGGGAAGCCCCTCCAAGGAATCTTTCCAACCCAGGGATCAAACCTGCATCCCCTGCATTGGCAGGTGGGTCCCTTACCACTGTGCCAGTTGGGAAGCCTTTTACTAATCACCTAATCAGGCTAATGAACATCACTGACTCAATGCACATGACTTTGAGTAAACTCCAGGAGATAGTGAGGGACAGGGAAGCCTGGTGTGCTGCAGTCCATGGGGCTGTAAATAGACATGACTGAGTGACTGAACAACAAACCAGGCTAAGGCTGTGACTAGTGCTTTCAGTTTATGAGGAGGCACTTGATATGGCTTGACAAGAGTAGAAATAAAGAAAGGACCTGGGCAGTTTAGGGGAAAGAGAGATATAATAAAGGTAATAGCTGTTGCCCAGGGTCAAGAAGCATGGTGTAGAATCAAGTAATAAACTAGAAGTCAGGGATACTACATACTCATGTCAACTGTATTTGTGATGTGGAGTATACTACTGAGCATGTATCTCTTTGTCTCATT
Source organism: Tragulus kanchil (assembly GCA_022376925.1). Taxonomy (NCBI): domain Eukaryota; kingdom Metazoa; phylum Chordata; class Mammalia; order Artiodactyla; family Tragulidae; genus Tragulus; species Tragulus kanchil. Next base: position 2,868,395 of record JAIOJX010000001.1, on the reverse strand, counting down.
TTATCCATTCTTACTTTGGACCCAGAAGGCTGTCATTAATAGATATACAATAACTATTCCTAGCATCTGGTTGATCAGAGCAATAAAAGACATAGCATAACAGTTGAGAGGAATCTTAAGAAGTCAATATATCTTCCCTAGAGAAAAAGATCTACAGAATAGTATGTATGTACACGTTAGTCACTCAGTCATTTCTGACTTTTTGCAATCCCATGGACTGTAGCCCACCAGGCTCCTTTGCCCATGGGATTCTCCAGGCAAGAATACTGGAGTGGGTTGCCATTTCCTTCTCTAGGGGATCTCCCCAACCCAGGGTTTGAACTTGGGTCTCTGGGATTGAAGGTATATTCTTTACCATCTGAGCCATGAGGGAAGCCCACAGGAAAGTAGGAAGATCTGACCTGAATAGTTCTCACTCAAAACTGCCATGCCCTAACTGGTAAACTTTGAAAAGCCGTTTTGAACCCCAAATTCCTTAATTCATAAACCTAATTCAATTCACATAATTGCTGATTGCTCAATGCGTCCTTAATGAGCATCAGCTACGTGCCTATAGAGAAAAAAAAAGAGCAGGAAAGAAAAAGGTAAGTAAGGCGAGTAATCATTCTCTTGCTTACAAGATTGTTGGGAGAATAAAATGATAAAAAAACAGATACATGTGGAATGAAAAGGGGGACTAGATTTAATGAGTCTGGAGACATGAATTTTAATTTATTAGTTGAGCGACCTTAATAAAGTCACATAACACCTCTTGTGACAGCTTTCTCATTGTGAAAACTGAAATAACTTTACAGATATGTATTAATATTAAATAATACAGTAATGGGCTTCCCCTGGTGGTCCAGTGGGTAAGGACACCGCCTTGCTGGGCAAGGGGCGCCAGTTCGATCCTTGGCCTGGGAACATCCCACGTGCCACGGAGCGGCTGGACTGATGTGTCCAATTACCGACGACAGACGCCACCGCGATGGGAGGCCCACAGGAGCCAAAGAACAAAGATGAATGAAAACAGAAATGAAAGACCGACAGAAGTGGCACGCCCACTCGACTCCCTCCCCAACCCGACCCCTGCCCAAAATAAATAAATAAATAAATAAATAAAAATACAGTAAAATTTCCAGATTTAATGCTTAATATATACAATTATTCACTTTGTTTCTTTAAGATAATAGTTATGCACCCTAATGCATTATTCAAATGTAAACAGTCACAACAAAATATAGGTACCCCAATCAGCCAAAGCCATAGGAATGCTTTGGCCAAGAGGCACTGGAAATCAGAGAAGACTACAGATGACTGGCTTAGTGAAAAGAGTGCTGGAAGTGATGCAGACACCTCATTTGGAACAAAGAAGGAAACTACAGTGCAGAACTAACAAACAGACATCAATATCTTGAAGAGATGCATACAGACACCTAGTCAGTTTTCGGCCCACATTTGGCTTAATCTCCAGCATTCTGAATCCATCCTACACGGACTGTGGGGAGAGAAGCTGTTGGGGTTCAATTGATTTTGTGAAAACCTCTTTCTCATTTTCTTTAACTCTCACTGCAGGGACTCTTGACCCTGGTTAGCCTAATTTGATTTCTGGGAAATAGGTCTATGAACTGAACAAAAGCCATTTTGTGGATTACTGGAAGGGGATGAAAAGTAGAATCCTCACAGAGTCATGGACAAGCTATAAAGGGCTTCAGGGATTATCTGATCCGCATGGATCTATAGACGGGAATTGTAAAGTCCCTGAACATAATTTTTAATCATACTAAGTGTTGTAAACGCTAAAATTTGGCTCCAGAATTCCTATATATAAGGCCAATATACTGTGCTGCCTCTTTTACTGAAATAATAACTTCCTTGAGGATGCATTTCCATTCCTTGCTGACTACTGTATTGATATTTCACCAGTATTTATCACTGATAACTTTTAAACTTTTAAGTCAAAAATCAATGCTAAATGTCATTCCAAAACAATTTTCAGTAGATTTTTATATAATTTCTCACTTGATTACTGATAAAGTTTTCTCCAAATGTGCTCTTAATTATTGCATGGGCAGTTGGAAGCTGGTTTAATCTAGAACCCAAGTTAGAACTCTCTCCTCTTAAATAACAGAACTGCAACAAGCTGAAGATTCTGTAGTTTGTGCCATCCAAAATAGTTTGGAGAAACAACAAAGAATTATGGTATATTAGAATTATGGAGGACCTTAAAGATCATGTAAGTATTTCCCTTCATTTTACAGACGGACCACCTAAGACACCAACAAAAGAAAGGGACTGTTGAAAGCCACATAATAGTTATGCACCCTAATGCATTATTCAAATGTAAACAGTCACAACAAAATATAGGTACCAATCAGCAAAATAGGATGCTTTGGCCAAGAGGCACTGGAAATCAGAGAAGACTACAGATGACTGGCTTAGTGAAAAGAGTGCTGGAAGTGATGCAGACACCTCATTTGGAACAAAGAAGGAAACTACAGTGCAGAACTAACAAACAGACATCAATATCTTGAAGAGATGCATACAGACACCTAGTCAGTTTTCGGCCCACATTTGGCTTAATCTCCAGCATTCTGAATCCATCCTACACGGACTGTGGGGAGAGAAGCTGTTGGGGTTCAATTGATTTTGTGAAAACCTCTTTCTCATTTTCTTTAACTCTCACTGCAGGGACTCTTGACCCTGGTTAGCCTAATTTGATTTCTGGGAAATAGGTCTATGAACTGAACAAAAGCCATTTTGTGGATTACTGGAAGGGGATGAAAAGTAGAATCCTCACAGAGTCATGGACAAGCTATAAAGGGCTTCAGGGATTATCTGATCCGCATGGATCTATAGACGGGAATTGTAAAGTCCCTGAACATAATTTTTAATCATACTAAGTGTTGTAAACGCTAAAATTTGGCTCCAGAATTCCTATATATAAGGCCAATATACTGTGCTGCCTCTTTTACTGAAATAATAACTTCCTTGAGGATGCATTTCCATTCCTTGCTGACTACTGTATTGATATTTCACCAGTATTTATCACTGATAACTTTTAAACTTTTAAGTCAAAAATCAATGCTAAATGTCATTCCAAAACAATTTTCAGTAGATTTTTATATAATTTCTCACTTGATTACTGATAAAGTTTTCTCCAAATGTGCTCTTAATTATTGCATGGGCAGTTGGAAGCTGGTTTAATCTAGAACCCAAGTTAGAACTCTCTCCTCTTAAATAACAGAACTGCAACAAGCTGAAGATTCTGTAGTTTGTGCCATCCAAAATAGTTTGGAGAAACAACAAAGAATTATGGTATATTAGAATTATGGAGGACCTTAAAGATCATGTAAGTATTTCCCTTCATTTTACAGACGGACCACCTAAGACACCAACAAAAGAAAGGGACTGTTTAAAGCCACATGCTTATGAAGTTGATGAGACTGACGCCTCATATCTATCATTACTGGCTAAACTAAATACAATATTAATAATGACTCATTCAAAATGAAAATGATAGCTCTAATACACTGTCTATAGGGTAGGCAAGTTCAGTCATTTATCTTTTCCTAAAATGGAATATTGGTAAATGCGAAAAACTAGGGTCAAATGAACACAGTTTTAGTTCTGACTGCCACTAACTGATCATGTGAACTATTTCCTTGCATGTAAAATAGGGATAAGTTCCCAACTTATAATGCTTTTGGAAGAAATAAATAAATAAGATAACAAATATAAAATTGCTTTGTAAATGATAAAACTCAACATGCATTGAAGTTGATCGTTTCTTTTTCTCCAAACGCCTGAAAATGTAATGAGGCATCTTTGAAAGACATGCACTTTTATGCTATGGGAAAAGTCAAGCTCACTTAAACTTACAAGTAGTAGAGTTCTGGAGATGTGAGTAAACAACATAGTGATTATAGTCAATAATACTATATTATAAAACTTCAAAGTTACTAAGAGACTGTGTGATATGATAGAGGCATTAGCTAACTGTATTATATTGCAATATATAAATGTATAAGACTAAAACATTTTACACCTTAAACTTACACAATGCTATTAATATGTGCCAATCATATCTCAACAAAAGCAAAAAAGAAATATGTGTTAAAAATTCCTGTTCAGGGGCTTCCCTGGTGGTCCAGTGGGTAAGGACACCACCTTGCAGTGCAAGGGGCGCTGGTTCGATCCCTGGCCTGGGAAGATCCCACGTGCCGTGGAGCGGCTGGACCTATGTGTCCAACTACCAAGCCGGAGCTCTGGAGCACATGCGCCCAGAGCCGGTGCTCTGTGACAAGAGAGGCCACTGCGATGGGGGGCTCACACTGGCCAAATAACAAAGATCGATGAAAATAGATAAATGAAAGACCAATAGAAGTGGCCAAAAAAAAAAAATTCCTGTTCAGATCATGTGGCCTGATAGTCAGGGTTTTCTGAGAATCTGCAATCCATTCTCGATATCCTTTTATAGCTGTAAACTCTAGTCCTTTTTCTGACCAGAAATCATAGCCACATCAGATTACTCACCATTTCCCAATACCCTCATGGTTTCATTCTCCAGGTCTGGTCTTTCTGGTGAGCGAACGGTCAAGCTAAGGATGCAGCACTGGGGATGCCAGCTATACACACTCAGAATTCAACAACACGCACTCTAATGCTTTTACAGAAGCCACTTAAAGGAAAAGAATAAACTGATTTTTGGTTACAATATGCCCAATCCATCTCAGACAGCTGTCCTTTTCTTAAATGGCTTCTATAGATTTGTTATGAAACTAAAGAAGTATTATCTTAAGACACACACATTCACTATGTGCTCTGCCTGTTCACGCTCTTTGCTGAATTAGTGCAAAATTTAAACCCAAGTCCTTCCTACCTTCTTAGTAACTAAAAGCCATGGCTTCAGAGAAACACACAAGAAGACTGACTACTATATGTTCTGGATGATTAAATATCAAGGTACTAGACCTTAGAGCTATTTCACATGTGAACGTAAGCAGACATACCTCAACTTAAAAAGAGTTGCATTCTAAGTTTGCAAAAAATTAAAGGTCCTTTCTTCCTTTGAAACAATGCCATAATAGGTAGCTAGTTTTCCAGGCAAGGCTAAATAAGCTTTTATTTTTCATAATTTATCTGAATGACTGTAACTGCCAATGCATGAGCACTATTTCAGTAACATTTTTCATTAAATAGACATTCATTGGCCAGTTTAAGAGCCGTTTATAATACTGCATATGTGGAGAAAAGAATTATAATGCAAATAAAGGGGAAAATGCAGTATGAGGAATAGTTTCTTCTCCACTATTATTTACTCTCCACCCCACGTCCACCAAAGCTAAGAGCTGGTCATGAGCTCAGATCTCTCAATCAATCCTGGTGGCTAGTATCCTTACAGTGGAGAGTCCTGCTAGTCATCCCATTAACCAAGCGATCACACCAAAGTTGTATGAAAATAGATAAATGAAAGACCAATAGAAGTGGCCAAAAAAAAAAAATTCCTGTTCAGATCATGTGGCCTGATAGTCAGGGTTTTCTGAGAATCTGCAATCCATTCTCGATATCCTTTTATAGCTGTAAACTCTAGTCCTTTTTCTGACCAGAAATCATAGCCACATCAGATTACTCACCATTTCCCAATACCCTCATGGTTTCATTCTCCAGGTCTGGTCTTTCTGGTGAGCGAACGGTCAAGCTAAGGATGCAGCACTGGGGATGCCAGCTATACACACTCAGAATTCAACAACACGCACTCTAATGCTTTTACAGAAGCCACTTAAAGGAAAAGAATAAACTGATTTTTGGTTACAATATGCCCAATCCATCTCAGACAGCTGTCCTTTTCTTAAATGGCTTCTATAGATTTGTTATGAAACTAAAGAAGTATTATCTTAAGACACACACATTCACTATGTGCTCTGCCTGTTCACGCTCTTTGCTGAATTAGTGCAAAATTTAAACCCAAGTCCTTCCTACCTTCTTAGTAACTAAAAGCCATGGCTTCAGAGAAACACACAAGAAGACTGACTACTATATGTTCTGGATGATTAAATATCAAGGTACTAGACCTTAGAGCTATTTCACATGTGAACGTAAGCAGACATACCTCAACTTAAAAAGAGTTGCATTCTAAGTTTGCAAAAAATTAAAGGTCCTTTCTTCCTTTGAAACAATGCCATAATAGGTAGCTAGTTTTCCAGGCAAGGCTAAATAAGCTTTTATTTTTCATAATTTATCTGAATGACTGTAACTGCCAATGCATGAGCACTATTTCAGTAACATTTTTCATTAAATAGACATTCATTGGCCAGTTTAAGAGCCGTTTATAATACTGCATATGTGGAGAAAAGAATTATAATGCAAATAAAGGGAAACTGCAGTATGAGGAATAGTTTCTTCTCCACTATTATTTACTCTCCACCCCACGTCCACCAAAGCTAAGAGCTGGTCATGAGCTCAGATCTCTCAATCAATCCTGGTGGCTAGTATCCTTACAGTGGAGAGTCCTGCTAGTCATCCCATTAACCAAGCGATCACACCAAAGTTGTATTAAAGTAAAAAGGGATAGAGAAACCTTCCAATGAAAGGAGGTGGTAGGAGTAGGTACTGGAAGAAGGTAGGAGAGTATCCACTTCGCTAGTTTAGACAGGACATTATGTACTTTTTCAGTTGGTTATTAACAATAGACCAAAAGAATATGTTAAGGCTGTAAAGGTCTTACCAGACCCACACCCACAACATACACATTGAGATAACATAGGTACAAGTCAAGAAGGAGAAACATGTCCCCATTGTTGTTAGAACCATTAGCTCTAGGCTTAAAGTCTTAGGCAAAAATAGAGTATAGGTGTAGCAACCAAGGTGAAGGCACCTTGACTAAAAAGTGTTTGTTCCCCCGCTTTCTCATCCTTCTTGGGGATCCCCTAGCCTTCCTATGAACCTGCCTCAAGAATTAGCTCTCTCATGTACCCTGGAGCCAGAATGGGGTTCAGTTCTGGCTCTGCCACTTTTAAACTGTGCGACCTTTGGCAAGTTACTTGACCTCTCTGTGTCTACATTTTCTCTCTGAAACAGGAAAAACAGCAGCGCCTAGTTAGCAGATCTGTTATAATGAGTATATGAATTAATATATGGAAAGCACTTATAATAGTGCTTGGTACATAGTAAAAGTTATTTAAACATAAGCTTTAAAGTAACATGATAGAATATGAAAACTATAAATAAGAATAAAGTACTGGGGCTTCTCTGGTGGTCCAGTGGCTAAGACTACAGCCTCCCAATGCAGGGGACCTGGGTTCAATCCCTGATGAGGGAGCTAGATCCCACATACTGCAACTAAGACCCAGCACAGCCAAATAAATAAATAAATAAATAGTAAAAAAAAAAAAAAGAATAAAGTACTGAACTAAGTTTCAAAAAAAATTCTAATTAAAGACCAAAGGAGACTATCAGTTTTAAGCATGTCTGGAAAATCGTATCATGTGAGGAGAGTGAAAGTGATGAGAGCTATTCTGCAGACCAGAAAGCATGGAGTGGCTCCGAGAGTTACTCTGCAAAAAGGAAGGAAGTGCCACAGGGGCCTAAAACTGGTAGGCACTAGAGAAGGGTAGGCTTCTGTTCAGCACAGGAAGCACTTTCCCATCCTAGAGCTACATGCCCTTGGGAGTACTAAAGTTTACTGCTGGAGGAATACAAACTGGTAGGTCAGTCATAATACACATGCAAGATGCTTCTTGATCAGAGTGGGAACTTACGACTTATACCTTCTCAAGTCCCACATCAGGTTCCTAAATTTTAAGATTTTGAGATTGAATGGTAAAAGTATTAGTTTAGATATATACTCAGAAGAGACTGGAGTTTATGTATCTGTACTTCAATCAAAATTGGCTTGAGACGTACCCACTCAACATGTGCCCTACCTGCTCACATCCTTCACTGAGTTCAAGTAAAATAAAGACCAAGTCCTTCATGTTTCTCTTACCAACTTTATTTATTGGACTGGCCCAAAAGTTCACTTGGATTTTTCCATATCACCTTACATAAAAACCCAAATGAACTTTTGGGCCAATCCAATATATGCATGGTTGGTCCCAGTTGCCAGTTTATTCTAAGATTAAGAAAAATGAGAAAATATATTTCAAGATGAAAGCAAATACTTACAAGGACCTTTGGAACAGTGGCACTAATTCAGGCTATGAATATGACAAAAAACAATTAGTTTAAGCATTTCATCTTAAAATTCACAATATCTGCTCTCACCACTGCCACTGTGGTGGAATCTTGATGCAGAAGAAGTGATGATATTGTATCATGTAAATGTATGGCCTTGTGCCCAATGTCTTTCATTCTGCCTTCCAGACATGCTATAGACTCGAGTCCATCGTGTCCTCTTTCCTCTAAGGATAACCTGTATGAACTGCATCAGCAGGGATACTACAGCCTCTGGCTTCAATTAGGCAGAAGATCAGAGGGAAGAAGAAGGGTAAGATGTGGGTATGTAATCTCTTGGCTCTCTCCCTGTGAAAGCTCTTAAAAACACTTGTTTTAAATGACGTATCTGCTGCTGGCCTTCGGTTCTTGCTCTATTCCTTGGGGTGTGCCTATACACAGTTCATAACTTCACAATTAGTCCCTTTCCAAATGTGCCCTCCTCAGTTAGTCTTCACTGAGATTCTCCATCTGGTTTCTTTGGGATCCTGACTGATAGACATCTGAGGTTTCAACAAATTGCATTTGGACTGGGATAGAGGATCCGTTTGGCATTTGCTTGTTACTTAGCTTGACCCATCATGAAATTATTTATATTCAACAATGTCTATCCAGAGTAATGATATTTTCATAACGGTCCAACCTAATACTTTTCACACATATAGTTCTCAGTTGTTAATGGTCAAAATACTGAGCCAGGAAACAGCAGTATAAGAAATATATTACAGGAAATTGTTCCCTTATAGCATTTCTTCAAACATATGTCACTAGGAATCAGAGACTGGTATTCTAGACCTACCTCTACTATTAATTTTCTGCAAAGTCTTAGTAAGTTTCCTTTGTTGGAAGTCAATTTCACAATATGAGGAATCAGACTAGATGATCTCATGAGTTTTCCCATGTCCGCTACTCTAAAGTTTCTGAACTCCATATTCCTAACTATACTGTAAGCTCTCTGAAAACAATGACTGTGTTCCCAAAGTACTGTACAAAGATTCCTTATATCAGAATCCTGTGGGGTACTTGATAAAAATGCAGATTTTTAGGCATTATCCCCAGAGTTACTAAATCAAATTCTCCAGGTGTGGAGCCTACTTCCTTGCTTATGCATACAATGATAACCATTGCATTTTGAATAGGATTTAAACAAAGTACTGGTCAACAAACCACTGTTGATTGTTGAAGCTGCTTGGGTAGCCAACCAGGTGATTTAATTGAATAAACCACTAAAAGTAGATAAAATAATACTGCAAATGGATTTTATTCAATACATAAAAGCAGCATTAAGAAGGTAAGAAAACAAGCAAACAGAAAAAATCAGTTTTAAGTATCAGAGCTACCAGCATATATCATATATTTTAATGTTGTATTGGTTCCTATATTTCCAGGAAAAAAAGCTAACACTAATATTGAGCCAGACCTTTAGTATTTTTATCTCCTCCAAAGCAAAAGCACTTGTTTTAAATGACGTATCTGCTGCTGGCCTTCGGTTCTTGCTCTATTCCTTGGGGTGTGCCTATACACAGTTCATAACTTCACAATTAGTCCCTTTCCAAATGTGCCCTCCTCAGTTAGTCTTCACTGAGATTCTCCATCTGGTTTCTTTGGGATCCTGACTGATAGACATCTGAGGTTTCAACAAATTGCATTTGGACTGGGATAGAGGATCCGTTGGCATTTGCTTGTTACTTAGCTTGACCCATCATGAAATTATTTATATTCAACAATGTCTATCCAGAGTAATGATATTTTCATAACGGTCCAACCTAATACTTTTCACACATATAGTTCTCAGTTGTTAATGGTCAAAATACTGAGCCAGGAAACAGCAGTATAAGAAATATATTACAGGAAATTGTTCCCTTATAGCATTTCTTCAAACATATGTCACTAGGAATCAGAGACTGGTATTCTAGACCTACCTCTACTATTAATTTTCTGCAAAGTCTTAGTAAGTTTCCTTTGTTGGAAGTCAATTTCACAATATGAGGAATCAGACTAGATGATCTCATGAGTTTTCCCATGTCCGCTACTCTAAAGTTTCTGAACTCCATATTCCTAACTATACTGTAAGCTCTCTGAAAACAATGACTGTGTTCCCAAAGTACTGTACAAAGATTCCTTATATCAGAATCCTGTGGGGTACTTGATAAAAATGCAGATTTTTAGGCATTATCCCCAGAGTTACTAAATCAAATTCTCCAGGTGTGGAGCCTACTTCCTTGCTTATGCATACAATGATAACCATTGCATTTTGAATAGGATTTAAACAAAGTACTGGTCAACAAACCACTGTTGATTGTTGAAGCTGCTTGGGTAGCCAACCAGGTGATTTAATTGAATAAACCACTAAAAGTAGATAAAATAATACTGCAAATGGATTTTATTCAATACATAAAAGCAGCATTAAGAAGGTAAGAAAACAAGCAAACAGAAAAAATCAGTTTTTAAGTATCAGAGCTACCAGCATATATCATATATTTTAATGTTGTATTGGTTCCTATATTTCCAGGAAATACACAAATATAATGCTAACACTAATATTCAGAGCCAGACCTTTAGTATTTTTATCTCCTCCAAAGCATGAATTGTATTGAACTTGGAAGAAAGTAAAGCCCCCAAAACTTTTAATATTGTTGTATTAAATATAAGCACTTGTTGTCATGGCCTGCTCTTTAACATAGTTTTTAAAAGGTTTGATTATCTGGTTTACTAAATACGAACAGGATATAAGCAACCAATCTAAAAAGGAGAGATGACAAATAACACTGAGGATGTAGACACACAAAAAAAGCAGATATAGAATAAATATAATGAATGCTCTTTATGATTATCAGAAAGTCACAAAGAAGCAGGACTATTCTGTTTTAAATCCTTCTTTAGTATTATTAGATAACATGTAATACATTTTTAGAGAACTTTATTCTCAGAAGTAAATTTTAAAAAGCTTTAACATTTGAAGAGGTAAGATTCATTTATTTAGAAAATCTATCTTATTTAGAACATCTATCATGCCCAATGAAATAAGATAAATGAGAAGTTACCAAGGTAGAGTTAGACTTTTTTTCCCTCACACTGGAATAAAGAACAAAAAGGGCCTCATGGGCAAAGCTTCTAAGGACATATTAGTCTAGCTCTATAGCCCTCACCCAAGAGATTATTGCAGAAAATGTTGATAGAAGATGAAAAGACTCAGATTATGTAGGACAAGTGAATACTACTCAGTCATAGAAGCAGGGAATGGGAGTCAGTTAAATGAGCTGAATGAATCCACAGCCTGTTATGCAAACTGAAATAAGTCAGAAAATGAAAACCAAATATTGTATATTAACGCATATATACAGAATCGGGAAAAATGGTAGAGATGAACCTATTTGCAAAGCAGAAACACAGACACAGAAATGTAGGGAATGAACTTGCTGTAAAGCAATTATACTTGGATAAAAAAAAATTTTTAAAGAGGTGGTACAGATATACAATAGAATATTACTCAGCCATGAAAAAGAAAAAAATATTGTCATTTGCAGCAATGTGAATGGATCTAGAGAATATCATACCAAGTGAATTAAGTCAGAAAAAGACAAATATTATGTATCATAAGTGAAATCTAAAAAAGAAAATGAATCTCCATACAAAATAGAAACAAACTCACACAGACAGAAAATAAACTCATGGTTACCAAAGGGGAAAGGGATGGGAGAGGGACAAATTAAGACTAGTTTTAAGAAATACACACTACTATAAATATATATGTATATGTATACACACACACACACACACACACACATATATATATACATATACACACACATATATATAACAGATAAATAACAAGGATTTACTGTATATCACAGGGAACAATATTCAATATTTTATAATAAGCTATATTAGAAAATAATCTGAAAAAAGAATATTCATATAACTTAATCATTTTGACTGAAACTAACACAATATTGTAACTCAACTATGCTTCAATTAAAAAAAAAAATTTGGTCACAGGCAATAATGTATCACAGTCTTCTTTTGTTCTAGGAATTAAGGGTACTTACCCGCCAATATCCTGCTTCACGAAGTCCCCAGGTTCTTGTCGTCGTGATTCCCCTTGGCCAGTTGTTCCAGGGAAAGTATTAATCAGGAAGAGAAGCCCAAGGCCAGCCATGTAGAACTGACTCCTTTGTGTGATTATCATCTTCTTAGGCACCAACTCAGAGAGACCTATGAGTTCCATGTTCAGGGAAAGAGGAATAGGAAAGGAGTATAAGTATAAGAGGAAGAGAAAGGAAAAAGAAGAGGTGAAGAAAAAAAGATTTTATTCAACACTATTAGAGTCATTAAATTTTCATAGTATTCAGCTACTAGATGCTTACTGTGACAGTTCGCCTCCAGTCCACCAATGCTCACTCCTGGCATATCCTTCTCTTTGATTATACCAGACCCCATCCAGTAGACAGTAGTGTAAAGATGCTAAATCACTCATCAGACATTCTGGTTTACAATTTCATCTTTTTCCCCACCTTCCTATGACGTCTCTCAGCCTCAGTTACCTCTTACAGTCCAAGATCTTAAAATAATCTCTCATGTCTTCACTTTACCTTCCCCAGTCCCACTTGATATTTTTTTTATTATCACAAATGTCTTTTCAATCCATGTGAATGGATCTAGAGAATATCATACCAACTGAATTAAGTCAGAAAAAGACAAATATTATGTATCATAAGTGAAATCTAAAAAAGAAAATGAATCTCCATACAAAATAGAAACAAACTCACACAGACAGAAAATAAACTCATGGTTACCAAAGGGGAAAGGGATGGGAGAGGGACAAATTAAGACTAGTTTTAAGAAATACACACTACTATAAATATATATGTATATGTATACACACACACACACACACACACACATATATATATACATATACACACACATATATATAACAGATAAATAACAAGGATTTACTGTATATCACAGGGAACAATATTCAATATTTTATAATAAGCTATATTAGAAAATAATCTGAAAAAAGAATATTCATATAACTTAATCATTTTGACTGAAACTAACACAATATTGTAACTCAACTATGCTTCAATTAAAAAAAAAAATTTGGTCACAGGCAATAATGTATCACAGTCTTCTTTTGTTCTAGGAATTAAGGGTACTTACCCGCCAATATCCTGCTTCACGAAGTCCCCAGGAGCTTGTCGTCGTGTTTCCCCCTTGGCCAGTTGTTCCAGGAAAGTATTAATCAGGAAGAGAAGCCCAAGGCCAGCCATGTAGAACTGACTCCTTTGTGTGATTATCATCTTCTTAGGCACCAACTCAGAGAGACCTATGAGTTCCATGTTCAGGGAAAGAGGAATAGGAAAGGAGTATAAGTATAAGAGGAAGAGAAAGGAAAAAGAAGAGGTGAAGAAAAAAAGATTTTATTCAACACTATTAGAGTCATTAAATTTTCATAGTATTCAGCTACTAGATGCTTACTGTGACAGTTCGCCTCCAGTCCACCAATGCTCACTCCTGGCATATCCTTCTCTTTGATTATACCAGACCCCATCCAGTAGACAGTAGTGTAAAGATGCTAAATCACTCATCAGACATTCTGGTTTACAATTTCATCTTTTTCCCCACCTTCCTATGACGTCTCTCAGCCTCAGTTACCTCTTACAGTCCAAGATCTTAAAATAATCTCTCATGTCTTCACTTTACCTTCCCCAGTCCCACTTGATATTTTTTTTATTATCACAAATGTCTTTTCATGAGTAATTATGTAATATTGTAGAAAATCTTAGTATATTAAGACCTGGAATCTCTTTATAGAACTTTTGGGATTGGTTCTCATCTTGAAATAGTTTTTCTGGAATTGAGGGATGGTTTCATCTGAATCAGGTTAAGAAAATCCTAAATGATGAGACACAATGCTTTCCCATAAAGAGATATTTGAGGGCAAAGCCAGTCCAAAATAGGTGCCACAACATAAAAAAGAAATCCAAACCTCGTCTCCTGGCATAAAAGTCCCTACATGGTCAGCAAACTATACTGATAACAGAATTATATGATTCAGAGCTGCCTATATGCAAGGCTGTTTTATGAACTCTGGCTTGGTGGAGGTTTACCCAGGACATGGAATTAAGAAAACAGTGTAAAGAGGCACTTGCTTTCTATCCTTATGGCTTCTGAAAATATGAGACATTGACCACCTGAAGAAGACCTAATTCTGACCCAGCACCATACTTTTTTTCAGTCATAGAGGTGGTTTAATTTTCAGAAGGCATGGAAGGATATGAAATGTTTTTCCCAAGGAAAGTTTATACAAGAGACTAATATCTAAAACAGATACATGTGAAGTACTATTCTGGTTGATGAGAAGATGAAGAAAAATGTCTTTCTAAACTGATCCTCCCCCTCTTGACCCAAAGCAGCCACTAGGTTCTATATCGGATTGTCTGCTTAAACCAGGTACAGGCATAGAAAACTATGATATGTGAGAAGATAGATTTCTGACATGAGAAAATGTCCATAGCATAGATAGAAATAGTCACAGTATTAAGTTGCAACAAACAAATGTGCCATTAGACAACTAAAATCCAGTCCACCAATGCTCACTCCTGGCATATCCTTCTCTTTGATTATACCAGACCCCATCCAGTAGACAGTAGTGTAAAGATGCTAAATCACTCATCAGACATTCTGGTTTACAATTTCATCTTTGCCCCACCTTCCTATGACGTCTCTCAGCCTCAGTTACCTCTTACAGTCCAAGATCTTAAAATAATCTCTCATGTCTTCACTTTACCTTCCCCAGTCCCACTTGATATTTTTTTTATTATCACAAATGTCTTTTCATGAGTAATTATGTAATATTGTAGAAAATCTTAGTATATTAAGACCTGGAATCTCTTTATAGAACTTTTGGGATTGGTTCTCATCTTGAAATAGTTTTTCTGGAATTGAGGGATGGTTTCATCTGAATCAGGTTAAGAAAATCCTAAATGATGAGACACAATGCTTTCCCATAAAGAGATATTTGAGGGCAAAGCCAGTCCAAAATAGGTGCCACAACATAAAAAAGAAATCCAAACCTCGTCTCCTGGCATAAAAGTCCCTACATGGTCAGCAAACTATACTGATAACAGAATTATATGATTCAGAGCTGCCTATATGCAAGGCTGTTTTATGAACTCTGGCTTGGTGGAGGTTTACCCAGGACATGGAATTAAGAAAACAGTGTAAAGAGGCACTTGCTTTCTATCCTTATGGCTTCTGAAAATATGAGACATTGACCACCTGAAGAAGACCTAATTCTGACCCAGCACCATACTTTTTTTCAGTCATAGAGGTGGTTTAATTTTCAGAAGGCATGGAAGGATATGAAATGTTTTTCCCAAGGAAAGTTTATACAAGAGACTAATATCTAAAACAGATACATGTGAAGTACTATTCTGGTTGATGAGAAGATGAAGAAAAATGTCTTTCTAAACTGATCCTCCCCCTCTTGACCCAAAGCAGCCACTAGGTTCTATATCGGATTGTCTGCTTAAACCAGGTACAGGCATAGAAAACTATGATATGTGAGAAGATAGATTTCTGACATGAGAAAATGTCCATAGCATAGATAGAAATAGTCACAGTATTAAGTTGCAACAAACAAATGTGCCATTATTTGACAATTTTTCTTCACAAAACAGTGATTTCTTATGCTCAGTCTAATATGTGCCGTAATATTCCTGATCCATGAGCTGTGTAACAGTTGATGGCTATTTTACAAAAATCAGCAGAAGTGGTACAGTTAAGAAAATCATAGCATATGAGTAAGAAAATATGGTGCATAAACAGACAATCCTAGGGCAAGAGAAACACCTTCAGTATGGGCAGTAACTCTGATATATGCTCAAACATCCATACGACCCAAAGGGTGAAAATGACGTCAGAAAGATTAATGCTCAGATAATCATGACTGATAAATACTCTATAGGAACAAAGAGACTTGGTACAGTATATGAAGTGCAGTGCAGGGGGTGCCAGTTTGATCCCTGGGCTGGGACGATCCTACGTGCCATGGAGTGGCTGGACCTGTGTGTCCAACTACCTAGCCTGAGCTCTGGGGTGCATGTGCCCAGAGCCGGTGCTCTGCCAGGAGATAGGCCACTGCAATGGGAAGCTCACACAGGCCAAAGAACAAAGATGGAAATAAATGAAAGACCAATAGAACTGCCCCCCCCAAAAAAGATACAGATGCAAGTGGCCACAATGAAGAATACATATCTTTCAAGTAATGATTAACACAGTAAATACATTGCTATTATAGCATGTGAACAAATATGATTCACATATCCGTGGTGACTACACTGAAAATTATAGAAAAGGCATCGACATGAGTATTGAAGAAGACCTAATTCTGACCCAGCACCATACTTTTTCAGTCATAGAGGTGGTTTAATTTTCAGAAGGCATGGAAGGATATGAAATGTTTTTCCCAAGGAAAGTTTATACAAGAGACTAATATCTAAAACAGATACATGTGAAGTACTATTCTGGTTGATGAGAAGATGAAGAAAAATGTCTTTCTAAACTGATCCTCCCCCTCTTGACCCAAAGCAGCCACTAGGTTCTATATCGGATTGTCTGCTTAAACCAGGTACAGGCATAGAAAACTATGATATGTGAGAAGATAGATTTCTGACATGAGAAAATGTCCATAGCATAGATAGAAATAGTCACAGTATTAAGTTGCAACAAACAAATGTGCCATTATTTGACAATTTTTCTTCACAAAACAGTGATTTCTTATGCTCAGTCTAATATGTGCCGTAATATTCCTGATCCATGAGCTGTGTAACAGTTGATGGCTATTTTACAAAAATCAGCAGAAGTGGTACAGTTAAGAAAATCATAGCATATGAGTAAGAAAATATGGTGCATAAACAGACAATCCTAGGGCAAGAGAAACACCTTCAGTATGGGCAGTAACTCTGATATATGCTCAAACATCCATACGACCCAAAGGGTGAAAATGACGTCAGAAAGATTAATGCTCAGATAATCATGACTGATAAATACTCTATAGGAACAAAGAGACTTGGTACAGTATATGAAGTGCAGTGCAGGGGGTGCCAGTTTGATCCCTGGGCTGGGACGATCCTACGTGCCATGGAGTGGCTGGACCTGTGTGTCCAACTACCTAGCCTGAGCTCTGGGGTGCATGTGCCCAGAGCCGGTGCTCTGCCAGGAGATAGGCCACTGCAATGGGAAGCTCACACAGGCCAAAGAACAAAGATGGAAATAAATGAAAGACCAATAGAACTGCCCCCCCCAAAAAAGATACAGATGCAAGTGGCCACAATGAAGAATACATATCTTTCAAGTAATGATTAACACAGTAAATACATTGCTATTATAGCATGTGAACAAATATGATTCACATATCCGTGGTGACTACACTGAAAATTATAGAAAAGGACCATCATATAATGACATGAGTATTCAAGTAGCTATGTTGCATGCTTATGCTCAGTCTCTTCAAATATGTCCAACTGTAACCCCATGGGATTTTCCTGGCAAGAATACTAGAAGGCATTGCCATTTCCTTCTCCAATATTGCATGAGTGGAGTGTAAAACTTAATACTAGTTTTTAAAAATTAGTATAAAGAAGCCAGTCCACATTGCAAAAGCAGAAAAACATGATGTATGCTCAGACAAGTACAGTAAAAATGAATAAACACTAATGACCTATGAGCTTAAGACCAATGGGTGTATTCAGATAACCATGGGCACAATGGCAGAGTCTTCCAGTAGGTGCAGACTGGCTATAATATAAGAAGCAACAACCCTTGTTCATGCTCAGATAGTCTT
Organism: Tragulus kanchil; assembly: GCA_022376925.1. NCBI lineage: Eukaryota > Metazoa > Chordata > Mammalia > Artiodactyla > Tragulidae > Tragulus > Tragulus kanchil. The sequence continues at coordinate 2,850,349 of JAIOJX010000001.1, read as the reverse complement.
GGTGTTAGAATGTATTATCTGTGGTAAGGGAACACACAACTGTGATACATGTCCAAGTGACCATAATATGGCATTGAATAGCCAAAATTTAGCAAATAGTTATTCAATCAACTCAATGTTCTCAAGAAGTAAAGGAACTTACAAGGAACTAACCAGGGGAAATCTCTATTAGCTGATAAATGACAAAGTAGTATCTCCATCCTGCAACTCTCCTGCAACCCATATATGCACTTTGATGTCTGAGAAGCATCTTAAACCTAACACATTCAGATCTGAGGTTCAGATATCCACCGCGTGCATACACACACACACACACACACACACAGATCGATCGATTGATCTGGTTCACCTGCCATCTTCCTCATCTCAGGTAATGTTAACTCCACCCTTCTATATGCTCAGAATAAACACTCTGACGTTTTTCTTGACTCCACTTTTACTCTTACACCCACATTCAGTCAATAAACAAGTCTCATGGGCATTCCATTTAAAAGGAAACATATCCAGAATAAAACCACTGGTCATCACCTCTGCTGGTGTGACTCTGGTTCGTCATCTCTTGCTGAGATCATTGTAAAAGCCTCTTAACTGGTCTTGCTGCCTCTGCCCTTGCTCCTCTACAGTGTGTTCTTTAAATAGCAGACAGTGAAATGATACAGTTTTAAGTCAGATCACGTCTCTCCTCTGTTCAAAATCCTCCAATTGCTTCCCATTTCAAAACCCTTATAATAACCTACAAGAACCTACATGATCTTGTCCCACAAACAACTGGATAATCTCTACTACCTTCCTTTCTCACTCATTCCATTTCAGCCATATCCTGGAATGCTCCAGTTTGTGGGCCTTTTCACTTGCTATTGCTTGTACCGGGAATATTCTTCCAACCAATTCCCAGATGGTTTGTTCATTTCCTCACTTCAAGTCTTTATTAAAACATCACCTTTCTGACTGAGGCCCCCCCTGACCACACTTTCTAACAATTCAACCCTTCTTCACACCCCAGATACCCCTTAGGCAGTTGCCTGTCTTAATTTTCCACCTTGGCATTTCTAGCATTGTTGTTGTTGTTATTCAGTTGCACGGTTCCGTCTGACTCTTTGCAAGCCCATGTAGTTGCAGCACGCCAGGCTCCCTGTCTTTCACCATCTCCTGGAGGTTACTCAGACTCATGTCCATTGAGTTGATGATGCCATACAACCCTCTCGTCCTCTTCTCCTCCTGCCTCTCATTGTTTCTGGTTCAACCTAATGCTCAAATGGAACTTACAAGGAACTAACCAGGGGAAATCTCTATTAGCTGATAAATGACAAAGTAGTATCTCCATCCTGCAACTCTCCTGCAACCCATATATGCACTTTGATGTCTGAGAAGCATCTTAAACCTAACACATTCAGATCTGAGGTTCAGATATCCACCGCGTGCATACACACACACACACACACACACAGATCGATCGATTGATCTGGTTCACCTGCCATCTTCCTCATCTCAGGTAATGTTAACTCCACCCTTCTATATGCTCAGAATAAACACTCTGACGTTTTTCTTGACTCCACTTTTACTCTTACACCCACATTCAGTCAATAAACAAGTCTCATGGGCATTCCATTTAAAAGGAAACATATCCAGAATAAAACCACTGGTCATCACCTCTGCTGGTGTGACTCTGGTTCGTCATCTCTTGCTGAGATCATTGTAAAAGCCTCTTAACTGGTCTTGCTGCCTCTGCCCTTGCTCCTCTACAGTGTGTTCTTTAAATAGCAGACAGTGAAATGATACAGTTTTAAGTCAGATCACGTCTCTCCTCTGTTCAAAATCCTCCAATTGCTTCCCATTTCAAAACCCTTATAATAACCTACAAGAACCTACATGATCTTGTCCCACAAACAACTGGATAATCTCTACTACCTTCCTTTCTCACTCATTCCATTTCAGCCATATCCTGGAATGCTCCAGTTTGTGGGCCTTTTCACTTGCTATTGCTTGTACCGGGAATATTCTTCCAACCAATTCCCAGATGGTTTGTTCATTTCCTCACTTCAAGTCTTTATTAAAACATCACCTTTCTGACTGAGGCCCCCCCTGACCACACTTTCTAACAATTCAACCCTTCTTCACACCCCAGATACCCCTTAGGCAGTTGCCTGTCTTAATTTTCCACCTTGGCATTTCTAGCATTGTTGTTGTTGTTATTCAGTTGCACGGTTCCGTCTGACTCTTTGCAAGCCCATGTAGTTGCAGCACGCCAGGCTCCCCTGTCTTTCACCATCTCCTGGAGGTTACTCAGACTCATGTCCATTGAGTTGATGATGCCATACAACCATCTCGTCCTCTTCTCCTCCTGCCCTCAGTCTTTGCGAGCATCAAAGTCTTTTCCAGTGAGTCAGCTCTTTGCATCAGGTGGCCAAAGCATTGGAGCGTCAGCATCAGTCCTTCCAATAAATAGTCAGGGTTGATTTCCTTTAGGATTGACTGGCTTGAGCTCCTTGCTGTCCAAGGGACTCTTAAGAGTCTTCCAGCGCCACGATTTCAAAGCATCAATTCTGCGGTGCTCAGTCTTTGTTATCATCCAACTCTCACATCCATGTATGGGAAATACTGGGGAAGCCATACCTTTGACTATACGGACTTCTGTCAGCATGCGCTCCAGAGCTCCGGCTCGGTGATTGGATACATCGGTCCAGCCACTCCGCGGCACGTGGGATGTTCCCAGGCCAGGGATCGAACCGGCGCCCCTTGCACTGCAAGGCGGTGTCCTTACCCACTGGACCACCAGGTGAAGCCCTGTCATAGCTTTTCTTCCAAGGAGCAAGCATCTTTTAATTTCATGGCTGAAATCACCATCCACGGTGATTTTGGAGCCCCCCAAAACAAAGTCTGTCACTGTTTCCATTGTTTGCCCATCTATTTGCCATGAAGTGATGGGACCAGACGCCATGATCTTTCATTTCTTGAATGTTGAGTTTTAGTCTAGCTTTTTCACTCTCCTCTTTCACCTTCATCAAGGTGCTCTTTAGTTCCTTTTTGCTTTCTGCCATAAGGGTGGTGTCATCCTCATACCTGAGGTTACTGATATTTTCCCAGGCACTCTTCACTTCAGCTTGTGCTTCATCCATCCTGCTATTTCTCATGATGTACTCTACATAGAAGTTAAATAATCAGGGTAACAATATATAGCCTTGATGTATCCCTTTTCCAATTTGGAATCAGTCTGTTGTCCCATGTCTGTTTCTAACTATTGCTTCTTGGCCTACATACAGGTTTCTCAGGAGGCAAGTAAGGTGGTCTGGTATTCCCATCTCTTTCAGAATTTTCCACAGGTTGTTGTGATCCACACAGTAGAAGGCTTTAGCCTAGTCAATGAAGCAGACGTAGATGTTTTTTTCTGGAATTCCATTCCTTTCTCTATGATAAAACAGATGTTGGCAATTTGGTCTCTGGTTCCTCTGCCTTTTCTAAATGCAGCTTGTACATCTGTAAGTTTTCAGTTCATGTACTGCTGATGCCTATCTTGAAGGATTTCGAGCATTACTTTGATAGCATGTGAAATAAATGCGATTTTGTGGTAGCGTGAACATTCTTTGGCCCTTGTTTGGTATTGGAATGAAAACTGACCTTTTCCAGTCCTGAGGCCACTGCTAAGTGTTCCAAATTTGTTGCCATATTGAGTGCAGAACTTTAACAGCATCATTCTTTAGGATTTTTACTCAGCTGGAATTACATCACCTTTCCTAGCTTTGTTCATAGATGCTTCCTAACGCCCACTTGACTTCACACACCAGAATGTCTGGCTGTAGGTGAGTGATCACCACTGTCTTTATTACCCAGGTCATTGAGACCTCTTTTGTATAATTCTTCTGTGTATTCTTGCCACCTCTTCTTCATTTCCAAGGAGCAAGCATCTTTTAATTTCATGGCTGAAATCACCATCCACGGTGATTTTGGAGCCCCCCAAAACAAAGTCTGTCACTGTTTCCATTGTTTGCCCATCTATTTGCCATGAAGTGATGGGACCAGACGCCATGATCTTTCATTTCTTGAATGTTGAGTTTTAGTCTAGCTTTTTCACTCTCCTCTTTCACCTTCATCAAGGTGCTCTTTAGTTCCTTTTTGCTTTCTGCCATAAGGGTGGTGTCATCCTCATACCTGAGGTTACTGATATTTTCCCAGGCACTCTTCACTTCAGCTTGTGCTTCATCCATCCTGCTATTTCTCATGATGTACTCTACATAGAAGTTAAATAATCAGGGTAACAATATATAGCCTTGATGTATCCCTTTTCCAATTTGGAATCAGTCTGTTGTCCCATGTCTGTTTCTAACTATTGCTTCTTGGCCTACATACAGGTTTCTCAGGAGGCAAGTAAGGTGGTCTGGTATTCCCATCTCTTTCAGAATTTTCCACAGGTTGTTGTGATCCACACAGTAGAAGGCTTTAGCCTAGTCAATGAAGCAGACGTAGATGTTTTTTTCTGGAATTCCATTCCTTTCTATGATAAAACAGATGTTGGCAATTTGGTCTCTGGTTCCTCTGCCTTTTCTAAATGCAGCTTGTACATCTGTAAGTTTTCAGTTCATGTACTGCTGATGCCTATCTTGAAGGATTTCGAGCATTACTTTGATAGCATGTGAAATAAATGCGATTTTGTGGTAGCGTGAACATTCTTTGGCCCTTGTTTGGTATTGGAATGAAAACTGACCTTTTCCAGTCCTGAGGCCACTGCTAAGTGTTCCAAATTTGTTGCCATATTGAGTGCAGAACTTTAACAGCATCATTCTTTAGGATTTTTACTCAGCTGGAATTACATCACCTTTCCTAGCTTTGTTCATAGATGCTTCCTAACGCCCACTTGACTTCACACACCAGAATGTCTGGCTGTAGGTGAGTGATCACCACTGTCTTTATTACCCAGGTCATTGAGACCTCTTTTGTATAATTCTTCTGTGTATTCTTGCCACCTCTTCTTCATCTCTTCTGCGTTTGTTAGGTCCTTACCATTTCTGTCCTTTATCGTGCCCATCTTTGCATGAAATGTTCCCTTGTTATTTTTAATTTTCTTGAAGATGTCTCTAGTTTTTCCCATTCTATTGTTTTCTTCTAAATGTTTAGAAGTTATTTCCAAACAATGCAAAGTTTCTATTTGCATTGTTCACTTCTAGCATATATTTTATGCTTTTGCTATCATCTGTTTCCCCAATAGAATATAATCTCCATGGGGACAAGGAATTTTGCTTGTTTCATTTATAGATATATGCTGAATGCATAGAAAACTGTCTGAGAAATAATGCATAAGTAGCTGATGAATGTTATTTTGAAAAAGTCACATCCCATAAATTAGGTAAGAGAGTATAAAGGACAGGGTATAGGATGGGCTTTGGAACCCACTAGATTAAGAGACAACATGGAACTACCAAATATTAGTCATGATAGGCTTTAAAGACCTCCTTATTTAACAAAAAGTAGAGATAATAATATTCAAGCTATCAGAATTCTAAAAATTAAATCATATAGATACATAACATGACTGGCTAAAGACCTGCTACCAGGGTGAGTCTGCTGCTATATCCTGTCCAAATATCAATTCATTTTATCACAAACATTTGAGCAGCTACTATGTAGAAGGCACAGTATATTCTTCTAGTAGAATTCCTAAAACCCCTTTGCCTCAGGACTTGGAAACTACTAGAAACTAGTGGTCTGCCCACCAGCTCCACTACTTGGAGGCTCTGAAGCACTATCTTCCAGAACTTTGCCTGAACAGAAGTATCCCAAGTACTGCGACTCACATTTTACAAAGCCAAGTCTGCCATTTCCTTGCCTCAGTTTGTCACCAGAGTTTTATCTGACACCATCTAATTCTACCCAGCCTCAGGGCACTGTCATTATTAAAGGTTTTGGAGTAAGAAACATCCTATTCCAATCCTGGACATACCACATAGAAATCTGACAGTATTTCTCATCTATAAAATGTTAATAATAATAATACTGGCATATGGGAATGTTATGAGAATTAAATGGCATAATTTATGTACAGAATTAAGCATTATATTTGAGTCCCTGGAAGCCACAAATAAATTCCTTGATCTCTTTCCTCCAATGACTCTCAGCTCCACCCTAATCCAGTCACTCATTCCATGGTCATATCTAAACCTTTGCCATTACAAATCTACGATCTCAAATAACTCTCTGACCATATCTTTCCATTCCTTTTCATGTAACACCTTCATAGTCTCAACTCTTCTACCCTCTTATTTCTGATCTCTTGAACTTGCCACTTTTAATTGCACGTTATAACCCTAATGTTCTGTCTTTCTTGGCCTACTTAGATTGCATGGTGGCTCAGTGGTAAAGAATCTGCCTGGCAATGTAGGAACCTTGGGAGATGTGGGTTCAATCACTAAGAGGGGAAAATTCCCTGAAGGAGGAAATGGCAACCCACTCCACTATTCTTGCCTGGAAAATCCCATGGACAGAGAAGCTTGGAAGGCTACAGTTCACAGGATCACAAAGACTTGGACACAAGTGAGCACACATGCATGCACTATAATTAAAATCATTCTCTACTACGAACTCTCATCACATTTGCCTCTCTCTAACTCTGTTGTGACTGCCTGGAAAAACATAAGCCCTGGTTAAATCCATCTCTTTGCAACTTAGCAGATAAATATAGTTGGATAAAAATCCATAATTATGCCTGACTGGTCTGTCTTTAAATTTTCCTCAACATACGTCAAATATCCCATGATCCTTTTACATTTGCCAAACCAATTTATTCTCCCACTCTCTGAAATAACTATTTTTTACTTTCTCGTCTCTCCTTAATTCTTCAGTAACTCTTCTCCCAGACTCTCAACAGATGGCTTTGCTTCCTATTTTCCAGTAAAATAATCAGAAGATTTTTATCTTCATAATATCAGTTATTACAACCTACCTGAATCTCAGCCATATGCTCTATCCATTCCTTGTTATGGGAGATGTCTAGTCTTATCTAATGCTATTTCTTCTACATGTGTCATGAATCCTATTCCCTATCTACTGCTCAAGGATTTTACGTCAGTGATTTTCTTGTCTCTCACACACTTGTTAGTTTTCCCTATCTTCTGGCTCATTCCCTGCAGCATAAAAAAATGATGTAATTATCATCTATGATAAAAAAATAAAACCCTCACTTGATCTGACACACCCCTCCAACTCTTTCCTAATTTCTCTGCTTCTATTTATAGTAGCTCATTTCCATAATTATTGATGTCACCATCTCAACTTCTTCAATTCTCATTTTTTTATTCTCCTTACACCAATCAAGTACTTTCACCTAATCACTCCACATAAACCACTCTCATTATTCATTCATTCAGAACTGATGAAACCCCACCTACTAACCAGGCATTGTTCTAGGTGCTGCGAGTACAGCAGTGAACAAAACAGACTAAAAGCGAATCAATGAAGTGAGACTGAACAATGAACCAAGAACTCTTCTCTCTCACATACCTCACATCAAACCCACCCATACCCAATCCACATCTACATCTTGATTTCACTCTTCCATACCCCTATATACAAACTATTGGCTTATCTTATTGACTTTAAAACAGATTCAGATTCTGACCACTTCTTAGCACCTCCAAGGCCCACAAGTTTATCTAAACCGTCATCTCTCATCACTGCCATAGCAATGAATGGCCTCCTGGCTTGTCTCTCTCCTTCCTCTCCTGTACCCTACACTCCATTTTCTGCACAACAGTCAGAGTGAGGTTTTATATTATTATTAATTCATTTTTATTTTACTTTTACAGAGTTTTGCTGCAGAATGAGTTTTTAAAAAGTATAAGTTAGATTATATCACTCCATCCTCAAACTTTTCCACTGGAGTTTCATTGGATCCAAAGTGCTTGCCACAACCTATGAGGATCTGTCTACTAGATTTGACCACTGGCTACCTCTGAATCTCTTTCCACTCTCCCTCTCCAGGACTCATATCAGGTGAAACTGGTTTTCCTACTTTTCTTTGAGAACATCAAGTACACTCCTGCCTTAGAGGGCTTTGCTCTTCTCTCTCTCATAAATGCTCTTCTTCTATATGTCATTGTGGCTCACTCCTTTACATTTTTTAGGATTCTAGTTCTGTGTCACTGCTTCACACAAACTTTCTCTGATCACTCTTATCTAAAACTGCACACTCCTTCCTCATCTATTTCTACCCTCTACCTCAGTACCATTTTTCTTAGAGGATACATATATATAGCACTACCTAAAACTATATTATATATAATATTTACTTGCTTACATTCTTTTTCATGTTCTGTTTCTCCCACTAGAGGTAAGTTTCTTCAGAACAGTGACTTTATTTCTGAGCAATAGAACAATGCCTGGCATATGGTAGCTACTCAGTAATATATTCATTGGACAAAAAAAAAAAAAAGAGTGAGTGCTTTCCAGTATTCATGCCCACACTACTCTAAGGATCCTGTCCTTCTCAGAGATACATTCTCAAGACTAACATTCCCTCCTAAAACCTTTCCCCCATGCCTTTCAACCTTCATCTTATGGGAAACAAATGTTCCTGTGTCTTCAACCTCTCATCAAAATTTACCCTCACATCAAACCCACCCATACCCAATCCACATCTACATCTTGATTTCACTCGTCCATAGGCATATACAAACTATTGGCTTATCTTATTGACTTTAAAACAGATTCAGATTCTGACCACTTCTTAGCACCTCCAAGGCCCACAAGTTTATCTAAACCGTCATCTCTCATCACTGCCATAGCAATGAATGGCCTCCTGGCTTGTCTCTCTCCTTCCTCTCCTGTACCCTACACTCCATTTTCTGCACAACAGTCAGAGTGAGGTTTTATATTATTATTAATTCATTTTTATTTTACTTTTACAGAGTTTTGCTGCAGAATGAGTTTTTAAAAAGTATAAGTTAGATTATATCACTCCATCCTCAAACTTTTCCACTGGAGTTTCATTGGATCCAAAGTGCTTGCCACAACCTATGAGGATCTGTCTACTAGATTTGACCACTGGCTACCTCTGAATCTCTTTCCACTCTCCCTCTCCAGGACTCATATCAGGTGAAACTGGTTTTCCTACTTTTCTTTGAGAACATCAAGTACACTCCTGCCTTAGAGGGCTTTGCTCTTCTCTCTCTCATAAATGCTCTTCTTCTATATGTCATTGTGGCTCACTCCTTTACATTTTTTAGGATTCTAGTTCTGTGTCACTGCTTCACACAAACTTTCTCTGATCACTCTTATCTAAAACTGCACACTCCTTCCTCATCTATTTCTACCCTCTACCTCAGTACCATTTTTCTTAGAGGATACATATATATAGCACTACCTAAAACTATATTATATATAATATTTACTTGCTTACATTCTTTTTCATGTTCTGTTTCTCCCACTAGAGGTAAGTTTCTTCAGAACAGTGACTTTATTTCTGAGCAATAGAACAATGCCTGGCATATGGTAGCTACTCAGTAATATATTCATTGGACAAAAAAAAAAAAAAGAGTGAGTGCTTTCCAGTATTCATGCCCACACTACTCTAAGGATCCTGTCCTTCTCAGAGATACATTCTCAAGACTAACATTCCCTCCTAAAACCTTTCCCCCATGCCTTTCAACCTTCATCTTATGGGAAACAAATGTTCCTGTGTCTTCAACCTCTTAACAGAAAGTCTCCCTTTATTCCTGCGTAAAAAAAAAGGGAAAAAAAAAAAACTGGGTTTACGTCAAAGACACAACTTCATTAACTTTCCTCTGAAGTGTAGCATGTGCATGTTCCCACACATTATGCAACTGAGAACCAGGAGCAGAATGACCTCATCTCTTTAATGCTGCTTTGAAACTATTCCTCTCCTGTGCATACGCTCCTTCTCATTTGAGTTTCACACCATCTATCTGTATCACCGTCTGCCCTCATTAGTCTTACATAGACCTCCTTATAGCCTCCCCACATTGATTCAAAACCAGTGCTCAGCTCACACTTTTTATGTCCTTCCATCATCTTCAGCATTTCATTGTTGGTGCTGATGATGTATCTATGTATTCCACTTTAGCAATCTATATTCATAGCCACATTCTCTGTATCTTATACATAACTGCTCCATAATGCCATCAAACAACTTAAACCACAGTATCTTTAATTTGTTTTTATTATGTTATTCTTCTAGTTTTTGAACTATTACTTATATTCCACTTGTTCTTTGAAATTAGTGCTTCTCTCAATGGATTCTGCTATTGTCTCCTATTCCCTTGGACTTGCTTAAGTGCTGCTTCCTTTCATTTCAAGCCTGGAACCAACAGTAAGCCACTTAAATTATTTTTTCACCAGAATCTTGCATACATGACCTTCCACCATATTTGCCCAGAAATACTTTCTTGGATCAACCAATGAAAAAATCTGTTTTCTCTTAGACTAAAGAATGCTGCTGAAGAAAACTCAAATCCATAACCAATGCCAGAACCATTTAATTCTTTTTTAAATTTATTTATTTATTTATTTATTTGGGGGCGGGTTGGGGAGGGAAGGGGGTGGGCGGTCCACTTCTATTGGTCTTTCATTTATCTCTTTTCATCCACCCTTGTTCTTTGGCCCATGTGGGCCTCTCATCACGGTGGCCTCTGTTGTCGCAGAGCACTGGGTCTGGGCGCATCCTGTCCTTTCATACTTCTCTAACATTCCCTCCTAAAACCTTTCCCATGCCTTTCAACCTTATTTGGGAAACAAATGTTCCTGTGTCTTCAACCTCTTAACAGAAAGTCTCCCTTTATTCCTGCGTAAAAAAGGGAAGAGAAAAAAACTGGGTTTACGTCAAAGACACAACTTCATTAACTTTCCTCTGAAGTGTAGCATGTGCATGTTCCCACACATTATGCAACTGAGAACCAGGAGCAGAATGACCTCATCTCTTTAATGCTGCTTTGAAACTATTCCTCTCCTGTGCATACGCTCCTTCTCATTTGAGTTTCACACCATCTATCTGTATCACCGTCTGCCCTCATTAGTCTTACATAGACCTCCTTATAGCCTCCCCACATTGATTCAAAACCAGTGCTCAGCTCACACTTTTTATGTCCTTCCATCATCTTCAGCATTTCATTGTTGGTGCTGATGATGTATCTATGTATTCCACTTTAGCAATCTATATTCATAGCCACATTCTCTGTATCTTATACATAACTGCTCCATAATGCCATCAAACAACTTAAACCACAGTATCTTTAATTTGTTTTTATTATGTTATTCTTCTAGTTTTTGAACTATTACTTATATTCCACTTGTTCTTTGAAATTAGTGCTTCTCTCAATGGATTCTGCTATTGTCTCCTATTCCCTTGGACTTGCTTAAGTGCTGCTTCCTTTCATTTCAAGCCTGGAACCAACAGTAAGCCACTTAAATTATTTTTTCACCAGAATCTTGCATACATGACCTTCCACCATATTTGCCCAGAAATACTTTCTTGGATCAACCAATGAAAAAATCTGTTTTCTCTTAGACTAAAGAATGCTGCTGAAGAAAACTCAAATCCATAACCAATGCCAGAACCATTTAATTCTTTTTTTTAAATTTATTTATTTATTTATTTATTTGGGGGGGGCGGGTTGGGGAGGGAAGGGGGTGGGCGGTCCACTTCTATTGGTCTTTCATTTATCTCTTTTCATCCACCCTTGTTCTTTGGCCCATGTGGGCCTCTCATCACGGTGGCCTCTGTTGTCCCAGAGCACTGGGTCTGGGCGCATGCACTCCAGAACTCCAACTCGGTAATTGGACACATCGGTCCAGTTGCTCCGTGGCACGTGGGATCTTCCCAGGCCAGGGATCAAACCGGCACCCCTTGTACTGCAAGGCGGTGTCCTTACCCACTGGACCACCAGGGAAGCCCCCATTTAATTCTTTGATTTGTCATAAATCAACACTCTCTGCTGGGATCTCAAAGACTTGGACATGAGTTAGCGACTTAAGAACAGTACTCTCCAGTAGTCCTCTCAACTATTTGTTATGAACTTTTGTTATTCATCTCAAGTTGCCTATTCAAGGAAATTTACAATGGCTCTTAGTAAAAAGTCAAGATGTGCAGGAGAGACAAAACATCTATAACACTACCAGTGCTTCACTCATACCTGCTTGTATCTCTGTATCAGTTTCTTCTATACTGACTCTGCTGTCTTCTCTTTAAACAGCAGAATCTTCATTTCTCTGTCTGATGGCTGCCTTTGGCTGGCTGAAACCTACTTTTGTCTGTGCTAATTGAGAATCAGAAGTGTCTGAGAACTTGAGTCCCCAAACTTGGGAAGCCCTTCAGCAGGATTAATAGGTGCAGAGGTGCAAATAACTGCAGCTCCCTGACGGGGACAGTGCTGAGGTGTGAGCCGGGCTCTCTCCACAGTACTGTGCTTGACATACTATCCTTGCTTAGCTTCCTTCCCTTCTCCACTTTTCACTCCTGTATTGGTTTTTCCTGAGACTACTTCCTAATAAGCCACTTTCACATGAATCCTAATCTCAGAGTCTGCTTCTGTAGAACCCAAATTAAGACATCAACTCTGCCCCAACCTACACAAAATATTCACTTTTAGAAATTTCTCTGGGGGTCCAGTGATTAAGAATTCACCTTGCAATACAGGGGAAGCGAGTTTGATCCCTGGTTGGGGAACTAACATCCCACAAGTTGCAGAGCAACTAAGGCTAAGCACCACAACTAAAGAGCTCATGCATGGCAACAGATGACCCTACACAACACAATGAAGACCCTGTGAGCCATAACTAAGACCTGGTGCAACCAGATAAATAAGTATTTTTAAAATACATTAATTTTTATATTTACCCTTACTTTCTCTTCTATTCATTTCATAAAATAAGGTTAACCTGTCCACTTTAAGGATAATCCAATAATATAAACTCTCAGTCTCACCAACTCCTTTCCCCTCTATCAGCTTTCCTATTCATACTTGACTGTATCTTAGATTTCTCCTCTCTAATGACTCCTTTCTCTTAGACTATAAACATAATCAAGTTTCTCCCATCTGAAAAAAAATTCTATTGACAGTCTCTTTTCTAGTTACCTTCTACCTATTGATATTCTCTTTTCTAGTTACCTTCTGTCCGTTCTTCATCAGTCAAGCTTCTTGCACAGGTAATTTATAATTGCTAACTTCACATTAATCACCTTCTATTCATTCTTTTAACAACTACAATACAGTCTGCCTTCTTCCCTGATCTTTTCACTGAAACTATGTACTGTCAGTGATCACCAGTAATGTTGGTATTAAAAATGTAACCAAGGGGCTTCCCTGGTGGTCCAGTGGGTGAAGGGTCTCCCTTGACACCAGTTCAATCCCTGGCCCAGGAAGATCCCACAAGTCAAGAAATGGCTGGTCCTGTGTGTTCAATTATGAGCCAGCACTCTGGAGCACATGCACCCAGAGCTGGTGCTCTACAACTAGAGAGACCACTGCAATGGGAGGCCCATGAAGGCCAAAGAATAAATATGGATGAAAATAAACAAATAAAAAACCAATAAGGGGCTTCCCTGGTAGTCCAGTGGGCAAAGAGTCTGCCTTGCAGTGCAAGGGGCCCTGGTTTGATTCCTTGCCCAGGAAGATACCACGTGCCATGGAGCGGCTTGACCAGCGTGTCCATTTAAGAGCCAGCACTCTGGAATGCATGCATCCAGAGATGGTGCTCTGCAACGAGAGAGGCCATGGCAATGGGAGGCCCATACAGGCCGAAGAATAAAGATGTATGAAAATAAATACATAAAAACCAATAAAAGAGGCCAAAATTTAAAAATAAATAAATAAATAAAACAATAAAAGTGGCTAAAATTTTTACAAAAATTCTTAAAAATGTATATATATATAACCCAAACTTAAGAGTACCTATTAGATTGAACTGTCTTTCTTTCTCTTTTATCTTTTTCTTTTCTCTTTTTTCTTATTTTTGATAGCACTGACCACACCTTCCTCCTCTAAAATTCTTTGGAGTCCATGTTACCATCCTACTTATAACAGATTTACATCCACTACTAATCCATCTCCTTTGTGGACTTCTATATGGACACCTCTAAAATTTGGTCTTCCCTGGTTCTGGATTAATAACACAGTTCAAGATATCTATTCTCATTTTCTCATTAAAGAGGCAGATAACAACAACAATAACAACAACAAAAACACTGAGGGAAGGGGAGTTTAATTGTCAAAAGCAATGGAAAAGGGACAAAACCGTTAAAAGGAAATTTAATTATACGCATTGCTGGTAAGAATGAATTAAGATAAACTACACAACACATGTTCCATCCTTTAAAATAGAATACGTAGACCTAAAAGCTGCTGGGAAAGACAAGCCAATGTCACATAAATACCATAACTTAGAAATCTAAAGGCTGAATTACCTAAAAATGTATATGGTGATATATTTTTTACTGTACTGTTCATTGAAGCATATACAGATAGAAATGCTATTCTTTCCCATCCCTACTCGTAGCACAAATTCATAATAATTTCTACTTTAAATAACACTACTACAGAATACATAAAATAAGAACTTAAAAGTAAAAGATATTGGGTTGTTAAGGTAAATTAACATAGCACTCAACTTGCAACAGATTAACCTGAAAAAGATGAAAATGAATTCAAATACCATAATTAATTCAACTAATAAACATAAGCTGACATTTGTTCTCTATATAACACATACCAGTTCTTCTTTTGAAGCACAATTTCAAGGAAAATTACATGTAAAATCACAGAATAAAATCTTATTTTGAGCGGGATGAACCCAAAGCTGAACAGATAGATAAATTCATAAACCAATATTCTTCAATACCTTTAATTAAGCAAAACAGAATAAAAAATATCTCTACAAAATAAATCAGTAACCCAAGGAAAAGTTAGATAAAAAATGGAATTACAAAAACAAGTTGTGGTTTTGACTACATCATAGAATAAGCCAAAAGGTTTATTTGGTTATAACAGGCATAAACCAAAACAACAAACACACACACACACACTCTCTCTCTGTCACTCATTTACGCACATGACCTCTGATCTCCAAGAGCTAAAATTTCAGGGTATCAATGAGTCAGAAGTAAATCTGTGTCTCATCGCCAATCCTCAGGAGGCTATAGGAGAGTTCCTGCAGTCTGAACTCAGCATGGAGAAATAAAAAAACCTCCCCCCCACCGCCCCCCGCCAAGCTTTAAACCACAGGCAGGCTTCTCTCTCAGGTTTGTAACCTAAATTCACATTAATGTTTGGTTCGAGAAACCTTAAGTAATGAATTTAATGTGACTGAAAACTATGCCCAAGGTGACCTATAAAAGCAAACATAAATATCTCTGGAAAATAATAACTTTATATTTGGTTTTGTGAAATCACCACAAACAATATTTTCATAGGAACTGATAAGTATACAAAGAAACCAAGAACACACAGAATTTAGGAGTTGTGAAAAAGAAACAATGAGAACAGAAACTAAACCCCACATACTGCAGATTTTGAATTATCAGGCATATATGCAGTGGAACCAGAGATCAAAGACACCAAGCCTTGTTCCATAAGTAGATACATAGCCCATTATCAAAAACCTGTGGTACATGAGCAGCTACCATGGTAGGCAGAACATCTGATCACAAGGCATACTGCAAAGACCCTGAAAACACTAACTCATATCCCAGATGATGGAGATATAAGCAAATTCAATGCTGTCATAATTAATAAGCTACTATTCATGATACAAAGAAATACATTTGCAATTCAGAAGTGGACAATTACTTAATTTTCACAGAATAAATGTATCAGTATAAATCTATGGTATAACTCCAAATACTATTTATGAACATAAATTCCTTATGCGTGTCCAGACTACCACAGAAAAATAAGCCAAAGCGTATATGCAAGAGAAGACAGAATGGTACAAAGAAGACAATCACATGGTGGAAACTGCACAGGTAGTCACAGTATATGATCAAGAAGCCAGAATACGTAAATGAATTACTTGGTCCAGGAGCAGACAGTAATGATGGACACACCATGGTTTATACTCAGATGACCACAATACATAGAATAAGCACAGGCGTTTGAGTATTTGAACATGATACATATACACTAATATACTTTGAATGTGAGTTATATATTATAATACAGGCAGAGGCAGAAATGGTACAACCAACTAGTATGTTATTCTTGCTAGGGGAGAAGTGATGGATGAGTGATGAAGAACAAAACACATCAATGAATGGCTCTGTTAAAGAGTGGAGCCATTATTGCAAAAGGAGAAATCAAGGCATAACATCAGATGATCATGTTAAAGGGACAGCTATTACCAGTAATTTAGCATGGGGCTGAGATGCATAACCAGACAATCTCAGAATACAAGCTGACGATCACTATAAAGAACAAAGAGACACAGTAATTATTTCAGCATACATTTACGATTTACCACGTGATAGGCACTAATCTAATCATATTACATTTAACTCTTTGAATCCCCAAAACAATCCTGTAAGGACGGTATCATCATTCTTTTGCAATTGAGAAAACAGAGACAGAAACAAAGGGGTGAAATGACTTACTCAAGGACACCAAGGTTAAACGGCAGAAGTAGGATTAAATACAAGCATTCTTACTTCAGAGTCAGCATTTTGCATATACACTGATTGTGCCATGCTTCCTCAGATGAGTGTGGTACAGATTAAAAACACAGAGTACAGGAACAAATGGCTTTGGTCCAGAAGGAGACGGCAATGTAGCAAAAGTAGACACCGTAGCACATGCTCAAACATCCGTGGTGCATGAGCAGCCACCACAGGAGTCTGAGCATTTGACTACGATGCACACTCAGAAGGTCCTGCAACATGAGCTGACATCCAGCGTATAGGAGTAGATACTGAGGACGAAGGAGGAAGCAAACGCATTGAAGTAACAAATAATCATGGGGTACAAAATGATATTCATGGTACAGAAATTCCCATTCTTATTAAAAAGCAGACAATGATATACATTTTCACACATATAATGAATGAACAGAAGACTGGAATGAAATAATGTAAAACACAGTAAAATAGTAAAATGCATTACACACATTCATACTACCATGGAGAATGAGCCAACACCAATTTAAAACCAAGAGACAAGGTTCAATAGAAAATAACCATGTGTGCAAACATCACAGATGGATATAGTACATGACCAAAACATCTAACACATGAATCATTGTTTCAGGAGCAGATGGCAAAAGAGAAACCACAGAACATGCTCAGACAACAACAGCTGATTAAATCCATCAGCAGTGTTTGATCATTTGATCATGATGCACACAAGTGAAGAGTCCAATATGTCACAGCAGTCAAGACACCAGAGCTATGAGACAGGATATGGTACATAAACTTGTTTTCTGAGAAGAAAACCATGTTGCAATGCTCATGATATCTGGAATTCAGATAGCTATTGTGCCTTACAAAAAAGTCATGGTACAGGAGTGAATAGCTTTGTCTATAAGTAGATATCAGGTAGGCAAATGAAACCTGACATCAGGTATTTAGAGGAGTGCATTATATTGATAGCCACAACTATAGAATGTAAGGTACCTATATAACTTCATGACATGGATTGACAATTAAGATACAGGAGGTAGAAATGCCACTGTACTTCCTGAAATGGATATGGTTGGTAGTTTAAAAGATACAAACAAATTTCTTTGGTTTAGGAACAAATGGCGATGATAAAACAGGTTAAATCACAGTACATGCTTAAACAATCAGGTATCTGAATCGCCACCCTGTGTAGTTGAGCAGCTGACTATGATGCACACTCAAACAAACCAATGGCTTGAGATTACAAGCTATCATTTTGGAATATACAGACACAGTGAAGGAAAAGGAAGGAGTGATCAAGGAATAGAAAGTCATGGAATAGGAGCAAATTACCATAAAACACAAACCTATATACATAAGGCACAAAACACCATTTCCCTTACTAGAGCAGTGACAGGTTCCTGCTCAGGAACCATGGGGTATGAGCAGACAAGCATGCTGCATGCTCAGACAACCATGGTGCATGAGCAAAAACCTATACTACAAAGGCATGTGGATGTCTCACAGGAGCAAAAAAACATGTCATAGAATATGCTCAAATGGACTCAGCATATGAATAAAGGAAACATAATGCAAAATGGGCTTCCCAGGTGGCTCAGACAGTAGAGAACCTGCCTGATAATGCAAGAGACATGGGTTTGATCCCTAGGTTGGGAAGATTCCCTGGAGAAGAAAATAGCAGCCCACTCTAGCATTCTTGTCTGGAGGATCCCATGGATAGAGAAGCCTGGTGGATTAAGGTCCATAGGGTCACAGACACAACTGAAGTGACTTAGCATGCATGCACAATGCATAAAATACATTTTCTTTAGGCCAGCAGTATATGGTAATAATGCTGGAGGAAATAACATAGCACATGTAAGAAAATCATGGCACCTGAACAACTACCAGTGATGTTTACCATGATGGACACCTAGACATCCAAAGAAAATGAGCTGATGACAGTAATGTAGGGGCAGATGAGTAAGTGTATTAGAGAAGATAGTGATGATGGAAGGAAAGAAACCAGAGGTATAAAAGCTAATAGGACAGTGCGGATGGCAGTGATTCAAAGGGGAGCCCCATGGCATGTGCTCATATAATGGTTTCTTAAACTTTATCACAAATATATGACCAGTTTACCAGAATTCACACCTAGAGAAGTCCACATTTTGAGCTGGCATCCTCATACAGAGTCAAAGGACACAGTATTACCATCATCACATATGTCTTTCTATAGGACAGGCAGTGGTTGAAATGTTTATGTATAATAGCTCATATAATTCTCAAAATAATCTTATTAGGTGTTATTTTTTATAATTTTGCAGGAAAATGAAACATGAATATGCAAACTGATATGCCCAGGATCTCACATCTTGTAAGTAAATCATTCAAGATTCAAATCCAGTCATTTTGGCTTCACTAATAACAACACAATGATTGACAGTATTCTGTGATTCTTCTCGACAGTGAAAAAACAGGAAAAATCATGGAATAGGAGAAATCATAAAACACAAACCTATATACATAAGGCACAAAACACCATTTCCCTTACTAGAGCAGTGACAGGTTCCTGCTCAGGAACCATGGGGTATGAGCAGACAAGCATGCTGCATGCTCAGACAACCATGGTGCATGAGCAAAAACCTATACTACAAAGGCATGTGGATGTCTCACAGGAGCAAAAAAACATGTCATAGAATATGCTCAAATGGACTCAGCATATGAATAAAGGAAACATAATGCAAAATGGGCTTCCCAGGTGGCTCAGACAGTAGAGAACCTGCCTGATAATGCAAGAGACATGGGTTTGATCCCTAGGTTGGGAAGATTCCCTGGAGAAGAAAATAGCAGCCCACTCTAGCATTCTTGTCTGGAGGATCCCATGGATAGAGAAGCCTGGTGGATTAAGGTCCATAGGGTCACAGACACAACTGAAGTGACTTAGCATGCATGCACAATGCATAAAATACATTTTCTTTAGGCCAGCAGTATATGGTAATAATGCTGGAGGAAATAACATAGCACATGTAAGAAAATCATGGCACCTGAACAACTACCAGTGATGTTTACCATGATGGACACCTAGACATCCAAAGAAAATGAGCTGATGACAGTAATGTAGGGGCAGATGAGTAAGTGTATTAGAGAAGATAGTGATGATGGAAGGAAAGAAACCAGAGGTATAAAAGCTAATAGGACAGTGCGGATGGCAGTGATTCAAAGGGGAGCCCCATGGCATGTGCTCATATAATGGTTTCTTAAACTTTATCACAAATATATGACCAGTTTACCAGAATTCACACCTAGAGAAGTCCACATTTTGAGCTGGCATCCTCATAC
Source organism: Tragulus kanchil (assembly GCA_022376925.1). Lineage (NCBI taxonomy): Eukaryota > Metazoa > Chordata > Mammalia > Artiodactyla > Tragulidae > Tragulus > Tragulus kanchil. Next base: position 2,830,422 of record JAIOJX010000001.1, on the reverse strand, counting down.
AGAGTCAAAGGACACAGTATTACCATCATCACATATGTCTTTCTATAGGACAGGCAGTGGTTGAAATGTTTATGTATAATAGCTCATATAATTCTCAAAATAATCTTATTAGGTGTTATTTTTTATAATTTTGCAGGAAAATGAAACATGAATATGCAAACTGATATGCCCAGGATCTCACATCTTGTAAGTAAATCATTCAAGATTCAAATCCAGTCATTTTGGCTTCACTATCCATTCTCTTAACAACACAATGATTGACAGTATTCTGTGATTCTTCTCACAGACATGATACATTACAAACAGAATAATGAATGGTTTCATTCCAGAAGCAGGTGGCAATGTTGCAAAAGTAGACACCATAGCACATGCTCAAACATCCATGGTGCATGAGCAGCCACCAAGGAGTCTGAGCATTTGACCATGATGTACACACAGAAGATCCTGCAACATGAGCGCACACCCACATTACAGGAGTAGACAGTGATTACAAAGAAGAGAGAATTCATTGCAATAGAAAACCATGTTGCACAAACTAATATACACGGTACAAAATATTCTTAGTACAAGAGTAGAAAATGATAGTGTATTATCACAGAAGCATAGTGTTTAAGTGGAAATTTATAGTACAGCTCCAAATATTATGTGAACAGAAATCCATATGCATGTTTAGGCTATCATAAGGGATGAATTAATTCATATATGAAGGAAGGAGATGCTATGATACACCAGGAAAGGACTAGAGAGTGAAGAGTGGAAAACTACTCAGATGGTTGTGCTAATCATCAGAATGTATGACATTGGTCTGCGAGCAGATCACACCTACATGCCTATAGGACATAAGGCCCATGCAGATACCTATAAGACATAAGCTGTCAATTACGATACATGATATACAAATAAACTGTGGTATGTTCCTAGTCAAATAGATATGATGCACAATAAAAAATCACAACACAAGCAACAGATGATTTTAGTCTGGGAGTAGACAACAACCGTACAAAAGGAGACTCAGATGGACATAATGCCCAATTGCAAATACTCACGGTGAATAACTAGCCAGATTTTATATTTTATCCCATTGTATACTAAAACTATGACATTATATGAATTAATAGCTGTGATTATTTAGCAGACATAGAACAGGAGCAGCCAGAAAATATAGAAGAAACAATCGTTGTGCAGGAGCTAATGACCACAACCCAAGAGCTAACATTCATGTTATAAAAGTTGTCTTGATGCTTCTTTCTTACATACTCATGATGGATGAACAACATCCATCCTATATATATTTATATACATAGATGGATGAGTGTGTGTGTGTGCTTATATATACAGATATAAACATATAAAATACACAAGCAGTTGAATAGGAACAAGTAAACATTCAGTAATTCATTCAGATGCATATCACAAGCCAATATCCTCAATATAGAATCAAGTTCTTTCAGTCAAGGATAAGGCAACAATGCTGCAAGGTGAGACTATAAGTCATATGCTCTGATGCCCATTGTATATGAACAGCCATATCCTGTGCTTGAGCATTTGACCATTATGTATGTTCTGATAGTCCCAAAATGTGAGGTACAAATGATGATATAGGACATATCACAAGAAAATATCCAAAACACAAGGGTAGTTGGACATGGTATAGGAGCAATGGTGAAATATGAGACAGATGTGACTTATACATGAGCTAATAACCGCATGGACTGTAGCCAGCCAAGCTCCTCTGTCCATGGGGTTTTCCAGCGAAGAATACTGGAGAGGGTTGCCATTTCCTTCTCTAGGGGATCTTCCTGATCCAAGGATCAAAATCAGGTCTCCTGCATTGCAGGCAAATTCTTTATCACTGAGCCACTAGGGAAACCTCTGAGTCAGTAACAATGCTGCCCAAAGTGATAATTATGATATAGAAAGCCGACAATCACAGATCGAGCTCAAACGTCAGTAGTATATGAACAGATGATCAAACTGTGGTGTGTACTCAGAGGGACACGATGCCTAATTAAAAAGTCATAGCACAAAAGCAAATGTTTAAAAAGTTAAGAGTAACATTAAAGCTTAAAAAAGAACACAAATGTTTAAACAGTTGAGCATTAGTTGACAGTGATAGCAATTTGTCTTAATCATCATATTTTCCAAAATACTGTCTTCTCACTTTAGTAGGTTCATCACATCTAACAGCAAGAAGGACTCTGTCTAAATCGTGGCAGTCTATCAATTTTGGTACTTTAAAAAATTCCATTCAATGTTTCATTATGTCTAAAAATTTTAGAGAATTTTAAGTAAATGATAAATATTATTTAAAAGTTTTTTTAAAGCAAACATCTTCAGGTATAGACACTGTTATGGGTTTAATTATGTCCCCCCAAAAGGAGACATTGAAGTTCTAACTTCTGATACCTGCAGATGTGACCTTATTTGGAAATAGAAGCTTTAAAGGTATATGAAGTTAAGATGAGGTCACAGTGAATTAGGGCGGGCACTAAATCCAATGACTGTTGCCTTTATAAGAAGGGGGAACTTTAGACACAGGAATAAAAGGGGAGAAGCCATGTGAGGATGAAGATAGGCATTGGCCTGATGACCCCAGAATCCAAGGAACACTTGCAATTACCAGAAACTGGAAGAGGCAAAAGTAGATTTTTTTTACAGAGCCATTAGGAGCAGTCAAAGCCCTGCCAGCATTTTGATTTTGGACTTCTAGCTCCCAAAGCTGTGAGAACATATATTTCTGTGGGTTTTAAGGTACCTAGTCTGCCATCCTTTATTACAGTGTCCCTAGAAAGCTAATACAAATGGCATTATTGCAAAGGAGGTATCATGGCCATGCTTAAATGATGATATGGTGTATAAAGGTCTCTCTCTGTAATTTTACCACTTGAAAAAAATGCACACTCATAAAATGTTCAAATATTATCAGTCATCTGTAATATATGAGTAGACAGCTAGAGCACAGTGAGCTGACAGCCATCTATCAGAAGTACAGAGTAGTCATTTACAAGTATCTAACTCTCATGACTGTAGTTAACATTGCCTATGAGGAGACTGCATTGACATATAAGTGTAATGTAGAATGTCAAGAAAATAATTATTCTTGAACAAATAATCACATGACAGTGACTTAGTACTCCTGTATAAGTATACAATGTCATAGTTAAGGTAAACAATGTAAGTTATATATAACATAAAAGTTATAGGCCCTGGAAGAATCATGGTAACAAGAGATGACCATGGTAAGTGTGCTGAAAAATCGTGATAATAACATCATGATAGTGATGCAGATCCGTGTGGATAAGTTCCTACTGTACAGGAGCAGATACTAATGATTCAGGAACAGAAGACCACAGTGCTTGTTTGGATGTCTAAGGTACAGAGACTCAGAGTGGAAAAGGCATACTGCAGCGAATGAAAACCATAGACATAACTTAAATACAGGGTCACTTCTTGTGATTTATGCCCAGATGATCACAGCACCTGCTCAAGTCATAGTATAGGAACTTACACCATGCTTAAGTTCGGATTGCCATGACATATAAACCTCAGCATGTACTCTGATCACCATGCTGCTGAATAAGGTACCAATGGTACAGGAACAGGTAGCTATACTGAATGCTCAGGTAACTTTAATGTATTAGCAGCTGGCCATGTTATGCAAACAAATATGCCATTTGTTTGCTTTGATGTATGTGCTTCAGGAACATTAAAGTCACTGTTAACAGTAACTATGCTTTTTAAAAGAGTGGAAGGCAATGATGGGCCAGAGTAAAGGTGCAGAATCAGATAATCAAAATGAAACAATCATCTAACATGAACCTAAGTCCACAATTCTATAGAGACAGCCATAATGCAGAAGCAAATAAGCATGACATTAAAGCTGACGGTCCTTAGGTAGAAGCAAATGATCATAACAAATTTTTTAATAAATGAGAGATTCATAAGCAGGTGGCCAAAATATATGAAAAGACATGTTTAGACAGTCATGGCACATGAGCAAACGGCCATGGTTGAGGAGTAAGTGGCCTGACATATAAAAGCATGTAATTATGCTGTATGCTCAGAACACCACAGTGCACAAGCAAACAAACATGGAAGGAGGTCAAACGGCCACATTAAAGAACATAGAAAAGAAGTGAAGAAGCATGGTGTAGGGCTTCCCCTGGTGGTCCAGTGGGTAAGGACACCGCCTTGCAGTGCAAGGGGCGCTGGTTTGATCTCTGGCCTGGGAAGATCCCACGTGCCGCGGAGGCTGGACCGATGTGTGCAATCACTGAGCCGGCGCTCTGGAGCGCATGCGCCCAGAGCTGGTCCTCTGCGACAAGAGAGGCCACTGAGAATGGGAGGCCCACACGGGCCAAAGAACAAAGCCGGATGAAAATAGATAAATGAAAGACCAACAGAAGTGGCCCGCCCGCTCCCCTCCCTCCCCAACCCGACCCCCACCCAAAATAAATAAATTAATTAATTAAAAAAAAAAAAAGCATGGTGTAAGAAACTATCTCCAAGACACTTGTAAAGATAGTGGTGAAATACCAATATACAGGCATCCTGCAAGGGGAAAATTTTAAAAGTCTTCGAAGACACAAGAAAAGTTTGAATGCTGGTTTGGAGAGAACTAATATTTGATCATATTATAGCACAGCTCCCAAGACGCCAATTTCCTAGCCTAATATCAATATAAGCTATATATAAAAAGAGATTTATCACTATATACAGCATATAATAGGCATCTAATAAATAGCTGCAAATAATACTATAATAATAGTAAACTCTATCTGTACACTTCTGATGTATTTGATCATTCATTACTAGATTTTAACCTTCTCACTATCCTTATAGGTAAGCAGGGTAAGAATTTTTCCACCTATATAATGAGTAAGAATCTAAAACACAAACAGGTTTTCACTTGGTCACAAACTAATAACTTCTAAGTGTCAGAGAGGGACTGAATCCAAAACTTCAAGAGTTATGTCCATAGCTTACTTAAAAAGTGAATACTTTCTGAAGGAGTTAGTATAATAAGAATTCAGTTATACTATTGGAATAGAGGGAAGTACCTTTTGGCCAAGTTGTGGTTTGATTCATCCAGTGTAGCACAGGAAATGAATACTGAGTATTTACAAGTAATATAATTTCACAAGGGGTTTGCTGGGGAACCACTCTAATAGATCAGTGGAAACTACAGGACAGAGACATTTGGATAAGGCCATGTTCAAATCAGTACTTAGGGATTTAGAAATCTGATATAGGTGTCTAAAGTTCAAAAACCATGTAGTTCTTAAATCCAGGGTGTTCTGGTTTCAGCCAAATCCATTAATCCTCTCTGCTTCCTGCTTCTTCAGCTCATTCGCAAACCCCTCCCAAAAGCTCTTTCCTGTGAAGTGCAAGAAACTCAGATATAAATCCAATATGATATGTAAAGACAGAAAGCAACTGCAGGCAACAAAAACAGTCTAGCCAAGGTACTCTCATCTGTTCAAATCCAGAAACACAATAGTACAGGATCCCCGGAATGTTGTTCATACAGAGTGAGCCACAGGGTCACTGTCAGACAGACAAGGCTGAGCGACTGAACTCAACTGAACTGAAGGTAGAACCTGCTGTTAGAGAAGGTGCTGAAAGTAAACCTGTTCTTCCTCTCCTGAAGAATAGGCCGAAACTCTAAGCCCATGTTAGTCTTTACCTGGCTGTTGCACATTGTCTACAGGTCAAGTGAAGGATTGACAGTAGGGAATTCACAGCAATTACCACAGAGCAAAGACAAACAATGTCTGTATGATGTCATCTCTTTTTTCTACACAGATAAATCCATTGAATAAATTTAATTTTAGCTCTGAATTTTGGGCAACTGAATTCTGGGCAACTGACTTCCTATATTGGACCTCAGTTTCCTCATATGCAATATGAATCAGATGAGCTAGACAGTGACTCAAGTTTTGGATCTAATATTCAATTCAGAGAAATATCAACTGGGAAAAAGTAGGAACTTCAGCAGCACCTGGTCCATATTTACCTTTACTTTCCTAGGTCTAAACAGTGCTTAGGACAAGAAACTCCCAACCCTACCAATTCTTGGGTAATAAAAAAGGAATATAAGAATATTGACAGCTAAATATCATGACAAAAATATTAATTCTACAAAAATTATTGACTATATAACATGGGACAGGTACTGTACCAAGAATGGGGATATAGATATTTTTGAAAAACAAAAAGTTCTCAAGGGGATAAACAAAAAATAACTAACATTTACCCTAAGGAAGAACTAAATAACTGAAACAGCATATAACTACTGTGCTGTTGGCAAATTGGAGAATGAGAACATAATCACGATTTAGAAAGAACAAACTATAAAGCTAGAGAAGGTTGCATTTTAGTGAAAACTTGAAAAACATTTCAAGAAGAAATGGGACAGTGTTTATAAAACTTAATACTTTGACCTGTTCAAAGAAGTAACTTATCTTAAGGAATATTTTTTGAAAAATCCCTATTCAGCAAAAGATATTCTTATGAAGTCTACAGAAATCTTCATACTTCATAATGAAACATTAAAAGAATTCGCAATAAAGTGAGGAAGGAGATAAAATTGATTGTTAACATCACTACTATTTAGTATGTTATTATAAAATCATAGCAATGAATCAAGATAAGGAAAATGAATAAATAACAGAAAAGAGAAAAAACTATCAGTTTGCAATGGAATAAATAAAATATTTACCATAAGATGGACCAACAGTAGATCCAAGTACATTTAGTCAATATCTTTTATAAATACCAGTATTAACCAGTTAGAAAATGTAATAAAAAATGAACATTCATCCTGACAGCAAAGCTATTAAAATTGAGAAGTACATAGAATAAAATATATTTTAAAATCTACTTAAAGAAAACTATAAAATTTACTAGGATCTTCTTATGACTGTGAGGAACAACTTTATACAACAGATCAATGAACCCACCAAGAAAATCTAGAAAACTGGGGTAAAATACGTATGCGCTATTCCACCTAAGAGCTAACAAGATAATTAGAATTCAAGGGGCAAAGATCTTGGAATGAAGGAAATCACACTGAGGAAAATCCGATGTAATACACTTCTTAGCCCCTGTAGGACTTAGCTGACTGGTAATTAAGAGAAAAACACTAAAAAAAAAATATTTAAGCAGAAAGTAGCTACTAAGAGATAAAGAAGCTAAACAAAACTTTTCACAGTCTCATGGAGATGGTGAGACTAAAATCAAATTTGTGGGATTCAAATCACTCAGATTTTAAAAACAAGATTTAGGAGAAAGGAGAAGAGCAGAGAAACTGGTTCTGATAGTTGGAGCTAAATTGTTTTCTGGAGGGAATTACTGATCTCTAAATGGCCATGCTGGAGAATACAAGCAGAAAAGGTCTGTGAAAATGATAACAAGCCAAGCAGAGTTCTAAGTAGTTTACTGGAGCTTGAAGTCCAAGAACATGCAGAGTCTCTGAATAAAAAACTTTGACCTTGAAAACATTTCAAGAAGAAATGGGACATTTTAAAACTTAATACTTTGACCTGTTCAAAGAAGTAACTTATCTTAAGGAATATTTTTTGAAAAATCCCTATTCAGCAAAAGATATTCTTATGAAGTCTACAGAAATCTTCATACTTCATAATGAAACATTAAAAGAATTCGCAATAAAGTGAGGAAGGAGATAAAATTGATTGTTAACATCACTACTATTTAGTATGTTATTATAAAATCATAGCAATGAATCAAGATAAGGAAAATGAATAAATAACAGAAAAGAGAAAAAACTATCAGTTTGCAATGGAATAAATAAAATATTTACCATAAGATGGACCAACAGTAGATCCAAGTACATTTAGTCAATATCTTTTATAAATACCAGTATTAACCAGTTAGAAAATGTAATAAAAAATGAACATTCATCCTGACAGCAAAGCTATTAAAATTGAGAAGTACATAGAATAAAATATATTTTAAAATCTACTTAAAGAAAACTATAAAATTTACTAGGATCTTCTTATGACTGTGAGGAACAACTTTATACAACAGATCAATGAACCCACCAAGAAAATCTAGAAAACTGGGGTAAAATACGATGCGCTATTCCACCTAAGAGCTAACAAGATAATTAGAATTCAAGGGGCAAAGATCTTGGAATGAAGGAAATCACACTGAGGAAAATCCGATGTAATACACTTCTTAGCCCCTGTAGGACTTAGCTGACTGGTAATTAAGAGAAAAACACTAAAAAAAAAATATTTAAGCAGAAAGTAGCTACTAAGAGATAAAGAAGCTAAACAAAACTTTTCACAGTCTCATGGAGATGGTGAGACTAAAATCAAATTTGTGGGATTCAAATCACTCAGATTTTAAAAACAAGATTTAGGAGAAAGGAGAAGAGCAGAGAAACTGGTTCTGATAGTTGGAGCTAAATTGTTTTCTGGAGGGAATTACTGATCTCTAAATGGCCATGCTGGAGAATACAAGCAGAAAAGGTCTGTGAAAATGATAACAAGCCAAGCAGAGTTCTAAGTAGTTTACTGGAGCTTGAAGTCCAAGAACATGCAGAGTCTCTGATTAAATGCCCCAGATTTCAGCTAAGATGCTAAAGAACTACACAAAGAATAAGGCTGAGTCACAAACATATAATGCCTCAGCAAAACAAAGAAACAAGCAAAAAAAAAAAAAAAAACAGCCTAAACAAATAGACAAAAAACTTCATCCTTGATGCATCTCAGTCTCTGATCAGATTAAGGTGATCTGCTTCCACTTTAACCCTCAGCCAGAAAATAAATACTACAGCAAATACTCTCTAAAAATATAACAGAATTTCTGTCACCAGACAAAAATAGATTCGTTTCTTCCAAGTTATTATAACTAAAACACTAGACATTAGCACAACAGAAATCACTGGAGGGCACTGCAAGTTAGAAAGAAAAAGGCAGATTGCCTAGGGACCTTGGGACTTATGGACCAACATGGCAATGAGTTCCTGCATTTTCTGTTTAGCTCCCAATTATTCCAAACTAGGTACTAGGAAAGCCTGCAACCAAGAACCACCAACAGAAGTAGACAAAACACCCAAAGGTTGTTCTGTCTAGACAAAGGATGAGAAAAGGGACAGCCTAACCATATAGAAAAGTTACTGACAATACCTGCGCCACCCTAGCCAACCTCCACAAACACTAGCCCGCCAGCAGCACGGGCCAGCAAAAAACCACGTAAAAAGTTGGAACTTCCATCCAGTCTGACGTGATGATTCCCATTGCTGTGGACAGGGCACCAGCAGTAGCTGAGTGAGGAGTCTCAACTCCAAGTCCAGGGAAATCAGGAGAGCCAGAACATATTAATTTTTAGTTCTCAGTGTTTAAGTAAAATTTCTGTGAAATTACTAGCTGACTAACAAAACAGAGGCCTAAGAGACCTAAGGAAAAGAATACAGTTTTTAGAAAATTGTTTACAAGAGCCACTAAACAAATAAAACACTATAACCCCTCAAAAAGGCAAGAACAACAAACCCTGGGGAGGGGGAAGAATGTGATCTTCAGAGTCCACACACTGTAATATTCAAAATGTTCACATTACTAAGACTGAAAGTAACAAGCCAAGCAGAGTTCTAAGTAGTTTACTGGAGCTTGAAGTCCAAGAACATGCAGAGTCTCTGATTAAATGCCCCAGATTTCAGCTAAGATGCTAAAGAACTACACAAAGAATAAGGCTGAGTCACAAACATATAATGCCTCAGCAAAACAAAGAAACAAGCAAAAAAAAAAAAAACAGCCTAAACAAATAGACAAAAAACTTCATCCTTGATGCATCTCAGTCTCTGATCAGATTAAGGTGATCTGCTTCCACTTTAACCCTCAGCCAGAAAATAAATACTACAGCAAATACTCTCTAAAAATATAACAGAATTTCTGTCACCAGACAAAAATAGATTCGTTTCTTCCAAGTTATTATAACTAAAACACTAGACATTAGCACAACAGAAATCACTGGAGGGCACTGCAAGTTAGAAAGAAAAAGGCAGATTGCCTAGGGACCTTGGGACTTATGGACCAACATGGCAATGAGTTCCTGCATTTTCTGTTTAGCTCCCAATTATTCCAAACTAGGTACTAGGAAAGCCTGCAACCAAGAACCACCAACAGAAGTAGACAAAACACCCAAAGGTTGTTCTGTCTAGACAAAGGATGAGAAAAGGGACAGCCTAACCATATAGAAAAGTTACTGACAATACCTGCGCCACCCTAGCCAACCTCCACAAACACTAGCCCGCCAGCAGCACGGGCCAGCAAAAAACCACGTAAAAAGTTGGAACTTCCATCCAGTCTGACGTGATGATTCCCATTGCTGTGGACAGGGCACCAGCAGTAGCTGAGTGAGGAGTCTCAACTCCAAGTCCAGGGAAATCAGGAGAGCCAGAACATATTAATTTTTAGTTCTCAGTGTTTAAGTAAAATTTCTGTGAAATTACTAGCTGACTAACAAAACAGAGGCCTAAGAGACCTAAGGAAAAAGAATACAGTTTTTAGAAAATTGTTTACAAGAGCCACTAAACAAATAAAACACTATAACCCCTCAAAAAGGCAAGAACAACAAACCCTGGGGAGGGGGAAGAATGTGATCTTCAGAGTCCACACACTGTAATATTCAAAATGTTCACATTACTAAGGAAAAAAAAAAACCAACAAGAAATGTAGTTATACAAGAAAGTATGACTCATGCACAGGCAAAAAGGAAATTAATAGCAACTGTCCTTGATGAGGCCTAGACATTGGACTTACTAGACAGAGACTTCAAATTCACTGCTCAGAGAAGTAAGGAAAATCAGAACAATGTGTCACTAAGTAGACAAACATCAACAAGAAGATAGAAATGATAAATTCTGAAGTTGAAAACATAATGACTGGAATGAAAAATTCAATAGAAAGGTTCAACAGTAGATTTGAACAGGAGAAAAGTGAATCATCAAGCTTGAAGAGAATTCAATTAAATTTTTATAGTCTGAAGAGGAAAAGGGGGTGAAAAATGAAGGGAATTGAACAGTCCTGCTAGAGAAACTGAACATCCACATGCAAGAGAAGGAAGAAGCATCCTCTCCATGCATCGTATACAAAACTTCATCCGAAGCAGATCAAAGACCTAATATAAGAGGCAAAGCTATAAAAACCTTAGAAGAAAAAACAGTGGTAACCCTTCACAAACATAGATTAGGTGATGGCTTCCTTGAAACACCAAAAGCATGTGAAACAGAAGGAAAGACAGAAAAACTGGACTCAAATTTAAACCCATTTGTTCATCAAATGACACAAGTAGAATGAAAAGACAGCCTATAAATGAGAGGAAATATCTGCTAACATATCTGATAAGGATCTAGTGTCTCCAAAATATAAAAAGCTGTCTTAAAAATTAATAAGAAAAGCAACATAATTAAAAGATGGTCAAATGGTATATTTTATGGCACGCAAAAATTATATCTCATTTAACAGCTTTATGCTGTTAAAAAAAAGATCCCATAAAGTTTCTTGCTTTCTTTTAAAATGAGCAAAGGAATTGAATAGCCATTTCCTCAAAGAAGATATATAAATGACCAACAAACACATGAAAATGGTCATTATGGAAGTGCAAATCAAACCATAATAAGATAACATCTCACACCCACTAAGATGCCTATAAAGAAAAATAAAAGAAAATAACAGTTGCTGGTAAGGATGAGGGGAAATTATAACCCTCAGATACTATTGATGAGAATGCAAAAAGACTCAGCTGCCATAGAGAAGAGTAAACAAAATTAGTATAGACTAAAAAAAAAAAGAAAAAAAATTACTATTGACTCCGCAGTACACTCCTGAGAAACTGGAAGAAACAAAACCAGGGTTTAAATTAAAAATTATACAGGAATTGTCACAGCAGTACTATTCACAATAGAGAAAAGATGAAAACAAACTGAAAATGTCTATCAACAGATGAATGGATAAATAAAATGAGGCTGTGTCATTGAAACAGAATAGTGATAAATGTTACAACATGAGTGAATCTTAATGTAATGCTAAATGAAAGGAAACAGACACAAACGCCACATTCTGCATCATTTCAGGGATATGAAATATCAGGAATAGGTAAATCCATAGGCACAGAAAGCAAATCAGTGGATGCTCGGAGCCTGGGAAAGGGAGAATAGGAAGCACTAGGTATGGGCTTTCCTACCGAGGTGACATTGTATATTGGACCTAGATAATGTAATGGTGGCACAACAATGTGAATGTATTAAATGCCACTAAAGTGCACACTTTAAGATGGTAATAAATAGATAAATAAGTCTAAGAGACCTGTGGGACGTCTGCATAAGAGGTGTCTCAGAGAAAGAGGAGAGACAGCAAGGAACAGAAAGAACGTTTAAAGATACAATAGCCAAAATCTTCCCAAATACAGAGAAAGACATACAAATGGCAAAGGAATTGAAAATACCGCCAAAATTAAAGTTTCTTGCTTTCTTTTAAAATGAGCAAAGGAATTGAATAGCCATTTCCTCAAAGAAGATATATAAATGACCAACAAACACATGAAAATGGTCATTATGGAAGTGCAAATCAAACCATAATAAGATAACATCTCACACCCACTAAGATGCCTATAAAGAAAAATAAAAGAAAATAACAGTTGCTGGTAAGGATGAGGGGAAATTATAACCCTCAGATACTATTGATGAGAATGCAAAAAGACTCAGCTGCCATAGAGAAGAGTAAACAAAATTAGTATAGACTAAAAAAAAAAAGAAAAAAAATTACTATTGACTCCGCAGTACACTCCTGAGAAACTGGAAGAAACAAAACCAGGGTTTAAATTAAAAATTATACAGGAATTGTCACAGCAGTACTATTCACAATAGAGAAAAGATGAAAACAAACTGAAAATGTCTATCAACAGATGAATGGATAAATAAAATGAGGCTGTGTCATTGAAACAGAATAGTGATAAATGTTACAACATGAGTGAATCTTAATGTAATGCTAAATGAAAGGAAACAGACACAAACGCCACATTCTGCATCATTTCAGGGATATGAAATATCAGGAATAGGTAAATCCATAGGCACAGAAAGCAAATCAGTGGATGCTCGGAGCCTGGGAAAGGGAGAATAGGAAGCACTAGGTATGGGCTTTCCTACCGAGGTGACATTGTATATTGGACCTAGATAATGTAATGGTGGCACAACAATGTGAATGTATTAAATGCCACTAAAGTGCACACTTTAAGATGGTAATAAATAGATAAATAAGTCTAAGAGACCTGTGGGACGTCTGCATAAGAGGTGTCTCAGAGAAAGAGGAGAGACAGCAAGGAACAGAAAGAACGTTTAAAGATACAATAGCCAAAATCTTCCCAAATACAGAGAAAGACATACAAATGCCAAGTTGGTTAAATTCAAAAGCAACCCACCCCAAGACACATTGTAATCAAATCGTTGAAAGACAAAGAGAGAATCTTGAAAGCCGCAAAAGATTCATCACATGTTAAGGGATCCTCAATAAGATCATCAGTTGATTTTTCATGAAAAAAAGATAAAAACTGATCTTAGAGGGAATGCTTTCAGTTTTTCTCCGTTGAGGACAATGTTCGCTGTGGGCTTCTCATAGATGGCTTTCACTATGTTGAGATAGGTTCCTTCAATGCCCATTTTCTGAAGAGTTTTTATCATGAATGGGTGTTGTACTTTGTCGAAGGCTTTTTCTGCATCTATTGAAATGATCATGTGATTTTTGTCTCTCAGTTTGTTAATATGGTGTATCACATTGATTGATTTGCGGATGTTAAAGAAGCCTTGCATGCCTGGGATGAACCCAACTTGATCATGATGTATGAGTTTTTTGATGTGTCGTTGAATTCTGTTTGCTAGGATTTTGTTGAGGATCTTGGCATCTAAGTTCATCAGAGAAATTGGTCTGTAATTTTCCTTTTTTGTGTTGTCTTTGCCTGGTTTGGGTATCAGGGTGATGGTGGCCTCGTAGAATGTGTTTGGAAGTTTTCCTTCCTGTGCAACTTTTTGGAAGAGTTTTAGAAGAACAGGCATTAGCTCTTCTTTAAATGTTTGGTAGAATTCGGCTGTGAAGCCATCTGGTCCTGGGCTTTTATTTTTGGGTAGATTTTTAATCACAGATTCGATTTCTGAGCTTGTGATTGGGTTGTTCAAAGTTTCTGTTTCTTCCTGGCTCAGTCTTGGGAGATTGATCTTCCCCAAGAAACTGTCCATTTCTTCCAGGTTGTCCAGTTTGTTGCCATACAGTTGCTCATAATAGTCTCTTAGAATCCTTTGGATTTCTGCATTATCTGTTGTAATCTCTCCTTTTTCGTTTTTGATTTTGTTGATACAGCCTCTATGGAAGACAGTCTGGAGATTTCTTAAAAAACTAAAAATAGAAGCACCCTATGACCCAGCAATCCCACTCTTAGGCTTATATCCTGATGAAATAAAAACGGAAAGAAGCACCTGTACCCCAATGTTCATTGCAGCTCTCTATACAATAGCCAAAACATGGAAGCAACCTAGATGTCCATCGACGAATGAATGGATCCAGAAGCTCTGGTACATATATACAATGGAATACTACTCAGCTGTTAAAAGAAATGCAGAAGACTCAATCCTAATGAAGTGGCTGGCTCTAGAACCTATTATAAAAAGTGAAGTAAGTCAAAAAGAGAAAGACAAATACAGTATACTAACACACATATATGGAATCTAGTAGGACGGTCTTGATATCACACACAGGGAACTCATGAAAAAAAAAAGACAGAGCATAGACATAGGGACATCGTGGCGAATAAATAGGGAGGGGGAAGCATGGAGGAAGTAACAAGGAAACCTATAGTGTTATGTGTGGAAAAGATAACTAGTGTCACAGTGCTAAGGGAATAGGAATGCTTACAATGGCTTGGGGCAAAGGTCTGGAGGGTGGGATGGGGGGATCTGGGTGGGTGGGGACCATGGATATGCATATGACTGATCTGGGAACATACATGTATATGAACAAAAAAACTCTGTAAAACCTTTAAAATAAAGAATAAATAAAAAAAAAAAAGATAAAAACTTGTAAAAAGAAATCCTAGCCAGATGGCATCACTAGAGAATTTACCAAGTATTTAAAGAAGATATGGCACAAATTTGACAAATTCTCTTCTGGAATTAGAAGAGTTGGGAAAGTAACAAACTCATTTTATGAGACCAGTATTGTCCTAATTACAAAATCAAACAAAGGACAAAGGCAGTGCAAATGACCTAACAAATGACAAAGGGAGGGAGAGGGGAAGGAAGGAAACTACAGGCTGATATCATCTATGAATACAGAGTAAGATTTATTCTAGTCATTCAAAGTTGTTTCATTTGAATATCAGTCAATTTAATCCATAATGACATACTAAAGAAGCAAATGCATATGATCATATCAACTGACACCAAAAAAGAATTTCACAAAATCCAACATTCAGTCATGATTTTTTTTAAGTTGCAATACTAGAAACTTTATACACTACCTAAAAGTATGGAAAACAGAAAAAAAAAAAAAAAAACCTGGGTGAAACACAAAATAGTTTAAGCACTATGGAAAACTGTTGGATAGCTTCTTTAAAAAGTAAACATGCACATACCATAATTATATCAGTCATACATCCTACATAAATGAAATTTTATGTACACACAAAAACCTATATTCTGTTGTTCATAGCATCTTTTTACATAATAGCCCCAAACTAGAAACAGCACAAAAGTCTTTGGTGAACTGCTAAACAAATTCTGGTACATCCAAAGTACAGAATACTACTCAGCAACAGAAAAGAACCAATGATTGATCACTCAACAACTTTGGGTGGATCTCAAGTGTATCATGTGTAGTAAAAATGCCAACCTTTTACCAAAGAAAATATATAGATGATAAATACACAAAAAGATTCTCACCATCATTAGAAAGTTGAAGATCAAAATAATTATAAAATACCACTATCATCTGTAAGCATGGCTAAAATTCAAACTATTGACAACACAAATTCTGAAAAGGATGTGGAGCAAAATGAGCTCTCACCCATTCTGATGGGAATGCAAAATGGTAGAGCCACTTTGGAAGATAGTCTGATAAGTACTTACAAAGCTAAACGAAGTCTTGCTATATGATCCAACACTTGTCCCACATGGTGTTTACCCATATGAGTTTAAAATGCATGTAGACACAAAAGCACACACAAGATTATTGATAGCAGCTTTACTTACAATTGCTAAAAAGTAAAAGCAATCAAGATGTCTATCAACAGGTGAGTGGATAGAGAAATAATGGTACATTCATACAATGCAACATTATTAAGTGAAAACAAATGAGCTATCAAGACATGGAGGGGATGTGAGGGCGATCTGGTCGTGACATTTGTCACCCCATTGATGGCCAGGGTTGATTTGGCTGATCTGGCTGGCCAGGCAGGTGTCCCCTTCCTCCCTGACTGCTCCGTGTGCGCCCCTCCCGAAGCTGCGCGCTCGTTCGAAGAGGACGACCATCCCCGACAGAGGAGGACCGGTCTTCGGTCAAGGGTGTACAAGGAGCTGCGCTCCCCTGCTAGAACCTCCAAACCAGCTCTCAAGACATGGAGGAACTGAAAATGCATATGGCATTTTCAGGCCAGTCTGAAGAGGCTACATACTGTATGATTCCCATTACATGATATTATTGAAAAGGCAAAAATAAAAGACTAAAAACATCAGTGGTTGCCAGGGGTTTAGGGAGGAGAAAGAGAGAGAAGACTAGGTGAAACACAGACGGTGTTTAGGTAGTGAAACCATAGCATCTTTTACATAATAGCCCCAAACTAGAACCAAAGTCTTTGGTGAACTGCTAAACAAATTCTGGTACATCCAAAGTACAGAATACTACTCAGCAACAGAAAAGAACCAATGATTGATCACTCAACAACTTTGGGTGGATCTCAAGTGTATCATGTGTAGTAAAAATGCCAACCTTTTACCAAAGAAAATATATAGATGATAAATACACAAAAAGATTCTCACCATCATTAGAAAGTTGAAGATCAAAATAATTATAAAATACCACTATCATCTGTAAGCATGGCTAAAATTCAAACTATTGACAACACAAATTCTGAAAAGGATGTGGAGCAAAATGAGCTCTCACCCATTCTGATGGGAATGCAAAATGGTAGAGCCACTTTGGAAGATAGTCTGATAAGTACTTACAAAGCTAAACGAAGTCTTGCTATATGATCCAACACTTGTCCCACATGGTGTTTACCCATATGAGTTTAAAATGCATGTAGACACAAAAGCACACACAAGATTATTGATAGCAGCTTTACTTACAATTGCTAAAAAGTAAAAGCAATCAAGATGTCTATCAACAGGTGAGTGGATAGAGAAATAATGGTACATTCATACAATGCAACATTATTAAGTGAAAACAAATGAGCTATCAAGACATGGAGGGGATGTGAGGGCGATCTGGTCGTGACATTTGTCACCCCATTGATGGCCAGGGTTGATTTGGCTGATCTGGCTGGCCAGGCAGGTGTCCCCTTCCTCCCTGACTGCTCCGTGTGCGCCCCTCCCGAAGCTGCGCGCTCGTTCGAAGAGGACGACCATCCCCGACAGAGGAGGACCGGTCTTCGGTCAAGGGTGTACAAGGAGCTGCGCTCCCCTGCTAGAACCTCCAAACCAGCTCTCAAGACATGGAGGAACTGAAAATGCATATGGCATTTTCAGGCCAGTCTGAAGAGGCTACATACTGTATGATTCCCATTACATGATATTATTGAAAAGGCAAAAATAAAAGACTAAAAACATCAGTGGTTGCCAGGGGTTTAGGGAGGAGAAAGAGAGAGAAGACTAGGTGAAACACAGACGGTGTTTAGGGTAGTGAAACCACTCTCCATGATACTCTAATAATGAGTACATCACGTTACACATTTCTCAAAATTCATAGAACTGTAAAACAAAAAATGAACCCAAATGCAAACTATGGACTTTAGTTAATAATAATGTATCAAGGCTTCCCTGGTAGCTATGTGGTAAAGAATCTGCCTGACAATGCAGAAAACGTAATTGTTCCAACTCTGATCCAGAGAGATACCACATGCTACCAAGCAACTAAGCCTGTGTGCCACAACTACTAAGCCTGTGGCTCTAGAGGCACATGTCGCAGTTACTGAAGCCAGATGCCCAAGAGCCTGTGCTCCACGAGAGAAGGCATCCCAAGGAGCAGCTGGTACACCACAACTAGAGAGTAGCACCTGCTTGCTACTAAAGAAAAGCCCATACAGCAACAAAGACCTGAGCTCGGCCAAAAATAGTTAAAAGTTTTTAAAATGTATCAATATTTGTTCATCAATTGTAACAAATGTACCACAGTAATCCAAGATGCTAATGATAGGGTAAATTAGTGGGGTAAGGGAAAAGGCTAGATAGGAACTCATACTTTCTGCTCAATTTCTCTGTAAACCTAAAACTTCTCTTAAAAATAAAGTTCATTAATCTTCAAAAAGCCAATCCTCAAAAGATTACATGGTATACGAACACATTTTTATGTTTTAAAACTAACAAAACTATAGACAGAGAGATGAATGGTCTCTAGAAAGAGACCATTTCTCTAGAAAGAGAAAGGCTGTCAAAAATAGTGGGTGCTGTAAGAAAGAGGTAACATGAAGGAGTTTGTGGTGATTGAAAACAACTCTGAGTCTTGATTGTGGTGAGGGGGTTATATAAACCTAGAGACTAACCTGCATAAAACTACACAAATACATGCAGACATGCAAAAATATGCTGATATGATTGCAGTACACTAATGTTAATGAAGGTTGTGATCTAGTTAATACTGTACTGTAATCATATTAGAACTATCACTCGTGGAGGCTTTAGAAAGGGTTCACAGGGCTCTATATACTATTTTTGCATCTCCCCATGAGTTTTATTGGTATTTAAAAGAAAAGGAGTTTTAAAAGATAGCATTGACCAAGGCCTTTTCCATTTTCATTTAATATGCCCAGCATGCAAACAAAAAATTATCACAAATGAGATGAACTAAACTTTAGAAAGAAAACACATACTAAAAGAAGTCCCTGATGCAATCCGCATACTGGAAATGCCAGTATAGACTATAAAATAATGACAAGTAATTTAAGAAAATAGATACAATGAAAAATTTCACATAATACTGAACAGGTATTCTAAAACTGAAAAAAATGTGATAACTGCATTTTAGCATGCAATAACAATAACAGATTTTTTGGCCATAGAATTCAATGAAGATATATGTAAGACTCCAATGAAATGATTAACAAACTCAAATTATTTAACCTAAGCTACAAAGATATATTGTACAACAAAGGGAATATAGTCAATATTTATACTAGCTATAAATGGAGTATAACCTTTAAAAATCATGAATCATGGCTTTGCACAACTCTGCAACTTATATAGTATTATATACCAATTATAATTCAGTTAAAAATAATAAAATTTTTAAATATTCCAAGATGCTAATGATAGGGTAAATTAGTGGGGTAAGGGAAAAGGCTAGATAGGAACTCATACTTTCTGCTCAATTTCTCTGTAAACCTAAAACTTCTCTTAAAAATAAAGTTCATT
The DNA here is from genome assembly GCA_022376925.1 of Tragulus kanchil. Lineage (NCBI taxonomy): Eukaryota > Metazoa > Chordata > Mammalia > Artiodactyla > Tragulidae > Tragulus > Tragulus kanchil. The sequence continues at coordinate 2,810,786 of JAIOJX010000001.1, read as the reverse complement.
AATCTTCAAAAAGCCAATCCTCAAAAGATTACATGGTATACGAACACATTTTTATGTTTTAAAACTAACAAAACTATAGACAGAGAGATGAATGGTCTCTAGAAAGAGACCATTTCTCTAGAAAGAGAAAGGCTGTCAAAAATAGTGGGTGCTGTAAGAAAGAGGTAACATGAAGGAGTTTGTGGTGATTGAAAACAACTCTGAGTCTTGATTGTGGTGAGGGGGTTATATAAACCTAGAGACTAACCTGCATAAAACTACACAAATACATGCAGACATGCAAAAATATGCTGATATGATTGCAGTACACTAATGTTAATGAAGGTTGTGATCTAGTTAATACTGTACTGTAATCATATTAGAACTATCACTCGTGGAGGCTTTAGAAAGGGTTCACAGGGCTCTATATACTATTTTTGCATCTCCCCATGAGTTTTATTGGTATTTAAAAGAAAAGGAGTTTTAAAAGATAGCATTGACCAAGGCCTTTTCCATTTTCATTTAATATGCCCAGCATGCAAACAAAAAATTATCACAAATGAGATGAACTAAACTTTAGAAAGAAAACACATACTAAAAGAAGTCCCTGATGCAATCCGCATACTGGAAATGCCAGTATAGACTATAAAATAATGACAAGTAATTTAAGAAAATAGATACAATGAAAAATTTCACATAATACTGAACAGGTATTCTAAAACTGAAAAAAATGTGATAACTGCATTTTAGCATGCAATAACAATAACAGATTTTTTGGCCATAGAATTCAATGAAGATATATGTAAGACTCCAATGAAATGATTAACAAACTCAAATTATTTAACCTAAGCTACAAAGATATATTGTACAACAAAGGGAATATAGTCAATATTTATACTAGCTATAAATGGAGTATAACCTTTAAAAATCATGAATCATGGCTTTGCACAACTCTGCAACTTATATAGTATTATATACCAATTATAATTCAGTTAAAAATAATAAAATTTTTTAAATATTAAAAATATAAAGAAATGTAATATAAATATAAAGAAATATAGATAGATAGAATGGACTATTATTCAACCATGAAAAAGAAGAAACTGTCGCCATATTCAACCACATGGATGGACTTGAGGGCATTATGCTAAGTGAAATAATCATAGAAAGAAAAATACCACATGATTTCACTTATACAGAGAATCTAACAAGTAAACAAACTCATAGATGCAGAAAACAGATTAGTGCCTTCTAGTGGCAGAGGTTGGGAGTGAGCAAAATGGGTGAAGGTAGTCAAAAGTTCCAAGCTTCCGGGTATAAAATAAATAAGTCACAAGGATGTAATGTGCAGCATGGTGACTCTAGTTAGTGTTGCATGTTTGAATGTTGCTAAGAGAGTAAACCTTAAAATACCTCATCACAAGGGGAAAAAATCCTGTAACTATATGTGTTGATGGATGTTAACCAGATGTATTGTAGTGATCTTGCAATATATACAAATGTTGAATTATTATGTTGTACAGCTTAAACTAATATAATGTTATGTGTCAATTATACCTCAAATTAAAAAAAAAAGGTAAAATGAAAGCAAAGACTCTAGTGAGACTAATGAATAACAAACAGAAAACAAATTCCCAATGTTAGGAATGGAAAGGAAGATATCAATAAAGATACAACAGAAACCAAAATATGAGAAAATGTTATTTTTTCAAGACTTTATGCCAAAAAATGTGAACATTTAGAAGAATTCATTAAAATATAACTTAAAATTATTTAAAAATAGATAATATACAAATTACTTGAAAAATATTTTTCAAAAAATTCAAGACATGCAAAGGGTGTAAACAGCATATGAAACTATGATCAAGCTCATAAGGTATCAAGAAATACATATTAAAACTACTATAAGACTCTAAAATATGTAGATTTTAATGGCTAAATTTTAAAAGTTTAACAGTACTAAGTGATGGAAAGAATGGAGAGTCACAGGAGCCCCTGAACACTGCTACTAGACATGTAAATTGGTGTAAAAATTTTATAAATTCCTTGGGAATTTCTAATAAGTGGAATGTAGGCATACCTTCTGACATAGCAGTCCTATCCCTAGTTATACAAACATCAGAAATGAAGACATGTGTTCAACAAAAAATTGTAAATGAAAATCTTACTAAATATTACTCTTTATACTATAAAACCAGACACAATAAAAATTCCATCATCAACAGTAGAATGGATATATAAGTTGTAGTTTATTTCTAGAATGGATTACTACACAGCACTGAAAATGAATGAACTACAGCTAGTATAACAACATAAACGAATGTCAAAAATCTCATGTTGAGTGCTACAAGCCATACACAAGGGAGTATACATATTATACTATATTATCCCATTTACATATAAAACTCACAAACAGGTGAAACCAATCTGTAGCTTAAAAAATTAAGATATTAGTTGTCTTTGGGGACAGGAGTATGGGCAATGACTTAGAAAAGACATAAAGGCATAGTTCATGATTTTTTTTTTTAATTTCCTGATCTAGATGGTGGTTACACAGGTTTGTACATTTGAAAAACATTCATTGAGCAAGACATTTGTGATTTTCTTTTGTCCCAGTGTATACTTCAATTAAAAAAAAGCTTACTTTATAAACCAAAAAGAAAAAGAAATACTGAAGAGATCTGAATAAATGGCAACATACAATCTAATTCGATGAAATCCCAGTAAGTCCCAGCATCATTTTCTTAAAATAAAACTTATGCAGTTTAAGGTTTGTAAGAAATTGCTTGCAACTACCCAGAAACACCCTAAGAGGTCTTTTGGTCTACCAGCTGGCCCACCGCAGCCCTAGGGCAGACTGTCATGAACTGACTCTAGACCACTGCCACAGTCTCATTTCACCCAAGAAGTATTTGCTAAGCATCTATCTTGAATCTGATCATAGTAACTGGTTTACTGGAATCTACTTTTGTCTCCTTCTCATCCATTCTACACACTGCAGCCAAGTTTAGCATTTCAAAATCTCATTTCGTCAGTAGCTCTCTCACCACTTTAAACACCTCAAAGGCTTTAAACACCTCAGAGTAATTTTGAGGAAATTTAAAATTCACCTAGGCACAGATTGACTACATGGTCAGGTCCAAACTACTTCTTCAGCCCTGTTTTTACATCAAGCTCACATCTACCAATCTCAAGCCACATGAGATCCCACAATGCACCATGTTGTCTATCTTGCATAGATATCATATTCCCATAAGCTCAATACTTGTTTTCTAGTAAACTCTTCAAAAATCAGAACAAATGCAAGACATTTTATAATAATGTGTATTTATAATCAGATAACACTAATAATATTTTAAATATAAACTGATTAAATGTTCTGATTAAAGGTAGATATTATACAGAATATACAAAAACTATATGTTATATACAAGATACAGATTTAAATACAACGATGCATCCAGGTTGAAAGGAAAAGAATGGAAAAAGATACACCAAACAAAATTAATCAAAAGAAAACTGGCGTATCAATATCAGGCAAAGTATTAAGACAAAAATCATTACCAGCAATAAAAAGAGACACTTCGGAATGATAAGAGGCTCTATTCACCAGAAAGATATAACAATTCTAAATCTGTATGGAACTAATATTGCATCAAAAGATATAAGGTAAGATCATAGATGAAGAAAACTACACAAAACTACAATGAGAAACAGACACATATAAGATCACTCTGAAATATTTTAATACATCTTTCTTAGGAACCGCTGGAATGAAAAGTGAAATAAGTCAGTGCGCATACGATAAATCCCAGTAAGTCCCAGCAACTTAAAATAAAACTTATGCAGTTTAAGGTTTGTAAGAAATTGCTTGCAACTACCCAGAAACACCCTAAGAGGTCTTTTGGTCTACCAGCTGGCCCACCGCAGCCCTAGGGCAGACTGTCATGAACTGACTCTAGACCACTGCCACAGTCTCATTTCACCCAAGAAGTATTTGCTAAGCATCTATCTTGAATCTGATCATAGTAACTGGTTTACTGGAATCTACTTTTGTCTCCTTCTCATCCATTCTACACACTGCAGCCAAGTTTAGCATTTCAAAATCTCATTTCGTCAGTAGCTCTCTCACCACTTTAAACACCTCAAAGGCTTTAAACACCTCAGAGTAATTTTGAGGAAATTTAAAATTCACCTAGGCACAGATTGACTACATGGTCAGGTCCAAACTACTTCTTCAGCCCTGTTTTTACATCAAGCTCACATCTACCAATCTCAAGCCACATGAGATCCCACAATGCACCATGTTGTCTATCTTGCATAGATATCATATTCCCATAAGCTCAATACTTGTTTTCTAGTAAACTCTTCAAAAATCAGAACAAATGCAAGACATTTTATAATAATGTGTATTTATAATCAGATAACACTAATAATATTTTAAATATAAACTGATTAAATGTTCTGATTAAAGGTAGATATTATACAGAATATACAAAAACTATATGTTATATACAAGATACAGATTTAAATACAACGATGCATCCAGGTTGAAAGGAAAAGAATGGAAAAAGATACACCAAACAAAATTAATCAAAAGAAAACTGGCGTATCAATATCAGGCAAAGTATTAAGACAAAAATCATTACCAGCAATAAAAAGAGACACTTCGGAATGATAAGAGGCTCTATTCACCAGAAAGATATAACAATTCTAAATCTGTATGGAACTAATATTGCATCAAAAGATATAAGGTAAGATCATAGATGAAGAAAACTACACAAAACTACAATGAGAAACAGACACATATAAGATCACTCTGAAATATTTTAATACATCTTTCTTAGGAACCGCTGGAATGAAAAGTGAAATAAGTCAGTGCGCATACACCACATCCAAGTAACATTCACAAACTGAACCTAGCTGACACACGTGGAACACTATACAAAACAACTGCAGAATATATTCTTTTCATAAACATACAGAATATTGGCATACATTGAACATATTTTAGGCCAGAGGTCAGCAAACTTTTTGTAAAAGGCTTTAGGCTTTGTGAAGCTCCTGACATCACCATCAATTATTTTTCTTTTTAACTGCCTTTTAAATATGTAAAAATCATTTTTAGATTGAGGGTCATACAAAATAGTCTAATAAGCAAGATTTGGCATACGAACCGCAATCTCCTGACCTCTGTGGCCAAGAAGCAACTCTCAACAAATTTAAAAGAGCTGAAAATTCTAGAGTATTTCTCTTATCATAGTGAATTAAGCAAGAAGTAAATAACTAAATGACAATTAGAAAGTCTCTATCATTGGAAAATTAAGAAATACACTTAATTTTAGGTTCTGGAGGAAAGAGATTATAGGAGAAAACTTTGGATAATATAATATGTTCATTGTATTGATTATTGTTTATTATCTTCATCATGGATATATAAGTATGTTGAAACATACCAAATTGTGCATGTGTAGTTTATTATATATCAATTTAGCTTCAATAAAGCTGTTAAAAATGGGTAGTGGTGGGGATAGAAATACACTTTGAAATAATCCTGGTTCTATCAGAAAAATCACATTAAAAATTAGATAATATTTTAAACTGAATAATATTGAAAATAATACATACAAAACCCCGTAAAGTATATATTAACAAAGAAGGAAAGTTGAAAATCACTGTCCTAAGCATCATCTCATCAAGCCAAAACAAGAAAAGTAAATTAAATCCAAAGGAAAAAGAAGGAATTAAATTAGAAAGTCCAGAAATAAATGAAACAGAAAATAATATAAAATCCAAAGGATCAACAAAACCAAACATCATTTCTCTGAAAAAATACCAAACTTGATAAACCTTTAGAGAGGCCAAGGGAGAAAAACAAAACAAAGCACAAATAGCATGTGAAAGTTAGAAAAGGTATAAGCTACAGGAGATGTTGAAAATATCAATAAGATACGACAAAAAATTTATGTCATTAATTTGAAAATATAATTGAATGTTACAAATTTCTAGTAAGGTACAACTTACGAAAATGGATTCAAGTCAAAACAGAAAATCAGAACAGTACACAATATTAAAGAAACTGAACCTGTAACTTAAAACCCTTTTAAGGATGTCATCAACGTGGCAAAGTAGAAAACCCCAGGCTCAGTCTCCCCACAAAAGTCAGTCACATGCAGAAAAACTGAGTCACTATCTTACACCACTTACAAAAATTAACTCAAAATGGATTGAGGATTTAAACATAAGGCCTGAAACTGATAAACTCCTAGGGGAAAAAATATAGGGAAAAACCTCATTGGCACTGGTCTTGGGAATGACTTTTTTGAAATGTCACCAAAAGCACAAAGCAACAAAAGCAAAAATGAAAAAATGGGGTTCCAACAAACTAGAAAGCTTCTGCACATGAAAAACTATATTCAACAAAATAAAAAGGCAAACTGCAGGGTTTCCCTGGTGGTCCAATGGGTAAGAACGTCACCTTGCAGTGCAAGGGGCATCGGTTCCATTCCTGGCCTGGGAGGATCCCACGTGCCGTGGAGCGGCTGGACCGATGTGTCCAACTACCGAGCGGGAGCTCTGGGGCGCATGCGCCCAGAGCCAGTGCTCTGCAACAAGAGAGGCCACTGAGATGGGAGGCTCACACGTGCCAAAGAACAAAGATGGATGAAAATAGAGAAATGAAAGACCAATAGAAGTGGCCTAAATAAATAAATAAATAAGGCAAACTGAAGAATGAGAGAAAACATTTATAAATTGTATATCTGCCATAGAGTTAATGTCTAAAATATATAAAGAACGTATACAGCTCAACAGCAAAAAAAAAAAAAAAAAAAATCCAATTAAAAATGGGCAGAGGACTTGTATAGACATTTCTCCATAGAGGATACACAAATAGCTAAAATGTACATGAAAAAATGCCCAGCATCAATAATCATTAAGGAAATGCATACCAAAATCACAAGAAGATATCACCTCATATCTGTTAGGATAGCATCAGAAAAACAAGAGAGACAAATGTTGGCATGGACATGGAGCTAAGTGAACCTTTGTGCACTGTGGATGGGAGTGTAAATTGTTCTGCCACTATGGAAGACAGTATGACGGTTCCTCAAAAAATTAAAAATAGAACTACAAGATGATCCATCCCTCACACTTCTGCATGCATCCAATGGCACTGCAATTACTCTCCAACAGATACCTGCACTTCTGTGTTCATTTGCAGCATTGGTCACAATAGTCAAGACATGGAAACTAGCAGAGTTTCCATTGACAGATGAATGGGTATATATATAGTATACCTGTAAAATGGAATGTTATTCAGCCAAAAGAATGAAGGAACACTGTCATTTGTGACAACATGAGTGGACCTTGAGAACATTATGCTAAGTAAAAGAAGATGAGAAAGATAAATGGTATATGATATGATTTATGGATGACTTCATTTGGCTCAGTAGTAAAGAAACCATCTGAAAATGCAGGAGATGAGGATTCGATCCCTCAGTCGGGAAGATCCTCTGGAGGAGGAAATGCCAGCCCCTCCAGTATTCTTGCCCGTGGACAGAGGAGCCTGGTGGGTTACAGTCTACAGGGTCACTGAAGAGGCTGACGTGGCAGAGCACACACACACAGCCTGATTCATATGTATAATCCAAGTCACTGCACTAATGGAGAGCAAAATGGTGCTTGGCTGGAACTAAAAGAAGGGGAAAGGGAACTGAAGAGATGTTTGTAGAAGGGGACAAAGTTTCAGTTGTAATAAGCTTTGGGATCTAAGGTACAGCATGGTGATGCTAGTTAACAATACTGTAATGTCCACGTGAAGGTTGCTACGAAAGGACAGCTTTAATGTTCTCGCCGTCACACCACCACCAACAAAATGGAAACTTTGTGTGGAGAAGGATATGTTAACTATTATTACATTGGCAGACATTTCATAATATATACATGCATAAAACCATTCCATCATATACTTTCAATTATGTGTTAATTATATCTCAATTTTTCAAAAAATTAGAAAGTTATACAATGGAGGCAAACGTATACCATGAAGAAAAGAAAGCCTCTTCAATAAACTGTACTGGGAAAATTCGACAGCTCATGTAAAAGAATGAAATTAGAACATTCTGTAACACCATATGCAAAAACAAACTCACAATGGATTAAAGACCTAAATGTAAGACCAGACACTATAAAACTCTTACAAGAAAATGTAGGCAGACCATTCTGACAAAAATTCAGCAAGATCATTGAAATTTTAGAGTAACTACAAGATGCACCCACTTCTGCATGCATCCAATGGCACTGCAATTACTCAAGATACCTGCACTTCTGTGTTCATTTGCAGCATTGGTCACAATAGTCAAGACATGGAAACTAGCAGAGTTTCCATTGACAGATGAATGGGTATATATATAGTATACCTGTAAAATGGAATGTTATTCAGCCAAAAGAATGAAGGAACACTGTCATTTGTGACAACATGAGTGGACCTTGAGAACATTATGCTAAGTAAAAGAAGATGAGAAAGATAAATGGTATATGATATGATTTATGGATGACTTCATTTGGCTCAGTAGTAAAGAAACCATCTGAAAATGCAGGAGATGAGGATTCGATCCCTCAGTCGGGAAGATCCTCTGGAGGAGGAAATGCCAGCCCCTCCAGTATTCTTGCCCGTGGACAGAGGAGCCTGGTGGGTTACAGTCTACAGGGTCACTGAAGAGGCTGACGTGGCAGAGCACACACACACAGCCTGATTCATATGTATAATCCAAGTCACTGCACTAATGGAGAGCAAAATGGTGCTTGGCTGGAACTAAAAGAAGGGGAAAGGGAACTGAAGAGATGTTTGTAGAAGGGGACAAAGTTTCAGTTGTAATAAGCTTTGGGATCTAAGGTACAGCATGGTGATGCTAGTTAACAATACTGTAATGTCCACGTGAAGGTTGCTACGAAAGGACAGCTTTAATGTTCTCGCCGTCACACCACCACCAACAAAATGGAAACTTTGTGTGGAGAAGGATATGTTAACTATTATTACATTGGCAGACATTTCATAATATATACATGCATAAAACCATTCCATCATATACTTTCAATTATGTGTTAATTATATCTCAATTTTTCAAAAAATTAGAAAGTTATACAATGGAGGCAAACGTATACCATGAAGAAAAGAAAGCCTCTTCAATAAACTGTACTGGGAAAATTCGACAGCTCATGTAAAAGAATGAAATTAGAACATTCTGTAACACCATATGCAAAAACAAACTCACAATGGATTAAAGACCTAAATGTAAGACCAGACACTATAAAACTCTTACAAGAAAATGTAGGCAGACCATTCTGACAAAAATTCAGCAAGATCATTTTGGATCCACATTCTAGAGTAATACAAATAAAACCAAAAATAAACAAATGTGACCTAATTAAACTTGAAAAATTTTGCACAGCAAATGAAAACAACCTACTGAATGGGAGAAAAAAATTGAAAATGATGTGACCAACAGGGGATTAATCTCCAAAAAATAACAACTCATAAAACTCAGAAACAAAAAAACAAACAACTCAATCAAAAAATGGGCAGAAGTCCTTCCCTGGTGGCTCAGTGGTGAAGAGCTCACCTGCCAATGCAGGAGACGAGAGTTTGATCCCTGATCCGGGAAGATCCCACATGCTGCGAAGCAACTAAGCCCGTGAGCCACAACTGTTGAGCCTGTGCTCTAGAGCCTCAGAGCCACACCTATGGAGCCCATGGGCCACAACCACAGAAGCCCGTGTGCCCTAGAGCCCGAGTTCCACAATGAGAGAAGTCACCGCCACAAGAAGCCTGCTCACCTCAACTGGATAGTGGACCCTACTCCATGCAACTAGAGAAGAGCCTGTGGCAGCAGTAAGTGAATGAATAAATAAGATTTTAAAAACTGTGCAGAAGACCAAAAGGCACATGAAAATATGCTCAATATCACTAATTATGAGAGAAATGAAAATAAAAACTGCCATGAGGTATCAACTCAAACCAGTCAGAATGACCATCATTGAAAGCTCTACAAACAAAAAGACTCTAGAGGGTGCAGAGTTAAGGGAACCCTCCTACACTGTTGGTGGGAATGTAAATTGATGCGGCCACTATGGAGAACAGAATGGAAGTTCCACAAAAAAAAAACTAAAAATAAAGCTGCCGTACAATCCTGCAATCTCACTCCAGGCATACATCTGGAGAAAATGATAATTTGAAAAAAGACACACATACCCCAGTGCTCACTGCAGCACTACTTACAATAGCCAAGACAAGAAAACAACCCAAAATTGCATCAACAGAGGAATGGATAAAGAAGTCATGATGTGTGTGTGTGTGTGACATACACACACATACATATGCACAATGGAATATTACTCAGCCATAAAAAAGAATGAAATAATGTCATTTGCAGCAACATAGATAGGCCTAGAGACTATCAAATGAAATAAGTCAGAGACGGATAATGATAAATGTCATATAAATATCAAAGATATCACTTATATGTGGAATCTAAGAAAAGTAATACAAATGAAGTTATTTTCAAAACAGAAACAGACTCACAAACATAATACAAACTTATGGCCACCAAATGGGAAGGGTGGGGGGGATGGATGAATTGGGACTGACATAGACACACTACTGTGTATGAAATAGATGACCAGTAAGGACCTACTGTAGAGCAGAGGGAAACTGTACTCAACATTTCATAATAATCCATATGGGAAAAGAATCTGAGATATAGATAGATGATAGAGACATACTGATATGTAACTGAATCACTCTGCTGTATACCTAAAACTAACACAGCATTATAAATCAACTATACTTCAAAAAAATCAATTAAAAAAAGTAAGGCTTGATGACTTCACTATCACTTTTTACCAAACACTAAACAAGGATATAACACCAACCTTATACAAGCAATCGTATTCTGAGATCAGAATTTCCTTCACAACAAAACTTGATCAGAAGACAAAAAGGCTTTACAAGCCAATAACTCTAATGAACATCGATGCAAAAGATTGTTTTAAAAATCACTTAACTAAATCCAACAGTATGTGAAAAAAATATGAAAAATATGTCATAACTAAGTTGGATTCATTTCAAGAATGCAAGTTTTAATATTTGAAAAATCAGTATAATTCAAAATAATATTAAAGAGAAAATTCCCATTATCATTTCAACTGGTGAATTTTAACAAATGCTTTTCACGCAATATCCACTTCTAAATGTGGGAAAAATATGTTCAAAAAATTAAGCGGGCACGTACAATCCTGCAATCTCACCCAGGCATACATCTGGAGAAAATGATAATTTGAAAAAAGACACACATACCCCAGTGCTCACTGCAGCACTACTTACAATAGCCAAGACAAGAAAACAACCCAAAATTGCATCAACAGAGGAATGGATAAAGAAGTCATGATGTGTGTGTGTGTGTGACATACACACACATACATATGCACAATGGAATATTACTCAGCCATAAAAAAGAATGAAATAATGTCATTTGCAGCAACATAGATAGGCCTAGAGACTATCAAATGAAATAAGTCAGAGACGGATAATGATAAATGTCATATAAATATCAAAGATATCACTTATATGTGGAATCTAAGAAAAGTAATACAAATGAAGTTATTTTCAAAACAGAAACAGACTCACAAACATAATACAAACTTATGGCCACCAAATGGGAAGGGTGGGGGGGATGGATGAATTGGGACTGACATAGACACACTACTGTGTATGAAATAGATGACCAGTAAGGACCTACTGTAGAGCAGAGGGAAACTGTACTCAACATTTCATAATAATCCATATGGGAAAAGAATCTGAGATATAGATAGATGATAGAGACATACTGATATGTAACTGAATCACTCTGCTGTATACCTAAAACTAACACAGCATTATAAATCAACTATACTTCAAAAAAATCAATTAAAAAAAGTAAGGCTTGATGACTTCACTATCACTTTTTACCAAACACTAAACAAGGATATAACACCAACCTTATACAAGCAATCGTATTCTGAGATCAGAATTTCCTTCACAACAAAACTTGATCAGAAGACAAAAAGGCTTTACAAGCCAATAACTCTAATGAACATCGATGCAAAAGATTGTTTTAAAAATCACTTAACTAAATCCAACAGTATGTGAAAAAAATATGAAAAATATGTCATAACTAAGTTGGATTCATTTCAAGAATGCAAGTTTTAATATTTGAAAAATCAGTATAATTCAAAATAATATTAAAGAGAAAATTCCCATTATCATTTCAACTGGTGAATTTTAACAAATGCTTTTCACGCAATATCCACTTCTAATTAAAACCATTAGCAAACTGGAAACGGAAAGAAACTTCTTTAATCTGGCAAAATATATCAACTAAAAATTTATAGTAAGTATCACACTTAATGGCAAAATGTTGAAAGCTTTTCCTTGCAGACTCAATGAATATTAACATATAAATGTTTTGCCAGTGTAATGTTAGTCTTTTCACACCCTCATGAGATACACAGCATTGTCCCCAGTTTATGCACTAGAAACTGAGTCTTAGAGGTTCAGTTACTTGTCCAAGGTAATAGAAATGGCTTCAGAAATTTGAACTCTATGCCATCACTGCCTCTTTCAATGTCAACTACTCAGTCCTTTCTGTATTATCTATGGTATCTACACCATCAACCAGTTTTGCCGATTTTACTTTTAAATGATGCCCCCAATGGGCTTGATTCAGCCTCCCCTCGTTCCACTCTCACGCTGTCGTCACGTCACCATCACAAACTGCCCTGGCACAACCTCCCTACTCCACCTTCTTTTAACTGTTTTCTCTGTTTTTACTTTTTTACTTTGAAATAACTTAAAATTTTCAATAACTTCCAAAAAGAGAATATTCTGTTTATCAAGAATCATCAGTTGTTAACATTTGCCACATGGTACCTCTATGTGTGTAAATATTTCATTGCATACTTTCTAAAAACAATATCATACTCTTTTATTACAACTTACTGGGCTTCCCAGGTGGCGCTAGTGGTAAAGAATCTGCCTGCCGATGCAGGAGATGTAAGAGATGTAGGTTCAATCCTTAGGTCAGGAAGATCCCCTGGAGTAGGAAACGGCGACCCACTCCAGTCTCCTGCCTGGGAAACTCAGTGGACAGAGGAGCCCTGTGGGCTACAGTCCAGGGGGTCACAGAGTCAGACAGGATTGAGCACGTGCACACACGCACATACAACTATCAAAAGCAACAAATTTATCATACTATTATCTGAGAGAACTAAGATCCCACATGCCATTTTTAAAATGCAATTTAAATTTCAGTATAATTCAAAATAATATTAAAGAGAAAATTCCCATTATCATTTCAACTGGTGAATTTTAACAAATGCTTTTCACGCAATATCCACTTCTAATTAAAACCATTAGCAAACTGGAAACGGAAAGAAACTTCTTTAATCTGGCAAAATATATCAACTAAAAATTTATAGTAAGTATCACACTTAATGGCAAAATGTTGAAAGCTTTTCCTTGCAGACTCAATGAATATTAACATATAAATGTTTTGCCAGTGTAATGTTAGTCTTTTCACACCCTCATGAGATACACAGCATTGTCCCCAGTTTATGCACTAGAAACTGAGTCTTAGAGGTTCAGTTACTTGTCCAAGGTAATAGAAATGGCTTCAGAAATTTGAACTCTATGCCATCACTGCCTCTTTCAATGTCAACTACTCAGTCCTTTCTGTATTATCTATGGTATCTACACCATCAACCAGTTTTGCCGATTTTACTTTTAAATGATGCCCCCAATGGGCTTGATTCAGCCTCCCCTCGTTCCACTCTCACGCTGTCGTCACGTCACCATCACAAACTGCCCTGGCACAACCTCCCTACTCCACCTTCTTTTAACTGTTTTCTCTGTTTTTACTTTTTTACTTTGAAATAACTTAAAATTTTCAATAACTTCCAAAAAGAGAATATTCTGTTTATCAAGAATCATCAGTTGTTAACATTTGCCACATGGTACCTCTATGTGTGTAAATATTTCATTGCATACTTTCTAAAAACAATATCATACTCTTTTATTACAACTTACTGGGCTTCCCAGGTGGCGCTAGTGGTAAAGAATCTGCCTGCCGATGCAGGAGATGTAAGAGATGTAGGTTCAATCCTTAGGTCAGGAAGATCCCCTGGAGTAGGAAACGGCGACCCACTCCAGTCTCCTGCCTGGGAAACTCAGTGGACAGAGGAGCCCTGTGGGCTACAGTCCAGGGGGTCACAGAGTCAGACAGGATTGAGCACGTGCACACACGCACATACAACTATCAAAAGCAACAAATTTATCATACTATTATCTGAGAGAACTAAGATCCCACATGCCATGGACAACTAAGCCCAAGTAAAACAGCTAGAGAACGTGAAAAAAAAATACTATTATCCAACATATAGTCCATATTCAAATTCTACCAGTTGTCCCAATACTGTCCTTTGTAGTTATTTTTCCAAGTATAGGATCCAATCTAGTATCATATATCACATTTACTTGTCATATGTCTTTATTCTCCTTTAACATGGAATATTTGCCAAATTTTCTTTGGTTTTCATGATATTGACATTTTTGAAGAAATAAAAATACCAGCTATTTTGTAGAAGGTTTCTCAGTTTGAGTTTGTCTAATGTTTTTTTCATAATTATCCTTGGTTTATGGGACTTTGGCAAGAAACACCACATAATCAATTTCATATCCTTTTTAATGCATCACAACAGGGAACACATGATTTTTTATATTGTGATGCTAAGTTTAATCAATTGGCTAAAGTGTGATTGCCAGGTTCTCCAGTGTACTGCAGGGCCCTTTAAATTGCTCTCCTGGGTTCTGCTTTTACTCCTCCTGCTGCAGCTCTGCCCTCTACTGAGATCTCTGTGTTCCTGCTCTAAGCTCCTACCGTGCCATTTCCTGAGAAAGGCCATCCTGAGCTGTCCCGTCTAATCAGGCGTCCTCTGTTCCCCCAGCACAGCATGGTGGATTTCAGATCCTATTACTTCTCATAATTTTCAATGATTTTATTTTTATTTTTTTTAAAGGTTTATTTATTTATTTATTTTGGGGCGGGGGTCGGGTTGGGGAGAGAGGGGAGCGGGCGGGCCACTTCTATTGGTCTTTCATTTCTTTATTTTCATCCGTCTTTGTTCCTTGGCTCCTGTGGGCCTCCCATCGCAGTGGCGTCTGTCCCTGCAGAGCGCCGGCTCTGGGCGCATGCGCTCCAGAGCTCCGGCTTGGTGATTGGACACATCAGTCCAGCCGCTCCGCGGCACGTGGGATCTTCCCAGGCCAGGGCTCGAACCGCCGCCCCTTGCACTGCAAGGCGGTGTCCTTACCCACTGGACCACCAGGGGAAGCCCCTTCAATGATTTTATTTATGCAATATCATACAGTCTGTCTTCTCCTGTACATGTATGCTAAGTCACTTCAGTCATGTCCAACTCTTTGCGAGTCTGTGGACCATAGCCCACCACGCTCCACTGTCCATGGGATTCTCCAGATAAGAAGACTGAAGTAGGTGGCTATGCCCTCCTGCAGGGTAGCTTCCCAGCCTAGAGACTGAACTCAGGTCTCTATTTTCTCCTGCTGGATTAGAAATTCCATAAGAGCAAGATCCTTTTTCTATTTAGTGCATTCCTTCCTCTCCTGCTCCCTACATAATGCCTGGCATATACGCAATCAAAACTATTGGTTGAGTAAATGAGAAGCTTTAAGGCTGTCCAAGAGCAGATCAAATTCTACCTTTTAACTAAAGAAGTGGCATTTTAAGATATAGCATGGTGTAGGGAAAAGATTCTGGAGTCATGCAGACTCAGGTTCACACTGGATAAGAAAAACCGTGTGTGATCTTGAAGTTTCAGAGCCTCGTTTTCATCAAAATCTAGTCATACAGTCACTTAGTTTACTGATTGTTAGGATTAAACTCTTGTGAAAAAACTAGAGTTATGCTTAGTGTGTAAAGGAAGCTGCACAAATGATAGACTTAATCTTCTTCCAGGATTAAGAGATACTCAATCTTTAGACAAGAAGCACTCTTACATCAAACTGTTTAGCTTGCTGTGTGTCCACAAGTACAGGTGAACTGATTGACTCCCAAGGAAATTAAAGTCTCTCATAGTCAACTCAACACTTTCATACTTAGTTCTTTTTAATTAAAAAAAAATTTTTTTATGCTCAATTTTAGTCTGGACCAAGCCCTGTGGTAGGAATGGAAGGGATTCTATCTCACTTCTAAGAAGCACTCCCCTAATGAAAGTCAGTTTTCCCCAACAGTTAGGTGTAATTTCTCTGTACACTCTCTGCCATTCCATTATATCCCTTATTTTGGGCAGTTTTGTATTAGTTATTTCTATGTGCCTAAGCTTAGCTCCTGCTAAGCTTTGTCAGAATATTAATAATAATAAACAATATTGTTAGCAACAAATATCAGTGTACTTTATTCAGTCTAAGATGTCATCGATTTTGACACAGCAGTATTTTAAATACCACTAAGAAAATAGAACCCTGGAGAAGGAAATGGCAACCCACTCCAATATTCTTGCCTGGAAAATTCCATGGACAAAGAAGTCTGACAGGCTACAGTCCACAGGGTTGCCAAGAGTCAGACATGACTGAGCACATACACACAAGAAAATAGAAGTGCTGCTAAGTAAATAATAGTATCAATACTTACTGAGAGGTAAAGTTCGTGCTGATTTCAGAAATATTAAAATATGGGGAGAAAAATGTGCTTCTTAAAACTAACGAAATGTGATCTGTATCAGCCAGTATTCTGAGCACCGTATGCATTAAATTAGCTAAGCCTCATAATAACCTTCTGAGGCAGGTCTACTTTCCCATGTCTTGATCAGTCCTCTCTGATATTAATATCTTGTAAATATCTCTCTACTCCACTCACTTTTCTCCATCACCCCCTGAAACCACCATAGCCTGAGTCACCGTTTATGAATTTATGAATCTAAATTTCCTTCAATATTTCTGTATCACCTAATCCTCCTTCCGTATCTACTTTTGGGGGAAAAAAGTACTTTTCCTTGAAAGTTAATTCATTCTCTGCTGCCAGAATTACCTTAGAAGATGCAAATTGTATCATGTCATTCCCTGTGTGAATCTCCGAAAATGTCAGTTTTCATTCCAGTTCCAAAGAAGAACAATGCCAAGAAATGTTCAAGCTACCATAAATTTGAGCTCACAGATGTAAAGCACAGACTTGTGGACTCAGGGGAGAAGGCGAAGGTGGCGTGATCAGAGAGAACACCACTGAAACACGTGCAGCAGCATGTATAAAACAGATGACACTAGTGCAAGCTGAATGCATAACACAGGGCACCCAAAGCCTGTGCTCTGGGACAACCCAGAGGGATGGGGTGGGGAGGGAGGGGGAAGGGGGTTCAGGATGGGGGAACACACATACACCTGTGGCCCATTCATGTTGATGCATAGCAAAACCAACAGAGTATTGTAAAGTAATTATCCTCCAGTTAAAGATTGTTTTTTTAAATGCTCAAACTACCGTACATTTGAGCTCATTTCACATACAGATCTGACAGGAGACTCAGGCCTCTGGGTACAACAGGAGAGATAGGGAGTGGTTTAGGGAGTGGCTGTAAATGCAAACGAAGAAGCTTAGCTTTCCCCAGGTGGCTTACCTCCTGGTGTGCCGCCAGCGCGGGTTCCTAACATGCCAAGGATAGGTACTTGTCCACAGGCTGGAGGCTGGGGAGCCCTGAAGTAAGCAATCAAGGCAAAGCCATACAGCCGGGTGAAAGTGAAGAACGTTCTTCATGGGTCACCAGTATGCAAGGAGAAGAAAGAACATATGGATTGTCTGCTGCTCCCACGGATGAGGGCTGGGCCGTGGCGGCCGCGGCGTGCGGCCGTCTGGTCGAGTGGAAGCCACACAGGACGGCTCGGAGCGCCGTGGCCCAGCGGGCACGGCGGGCTGGAGGTCCGGGGCACAGTCCCGCTGTGTCCGTGGCTGGCCTCCTCTGAGAAGAATGCCAGCTCCGCCGGGGCTTTGCCGTCCGCTTCGGCGCGGGGCGCGGGAGACGGGGGGCTCTGCCGTGGTCTCCAGAAGGTCCCCGGCCTGCTACATGCCTCCCGCACAAGGACCCCTTCAAGAAGGTGTTCTCAAGGACGAGCTTCAGCTTGAGCGCCTTCTGCGGGTTGGAGGCCACGCAGTTCTCGCACGGACCACGTCGCCTTCCGCCGTCCACCAACGGCACGAGAAGTCCACCTTGCAGCGTTCGCGCCAGAAGGCCCGGGACAGCACGGAACCCGGCCGGCTCGTGTCCCCAGCAGGCTCAGCGCCACCTTCGCCGGCCAGACCTAGTCGACGAGCTCGTGGCTGGCAGCGCGGCGCTCCGGGAGCGGTTCGGAGGAGGGACTTGAAGCCCTGCTTTCTTCAGCAGTAAACGAACTTGCCTGCCACCTGCCGACCGGCTAGAAAGTCCGCGGAAGTGACCACGGAGGTCGGTGGCGGTCATATAGGGATGCTGGGGAGCACCCACAGTGCTCATCTGCGGGTCTGTCAGGGCGGAAGCACATACTCAGCTGTCGGCTACATAATACACCCCTTGGCCACACACATGGAGCAAGCACAGACCTCACCAATCAGGACATGCATGCCAGGTCAGTGCACGCAGCCCGCCTGCAGTGCATCACATTGGTTTGTGGAAAAATCCTTGCCTCTGTGGAATAAATCCCATTTAACAATGGCGTATGATCCATGTATTGTTAATTTAAAATTACGTACATTTATATTGTATTATGGACTTCCCGGCTTTAGGCAGTGGCAAAGAAACCTCCTGCCAATGCAGGAGATGTAAGCGATGTGGGTTTGATCCCTGGGTGGGAAAGATTCCCTAGAGGAAGAAATGGCAACCCACTCCAGTCTTCTTGCCTAGAGATTTCCATGGACAGAGGAGCCTGGCGGGCTACCGTCCATGGGGCTGCAGAGTCGGGCAAGATTGAAGCGACTGAGCACACATTCCATCGTGGCAAAGGTCATCTTTGGCACAACAGCAACCAGTAAAATTTACTCCAAAAATAACTTGGTATAAAACAAGTCTGTTTTGGAATTTAAAAAAAGAAAAAGAAAAGGTAACGCAAAAAAGAAGGCTTTACTACCAATTTTAAATCTCATTTTAAAATATAAAAGAAACAAATCCATCATTGGCCAAAAAGTTGCAGGATGTCACACCCTCCCACCAGGGAGTACCATGGAGACATCTGGGTCCTGCCCCACACACAGATTCGCCAGTCTGTTTAACTGTGTCCGTTGTTGCATTTCACGTGTCCAGCTAGGGATCTAACTCCTCTGTAGAAAGTTGCTGCTTTGAATTCCCAACAATGCATCTGCATCTGCCTCTGCCCTGGGCGTAATACGGAAGAACAAATCTGAGTCCATTTCTTCTACTTGAACCTTAGTGTTCTACCGCTTTCACTGCAAGGTAGTCACTGAAGGAATGTTGCCCATAGCTTGAAGTATACATTATGGCCCATCTCCAAGAACTCTGCCTCCCATACCTGAGTGCAAAGTTAAAATACCTTTGTTTAAGCTCACAGGAAATATCCTGGCAAAGCACACCTGTGGATAACTACAGAAAAGAACACACTAACACCTCCTCTCCAGAGGCTAGCTGGAGTGAGGAAATATCTTCAGCAACTCATCACCTTCCCTACTTTACCACCTCCCCTCCCCCTCTTTGTTCTATTTATTTTTTAAAAAAGCACCTAAACCCCACAAGATGGCTCTTTGGGGTGCTAGTCAACCATCTTCTTGGTCTGCTGGCTTTTGGAATAAGGCCACAACTCTTGTCTTGACTTATTGGTGCAATGGTGAACAGTAAGAGATAGGACTTGGTAACACGGGTGCCACCAATGCCACTGAGTTCTCTCCAAGCACGGTTTCTACTCATCCAGCTCTGTTTACATTCAGCACAGATATGGGCTTCGTGTCAATCTGTGAGGTGACAAGCATCCAAAGGGACCCCACTGTACCATTTCATAACTTTTAGTGCATCTGCATTCCACTCAAAGTGCACTTCAGCCTTTTGTAAACTGTGAGCGGATGGGTGATAATGCACAGCCATCTTCTGTAGGGTTCCAAACTCAGCAAAGAGTTTTTGAATACTAGCCATCGGACACTCCAAAATCTAGGTTTGACACCAGCAATTTTCCACCAGTCTTCACAACAGCACCACCTTAAAATCTCTGTCCAAAAGGTCACGTCACCATTTGTCAGGAAATTATTCTGGCCTGCTACAGGGCCAGTTCCTACTGCCACCATCTGGTGGGTGAGGGGGATGGCCTGCTGATTCTGGATAGGTCTGTCACCTAGGTTCACTCTTACAGTAGCTTACATTCCACCAAACCAGGGCTGGTGCCCAGGAGGTTCCAGCGGACCCCTCGGGTCACTCCAGATACAGCAGTGCGACAGCCAGCGATGCCTGGCAAATTCTGCTGGGCCCACCTTTGTTCAGTCCAAAAGCAGCAGTTTGTCATGGACAATGTCCAGTGGATTCCAGCGGGTTCCCACCTTGCTTCTCTCTAGAGGTGGCCTGCACTCTGCTGCTAGGTCACTCGTTTGGCTTCTCTGGGAGCAGTCAGGTAGGGGTATGGCCCCCTCCCCCTCCACAGCAGCCTCACGGGGGCTGGTTCAGCCCCCTGATGGTATCCAGACACATACCATGTTTTCAGTCAGGGCAGGCAATGAATTGGCATCAGCTGGAGCCTACGAGTCGGTGTGCACTGACGTGTCACTTCTTTGAGTTTTTACCGTGCAGTCGCCTCCTATGGTCACTAGATACGCTCCCAACCAATTGTGGGCCTGGGATGGGGCAGCAAGTCTGACCTCAACAGACACAGAGAAATCTTTTGATAAAATTCAACATCTATTTATGATAACTCTTGTCTTGACTTATTGGTGCAATGGTGAACAGTAAGAGATAGGACTTGGTAACACGGGTGCCACCAATGCCACTGAGTTCTCTCAAGCACGGTTTCTACTCATCCAGCTCTGTTTACATTCAGCACAGATATGGGCTTCGTGTCAATCTGTGAGGTGACAAGCATCCAAAGGGACCCCACTGTACCATTTCATAACTTTTAGTGCATCTGCATTCCACTCAAAGTGCACTTCAGCCTTTTGTAAACTGTGAGCGGATGGGTGATAATGCACAGCCATCTTCTGTAGGGTTCCAAACTCAGCAAAGAGTTTTTGAATACTAGCCATCGGACACTCCAAAATCTAGGTTTGACACCAGCAATTTTCCACCAGTCTTCACAACAGCACCACCTTAAAATCTCTGTCCAAAAGGTCACGTCACCATTTGTCAGGAAATTATTCTGGCCTGCTACAGGGCCAGTTCCTACTGCCACCATCTGGTGGGTGAGGGGGATGGCCTGCTGATTCTGGATAGGTCTGTCACCTAGGTTCACTCTTACAGTAGCTTACATTCCACCAAACCAGGGCTGGTGCCCAGGAGGTTCCAGCGGACCCCTCGGGTCACTCCAGATACAGCAGTGCGACAGCCAGCGATGCCTGGCAAATTCTGCTGGGCCCACCTTTGTTCAGTCCAAAAGCAGCAGTTTGTCATGGACAATGTCCAGTGGATTCCAGCGGGTTCCCACCTTGCTTCTCTCTAGAGGTGGCCTGCACTCTGCTGCTAGGTCACTCGTTTGGCTTCTCTGGGAGCAGTCAGGTAGGGGTATGGCCCCCTCCCCCTCCACAGCAGCCTCACGGGGGCTGGTTCAGCCCCCTGATGGTATCCAGACACATACCATGTTTTCAGTCAGGGCAGGCAATGAATTGGCATCAGCTGGAGCCTACGAGTCGGTGTGCACTGACGTGTCACTTCTTTGAGTTTTTACCGTGCAGTCGCCTCCTATGGTCACTAGATACGCTCCCAACCAATTGTGGGCCTGGGATGGGGCAGCAAGTCTGACCTCAACAGACACAGAGAAATCTTTTGATAAAATTCAACATCTATTTATGATAAGAATTCTCCAGAAAGCCAGCCTAGAAAGAACGTGTGTGCCGTGCTGTCGCCATAGTCAAGTCCGACTCTTTTGTGACCCTGTGGACTGTAGCCCGCCAGGCTCCTCTGTTCATGGGATTCTCCAGGCAAGAATACTGGAGTGGGTCGCCATGCCCTTCTCCAGGGGATCACCCCAATCCAGGGATCGAACTTGTGTCTCTTATGTCTCTTGCATCGGCAAGTGGGTTCTTTACCACCAGCACCACCTGGGAAATCAGAAGGAATATACCTCAACATATTAAAGGCCTCATATGACCAACCCATTGCAAACATCCTACACAGTGTAAAAAACTGAAGGCATTTCCTGTAAGATCAGGAACAAGATGAGGATTGCCATTCTCCCAACATGAACCTGATGACTATGGCTTTTTTTTCACACTCCTATTCTCTCTTTCCTTCTGGCATCACAGAAAGATTCTCCTGCTGAGGTAACCATCACTGTGCACCTGTCCTACAAAAATTTCTTCACTATCAGTCTGGGGCCTCAGTTTTAGGCAAGTCCAATGGTCTTGCCTTCATAGTCAAAAATATCCACTTGCATTACCCAACCTGAGTGAATCCATGCCTCAACTGCTTCACAACTGAAAGTGATACTCATATACTGCTTTATGAATGTTTCAATCTATGATTATAGATTAAGCATGGAAAATTAATGAGAACTCTTTATAATCATGGTCTCAAACAGTGAGTAGTCATTATTTGAAAAGAAAATTAGTGGACCTCCGAATGGACATGAATTTGAGCAAACTCCAGGAGACGGTGAAGAGAGAGTGAAGACCAGGATGTCTGGCACACTGCAGCCCATGAGGTCACAAGTCAGCCATGACTTAGCAATTGAACAAGTCATCTAAAAATTCCAAGGGATCATCATGTCAAATGAGTACTGTAGGTTCACATGAGAAAAATATCTTGTCTCAGCTTCAAACATAAAATATAGCAGCTAAATCATACAATATACTTTAAAATAAAAAAAATCATTCTGGGATGAATCTGACCTCAACAGAAAAAGAAATCTTTGATAAAATTCAACATCTATTTATGATAAGAATTCTCCAGAAAGCCAGCCTAGAAAGAACGTGTGTGCCGTGCTGTCGCCATAGTCAAGTCCGACTCTTTTGTGACCCTGTGGACTGTAGCCCGCCAGGCTCCTCTGTTCATGGGATTCTCCAGGCAAGAATACTGGAGTGGGTCGCCATGCCCTTCTCCAGGGGATCACCCCAATCCAGGGATCGAACTTGTGTCTCTTATGTCTCTTGCATCGGCAAGTGGGTTCTTTACCACCAGCACCACCTGGGAAATCAGAAGGAATATACCTCAACATATTAAAGGCCTCATATGACCAACCCATTGCAAACATCCTACACAGTGTAAAAAACTGAAGGCATTTCCTGTAAGATCAGGAACAAGATGAGGATTGCCATTCTCCCAACATGAACCTGATGACTATGGCTTTTTTTTCACACTCCTATTCTCTCTTTCCTTCTGGCATCACAGAAAGATTCTCCTGCTGAGGTAACCATCACTGTGCACCTGTCCTACAAAAATTTCTTCACTATCAGTCTGGGGCCTCAGTTTTAGGCAAGTCCAATGGTCTTGCCTTCATAGTCAAAAATATCCACTTGCATTACCCAACCTGAGTGAATCCATGCCTCAACTGCTTCACAACTGAAAGTGATACTCATATACTGCTTTATGAATGTTTCAATCTATGATTATAGATTAAGCATGGAAAATTAATGAGAACTCTTTATAATCATGGTCTCAAACAGTGAGTAGTCATTATTTGAAAAGAAAATTAGTGGACCTCCGAATGGACATGAATTTGAGCAAACTCCAGGAGACGGTGAAGAGAGAGTGAAGACCAGGATGTCTGGCACACTGCAGCCCATGAGGTCACAAGTCAGCCATGACTTAGCAATTGAACAAGTCATCTAAAAATTCCAAGGGATCATCATGTCAAATGAGTACTGTAGGTTCACATGAGAAAAATATCTTGTCTCAGCTTCAAACATAAAATATAGCAGTGACGCCTAAATCATACAATATACTTTTAAAATAAAAACACAATCACAATTGCTTAAAATAGTAAATAAAAGAGAAAGAGAAATATGTTCATAGAGCTGAAACAAAAAAAGAGAAACTTAGTAACAGAGGAGACTAAGGTCACTTACCTACTAAGAAACACACAGAGGCAGCCAGAAGTTCAATGCCTATGGGGGCAACATGAACTAATAGTATTGAGTATGTGGCAGTGTAGTGAAGTTAGATCATGACAGGAAATCATGAGGTGAGGCAGGGGCTTCCTGTCTATGCATAATGACTTTCAATATGCTCTGATGACAACAGCAGCTCAGTTTCGTAACTGAGGTATTGCCAAAGTGGTAGAAGTAGCAGAAATAGCTGATAAACCAAGATTTGTATCTCGCCAACCACTGGCTCAAAAATTAGACCCTTGGTATCCTCCTGGATAGCTCAAGCAGCCAACATAAAAACTGGTCCTCAACTGGGGACTGATCAAATAAAACACAATTCAGCAAGAACTAAAATGGATAAGAAAAGCAGACAGAAAGAAAAAAAAAAGAGAAAGAAACAGGAAAAGAAAAGAAAAGCAGACAGAATAACTATTATTTTCCCTATTTATAATTGATTATTTTTCCTATTTGTAATATTGTTTTTCCTATTTACCATAAACTTG
The DNA here is from genome assembly GCA_022376925.1 of Tragulus kanchil. Classification (NCBI taxonomy): domain Eukaryota; kingdom Metazoa; phylum Chordata; class Mammalia; order Artiodactyla; family Tragulidae; genus Tragulus; species Tragulus kanchil. Next base: position 2,786,002 of record JAIOJX010000001.1, on the reverse strand, counting down.
CAGCAAGTAAATTCTAAGACTGCAGAAGCAATCTTGAAAAAAAAGGAAATGAATTCAACGAATGTGAGGTTACAGTCCCAAAGAAATACTATAAGTTTTAAAAGGACTTGCAAATAAATGCTTAACATCCACAAAGAACTGTCAGTAAGAACTCTTTATAATCATGGTCTCAAACAGTGAGTAGTCATTATTTGAAAAGAAAATTAGTGGACCTCCGAATGGACATGAATTTGAGCAAACTCCAGGAGACGGTGAAGAGAGAGTGAAGACCAGGATGTCTGGCACACTGCAGCCCATGAGGTCACAAGTCAGCCATGACTTAGCAATTGAACAAGTCATCTAAAAATTCCAAGGGATCATCATGTCAAATGAGTACTGTAGGTTCACATGAGAAAAATATCTTGTCTCAGCTTCAAACATAAAATATAGCAGTGACGCCTAAATCATACAATATACTTTTAAAATAAAAACACAATCACAATTGCTTAAAATAGTAAATAAAAGAGAAAGAGAAATATGTTCATAGAGCTGAAACAAAAAAAGAGAAACTTAGTAACAGAGGAGACTAAGGTCACTTACCTACTAAGAAACACACAGAGGCAGCCAGAAGTTCAATGCCTATGGGGGCAACATGAACTAATAGTATTGAGTATGTGGCAGTGTAGTGAAGTTAGATCATGACAGGAAATCATGAGGTGAGGCAGGGGCTTCCTGTCTATGCATAATGACTTTCAATATGCTCTGATGACAACAGCAGCTCAGTTTCGTAACTGAGGTATTGCCAAAGTGGTAGAAGTAGCAGAAATAGCTGATAAACCAAGATTTGTATCTCGCCAACCACTGGCTCAAAAATTAGACCCTTGGTATCCTCCTGGATAGCTCAAGCAGCCAACATAAAAACTGGTCCTCAACTGGGGACTGATCAAATAAAACACAATTCAGCAAGAACTAAAATGGATAAGAAAAGCAGACAGAAAGAAAAAAAAAAGAGAAAGAAACAGGAAAAGAAAAGAAAAGCAGACAGAATAACTATTATTTTCCCTATTTATAATTGATTATTTTTCCTATTTGTAATATTGTTTTTCCTATTTACCATAAACTTGCAGCAAGTAAATTCTAAGACTGCAGAAGCAATCTTGAAAAAAAAGGAAATGAATTCAACGAATGTGAGGTTACAGTCCCAAAGAAATACTATAAGTTTTAAAAGGACTTGCAAATAAATGCTTAACATCCACAAAGAACTGTCAGTAAGAACAAGAGTTTATAAAATAAAAAAGTCATGAATCGAAAGTGGTAGACATTTAAAAAATAGAAATCCTATAAATCAAGACTATAGATTCTGAAATAAAAGTTCAAAAGACAGCATAAACCCTAGATTGAATACGGCCAAAGAAAAAATTTAGTGAATTTTAAGATATTTCTGAGAAACAGATTCCGAATGAAATACTGAGAAATAAAGAAACTCATAAAATAAAAGGGAAATTAAGAGACCTAGAGAACAGACTTAGAAACTCCAACCAAGGCTAATGATGTGATTGCAGAGGTAGAAAGTGTGGAGCTGAGAAGAGTGATGATGGCAAATAAATACGTCAGTAACAGCTTAGACAAATTTAAACCGCTGTGACAGTGGCAGCACAAAAGGCCACTTGCACACATACTGAACTCGAAGAGTTTAGCACCTACCAAATGAAACGGAAAAATAACTACAAGAAATAACTATACAGAAATACACAAGAACTTGTAAACTATGATTTTTTTAAATACTAGGAATTCTTCCCAATTAAAATCGTCAATCATATAATCATTTGCCTTTGCTTTGTTCTGAGGCTTTAACAGTGGCAGTAAAAAGATTCACTTTCGTTCACAAACCAACAAGGACAAAGTTACAGGGAGATATGACAAAAAACAACATTCCCCAAGACACCTTCAACCTTATTTGTTACCCAGAACATAAGAAACTAGATCTCCCAAGAAAGAAGTATCTTCCAAGGAAGACATTTAGAATGTCAATTTCTTTCTTTCTTCCTTTCTTCTTGGTCTCAAGGTATTCAGGATCTTAGTTCTCTGACCAGGGACTGAACCTTCACCCACTACGTTGGAAGCTCAGAGTTTTAACCACTGGGTCACTAAGGAATTCCTCTAGAATATCAATTTCTATTGAATCTTCTCAGTCCAAGAGAAAAAAACTATGACATCATAATTCTCAACAAAACAATCTCAGTAGATATTAATTACACCTCTCATTCCGCATTCCAAATCAGGTTTTACACAGGAAGAAACAATCAAGGAACAGAAGACCCATGGAGAAAACCACTGACATAAGATATAAACAACAAAACAAACATTTTAAAAAATTAATTTCAACCAACAAGGTCCTACTGTATAGCATAGGAAACTCAGTTCAATTTTAAGAGAAAAGACTCTTTAAAGATAAAAGGCATAAAAAGTTATACCATTAATATCATTGAAGATAGCAGGTAAGATTTCACATCTAGGAAGAAAAAAAAAAAGAAAAAGAACGAGTCTGTGTAAAAAAAGAGAATTCAAAACAATATTTTTTAAAAATATAGAAATTAAAATCATGATAGAAGAAATAAAAAACTCAGTAGAAGGATTGGTTGATAAAGATGAAGATATCTTCTGAAATTTAGATCATTTGACAAAAAGATAGAAGATCAAAAAATGTTAAGAAATTGTAAAAGCCATCTTTGGAAGGTCAGCCTTTAAATTGTAGGAGGAAATGTAGGAGGGAAGGGGAGACAGAGATAGAGATGGGGTGGGTAGGATAACAGGAAGTACTTCACCAATAATAATCATTTGAAATACACAAGAACTTGTAAACTATGATTTTTTTAAATACTAGGAATTCTTCCCAATTAAAATCGTCAATCATATAATCATTTGCCTTTGCTTTGTTCTGAGGCTTTAACAGTGGCAGTAAAAAGATTCACTTTCGTTCACAAACCAACAAGGACAAAGTTACAGGGAGATATGACAAAAAACAACATTCCCCAAGACACCTTCAACCTTATTTGTTACCCAGAACATAAGAAACTAGATCTCCCAAGAAAGAAGTATCTTCCAAGGAAGACATTTAGAATGTCAATTTCTTTCTTTCTTCCTTTCTTCTTGGTCTCAAGGTATTCAGGATCTTAGTTCTCTGACCAGGGACTGAACCTTCACCCACTACGTTGGAAGCTCAGAGTTTTAACCACTGGGTCACTAAGGAATTCCTCTAGAATATCAATTTCTATTGAATCTTCTCAGTCCAAGAGAAAAAAACTATGACATCATAATTCTCAACAAAACAATCTCAGTAGATATTAATTACACCTCTCATTCCGCATTCCAAATCAGGTTTTACACAGGAAGAAACAATCAAGGAACAGAAGACCCATGGAGAAAACCACTGACATAAGATATAAACAACAAAACAAACATTTTAAAAAATTAATTTCAACCAACAAGGTCCTACTGTATAGCATAGGAAACTCAGTTCAATTTTAAGAGAAAAGACTCTTTAAAGATAAAAGGCATAAAAAGTTATACCATTAATATCATTGAAGATAGCAGGTAAGATTTCACATCTAGGAAGAAAAAAAAAAAGAAAAAGAACGAGTCTGTGTAAAAAAAGAGAATTCAAAACAATATTTTTTAAAAATATAGAAATTAAAATCATGATAGAAGAAATAAAAAACTCAGTAGAAGGATTGGTTGATAAAGATGAAGATATCTTCTGAAATTTAGATCATTTGACAAAAAGATAGAAGATCAAAAAATGTTAAGAAATTGTAAAAGCCATCTTTGGAAGGTCAGCCTTTAAATTGTAGGAGGAAATGTAGGAGGGAAGGGGAGACAGAGATAGAGATGGGGTGGGTAGGATAACAGGAAGTACTTCACCAATGCAATAAATTTTGAAAATTGAAGAATGGAAAGGCCAATGGAGTTCTCAGCACAGTGGATGAAAATAGATCCAAAAGAAGACACAACATCATCAGAACACCAGGGATAAACGAATATAAGAAAGAGATACGAAGGTACGTATAAATGTTCAGGAATCAGGACAGATCCACACATCTTAACAGCAATTTTGGAAGCTAGAAGGGAGTAGAGCAACCTTCTGAGGGAAATAAATTACTCCAAGATGACAGCTCTGAACAAAGCGAAGCGAGAAACCAGTCTAGACTGTAGTAGGAGAGAAAAGTCAAGAAGCAATTTAAAGATAATAAGAATAAAATACCACATATGTCTGAGAAGAGATGTAGACAACTGACAGTCTGAGTTTGGGTTGGTGGGAAATACATGGAAAATAAGCACATTTAAAAAAGCTAACTATTCCAAGGAAAACAAAAGAAAAATCTGTGCATCCTGTGACTGTGTTAGGTTACATGGCAAAGTGGGATTAAGGTAGCAGATAGAATTAAGGTTGCTAATCAATTGGCCTTAAAATAGTAGATTATTCATGGCTATCTGGGTTGGCCCAATATAATCACAAGGGTTCTTAAAAGTAGAAGCAGAAGGCAGAAATCAGTGTCAGAGTAAGATGATGGAAAAAAGACATTGCTGACTTTCAGAGGAAAGAAGAGGCCATGAACCAAGGAGTGCAGTGGCCTCCAGAAACTGGAAAATGCAAGGAAATAGATATTCCCACAGTCTCCAAAAAGGAACACATCCTTGCTAGTACCTTGATTGTAGTGCAGGACAATCTACAGAATTGTAAGAAGATAAATTTGTACTGTTTTAAGCCTTTAAATATGTGGCAATCTACAATTCAGCAATAAAAAACTAATACTTAGGGCTTCCCTGGTGGCTCAAATGGTAAAGAATCTGCTTACTATGCAGGAGACCCAGGTTTGACCCCTGGGTTGGGAAGATCCCCTGGAGAAGGGAATGGCAACCCACTCCAGTATTCTTGCCTGGAGAATTCCATGGACCAAGAAGCCTGGAGGCCCACATTTCATGCAGTCACAAAACAGTCAGACACAACTTGGTGACTAAACAACGACATAAGGTTGCCAGCTGATTCCTCTGCAGAAACTTTGCAGACCAGAAGGGAGTGGTGAGATATATTCAAAACCTTGAAATGGAAAAATCTGGAACCTAGGATACTTTGCCCAGCAAGATTATCATTTAGTAAAGAAGGAGACTTTCTCAGACAAGCAATAAAAACTAAAGCAATACAGCAATACTAAACCTATCCTAAAAGAAACTTGAAATAAAATCCAAAATAAACAAATGGGAGCTAACAAAACTTATAAGCTTTTGCAGAGCAAAATAAACCCTAGAGAAAAGGAAAAGACAACCTATGAACTAGGAGAAAATATGTGTAAATGATGAGACCAACAAGGGCTTACTTTCCAAAATATACAACAGCTCATTATTAAAGAAACAAACAAAACAAACAACCCAATCAAAAACTGGGCAGAAAACCTAAATAGACCTTTCTCCAAAGAAGACATACAGATCCTGCAGGGGTGCTATATGACGGTCTGGAGGGGCGGGATGGGGGGGATATACATATGACTAATCTGAGAACATACATATCTGTAAACAACAAAACTCTGTAAAAGTTAAAAGTAAAATAAAAGTTAAAAAAAAAAAGTTCCACATTGTTTCTTGTTAAAGAAATGCAAATCAAAACTACAATGAGGTATCACCTGACATGAGTGAGAATGTGTGTCCATCATCAAAAGTCTGCAAAGAATAAATGCTGCAGAGGATGTAGAGAAAAGGAATCTTCCTACACGGATGGTGGGAATGTAAATTGATGCAGCCATTATAGAAAATGTATGGAGGGTCCTTAAAAACTAAAAACAGAGTTACCACTACATTCCACAATCCCACTCCTTGGCATATATCTAGAGAAAACTAATTCAAAAAGATGTGTTCAACCCAGTGTTCATAGCAGCAGTATTTACAGTAGCCAAGAAGATATGGAAGCATCCTAAATTTCCATCAACAGATGAATGAATAAAAAATACGTGGTATATATACACAATGGAATAGTACTCAGTCATAAAAAAGAATGAAATAATGCCATTTGTAGCAACATGGATGAACCTAGAGATTATTATACTAAGTGAAATAAGTCAGACAGAAAGACATATGTATGATATCACTTATATGTAGAATCTAAAATATGATACAAATGAAGTTATTTCCAGAACAGAAACAGACTCACAAATTTGGAACCTAGGATACTTTGCCCAGCAAGATTATCATTTAGTAAAGAAGGAGACTTTCTCAGACAAGCAATAAAAACTAAAGCAATACAGCAATACTAAACCTATCCTAAAAGAAACTTGAAATAAAATCCAAAATAAACAAATGGGAGCTAACAAAACTTATAAGCTTTTGCAGAGCAAAATAAACCCTAGAGAAAAGGAAAAGACAACCTATGAACTAGGAGAAAATATGTGTAAATGATGAGACCAACAAGGGCTTACTTTCCAAAATATACAACAGCTCATTATTAAAGAAACAAACAAAACAAACAACCCAATCAAAAACTGGGCAGAAAACCTAAATAGACCTTTCTCCAAAGAAGACATACAGATCCTGCAGGGGTGCTATATGACGGTCTGGAGGGGCGGGATGGGGGGGATATACATATGACTAATCTGAGAACATACATATCTGTAAACAACAAAACTCTGTAAAAGTTAAAAGTAAAATAAAAGTTAAAAAAAAAAAGTTCCACATTGTTTCTTGTTAAAGAAATGCAAATCAAAACTACAATGAGGTATCACCTGACATGAGTGAGAATGTGTGTCCATCATCAAAAGTCTGCAAAGAATAAATGCTGCAGAGGATGTAGAGAAAAGGAATCTTCCTACACGGATGGTGGGAATGTAAATTGATGCAGCCATTATAGAAAATGTATGGAGGGTCCTTAAAAACTAAAAACAGAGTTACCACTACATTCCACAATCCCACTCCTTGGCATATATCTAGAGAAAACTAATTCAAAAAGATGTGTTCAACCCAGTGTTCATAGCAGCAGTATTTACAGTAGCCAAGAAGATATGGAAGCATCCTAAATTTCCATCAACAGATGAATGAATAAAAAATACGTGGTATATATACACAATGGAATAGTACTCAGTCATAAAAAAGAATGAAATAATGCCATTTGTAGCAACATGGATGAACCTAGAGATTATTATACTAAGTGAAATAAGTCAGACAGAAAGACATATGTATGATATCACTTATATGTAGAATCTAAAATATGATACAAATGAAGTTATTTCCAGAACAGAAACAGACTCACAGGCATAGAAAACAAACTTATGGCTACCAAAGTGGAAACGGGAGAGGGGTAAGTTATGTATACGGGATTAACAGATACACACAACAATACATAAAATGGATAAACACCAAAGATATATAGCACATGGAACTATATTCAGTATCTTGTAATAAAGCCTATAAGAGAAAAGAATTTGAAGTTGTATATCTAAAATGAAAATAATATTATAAATCAACTATAGTTAAATATGAAAAAGCTGAAAGTGTGATATCATTTATATACACCATAAAAATATAATACTTATAAAACAGTCAACAAAATATATTCAAACATATATACTGCAAACTACAAAAACTAACTTACCTTTTTTCAAAGACAAAAGTCATCTAAACATTAATCAAAAACATAAATTGAAGAACTAACTATAAAATTCTGGAAGAAAACAAATGAGAGGATCATTATGAACCTAGTTAAGGCAAAGACTTCTCAGAATACAAAAAGTCAAAGTCATATAGAAAGCTCACATAGAAAATTTTAAAAGGTCACATAATCGGAGAAAATATTTTCAAAATACTTATTTTTAATGTGATATATATATGTATATATATAATCAATAAAAGGAGTACAGACCTCCCAATTTGAATGAACATTTCTCCAAAGAAGATATAGAGATGTTCAATAAGCATATGAAAATATGTTCAATATCATAAGTTATATGCTGTGCTATTGGTTCAGTTGTGTCTGACTCTTTGTGATGCTATGGACTACAGTACTCCAGGCTCCTCTGTCTGTGGAATTCTCCAGGCAAGAATACTGGAGTAGGTTGTCATGCCCTCCTCCAGGGTATCTTCCTGACCCAGGGACTGAATTCACGAATCTTACATCTCCTGCATTGGCAGGCAGGTTCATTACCACTAGCACCACCTGGGAAGCCCATCATGAGTCATATGGAAATTAAACCAGAATGAGCTATCACTGCACATTCACAGGAGTGACTAAAATAAAATGAGCCGAAATAAAAAGTTAACATACAAAAGTCAATTACTTTCTTATATACCAGCAATGAACACTTAAAATTTGAAATTAAAAACAGCACTATTTATATTACTACCAAAAGATGAAATACATACAATATTTTTTACAAATATGTATAAGATCTATATGAGGAAACTATAAAACTTTGACGAAAGAAATCAAGAAGATCTAAACAAATGGTGAAATATTCCATGTTTATGGATATGAAGATATAATATTACTAAACTCAGTTCTTGCCAAATTGATCTACAGATTTGGCATAATCCCAATCAAAATCCCAATAAGATTTTTTGTGAATCTTAACAAACTAATTCTAAAGTTCATATGGAAAGGCAAAGGACCCAGAATAGTCAAGCAATACTGAAGAAGAAGAATACAATCCAAGGAATGACATTACCCAATGAAAAAAATTACTATAAAGCTATTGTAATCAAGAGAGTTTGGTACTGGTGAAAAATGCACAAGCAGATCAATGGGAAAGAATAGAGAGCCCAGAAATAGATCCACAAGTAGTCAAATGATCTCCGACAAAGGAGCAAAAGCAAGTCATTGGAAAAAGAATATTCTTCTCAACAGATGGTGCTGGGCAATTGGATATCCATGAATACAAAAATGAATCTAGACCCAGACTTTATACCAATATGGATCACAGACATAACTGTAAAATGCCAAACTATGAAACTTCTAGAAAATAACATAGGAGAAAATCTAGGTGACCTTGGTCTTGTGGTGAGTTTTTAGATTTAATATCAAAAGCTCAATCCACAAAAGAAAAACATGATAAATTGGATTTCTTTAAAATAAAAAAATGCTTGCTTTGAGAAAGGCACAATTAAGAGAATTAATATATGAGACAGACTGGGAGGAAATGTTTGCAAAACCACATATATGATAAAGAATTTGTATCCAAAATATTCTAAGAACTCTTACAATTCTAAAATAAGAAAACAACTCATTGAAAACTAGATAAAAGATCTGAACAGACACTTCAGCAAAGACTATATAATATAGGAATGGCAATAGCATACGAAAAGATATTCAACTCATATGTCATTAGGGAATCACAAAGTAAAACAACAATGAGGTGCCACTACAAACCTATTAGAGCAGCTAAATTTCCAAACACTGACAACAATTGTTGATGAAAATATGGAGCGACAGGAACACATATTCATTGCTGGTGGGAATGCAAAATGGTGAAGCCACTTTGGAAGACAGTTTGGCAGTTTCCTACAAAGCTAAACATAGTCTTACCATGTGATCCAGCAACTGTGTGCCTGAGTATTTACCCAAGCAAGTTGAAAACATATCTGCACAAAAACCTACACATGAATGTTTATACCAGCTTCATTTAAATTTGCCAAAATGTGGAAGTAACCACAATGTCCTTCTATGGTAAATGGGAATAAAAGACTATAATACCTCTGTATAATGGAATATTATTTGTCAATAAAAGGAAATGAGCTATAAAAGAAGACAGTTTGAAAAGGCTACATACTGTAAGATTCCAACTGTATGACATTCTCGAAAAAGCAACATTTAGAGGCAGTAAAAAGATCAGTGGTTGCTAGGGCTTCAGAAGAGAGGGAGGGATACGTGGAACACTGAATATTCTTCTCAACAGATGGTGCTGGGCAATTGGATATCCATGAATACAAAAATGAATCTAGACCCAGACTTTATACCAATATGGATCACAGACATAACTGTAAAATGCCAAACTATGAAACTTCTAGAAAATAACATAGGAGAAAATCTAGGTGACCTTGGTCTTGTGGTGAGTTTTTAGATTTAATATCAAAAGCTCAATCCACAAAAGAAAAACATGATAAATTGGATTTCTTTAAAATAAAAAAATGCTTGCTTTGAGAAAGGCACAATTAAGAGAATTAATATATGAGACAGACTGGGAGGAAATGTTTGCAAAACCACATATATGATAAAGAATTTGTATCCAAAATATTCTAAGAACTCTTACAATTCTAAAATAAGAAAACAACTCATTGAAAACTAGATAAAAGATCTGAACAGACACTTCAGCAAAGACTATATAATATAGGAATGGCAATAGCATACGAAAAGATATTCAACTCATATGTCATTAGGGAATCACAAAGTAAAACAACAATGAGGTGCCACTACAAACCTATTAGAGCAGCTAAATTTCCAAACACTGACAACAATTGTTGATGAAAATATGGAGCGACAGGAACACATATTCATTGCTGGTGGGAATGCAAAATGGTGAAGCCACTTTGGAAGACAGTTTGGCAGTTTCCTACAAAGCTAAACATAGTCTTACCATGTGATCCAGCAACTGTGTGCCTGAGTATTTACCCAAGCAAGTTGAAAACATATCTGCACAAAAACCTACACATGAATGTTTATACCAGCTTCATTTAAATTTGCCAAAATGTGGAAGTAACCACAATGTCCTTCTATGGTAAATGGGAATAAAAGACTATAATACCTCTGTATAATGGAATATTATTTGTCAATAAAAGGAAATGAGCTATAAAAGAAGACAGTTTGAAAAGGCTACATACTGTAAGATTCCAACTGTATGACATTCTCGAAAAAGCAACATTTAGAGGCAGTAAAAAGATCAGTGGTTGCTAGGGCTTCAGAAGAGAGGGAGGGATACGTGGAACACAGAATATATGTTGGGTGGTGAAAAATTCTGTATGCTGTAATGCTGAATACATGACATACATTTGTTAAAGCTCATATAACTGTAGAACACAAAAAATGAACCCAAATTCTAAAGAAGTAAAACTCTCACTGTTTGCAGATTCCATGGTACTATACATAGAAAACCCTAAAGATATGATCAGAAGATTACTAGAGCCAATCAGCAAATTTAGCAAAGTCCAGGGATACAGAATCAATACAGAGAAATCACTCACTTTCCTATATACTAACAATGCAAAATCAGAAAGAGAAATCAAGGAAGCAATCCCATTCACCATTGCAACAAAAAGAATAAAATATCTAGGAATAAACCAACCTAAGGAGACAAAAGAACTGTACACAAAAAATTACAAGACCCTGGTGAAAGAAATCAAAGACAACATAAACAGATGGAGAGATATTCCATGTTCCTGGATTGGAAGAATCAATATTGTGAAAATGACTATACTACCAAATGTAATCTACAGATTGAATACAATCCCTATCAAATTACCAATGACATATTTCATAAAACTAGAACAAAAAAATCATAATTCATATGGAAACACAAAAGACCCCAGATAGCCAAAGCAGTCTTGAGAAAGAATGGAGCTGGAGGAATCAGCCTTCCTGACTTCAGACTATACTACAAAGCAACAGTCATCAAGACAGTATGATACTGGCACAAAAAAGAAATATAGACTAATAGAACAAAATGGGTGGCTTCCTCTGGTGGTCCAGTGGGGAAAAACGGACCCCGGAGTATTTACCCAAGCTTCATTTCAAAACCTACACATGAATGTTTATACCAGCTTCATTTAAATTTGCCAAAATGTGGAAGTAACCACAATGTCCTTCTATGGTAAATGGGAATAAAAGACTATAATACCTCTGTATAATGGAATATTATTTGTCAATAAAAGGAAATGAGCTATAAAAGAAGACAGTTTGAAAAGGCTACATACTGTAAGATTCCAACTGTATGACATTCTCGAAAAAGCAACATTTAGAGGCAGTAAAAAGATCAGTGGTTGCTAGGGCTTCAGAAGAGAGGGAGGGATACGTGGAACACAGAATATATGTTGGGTGGTGAAAAATTCTGTATGCTGTAATGCTGAATACATGACATACATTTGTTAAAGCTCATATAACTGTAGAACACAAAAAATGAACCCAAATTCTAAAGAAGTAAAACTCTCACTGTTTGCAGATTCCATGGTACTATACATAGAAAACCCTAAAGATATGATCAGAAGATTACTAGAGCCAATCAGCAAATTTAGCAAAGTCCAGGGATACAGAATCAATACAGAGAAATCACTCACTTTCCTATATACTAACAATGCAAAATCAGAAAGAGAAATCAAGGAAGCAATCCCATTCACCATTGCAACAAAAAGAATAAAATATCTAGGAATAAACCAACCTAAGGAGACAAAAGAACTGTACACAAAAAATTACAAGACCCTGGTGAAAGAAATCAAAGACAACATAAACAGATGGAGAGATATTCCATGTTCCTGGATTGGAAGAATCAATATTGTGAAAATGACTATACTACCAAATGTAATCTACAGATTGAATACAATCCCTATCAAATTACCAATGACATATTTCATAAAACTAGAACAAAAAAATCATAATTCATATGGAAACACAAAAGACCCCAGATAGCCAAAGCAGTCTTGAGAAAGAATGGAGCTGGAGGAATCAGCCTTCCTGACTTCAGACTATACTACAAAGCAACAGTCATCAAGACAGTATGATACTGGCACAAAAATAGAAATATAGACTAATAGAACAAAATGGAGGGCTTCCCCTGGTGGTCCAGTGGATAAGGACACCGCCTTGCAGTGCAAGGGGCGCCGGTTCGATCCCTGGCCTGGGAAGATCCCACATGCCAAAGCGGAGCGGCTGGACTGATGTGTCCAATCACCGAGCCAGAGCTCTGGAGCGCATGCGCCCAGAGCCGGCGCTCTGCAGGGACAGACGCCACCGCGATGGGAGGCCCACAGGAGCCAAGGAACAAAGACGGATGAAAATAAAGAAATGAAAGACCAATAGAAGTGGCCCGCCCGCTCCCCCCCCTCCCCAACCCGACCCCCGCCCAAAATAAATAAATAAATAAATCTTTAAAAAAAAAAAAAAAGAACAAAATGGAGAGCCCAGAGATAAACCCATGCACTTAAGGGTACTTTATTTTTGACAAGGGAGGCAAGAATATATAATGGGGCAAAGAAAGCCTCTTCAATAAGTGGTGTTGGGAAAATTGGACAGCTACACATAAAAGAATGAAGTTGGAACACTTCCTAACACCATACACAAAAATAAACTCGAAGTGGATAAAAGACCTAACTGTAAGACCAGAAACCATAAAACTTTTAGAGGAAAACATAGGCAGAGCACTCAATGACACAGATCAAAGCAAGATCTTCTACAACCTGCCTCCTAGAGCAATGGAAATAAAAACAAGAATTAACAAGTGGAACCTAATTAAACTTAAAAACATTTGCACAGCGAAAGAAACTATAAACAAGGTGAAAAGGCAACCCTCAGCATGGGAGAAAATAATAGCAAATAAAACAACCAACAAATAATTAATTTCCAAAATATACAAGCAGCTCATACAACACAACACTAAAAAAAAAAAAAAACAACCCAAACAAAAAATGGGCAAAAAGACCTAAAGAGACATCTCTCTGAAGAAGATATGCAGCTGGCCAACATGAAAAGATGCTCAATTGCTCATTATTGGAGAAATGCAAATCAAAACTACAATGAGATACCACCTCACACCAGTCAGAATGGCCATCATCAAAAAGTCTACAAACAATAAATGCTGGAGAGGGTGTGGAGAAAAGGGAACCCTCCTGAGCTGTTGGTGGGAATGTAAACTGATCCAGCCACTATGGAAGACAGTGTGGAGATTCCTCAAAAAACTAGGAATAGAGCCACCATATGACCCAGCAATCTCACTACTAGGCATTTACCCTGAGGAGATCAAACTTGAAATAAATACACGTACCCCATTGTTCATTGCAGCACTCTACACAGTAGCTACAACACGGAAGCAGCCTAGATGTCCATCAACAGATGAACGGATAAAGAAGCTATGGTACATGTATACAGTGGAATATTACTCAGCCACAAAAATAAATGCATTTGAATCAGTTCTAATGAGGTGAATGAATCTAGAACCTATTATACAGAGTGAAGTAAGTCAGAAAGAGAAAGATAAATATTGTATACTGACACATGTATATGGAATCTAGAAAAAGGGTGCTAATAAATGACTATGCAGAGTAGCAATGGAGAAACAGACATAGAGAACAGACTTATGGACATTGGGGGAGGGAGGAGTGGATGAGATGTATGGAAAGAGTAACATGGATTCTTACGTTACCATCTGTAAAATAGATAACTAATGGGAATCTGTTGTAAGACTATGGGAACTTACAAGGACTCTGTAACAACCTAGAGGGTGGGATGGGGAGGGAGACAGGCGGGAAGTTCAAGAGAGACGGGACATATGTACACCTATGGCTGATTCAGGTTGATGTGGGGCACTAAACAACAAAACTCTGTAAAAGAAAAAGATTGAAAATGCCAAGTTTGGTGGGGATTTTGAGCAACTAGGACTCTTATACACTGCTTCTACGAATATAAAATGGTATAGAAACCTTGGAGAACAGTTTGACAGTTTCTTATAACAGCATATATTCAATTCCTACATAACCCAGAAATTCCACTCATAGATAATTTCAATGCAAATATGCATACAAATGAAAACCTGTGCAAGAACCTTTATAACAAAATTACTTATAATAGCCCCAAAGTGGAGAAACCCAAATGTCTATCAACTAAAGAGACATGAAAATTGGAAGTCACTCAAAAAGTCAAAACTACAATGAGATACCACCTCACACCAGTCAGAATGGCCATCATCAAAAAGTCTACAAACAATAAATGCTGGAGAGGGTGTGGAGAAAAGGGAACCCTCCTGAGCTGTTGGTGGGAATGTAAACTGATCCAGCCACTATGGAAGACAGTGTGGAGATTCCTCAAAAAACTAGGAATAGAGCCACCATATGACCCAGCAATCTCACTACTAGGCATTTACCCTGAGGAGATCAAACTTGAAATAAATACACGTACCCCATTGTTCATTGCAGCACTCTACACAGTAGCTACAACACGGAAGCAGCCTAGATGTCCATCAACAGATGAACGGATAAAGAAGCTATGGTACATGTATACAGTGGAATATTACTCAGCCACAAAAATAAATGCATTTGAATCAGTTCTAATGAGGTGAATGAATCTAGAACCTATTATACAGAGTGAAGTAAGTCAGAAAGAGAAAGATAAATATTGTATACTGACACATGTATATGGAATCTAGAAAAATGGTGCTAATAAATGACTATGCAGAGTAGCAATGGAGAAACAGACATAGAGAACAGACTTATGGACATTGGGGGAGGGAGGAGTGGATGAGATGTATGGAAAGAGTAACATGGATTCTTACGTTACCATCTGTAAAATAGATAACTAATGGGAATCTGTTGTAAGACTATGGGAACTTACAAGGACTCTGTAACAACCTAGAGGGGTGGGATGGGGAGGGAGACAGGCGGGAAGTTCAAGAGAGACGGGACATATGTACACCTATGGCTGATTCAGGTTGATGTGGGGCACTAAACAACAAAACTCTGTAAAAGAAAAAGATTGAAAATGCCAAGTTTGGTGGGGATTTTGAGCAACTAGGACTCTTATACACTGCTTCTACGAATATAAAATGGTATAGAAACCTTGGAGAACAGTTTGACAGTTTCTTATAACAGCATATATTCAATTCCTACATAACCCAGAAATTCCACTCATAGATAATTTCAATGCAAATATGCATACAAATGAAAACCTGTGCAAGAACCTTTATAACAAAATTACTTATAATAGCCCCAAAGTGGAGAAACCCAAATGTCTATCAACTAACGAATAAATTAACTACTCAACAATAATAAAGAACAAAGCTTTGCTGGTGGTGCAGTGGCTAGGACTCTGTGCTCCCAAAGCAAGGGGCCCGAGTTTGATCCTTGGTCAGGGAACTAGATTCCACATGCCACAACTAAGAGTTCACATGCTGCAACTAAAGATCCCACATGCCACAACTGAGATCTGGCACAGCCAAATATATAACTAAATAAGTATTTTAGGAAAAAACAATAAAGAACAAACTGCTCATACATACAATTACATAGAGGGTCTTAAAAACATATGCTAAGTGAAAGAAGCCAGATACAAAAGATTACATATCATATGGGGCCTCCCTTGTGACTCAAATGTAAAGAATATACCTGCAATGCAGGTGAGAAGACTCATTGGAAAAGACCCTGATGCTGGGAAAGATTGAGGGCAGGATAAGGGGGCGAGAGCACGAGATGGCTGGATGGCATCACTGAGTCAATGGACAAGAGTTTGAGCAGGCTCCAGAAGAGGGTGAAGGACAGGGCAGCTGGGCATGCTGCAGTCCATGGGGTTGCAAAGAGTCGGACATGACCGAGTGACTGAATAACAACAACATACTATATAATTCCATTCATATATTATTGAAGAAGCAAAACTATAAAGACAAATCAATGCTTTCCCAGTGCTATGGAGCATCTAACTGACTGCAAATGGGCACAAGTGACCCTTTTAAGGGGAGGGAAATTTTCTGTATCTTTATTACGGTGGTGGTTATGGTTATACGTCAAAACTTTGAAATCATATGATGTATGTCTTAATAAATCTGAGTAAAAAATTGAGGATATTAGGAATATATTAATATAATAGTTTTAAAAATAATTAATATGTAAGGAAAAATGAGTGGGATTTTGAGCAACTAGGACTCTTATACACTGCTTACGAATATAAAATGGTATAGAAACCTTGGAGAACAGTTTGACAGTTTCTTATAACAGCATATATTCAATTCCTACATAACCCAGAAATTCCACTCATAGATAATTTCAATGCAAATATGCATACAAATGAAAACCTGTGCAAGAACCTTTATAACAAAATTACTTATAATAGCCCCAAAGTGGAGAAACCCAAATGTCTATCAACTAACGAATAAATTAACTACTCAACAATAATAAAGAACAAAGCTTTGCTGGTGGTGCAGTGGCTAGGACTCTGTGCTCCCAAAGCAAGGGGCCCGAGTTTGATCCTTGGTCAGGGAACTAGATTCCACATGCCACAACTAAGAGTTCACATGCTGCAACTAAAGATCCCACATGCCACAACTGAGATCTGGCACAGCCAAATATATAACTAAATAAGTATTTTAGGAAAAAACAATAAAGAACAAACTGCTCATACATACAATTACATAGAGGGTCTTAAAAACATATGCTAAGTGAAAGAAGCCAGATACAAAAGATTACATATCATATGGGGCCTCCCTTGTGACTCAAATGTAAAGAATATACCTGCAATGCAGGTGAGAAGACTCATTGGAAAAGACCCTGATGCTGGGAAAGATTGAGGGCAGGATAAGGGGGCGAGAGCACGAGATGGCTGGATGGCATCACTGAGTCAATGGACAAGAGTTTGAGCAGGCTCCAGAAGAGGGTGAAGGACAGGGCAGCTGGGCATGCTGCAGTCCATGGGGTTGCAAAGAGTCGGACATGACCGAGTGACTGAATAACAACAACATACTATATAATTCCATTCATATATTATTGAAGAAGCAAAACTATAAAGACAAATCAATGCTTTCCCAGTGCTATGGAGCATCTAACTGACTGCAAATGGGCACAAGTGACCCTTTTAAGGGGAGGGAAATTTTCTGTATCTTTATTACGGTGGTGGTTATGGTTATACGTCAAAACTTTGAAATCATATGATGTATGTCTTAATAAATCTGAGTAAAAAATTGAGGATATTAGGAATATATTAATATAATAGTATTATTAATAAAACTATAAATGCCTATCAAAGATTATAAATACTGAGATATAATATTCATAAGTAATAAATCTTTTTCTCAAAAAGATGCCAATTCTTCTCCAATTCACCCAACATATTCAATAAAATTGCAATTAATATCGGCACAATTTTATTGGAATTTGAAAATCTTACTTTACAAATTAAGTTAAAGGGAATAAAGGATCAAAAATAGGACAATTCAGAAAGAACAAGAAAAGTGGTGTGGAGGTGGGTAACTGCAGACAGTGAAAAATAACTTGACCTTACAAATAATCAAGATTGATTATAAAGCATTCATAATTAAAGCAGCACAAGTATACACAAATGGATTAATAGAGCATACAGAAAGCCTAGAAACAGACGCAAGCACCTATGGAAATCAGGTTATATGATGGACTATGCATTCAAAACCAGTTGTGTATAAATTATACTGACACAAATGATATTTGACATAGAAAACAATAGACCTATATTTCATATTCCATATAAAAATAAAATCCAAATGTTTTTTTAAAGGTAAATGCAAGGTAAAATGTATTAAATTTTAAAGAAAAAATGGAGAAAATCTTTTAAGATAATGAAATAAAATATTTCATAAATATGACAAAAATCACAATTCTTGAAGGGAAAGATTGATAAATTTATAATGAAAATCTAAAATGTATATACTAAAAAGGATCCCATAAACAAAACAGAAAGCCACGGTGACACACTAGAAGCAGATATATGCAGCATACATAACACACAAATAATTAGCATCCAGAATATAAACAGAACTCTTATAAATCAGTTAATATAAGGTGACCAACCAAAAAACATGAGTAAATGCAGGTGGCTCTGCATGTTATATTTTGAAAGTGGAACAAAATGAAGCTGGGCCTAGACTCAAAGGGAAGATAAAGTTTGTCTGTAATGTTTTATTTCATTAAGACATATCTGAAGAAGAAATGACAAAATGCTAAAACTTGTCCATTCTGAGCACACATATACGTGGTTATTTGCTCATTGTTTTAGATAATTCTGACTCTCCTTGTAAATATTTTAAATTCTTCAAAATTAAGAAATAAGTAAACCTGTAAACAAAATTTATAATAATAAATTTATGTGAAGGAATGAAACTTAAAATTATAAATAACATTTTCCTTGTATACCAGCCAAAACCAGTTAGCAGAAATAATGATAGAGTTCACAAAATTATAAACATAAAATAGATGTTACTGCTATTATACTCTCTATGCCTGCGTGCTTAGCAAAAGCTAAGTGTCTGTCTCTGCTACACTATGGACGGCAGCCCACCAGGCTCCTCTGTCCATGGGATTCTCCCAGAAGGAATCCTGGAGTGGGTTGCCATGCCCTCCTCCAGGGGATCTTCCGGAGCCAGGGATCAAATGTCTCCTGCACTGGCAGGCAAGTTCTTCACTGCGGTGTGAGGTTCCACCCGGGAAGCCCTATACACGCTATATAGTTACAGACAAATTGAGGGCTAGAGACCACGTGGTAAGGAGAAGCGCTGAGGTAATAAAAACTGCAACTGAAATAAGATTTAAACTTCACTACTAGGACAAGAGACAAATGAGAAGAAATGGAAAATAGATAGAACCCAAAGAGAAACTACTAAATATAACAATTTGTGTTATATATATAATGTGGCATCACAGAATAGTGGGAAAGAATGATTTATTCAGTATTTGGTACTGTGAAACAGTTGAAAACAATTTTGAAAAGTACCTCACTCCACAATAAATTCCAGGGGGATTAAACAATTAAACATAAGCAGTAAAAATGAAAACAAAATTCATTTAGGCCCTTGTCATGTTTTGAATGAGGAAAATGTGAGTAAACATTACCTTATCAGAAAAAATTACAAACGAAAAGAGAAAAAGACATGAATAATTACATAAAAGTTAATTTGTGCATAAAAGTTAAATTAAAACAGTCTGGGAAATACATTCCACATATACCACCGAAGAAAGGTCTAATATCTACTAAATGTGTACATGGTTCACATAAACAAATAAGCAACACTTAAGTTCTCAAAAGAGAAATGCACACAGGCCATGAATATATGTTCACAGAAAGGAAACAAAAGTGACCAAGAAACACCAGAAAGCATAATAAAAGAAACATGTTGAAATTGTAAGATACTATTTTTCCTGTATCAGATTGGCAAAGATTTTATAAGAATAACAATACCCAGTACTGGCATAGGATTACTAGGAGAAATTGGCCATTTTATACAGTGGGACAACTTGACACATACGTCAGCAACCTTAGAAAATGTAATATCCTCAGGCACAGCAATACCTTCTTAAAAACCCATCTTAAGAAAGTCATCCATTCAACAAATATTTAGTAAGAATCTATAATGTGTCACACATTGTTCAAGGTACTTGGAGATACAACAATAAACAAAATAGAAAAAAAAAAAACAACCCTGTACTTGAGAGGCTTACATTTTAATATAAGGATTCAAATAGCAAATAAATAAAATATCTAGTCTTTTAGGTGATGATACAGACCAGAGAGGAAAAATAAGGCAAGAAAGGAAAATAATATTACAGGAGAAGGGTTTTCATTTTTCTGTACAGCTGTCATAGAAGACCTCACATAGGTGACATTGAATAAAATCCTGAATGAGGGAGGTTCAAAGAAACAAAGATTTATGTATAAAGGTATACACTACAAGGCTATTAAGTATAATTTACAATTGAAAATAATTTAAATGACCAATATGGGATCTATTAAATACTTTTTATATAAATTGTACAACCGGAAATTATATATAATAGCTGTTAAAAATTGTTTGAGGGCTGTTGAATCACATGGGAAATGCTCAAAATACGATACCAATGGAGAAAACACATATAAAATAGAATATAAGGTATGATCCCAATTATGTAAACATGGAAACATCTGGAAGGAAGCAGAGCAAGTTATCTTTGGGCTAGATATTCAGAAGTGATTTGTGTTAGCTTCTCTCCACTTTCCAAATGTTCTATTGTGAGACTGTTTTATTTTTATATCCAGAAAAACTCAGTGTAAATGTAGATATTATAGCCTCAAGGTAGACTAATAAATGTGCAAAATGCTTTAAATGGAGGTGCTAGTCAGCCATTCCTTGACTACACAGTCCAGATTTAGACATTATATGCTAAGGACAATATTGAAAATTGAAGTATCTCAAGTAAAAGATACTCAAAATATATGTCATATGAGCTTCTCTTGTACTATTTTTAAAAGTTATTTTATGCTATGATCACTTACATAATTCCATCCCCATCCACCTCCCCTTTCCTTTAAAAAAATCTGTGTAATACTTGATTTCTTTTAAGAAATCATTTTCTAAAGAGAAAAAGCACCCTTCAAAATATACATCCTGGAGATTCTTATTCTTCCTTCCATGTATGGTGTGGAGACGTATTGTGTACAAACGTCAATACTTTGAAAACATGCTTGAAATATAAAAGTGTTTCTGTTTTTTTCCATATATTCCTAAGAGCACATTTAAGAACATAAAAAAAAATAATATTACAGGTATGAAGGGCTTTTTTTTCAAATAGCAAATAAATAAAATATCTAGTCTTTTAGGTGATGATACAGACCAGAGAGGAAAAATAAGGCAAGAAAGGAAAATAATATTACAGGAGAAGGGTTTTCATTTTTCTGTACAGCTGTCATAGAAGACCTCACATAGGTGACATTGAATAAAATCCTGAATGAGGGAGGTTCAAAGAAACAAAGATTTATGTATAAAGGTATACACTACAAGGCTATTAAGTATAATTTACAATTGAAAATAATTTAAATGACCAATATGGGATCTATTAAATACTTTTTATATAAATTGTACAACCGGAAATTATATATAATAGCTGTTAAAAATTGTTTGAGGGCTGTTGAATCACATGGGAAATGCTCAAAATACGATACCAATGGAGAAAACACATATAAAATAGAATATAAGGTATGATCCCAATTATGTAAACATGGAAACATCTGGAAGGAAGCAGAGCAAGTTATCTTTGGGCTAGATATTCAGAAGTGATTTGTGGATATCCACTTTCCAAATGTTCTATTGTGAGACTGTTTTATTTTTATATCCAGAAAAACTCAGTGTAAATGTAGATATTATAGCCTCAAGGTAGACTAATAAATGTGCAAAATGCTTTAAATGGAGGTGCTAGTCAGCCATTCCTTGACTACACAGTCCAGATTTAGACATTATATGCTAAGGACAATATTGAAAATTGAAGTATCTCAAGTAAAAGATACTCAAAATATATGTCATATGAGCTTCTCTTGTACTATTTTTAAAAGTTATTTTATGCTATGATCACTTACATAATTCCATCCCCATCCACCTCCCCTTTCCTTTAAAAAAATCTGTGTAATACTTGATTTCTTTTAAGAAATCATTTTCTAAAGAGAAAAAGCACCCTTCAAAATATACATCCTGGAGATTCTTATTCTTCCTTCCATGTATGGTGAGGAGACATATTGTGTACAAACGTCAATACTTTGAAAAACATGCTTGAAATATAAAAAGTGTTTCTGTATTACCAACCAATATTTCCCTTTACCATATATGTTCCTCCTAGGAAGAGACAACATTTAAGAACATAAGATAATCACCTTGTCTCCATTTCACAGTATACTGTACAATTTTTTCAGTACCCTTAGTTTATTTCAAATCAGCAATAGTGGAAATATCCTGATGTTAGAATACAATCAGTTCTGTTCTCACCTAATAGTACAGTCATGATTTCAGCAATCTCAAGAATGGAACAAGCAAAGGGTTTTGCTGTGATCTCTTCCAGATCCTGTGAATTCCACCAAAGTCAGCAACCTTTAGAATTCCAGACAAAATCCTGTGTTCCTTAAACAAACCTGGGCCTGAACTACCTGCACAGGACCATGAGAATGTCTATAAAATAGATCATAAACCACAGAGCCTTACACTTGGGAGAGTTGTTATAAATCATCCAGGTCTAATCTCACTCTTCTCATTTTACAGTTGTAAAAACTGAGGCTCAAATATGACAAGTGATTTGTCACAAGAAACTAAGCCTGCACATCAGGACTAGAATCTAGACTAGGCTATCTGAAATCCTATTTAAGAGAGATCTTTGATATCTAATTCTTCATCATAATCAAGTGCTTCTTTCTCTAATTTCTTGAATGGGGAGAGCTGTGGGATCCAGGGAGAGCTGTGGGATCCGGGAAGAGTACTGGCTCATTGAGAATTTCACTTTTGCAACATGACTTGTAATCTTTCCTTACAGCACTATCATCCATTGACCATCTGCAAAATGGATCTGCATCACCCAATCTTAACTGTTAGTAAGCACTGTGAGCATCAAAGTGGAGAGGACTGTTAGAAACTGGGTACAGTTCTTCAGCACTCAACTTCTGTGAAAAGTCTAACAATGTTGACCACATCTTCCTTCTAAAAGCAGTACGTTTTTCTTTATACACTAATCACAATGTATAATTACATAGTTCAGTAGCTTATAGAATAATGTCTATCTCCACATTTAAACCACAAGCCCCAAAGTGACAGCAATCATGTCTGTTTAGCTCATTATTACATGGTACATGCTTAGTCAATCATATGCAGTCACTAAATATTTGTTAAACCAATGGATAAGGCCTCTCTTCTCTTGGCTCTTTCATGATTCTATACTATCCTAATTTTTCTTCCATATATCTGACCTCTCCTCCTTTGCAGCCTTCACACAAACTCATCTTTGTCTTCCTTTCCCTGATGGCTCACAGTAAGGAATCTGCTCACAATGAGGGAGACCCAGGCTTGATCCCTGAGGTTAGGAAGATACCCGGGAGAAGGGAAAGGCTACCCACTCCAGTTTTCTTGCCTTGAAAATTACATGGACAGAAGAGCCTGGTGGGCTACAGTCCATGGGGTTGCAAGAGTCAAACAGGACTGAACAACTAACACTTTGGGCTTCCCAGGTGGCGCTGGCAGTAAAGAGTGTGCCTGCCAATGCAGGAAACATGAGTGACTGACGCAGGTTCAATCCCTGGGTACGGAAGATGACTTGGAAGCGGGCATGGCAACCCACTCCGGTGTTCTTGTCTGGAGAATCCCATGGACAGAGGGGCCCGGCGGGCTACAGTCCACAGACTCACAAAGAGTCGAGCACAACAGAAGTGACTTAGTGTGCATACATCCTAAAGATAAGCATTCTCCAAAGAAGAAATCCCTAGATCTTTTTTTTCTGCCTCAGATATTGCTTCTTTATCAATGACTTTAAAATCCTTCTCTCCAGCTATGTCCTTTCCAGACCTCCAACCCCGTATTTTTTTCCAACTGTACCCAATACCTCCTGGTAGACTATAGCTATAGCACTACCTGTGTGACTCACTCAAATCAGGTCACTCCATCTCAAAGGATATTTTCTCATACATAAATGAAGGAGTTGCCTCTCTACTACACATAGAGCAAAGTCCTAATTTTCCAAGCCAGCATTCAATACTATTTATAGTGAAGCCCTCCAACTACCTCACAAAGCATGGATCACATACTTACCATACTCCAGTGCAAATGAACTTACTGTTCCCAAGACATTGCTTCTGTTTTTCTGGCCTCTGCCCAGAACACCTTTCCATCTCCCGAACTCTACTTGTCCAAAGTTTGTCCAATTTTCAAAGCCCAGTTCAAATGCTACTTTCAGGAGGCCGTCTTTGATCTCCTTGGCTGCAAGCCCTTTCCCTCTTTCATGAGTGTGGATCTCTTTCTCATAGTATCCTAGTTTGTGAATTTCTTCTCTCTTCTACTTGACTGTGTCATCTTGGAGAACAGAGGCTTTTCCTAAATCAGTCTGTATCTCCCACATTGCCTTCGGACTATAGTGTACTCTTAATAACCTCATATGAGTGGATTCAGTTAAGGTCATATCAGTTACCCTGCTTAAAAGCCTTTAATCAGTCCCTTTGCTTCCGAAATAAAGGCCCCAATGCTTACAATATCCCACTCCAGCCACCCCAGACCAGAGTTTGTTCAGTTTTCCAAACTCACTACACTTCTCTTAGCTCAGGGCCCTTCATCTAGAAAACTACCCACCCCCTCTTGTCTCTCTATTCAGGCTGAATATTACCTTCTCAAGGAAGGTTTTATTATTAAACACCATGCTAGATCAGATTCCCTCTATTATATACCTTCCTAGCCCTACTCCCTCCATATGTTTCCTTCATAACGTGTATTGCTAACTGAAATAACACAGTTGTGTGATTATCTCATTTATTACCTCTTTCCCATCGAACTATAAGCTCCAAATAAGCAAGTACCATGTGTGTAGCTCACCTTTCTAACATCTGCATGGAGCCTAACCACATCACTGAATAAATACCTGTTGAACAGCTGAACTGAAGAATGACTGGACTAAAGGTTAAACACTTGGGACTCAGAAAGTAAAAAATTATTTTCTTGGCTTCCTATAATTTTTTCAAAGTAGAATTGTGATGCCAGGTAGTTATCTGGGACAGGTGAGCCTGCCTTCTCTTCAACATAAGAAATTTGTAAAGTAGGATGAATACTTCCCCCCAAATGCTGGAAGGAAAACAAAATCACCTTTTGTAAAATGAACATACAGCCCCAAAAGTCATGACTAACAGCAACTGGCCTGTTCCTTTAATTTAACATGCACCTACTTTCTGCCATATATAATGATAGTGCCTTATGTTACAATAAACTGGACTGATATAACCCCCTACTTAGTGTATATAATCCAAGAGTGGAATTTATAGAAGCTTTTAAAAAAAAACTTCATAACAGTCACACACCCAAGTAATGCTATTTCGTGAGATATTAAATTTTCCATCAAAGCAGATATTTAACCTGAGGGTGAAGGTCATTTGGCAGGGATTATTTAGAAATTATAACTCGGCCCAATCTGAGCCTCTTAAATTAGACTGGCAGGTAGCCCAGAACAGTGCTGCTCTGAGTGTGGCCCAAACATCAGCAAACTTTTATTATCAGGCAGCAATGAGCTAAGTACAGAAATTGAGAAACACACACATGCAGAAATTGAGAATGTGTGCTTACAAACGTAGCAACTCAACTTGAAAAAAATTAATTTTATGTCTATTGAATCTAATGACAAAATGAGAGCTTATATTTTGCATGGCTTTTATTTTTCTAGTAATTGATAGTTAATATATTTTTCTAAAGTCACTATCCATGGTGGATTGGGCAATTTTTAAAAACTGGTCCTTCACCAAGATAGTTTGAAATGCACTCTAACAACAGGTTAAGGATTACCTGTCAGCTTGTTAAAATGCAACACTCAGGTCCCACCCCAGACTCTCTGAATCAGAATTAACATTTTAACGAGATCCTCAGGGGATTCTTTTGCACATTAAATCAACTGGCCTAGTTGATTTCTAAAGCCCGTTAGAACCCTGCGATTTTACAACTTACTTCAGATAGAGAATTGCAGAGCTGAGAAACCCTTGGAAAAGCTGAGAACCATGTAGAGGAAATCATGTGTCCAGGGTAACTGGTGATTTTTCAGAGCTAGCAATAGAACTCAGCTTTCCTTACAGCCAGGTCCATTTGCCCCTCTAGCGCCCTATGTCTCGCTCCTGTCCCACCCAATCCCACTCTGTGCCATCCCCTCAGTGCTGTCATGGTTCCTGAGATACTGATACAACAATTCATTCTTCTACCTTTTATACACTATGAACCTTGGGCCACAAAGATTTCAAGCATTTCCTTTATAATTGCCATTAACCCTTTCTTACCAAATCCTCCCACAAACTTATTCTCTGGCTGTTATATGCACATGCTGAGGCTTCAAAAGAAATAGGACTGATTTCTGGTTTCTAGGAAAAAAACAGAGATTGTCTTTGTTCCCATCAGTCCACTTGATACCATATGGCAAGATTTTCCAAGGAAGAGAAAATATCAAGGCTGCTTTAGAAAACTCATTATCATCCATCTGTGGCTGACAAACAAGAGAACGGGAATAATAGGCCATATTAATAAAAGTCTAACCCTCCAAATGAGACAAATGATGATCCCTTCCTTGTGGTTCTGTCAGGTTCAAGGCTTGAGGGGAGAGCTACAGCTGTCTTCAACTATCTGAGGCGCTTAAGAAGCAAATTTGTTCTAGATAGTCCCAAAGAACCAATGAATAGAAGCCACAGGGAGACAGACGTTGGCTTATAACAGGGATTACTTCCTGACAATCAGCTTTGCTCCAAGATAGAAGGAGCCACCTAATGAGCTCTCTGTCACTCCAGGGAGTTCAAATAGAAATTAGTCAATGAATTGGATGCTTAGGATAAATTCAAGAATTGGCTAGAGAAGTAAAGCTTAAGAACCTTTAGGGATCCTTCCAGTTCCAAGATTTTAGCATTCGAAGATTTTCAGAAAAAGGTGACTCTAAGCTCTCAGAAGAAACGATCAAGAGCTGGCCCTAACAGGAGAGTTGTTGGCTGGATGCAAGATGGACGAGGCTGTGACCATGGGAAAATGAAGTCTTCCCGGTGTTCTCTTTAGAGAAAGCAGGCTGTCCCAGGCGAGGTTTTTGGGTAGCCCCTCTAGGATGCCCAGATGAGGCTCCACCGTGGCTAGCCACTACACCCACTCTAAATTCCTGTTACTTTACACAAAGGACTCTACTACTTTTCAAAAAAAAAAAAGGCCAAGCAGCACCCTTTCTACATACCTCGCCTAACAGACGAGGGTGCAAAATTCTCCCCAAGGAGGCAGAAATACTTAGTGGTCAAGACCACGTTTTGTGGATCCAGATTGCCTGGGTTTTCATTCCCAATTGGGTCCAATTCTCAGTTTCCTCATCAGCTAAACTTATTTACACTTTTTGAGGCCACAAAGATTTCAAGCATTTCCTTTATAATTGCCATTAACCCTTTCTTACCAAATCCTCCCACAAACTTATTCTCTGGCTGTTATATGCACATGCTGAGGCTTCAAAAGAAATAGGACTGATTTCTGGTTTCTAGGAAAAAAACAGAGATTGTCTTTGTTCCCATCAGTCCACTTGATACCATATGGCAAGATTTTCCAAGGAAGAGAAAATATCAAGGCTGCTTTAGAAAACTCATTATCATCCATCTGTGGCTGACAAACAAGAGAACGGGAATAATAGGCCATATTAATAAAAGTCTAACCCTCCAAATGAGACAAATGATGATCCCTTCCTTGTGGTTCTGTCAGGTTCAAGGCTTGAGGGGAGAGCTACAGCTGTCTTCAACTATCTGAGGCGCTTAAGAAGCAAATTTGTTCTAGATAGTCCCAAAGAACCAATGAATAGAAGCCACAGGGAGACAGACGTTGGCTTATAACAGGGATTACTTCCTGACAATCAGCTTTGCTCCAAGATAGAAGGAGCCACCTAATGAGCTCTCTGTCACTCCAGGGAGTTCAAATAGAAATTAGTCAATGAATTGGATGCTTAGGATAAATTCAAGAATTGGCTAGAGAAGTAAAGCTTAAGAACCTTTAGGGATCCTTCCAGTTCCAAGATTTTAGCATTCGAAGATTTTCAGAAAAAGGTGACTCTAAGCTCTCAGAAGAAACGATCAAGAGCTGGCCCTAACAGGAGAGTTGTTGGCTGGATGCAAGATGGACGAGGCTGTGACCATGGGAAAATGAAGTCTTCCCGGTGTTCTCTTTAGAGAAAGCAGGCTGTCCCAGGCGAGGTTTTTGGGTAGCCCCTCTAGGATGCCCAGATGAGGCTCCACCGTGGCTAGCCACTACACCCACTCTAAATTCCTGTTACTTTACACAAAGGACTCTACTACTTTTCAAAAAAAAAAAAGGCCAAGCAGCACCCTTTCTACATACCTCGCCTAACAGACGAGGGTGCAAAATTCTCCCCAAGGAGGCAGAAATACTTAGTGGTCAAGACCACGTTTTGTGGATCCAGATTGCCTGGGTTTTCATTCCCAATTGGGTCATTTAATTGCTAAACGTCTCTGTGCCTCAGTTTCCTCATCAGTAAACTGAGGATAACAATAGTATCTGCTTCATACAGTTAATGTAAGAATAATACACAGTTAAGTCTCAGCCCAAGATCTGAAACATTGTAAGCACTAAACAATGTTAGCAATTGGTATTGCGGGTGTCATAATTACTATCACGGGTACAGCAGTGTTGCCAACTCAGAAAGCCCCCATCCAACAACCAGATGGCTCTCCACCGCAACCAGTGCAGAGGGGCTATACTACAAGAGCTTTAGCCAACTCTTGCATCCCTACAGACATCCAGAACCTGCTGACCCTCAGTAAATCATACCATGCACGCCAGGAACCAGCTCTTCACCATGCCCTCTGAAATCCGACAGCCACCCCTCCCCCAGTCCTCCTGCCTGCCTGTGCCACCCGCAGCCAGAGGAGCAGCAAACTGGAAAGCCAGGTCCAGACAAACCATCAGGTGTTTGTTCCTCCCAAGGACACAGCTGGACCTAATACCACGCCTGCCAGTTGGATGGGGTGGGCTATCTGAATCCCTGGCCTAGCCTATCAGCCTAACTACCTGGAATGGGGAGTGGGCAGGCAATGGAGCTTCGCACAGAGAAGCAAGGGAAACCTCCCAAGTTTGTGAGGGAACTCAGGCCCAGCCCTACAAGAAGCCTCTTAGAGGAAGGGGGGAGGTCTCCACCTTCTTTCAAAGGAAACAATTATTTACAACTTTCTACTCACTTGCATCGGGGGGAGGGAAGAGGGAGCTGGGGAAAGGGGCTACACCATATTCTCTGTATCATTTCCAGCAGCGAAAAGCAGCTGCAGAGAAAGAGTTAAAGGGGCAAGGAAGCTCCAGCCATTCCCCTGTCCCTGCGCCCAGGGCTGTCTGGGGGGTCATGACAGTGCTTTCTGCTCCGGTTAGGGACCATTGGGTGGCTTTCTGCAGCAGCTGCCGGCCCCCCCAAGCAATTTGCAAGGTCAGTGCTGACCTGCTTCTTCCAAAGAGGAACAAAACGATTCACTGACAATGAAGCAGATAGCGCAGACACCACATCGCAACCCCCCTTCCTCAAATCAGGTTTTCCCCCTGTGCCTCCCTGCCCAGATGCCGACTCTGGGCTTCCACCAGCCCCACTGGGAAACCCAGGATAGCATCACAGCTGCAGAGCATGTCTCGCCTCGCTGGCCAACCCAAGGAGACTCTCGGTACGGGGGAGAGATGCTATCGCTAAAGCAGACCTGAGCTGGGGGAGGGGGAAGGAGGGAAAGCTATGTTGCTTACCAAGCGCCACAGCCACTTCCCCGAAGCCGAGAGAAAGAAGGATGAATGAACTGAAACAAGTTGGAGGCTGAGCCCTCACAGAGCTCGGCTTCCTCTTCTCTTTCTCCGGGTCTCTCCCTGGTCCCTCTCTCCTCTGTCTCTCTGGTTTGCTCGCTAGCTTGCGCGCGCTCACGCTCTCCCTCCCTCCCTCTCTCCCCCTCCCTCCCTCTCTCCCCCTCCCTTCCCTCTTCCCCTCCCCCTTTGCTGGTTTTGGATTCACCACCGCCTGGTGCTGAGCACGCGGCTGTGCTGGGGCTCAAAATACAGCGCTGCAAAGGTTTGGATCTGTGGTGGTTTTAGGAAAGACTAAAGTAGTACTTTATTCTTTAAGGTATCCAGCAGAGAAACAGAGAGAAGCTCTGAGGGAAGAGGAAGAGCAAAGAGAGCAAAGGGAAATGAAAGGGAGCAAAAGGATAAGAGAGACTAGGAGGATAAAGGAAGTATGGATTACCATAGTGGATGTGGGATGCTCCCTAGCTAGCTGCTCCTAGACGGAAGGTAAGTGGTCTGTCTCCCTTACATCCCTATGGGCATGCCTTCGCCCAAGCTCCAAATAAAGGTTTGTTTGACAAATCTGTCTGTTCACAACATATCCCTGAGGACAATAATGAGCTTAAAAAAAAAAAAAAAATCAGACGTTGCCATTCCCACTCCACTAAGAAGAAAGGGTTCAGCCACATTGATCTGCCTATGACCCAACTGCCACCCCACCCCCCACCCAGTAGGAGTGTAGACCCTGTACAGAACTGTCGGCTGGAGCTCACTTCCCGGGCAAACAGACAAGCAGCAGACCACAGAGCTTTCCTTTCAAAAACCTCTAAGTGGAATATAGGTGTAGGTAAGTGGGTGAGCCTACATGTTAGTTTGCACAAGGAGGAAGAAGGGAGGGAAGGAGATTGATTAACTCAAAGTTTAAAAGAATTATCTTCCCATTGGGGGAAAAACACTGGGCAAAATATAGTAATAATGCAAGAGGGGGTAGAAAAAGACCTAGACTGAGAAAAAAATAAGGAAACTTTGAGTCCTGCCTCTGAAAATTACTCAGTTCTTAAAAGTCACTTCCTCAATCTGACCCTCATTATCCTCAGTGGCAAAATGAATGGTGATGGATGGACATGATCGGGCAAGGCCCTTCCACACCGAACAATCTAGGCTCAAAACAGGAGCATTCTAGGTGAAGGAGTTGACCTGTGAAGAATGAAACACAGGCCACCAAATTTAAAAGGTTTTCTAAAGGAGAGTTCCAAAATGAGACCCCAAATCACACTGACACGACATTCCCCTCTGAGCATTTCAGGGGCAATATGAGCATGAGCTGCTTCTATCAAAGCATTCAGCCCCTCTTACTGTGATTTTTCAACCGACTTAGAGAATCAAAACAATTTGGAATATCTGATCGAACACATGTTTTATTGTGTGTGTTAAATGTACTGGCCTCAATATCTATCTATCTGTCTGTCTATCGATATGGTGACTGCCACATAGGAGGCATTTAAAATCTGCCCCACAGTGTACTATTTCTATCTGAACCACTGTCCTGTTGGTTCCCGTCCTTCCAAAAAATTCCTAAAACTCTCTACTTCTGTTCATTGAGGCACATGTGCTCTACCCTGACTATATGCATATACCTGTATCCTGAATACAGAAAGAGATAGGGATCCATAGGCTCAGCCACTGAGCTTAAAGTACCCATAAAGGTAACCATCTCATTCATTTTTATGGCTGAGTAGTGTTCCATTGTGTGTGTGTGTGTGTGTGTGTGTGTGTCACATGTTCTTTATCAATTCCTCGCTTGATGAACATCCAAGTTGCTTCCATGTCCTGGTTGTTCAAATACTGTTGCAATGAACACCAGGGGGTGTGTATCTTTTTAACTGTGCAATTTGCTGAGAAGTAGCTGGACCTAGAAACTCTCATACAGAGTGAAGTAAGAAAGAGAAAAACAAATATCATATTAACACATATATGCGGAATCTAGAAAAATGGTACAGATGATTTCACAAAGCAGAAATAGACACAGAGACCTGGAGAACAAATGCACGGATGCTAAGTAGGAAGGGGAGCCTGCGAAGCCTAGCGAGCACAGGGCCTCTCGGCAGGGCTCTGTGGTGACCTAAATGGGAAGGAAATCCCAAAACAGGGGATACATGTGTACATAGAGCTGATTCACTTTGCTGTACACAGAAACTAACACAAAATTGTAAAGCAACTATATTCCAATATAAATTAATTTTAAAATGATAAGCATCTCATTTTCAGAAACAGAAACTGACCTACAGAAGAAATATCCCTCACAGAATGTCATTGTCAACCAGTGACAAAACCAAAACCAGCACCCAGACTGCTAACCCAGGTACAGCATTTTTCTCTACCAAGACAACATATAAGTTGTACATAAAGCAATTGTTTATGTGGACACATAACTATGCACACTTCTTCCTGCAGAGGTATGTATCTGGTGTGTGTATTTGATTGCATAAATCCTCATTGAATTTAGAGGACTAGCAGAGTGTCAAAAAAATATTACAAACCACCATAAGGTTGCTGTCTTATTTCATTTCATAGGGTTTCCATAAGAAAATACCATACATTTGATGGCTTAAAACAACAAAACTTTATTCTCTAACAATTATGGAGGTCAGAAATCTGACATTACAGTATTGGCAGGGCCACACTTTTCCTAGAGGCTCTAGAGAGGAATCCTCCCATGACTCTTCCAGCTTCTGATACCTCCTGAATTCCTTGACTTCTGGAAGCATTGCTCTACTCTCTGCCTCAGTCTTCACATTGTCTTCTCTGTGTCTCTGTGCAACCAAACGTCCCTATCTTTTTCCTTGTAAAGACACCAGTCGTAGGATTTAAGGCCAACCTTGAAGCTAGTATGACATCATCCTAAGAAATTTAGCTATTACGTCTATAGATTTCACTGATGACCGTTTGGTGATTTCCATTTGTAGTGTTATCTCTTTTGTTGTTGGAAAAGTATGTTTACTATGGCCAGTATGTTACATAAGCAGGGTGCCGATATACAGCCTTGACATACTCCTTTCCCAATTTGGAACCAGTCTGTTGTTCCATGTCCAGTTCTAACTGTTGCTTCCTGACCTGCATACAGGTTTCTCAAGAGGCAGGTCAGGTGGTCTGGTATTCCCATCTCTTTCAGAATTTTCCACAGTTTATTGTGATCCACACAGTCAAAGGCTTTGGCATAGTCAATAAAGCAGAAGTAGATGTTTTTCTGGAACTCTCTTGCTTTTTCAATGATCCAATGGATGTTGGCAATTTGATCTCTGGTTCCTCTGCCTTTTCTAAATCCAGCTTGAACATCTGAATGTTCTCAGCTTACATACTGTCGAAGCCTAGCTTGGAGGATTTTGAGCATTACTTTGCTAGCTTGTGAAATGAATGCAATTGTGTGGTAGTTGGGACATTCTTAGGCATTGCCCTTCTTTGGTATTAGNATAAAATTGACCTTTTCCAGTCCTGTGGCCCCTGCTGAGTTTTCCAAATTTGCTGGCATATTTGATTGCATAAATCCTCATTGAATTTAGAGGACTAGCAGAGTGTCAAAAATATTACAAACCACCATAAGGTTGCTGTCTTATTTCATTTCATAGGGTTTCCATAAGAAAATACCATACATTTGATGGCTTAAAACAACAAAACTTTATTCTCTAACAATTATGGAGGTCAGAAATCTGACATTACAGTATTGGCAGGGCCACACTTTTCCTAGAGGCTCTAGAGAGGAATCCTCCCATGACTCTTCCAGCTTCTGATACCTCCTGAATTCCTTGACTTCTGGAAGCATTGCTCTACTCTCTGCCTCAGTCTTCACATTGTCTTCTCTGTGTCTCTGTGCAACCAAACGTCCCTATCTTTTTCCTTGTAAAGACACCAGTCGTAGGATTTAAGGCCAACCTTGAAGCTAGTATGACATCATCCTAAGAAATTTAGCTATTACGTCTATAGATTTCACTGATGACCGTTTGGTGATTTCCATTTGTAGTGTTATCTCTTTTGTTGTTGGAAAAGTATGTTTACTATGGCCAGTATGTTACATAAGCAGGGTGCCGATATACAGCCTTGTCATACTCCTTTCCCCATTTTGAACCAGTCCATTGTTCCATGTTCAGTTCTTAACTGTTGCTTCCTGACCTGCATACAGGTTTCTCAGGAGACAGGTAAGGTGGTCTGGTATTCCTGTCTCTTTCAGAATTTTCCACAGTTTATTGTGATCCACATAGTCAAAGGCTTTAGTGTGGTCAATGAAGCAGAAGTGGATGTTTTTCTGGAATTCCTTTGCTTTTTCTATGATCCAATAGATGTTAGCAATTTGATCTCTGCTTCCTCTGCGTTTTCTAAATCCAGATTATACATCTGAATGTTCTCAGCTTACATACTGTCGAAGCCTAGCTTGGAGGATTTTGAGCATTACTTTGCTAGCTTGTGAAATGAATGCAATTGTGTGGTAGTTGGGACATTCTTAGGCATTGCCCTTCTTTGGTATTAGAATAAAAATTGACCTTTTCCAGTCCTGTGGCCACTGCTGAGTTTTCCAAATTTGCTGGCATATTTGAGTGCAGCACTTTAACAGCATCATCTTTTAATATTTGAAATAGCTCAGCTGGAATTCCATTACCTCCACTAGCTTTGTTCATAATGATGCTTCCTAAGGCTCACTTGTCTTCACATTCTGTGATGTCTGGCTCTCATCTCAAAAGGAAAGTAGTCTCACAATAAATACTGAAGAAAAATATCCTTCCCGCTTCCTATACCAGGGAGAGGGGCAAAGGAACCATGTTGACATACACCAGAATATAAGGCCTGCCATTAGGAGAAACTAGTTAACCAGAGCCTAGCCTTCTGGAGTATTACCAAAGCTTAATTGACCTGGAGAAAGATTCAACTTTACTCATTTCTAGTCTTCTGTGTGGAAAAATACAAATACTAAACTCCAACCCACTCTCGCCATCCAGATGCAATTAAGCAGGGTGAAAAATACGGAGAAACATTTTGTGAAGTTCACAGCATAGAGACATAAGTTTACTAAAGACCTAGACCTAATCATAGGAATGTATAATATTTCCTTCCCCCTCCTCATATCATGTGTAACAATCAAGAAAACATTGCAACACATGCCAAAAGGCAAAAAACACAATTTGAAGAGACAGAGCAAGCATTATAAACAGGTATGACAAAGATGTTAGAACTATCAGACCAGGAATTAAAAACAACTAAGATTAATATGTAAGAGCTCTCATGGATAAAATAGCATGCAACAGCACATGGACAATATAAGCAGAGAGACAGAAATCCTAAGAACCAAACACAAATGCTGGAGATCAAAAACATGGTAACAAAAGTGAAGAATGTCTCTGATGGCCTTATTAATAGACTAGACACAGCTAAGAAAAAAATATCAGAGTTAGAGGATCTATCAATACAAAACTTTGTGCAAAATCGAAAAGCCAAGACTGAAAGAAAAAATAGAATATCCAAGGATTTGAGACAACTACAAAAATTGTAACATATGCGTAACTGGAGTACCAGATGGAGAAAAAAGAAAGGAACAGAAGAAATATTTGAAGCAATAATGACCAATAATTTACCCCAAATATTGTCATTCTCTAAACCGCAGATTTGGGAGCTCACAGAACACCACACAAGAAAAATGCCAAAAAACTGTACCTAGGCATATCATTTTCAAAATACAGCAAATCAAAGATAAAGGAAAATCCTGTTTCAATTACCATAGCTTGTAGGATCGTTTGAAATCAGAAAGTGTGATAACTCTGACTTTGCTCTTCTTTCTCAGGATTGCTTTGCTGAATCAGAGACTTTGATGGCTCCATATGGATTTTAGATTTTTTTCTCCTATTTGTGAAATAACGACTATTGAGATTTTGATAAGGATTGCATTGAATTTATAGATTGTAATATGGATGTTTAAACAATATTAATTCTTCTGATGAGTTATCTTTCCATTTATTTATCTTCTTCAATTTCTTTTTGTTTTCTGTATATAAATCTTTCACCTCCTGGGTTAAATTTATTCCTAAGAATATTGTTTTTCATGCTATTGTGAGTGGGATTGTTTGCTAAATTACTTTTTCAGAGAGTTCATTTTTAAGATTCAGAAATGCAACTGATCTTTGTTGATTTTGTATTGTACAACTTTGCTTAATTCATTATTCTAATATTTTTTGTGAAAAGTTCAGCATTTTGTATACATAAGACTATGCCATCTGCAAACAGAGAAAATTTAACTTCTTTGTTTACTTAGATGCTTTTTTTTGTCTCACCTAGTTGCTCTGGATAGGACTTCCAATACTATATGGAAAATAGAGTAGCCACGCTTATTCCAGTCTTAGGGAAAAAGATTTCAACCTTTCATCATTGAGTATTACGTTAGCTGTGGGCCTCTCATACATGGATTTTATTATGTTGAGGCACATTGGAAAAGACCCTGATGCTAGGAAAGATTGAAGCCAAAAGGAGAAGTGGGGCAGAAAGGATAAGGTTTGGTAGCATGAATTTGAGCAAACTCTGGGAGACAGTGGAGGACAGAGGACCCTGGCATGTTATAGTCCATGGGCTTGCAAAAAGCTGAACACAGCTTAGTGACTTAACAACAGCAGCAGCCCTTCTATACCCAATTTGCTGAGAATTTGTATCGTGAAATGATATTGGAGTGNTTTTCTGCATTTGTTGAGATAAACCAGATTTGGGAGCTCACAGAACACCACACAAGAAAAATGCCAAAAACTGTACCTAGGCATATCATTTTCAAAATACAGCAAATCAAAGATAAAGGAAAATCCTGTTTCAATTACCATAGCTTGTAGGATCGTTTGAAATCAGAAAGTGTGATAACTCTGACTTTGCTCTTCTTTCTCAGGATTGCTTTGCTGAATCAGAGACTTTGATGGCTCCATATGGATTTTAGATTTTTTTCTCCTATTTGTGAAATAACGACTATTGAGATTTTGATAAGGATTGCATTGAATTTATAGATTGTAATATGGATGTTTAAACAATATTAATTCTTCTGATGAGTTATCTTTCCATTTATTTATCTTCTTCAATTTCTTTTTGTTTTCTGTATATAAATCTTTCACCTCCTGGGTTAAATTTATTCCTAAGAATATTGTTTTTCATGCTATTGTGAGTGGGATTGTTTGCTAAATTACTTTTTCAGAGAGTTCATTTTTAAGATTCAGAAATGCAACTGATCTTTGTTGATTTTGTATTGTACAACTTTGCTTAATTCATTATTCTAATATTTTTTGTGAAAAGTTCAGCATTTTGTATACATAAGACTATGCCATCTGCAAACAGAGAAAATTTAACTTCTTTGTTTACTTAGATGCTTTTTTTTGTCTCACCTAGTTGCTCTGGATAGGACTTCCAATACTATATGGAAAATAGAGTAGCCACGCTTATTCCAGTCTTAGGGAAAAAGATTTCAACCTTTCATCATTGAGTATTACGTTAGCTGTGGGCCTCTCATACATGGATTTTATTATGTTGAGGCACATTGGAAAAGACCCTGATGCTAGGAAAGATTGAAGCCAAAAGGAGAAGTGGGGCAGAAAGGATAAGGTTTGGTAGCATGAATTTGAGCAAACTCTGGGAGACAGTGGAGGACAGAGGACCCTGGCATGTTATAGTCCATGGGCTTGCAAAAAGCTGAACACAGCTTAGTGACTTAACAACAGCAGCAGCCCTTCTATACCCAATTTGCTGAGAATTTGTATCGTGAAATGATATTGGAGTGCTTTTTCTGCATTTGTTGAGATAATCACATGGTTTTTATTCTTCATTGTATTGATGCAGTTATCACATTTTTTATGTAAATGTAATAAACTACATACATGCGCTCATTAGCAAATATGTCACCACCACTTATATTTAGGTGAGATTAATCGTTAATGATCATAAGTGAGGCTTCATCTTCCAAATAGTCTTCATGATAGTTTGAATTCTAGGGACAAAATTTTTATCAGAGCTCATGAAATCATCATTATTTTCATCACATAATATAATCAATAAAAGTTAGATGTATCATCTTTCCTTTTCTTTTATTTATTTATTTATTTATTTTTTAAACCTTTATTTTACTTTTAACTTTTACAGAGTTTTGTTGTTCACAGACATGCATGTTCCCAGATCAGTCACATGTATATCCCCCCTTCCCACCCCTCCCGACCATCACACAGCACCCCTGAAGGGCCCCCTTTTCTCACAGAGCAATGACTATAGATATTTTCTTCACTTATGATAGTACAGGCCTTCATGCTACTTCCTTTACACCTCCCACCCTCTGTTCCTTCCCCACAATGTCCATATGTCCACTGTCCACAGATGTCTTTCCATCGCTTCACTGTGTGCGCCATCATCACCATCCTACTAGATTCCATATGTATGTGTTAATATACTGTATTTGTCCTTCTCTTTCTGACTGACTTCACTTTTTATGATAGGTTCTAGATCCAGCCACCTCATTATGGCTGATTCTTCTACATTTATCTTTACAGCTGTGTAGTATTCCATTGTATATATGTACCAGTGCTTCTGGATCCATTCATTCGTCAATGGGCATCTAGGTTGCGTCCATGTTCTAGCTATTATATAGAGAGCTGCAATGAACAATGGGGTACAGGTGCTTCTTTCAGATTTGATTTCATCAGGGTATAAGCCTAAGAGTGGGATTTCTCGGTTGTATGGTGCTTCTATTTTTAGTTTTTTAAGAAATCTCCAGACTGTCTTCCATAGCGGCTGTATCAATCTACATTCCCACCAGCAATGCAAGAGGGTTCCCTTTTCTCCGCACCCTCTCCAGCATTTATTGTCTGTCGATTTGTGAATGATGGCCATTCTGACGGGTGTGAGGTGATATCTCATTGTAGTTTTGATTTGCATTTCCCTAATTATAAGTGAAGTTGAGCATCGTTTCATGTGCTTTGGGGCCATCTGTATGTCATCGTTGGAGAGGTGTCTGTTTAGGTCCTTTACCCATTTTTTGATTGGGTTGTTCGTGTTTCCGGTGCTGAGTTGTCTGAGTTGCTTGTAGATTTTGGAGATTAATTCTTTGTCTGTTGTTTCATTCGCTGTGATTTTCTCCCATTCTGTGGGCTGTCTGTTCACTTTTTTGCAATTGCTTTTGCTGTACAAAAGCTTTTAAGTTTCATGAGGTCCCACATGTTCATTTGTCTTTTGAGTTCTGCTATTCTAGTAGGTGGGTCAGAGAAGATCTTGCTTTGATTGATGTCCTTGAGGGTTTTGCCTATATTCTCCTCTAAGAGTTTGATGGTTTCTGGTCTTACATTTAGGTCTTTAATCCATTTTGAGTTGATCTTTGTGCATGGTGTCAGGGAATGTTCCAACTTCATTTTTTTGCATGTAGCTGTCCAATTTTCCCAGCACCACTTGCCGAAGAGGCTGTCTTTGTCCCATTTTACATGTTCGCCTCCTTTGTCAAAAATAAGGTACCCATAGGTGTGTGGGTTTATCTCTGGGTTCTCTATCTTGTTCCGTTGGTCAATATTTCTCTTTTTGTGCCAGTACCATACTGTCTTGATGACTGTTGCTTTGTAGTAGAGTCTGAAGTTGGGGAGGCTGATCCCTCCAGCTCCATTCTTCGTCCTCAGGATTGCTTTGGCTATTCGAGGTCTTTTGTGTTTCCATATGAACCGTTTTATTCTTTGGTCTAGTTCTGTGAAGAATGTCATTGGTAGTTTGCTAGGGATTGCATTGAATCTATAGATGACATTTGGTAGTATGGTCATTTTCACAATATTGATTCTTCCTACCCAGGAACATGGAATATGCCTCCATCTGTTTAAGTCTTCTTTAATGTCTCTCATGAGTGTCTTGAAATTTTCTGTGTACAGTTCTTTTGTTTCTTTGGGTAGGTTTATTCCTAGATATTTGATTCTTTTTGGTTGTGACGGTGAAGGAGATTGCCTCTTTGATTTCATTTTCTGATTTTTCATTGTTTGTGTATAGGAATGCCAGTGATTTCTGTGTGTTGATTTTGTATCCTGCGACTTTGCTGAATTCGCTGATTAACTCTAGTAGTTTTGTAATGGTATCTTTGGGATTTTCTATGTATAGTATCATGTCATCTGCAAAAAGAGATAGTTTGACTATCTTTCCTTTTTGGTTTTAGATTAATTCCTGTTGTTTCATTCTGTGGGCTGTCTGTTCACTTTTTTGCAATTGCTTTTGCTGTACAAAAGCTTTTAAGTTTCATGAGGTCCCACATGTTCATTTGTCTTTTGAGTTCTGCTATTCTAGTAGGTGGGTCAGAGAAGATCTTGCTTTGATTGATGTCCTTGAGGGTTTTGCCTATATTCTCCTCTAAGAGTTTGATGGTTTCTGGTCTTACATTTAGGTCTTTAATCCATTTTGAGTTGATCTTTGTGCATGGTGTCAGGGAATGTTCCAACTTCATTTTTTTGCATGTAGCTGTCCAATTTTCCCAGCACCACTTGCCGAAGAGGCTGTCTTTGTCCCCTTTTACATGTTCGCCTCCTTTGTCAAAAATAAGGTACCCATAGGTGTGTGGGTTTATCTCTGGGTTCTCTATCTTGTTCCGTTGGTCAATATTTCTCTTTTTGTGCCAGTACCATACTGTCTTGATGACTGTTGCTTTGTAGTAGAGTCTGAAGTTGGGGAGGCTGATCCCTCCAGCTCCATTCTTCGTCCTCAGGATTGCTTTGGCTATTCGAGGTCTTTTGTGTTTCCATATGAACCGTTTTATTCTTTGGTCTAGTTCTGTGAAGAATGTCATTGGTAGTTTGCTAGGGATTGCATTGAATCTATAGATGACATTTGGTAGTATGGTCATTTTCACAATATTGATTCTTCCTACCCAGGAACATGGAATATGCCTCCATCTGTTTAAGTCTTCTTTAATGTCTCTCATGAGTGTCTTGAAATTTTCTGTGTACAGTTCTTTTGTTTCTTTGGGTAGGTTTATTCCTAGATATTTGATTCTTTTTGGTTGTGACGGTGAAGGAGATTGCCTCTTTGATTTCATTTTCTGATTTTTCATTGTTTGTGTATAGGAATGCCAGTGATTTCTGTGTGTTGATTTTGTATCCTGCGACTTTGCTGAATTCGCTGATTAACTCTAGTAGTTTTGTAATGGTATCTTTGGGATTTTCTATGTATAGTATCATGTCATCTGCAAAAAGAGATAGTTTGACTTCTTCCTTTCCAATCTGGATTCCTTTGATTTCCTTCTCTTCTCTTGTTGCTGTTGCTAGAACTTCCAGGACTATGTTGAATAAGAGTGGTGAAAGTGAACACCCTGGTCTTGTTCCTGATCTTAGAGGAAATGCTTTGAGTTTTTCACCATTAACAATAATGTTCGCTGTGGGCTTCTCATAGATGGCTTTCACTATGTTGAGATAGGTTCCTTCTATGCCCATTTTTTGAAGAGTTTTTATCATAAATGGATGTTGTACTTTGTCAAAGGCTTTTTCTGCATCTATTGAGATGATCATGTGATTTTTGTCTCTCAATTTGTTGATATGGTGTATCACATTGATTGATTGGCAAATATTGAAGAATCCTTGCATGCCTGGGATGAACCCAACTTGATCATGATGTATATCACATTTATTGATTCACATATATTGAGTCACCATTGCCTCCCAGGGATAAGTCCAACTTGGTCATGGTGTATGATCCTTTTCACGTGCTGCTGAATTCAGCTTGTTAGTGTTTTGTTGGAATATTTGCATTTATATTCATCACAGATATCAGTCTATAGTTTGCTTTTCTTGAAGTCTACTTTTCTGCCAGTGGTATCATGGTATTACTGGCCTAAAAATAACTTTGGTGTGTTCCTTCCTCTTCAGTTTTTTAGAAGAATTTTAGAAGGATTGGCCTTAATCCTTCTTTACATATTTGTTAGAATTCAGTGAATTAATTTTTCAGTCTCCTACTTATGATTTTTCTATTCAGATTTTGTTTCTTCATGAGTCAGTCTTAGTAGGCTGTATATTTCTAGGAATTTATCCATTTCTGTCATGTTACTGAATTTGTTGTTATCTAATTATTAATAGCAATATATTTGTGTAGTCCTTTGTATTTTTGTAGTATCAGTCATAATGTTTACTATCTCCTTTTTCATTTCTGATTGTGTTTGAGTTTCCTCACCCCGCTATTTAATCTAGATAAATATTTGTCAATGTTGTTTATCTTTTCAAAAAACTAACTCTTGGTTTTCATCATCTTTTTCTATTGTTTTTCTAGTTTTCATTGTTTTTATCTCTGATCTAATTTTTATATCCTTTTTATATATCCTCCTTTATGGTTAGTTTGTTCTTTTTCTAGTTCTTTGAAGTGTACAATTAGGTTATCTATTTGATATCTCTTTTTCTTAATGTAGGTGTTTATCACTACAAACTTTTCCTCTTACAACTGCCTTTGCTACATCCCTATATGTTTTGGTATGTTGTGTTGCAATTTTCTTTTGTCTTTAGATGCTTTCTGGTTTTCCTCTTGATTTCTTCTTTGACCTATTGGCTTTTCAAAATTGCATTGTTAATTTTCCCTGCATTTGTCAGCTTTCCAGTTTTCTTGCTATTATTGATTTCCAATTTTGTACTATTGTGGCCATAAACAGTCATCTTAAATTTGTTGAGACTTGCTTTGTAGTGTATCATATGCTCTATATTGGAGAATGTTCCATAGGCACTTGAAAAGAATGAACATTCTGCTGCTGTTGGGTGCAATATTCTAGATATGTTTGTTAGGTTCATTTGTTCTATAGTATAATTCATGTCTGCTATTTCCTTATTGATTTTCTGTCAGGATGATCTGTTCAATGTTGAAAGTGGCATATTGAAGTCCTGTTATATTCTTGCTATTTATACCTTTGGTTCTGTTAATATTTGTTTTAAATATTTAAGCACTCCAATGTTTGGTACAGTGAGTCCCCTACATACAAATGAGTTCCATTCTGAAAGCATGTTCATAAGACAAATTTGTTCATAAGTCCAACATAGTTAGCCTAAGTACCCAACTAACATAATCGGCTATAGAATCCTATACTGTAATAGGTTTATAATATTTTTCACACAAATAGAACATAAAATAATACAAAAAAATAAAGAAAATGTTTTTAATCTTACACTATAGTACCTTAAAAAGTACAGTAGTACAGTATAACAGCTGTCATACAGGGGCTAGCATCAAGTGAAGAAGCAAGAATAGCTACCAACTGGAGGAGGAAGAAGAGATGGGAGACAGTAGAGCTGAAGGGTCATCAACAATAGGAGATGGAGGGCAAGTGGTCATTTCACTCCTGCTTAACATTGATGGCACAGGTTCTGGTTCCTTGCTGGATTAAATTTTGTCTACCCTCTTGAAAGAATGATCCAGTGATGTCTAGCTAGTAGCTCTTTTTTGCATTCTGAAATTTGCACCGGATTGCATTCTGAATGGCTGCTGCAAGCTTCATACACCATTCAATGCTCAGGCCTTATGCCTCAAAAACTAGCAGTGCTTCCTCAAATGAAGAAAATTCCTTGCTATTTCCTATGTCGTGAATCTCTTCAGTTTTTCAGTTACCTCTTCTTCCACTTCTCTCTCTTTGTCCTTTCCCTGTGCCTCCAATTCCATCATTATTGCTTAGCTCTTCTCAGTGGTACCAGCTACATCACTGCTGCTTTTACACTTGCTTCCAGTCATTCTGGGCTTGAAATAAAGCTACTGTACTACTGTACCCTAT
This sequence comes from Tragulus kanchil, assembly GCA_022376925.1. Classification (NCBI taxonomy): domain Eukaryota; kingdom Metazoa; phylum Chordata; class Mammalia; order Artiodactyla; family Tragulidae; genus Tragulus; species Tragulus kanchil. Next base: position 2,742,052 of record JAIOJX010000001.1, on the reverse strand, counting down.
ACAGGACTGTACACCAAATTACACAAAAGCACAACCACTTGTAGAGGATGCACACACATGACAATGTATGCCAGACACATGAACTAATTTATGTAACTGGACATCCAAACATGCTTGCATCTTTGAAAGTTTGCAACATGAATATTCATATATACAGACTTACTGTACATATACACTTATAACTGTTATATCCTTTTCATGAATATACCTTTTCATCACTATATAGTGACTTTTGTCTTTTGTGACCAATTTTGTCAGAAAGTCTATTTTATCTGATAAATATAGCCACTGCTGCTCTCTTTTGGTTACTATTTCCATGACTACCTATCTGTTTCTGTCCTTTCACTTTGAGCCTGTATGTATCCTTAATGCTTAAGTGAATCTCTTATAGGTGGTATAGAGTTGAGTCTTGGAATTTTTTTCCATTCAGTAACTCTGTGTCCTTGACTTGAGAATTTAGCCCATTTGTGTTTAAAGTAATTATTGATATGTAAGATCTTAATACTGCCACCTTCATAATGGATTTCTGGCTAGTTCCGTTATTCCATTCTTCATCTCTAACTATCTTTCTTTATGACTTGCTGATTTATGTAGTGGTATGCTTTGATTCCTTTCTCTTTATCTCTTGTGTATCTTCTGTGGATTTTCATTTTGTGGTTACCATGAGGCTTATATAAAATGGATTATGGTTATAATAGTCTGTCTTAATCCAATAACAACTAACTTAACTTTTCTTGCTTATAAAACTCCAGCCTTTTTATCTACCACACAGATTTTATATTATTGATGTCACAATTTACATTTTTGACATTGCACATCTATTAAACAATTACTGCAGTTATCTTTATTTGTGATATTTTTAGCATTTATACTAGAGTTTAAAGTGGTTTATAATTAAGAAAAACAGCAAAATACTTCAGCAGACACTGCACAAAAGAAGATCCACAAAGACATACAGATGACCAATGGGTGCTGAAAAAGTTGCATTATTAGTCATTATGGAAAGTCAAATGAACACTATGTCACGTATCACTACAAATTCACTAGAATAGATAAAAGATTAATCTGTATTCACTGTTGTCAAGAATGTGAAATAAAACTCTCACACATGGAACCACTTTAAGAAACTGTTTGTCAGTTTCTCATAGAATTAACATGCAACTATACTACAATCAAGCAATTCTACTCAAAGGTATATAACCAATAGAAAGGAAATCATATGTTCACAAAAAAGTTATACAAGACAATTCATAGCATCTTTATTCATAATAGCTAAAAAAATGGGGGGAAAGCAAAGTCCATTGCAATAACCAGATAAACAAACTGTGGTACACTCATACACTGGGGTTCTAGTCAGTATTTAAAAAGACAAACTATTGATAAATACAACAGCCTGCATAATCTCAAAAACATGATGCTGTGCAAAGACGTGAGATAAAAGAAGAGTACACAGTGGATTATTGTATTTATTTGAAGTGCAGAAATAGGTACAACTAATCTACAATAAGAAAAGTTAAAATAGTCATTTAGATATGGAGACAGTAACTGGTGGGGGCACAAGGAAATTTCCAGGGATCATAGAATGTTCCTTATCTCAGTCTAGGTGATAGTTACATGAATGTATCTTTTTGGCAAAATTCATCTTTTTGTTTATAAAAGGTGTGTGATTTTCACTATATGCATATTACAGGAAAGCACTGTAGAAGACAAAACCAAAAGGATCACCTAAATATTGCTGCAACTATGAAGAAAATGCAAAACCAAAATTCTTCCTCAGAGAAATCTAGGCCAAAATGACTTTGCTGCTATTTCTACCAATTATTTAGAAAGAAGTAACTACAGTCATAAAAACTGTCCTATAGAATAGATAACAGTGCAACATTCCCAAAATCATTTTGTGAGGCTCACATAACCTTGAGATCAAACCTGACAAGGACTGAATGAGCAAACAAAATTACAGGCCATTCTGATTCATGGTCATGAATGAAAACATCCCTAAAAATGTTCATAAATCATATCCAACAATATACAAACTGTAATACATCATGGCCTAGTTGGGCTTATCCCAGAAATGCAATTCTGGTTAAATAAATTTAAATGTAATTCACCACATTAACATTACAGAGAACAGTATTTTAATTATGCAAACAGACATGTGAAAAAAGGCAGTTGATAAAATTAGATATCCATTATTTCCCCTAAAAAATAGCAAGCAATGAATATAAGAGAACTTCCTGAATATGATACAATGTATCCAGAAACATACTTACTGAAACATCACACTTATTTATAGCATATTAAAATACTTTTCTTTGAGATTAGAAATATAAAAAGATGGCTACAATTATCACTACTGTTTAGCATTATAGTGGAAGTAATTGTGAGTTCAGTGTACTAAGAATACGACAAAATATAAAAGCAGAAACATAGGAAAAGTATAAAATTGTTCTTATTCACAGATTATATTATTAATTACATGAAAAAATCCAAACATATATGAATAAGCTATTACATTTAAGTAAGGACTTCAGTAAAATTATTGGATACAAAAGTAACATACCAAAATCAATTTTCTTAAATAAACAAAAAAGGTTTAAGTCACTAAAAATCCCAGTCGTAACAGCATCAAGAATATCTGTTTGGATTGCTTCTGAATAGAAGGTCATGAGATATGACAATCTTTTACAAGTAGAAAAAACTGGAAATTTTATTTTTTTCTTGAGATAAAATTGGTATATTACATGGTGTAAATTCCATATATATCACATTTTAATTTGATATCTATAAACTCTACAAAGTGGTCACCCCCAAAAGTCTACCTAGTATTCCGCAACATACAATTGACCCCCTTGCCCATTTGGCACAGCCCCCAGACCCTCCTTTCTAACAATCACCTATCTGCTCTCTTTATCTATGAGTTAGTTTTTGCTTTATTTGATCATCTTTTTGTTTGCTTATTTGTTTTAGATTCCACATGTGAGTGAAATCATCTAGTATTTGTCTTTCTTTGACTTATTTCACTTATTTCAGTAGAATACAAAAGTAATCATTTTAAAGGTACCTAATAATAATGGAAACAACAAGGATTAAATGACAATTCAAGGAAGGGAATACTTTTCCATCTGAATTGACAACTCCAATTGTTTTTTCCCTCTGAAATATGTACCAATTCTAATAACAGGCTCTGGATCAGGCTAACCTAGAAAAAAAGCCTCTACTGAGAGAAAGAAAAACCAACAAAGTTTCAGTAGTTTGACAGGACTGGTTGAAAAACTGAGAGGTTGATGAGACAGACGCTCAGCAGATTTACCCTTTCAGACATTTGCTGATTTTTGGTATTGCACAAAAATACAGCGAGCTAGGTCAAATACTTCTAAAAGGTGAAGTGAAACCTCCAGCAACCACCCAGTTCTTAGGAAACAGACGTGCTAGAATTTGAAGTTATAGAAGGCTGCAAACTGTAAATGACAGATCTTTATTTTCAAAGTCTTTCAGGCATTAAAAGATACAAGTCCATCAATGTTTTACATCCTACAGAGGAAGAGCAAACCACAGTAGCCTGTTTTACTAAGGCTGCACTGCAACCCTAGCTCAGCTCAATATCTAATTAGATTGAGAAAAGTATACCCTTACCTTATCTGCCTAAAAGGAGAAAGTTGGAAGTTTCTCTAGTGTATCTAAAAATACTACGGTTTTTCTATATGTTATGCATGTCATGCAATAAAAAATTACTAGAATAACTACATAACTATCCGAATGGCCAAAATTCAGAAAACTGACAGCACCAAATGCTGGTGAGGACATAGAGCACAGGAATTGTCACTCATTTCTGATGGGGATGCACAAGGGTATGACCACTTTGGAAGGCAGTTTGGAGAGTTCTTACAAAACTAAACATATTCCTATCATGTATCCTCCTTGTTATCTACCCAAAGGAACTGAAAACGTATTTCCACACAAAAAATTACACACAGATGTTTATAACCACTTTATTCATAATTTCCAAAACCTGGAAACAACCAACATGTCCCTCAGTTGGTAAAGAGATAAATAAACTATGGTATATTCAGCTGATGGAATATTCTTCAGCACTGAAAAGAAATGGGCTATTGAGCCATGAGAAGACATGGAAGAAACTTCAATACATATTACTAAGTGGAAGACGGAAATCTGAAAAGGGTATATACTGTATTATACCAACTATTGACAATCTAGAAGTGGCAACACTATATAGACATTACAAAGATCAGTAGTTGGCAGGAGATATGGGGAAGAAGGGATGAATAGACAGAGACAAAGGATTTTTAGGGCAGTGAAACTATTCTGTACGATCATGTATGTACATGCTACAAGTCCCCTACATACAAACCTTCAAGTCTTAAATTTTCAGGTCAGGTTTGAGTGAAATTGTAGCTTGCCCTCCATCTCCTACTGCTGAGGATCCTTCAGCTCTACCATCCCCTATCTCGCCTCCCCACTCCAGTCAGTAATTTTCTTCTTGCCAGTCCCTGGACTTCTAAAGGTGAAGTGAAACCTCCAGCAACCACCCAGTTCTTAGGAAACAGACGTGCTAGAATTTGAAGTTATAGAAGGCTGCAAACTGTAAATGACAGATCTTTATTTTCAAAGTCTTTCAGGCATTAAAAGATACAAGTCCATCAATGTTTTACATCCTACAGAGGAAGAGCAAACCACAGTAGCCTGTTTTACTAAGGCTGCACTGCAACCCTAGCTCAGCTCAATATCTAATTAGATTGAGAAAAGTATACCCTTACCTTATCTGCCTAAAAGGAGAAAGTTGGAAGTTTCTCTAGTGTATCTAAAAATACTACGGTTTTTCTATATGTTATGCATGTCATGCAATAAAAAATTACTAGAATAACTACATAACTATCCGAATGGCCAAAATTCAGAAAACTGACAGCACCAAATGCTGGTGAGGACATAGAGCACAGGAATTGTCACTCATTTCTGATGGGGATGCACAAGGGTATGACCACTTTGGAAGGCAGTTTGGAGAGTTCTTACAAAACTAAACATATTCCTATCATGTATCCTCCTTGTTATCTACCCAAAGGAACTGAAAACGTATTTCCACACAAAAAATTACACACAGATGTTTATAACCACTTTATTCATAATTTCCAAAACCTGGAAACAACCAACATGTCCCTCAGTTGGTAAAGAGATAAATAAACTATGGTATATTCAGCTGATGGAATATTCTTCAGCACTGAAAAGAAATGGGCTATTGAGCCATGAGAAGACATGGAAGAAACTTCAATACATATTACTAAGTGGAAGACGGAAATCTGAAAAGGGTATATACTGTATTATACCAACTATTGACAATCTAGAAGTGGCAACACTATATAGACATTACAAAGATCAGTAGTTGGCAGGAGATATGGGGAAGAAGGGATGAATAGACAGAGACAAAGGATTTTTAGGGCAGTGAAACTATTCTGTACGATCATGTATGTACATGCTACAAGTCCCCTACATACAAACCTTCAAGTCTTAAATTTTCAGGTCAGGTTTGAGTGAAATTGTAGCTTGCCCTCCATCTCCTACTGCTGAGGATCCTTCAGCTCTACCATCCCCTATCTCGCCTCCCCACTCCAGTCAGTAATTCTTCTTGCCAGTTCACTAGATGCCAGTCCCTGGATGCCAGCTGCTGCACTATACCACTGTACTTTTCAAGGTACTGTGCAGAAAACTAAACAAATGCTTTCTTTATTTTTTGCACTTTTAATGTATTGTTTTTATTGCTGTTGTTTAGTCACTATGTCACTACAGCCCACCAGGCCCCTCTGTCCATGCGATTTCCCAGACAAGAATACTGGAGTCGGTTGCCATTTCCTTTTCCAGGGCATCTTCCTGAGACAGGATTGAATCTCTGTTTCCTGCATTGGCAGGCAGATTCTTTACCACTGAGCCAGCAGGGAAGCCCTTTTTTAATGTATTATTTATGTGAAAAGTGGGCTTCCCTGCTGGCTTAGGTGGTAAAGGTGCAATGCAGGAGACCCAGGTTCAATCCCTGGGTCAGAAAAATACACTGCAGAAGGGAATGGCTATGGACTGCAGTATTTATGCCTGGAGAATTCCATGGACAGAGGAGTTTGGTGGGTGGTAGTCCTTGGGGTCACAAAGAGTAATACATGACTGAGCGATTTTTCACTTTTTTCTTACATGAAAAGTACTACACCCTATACAATACAGTACTCCATAGCCCATTGTGTTAGTTGGGTACCTACACTAACTTTGTTGGTTTGTTGTTGTTGTTCAGTCACTAAGTTGTGTCCAACTTTTTTGGACTTACAAACAAATTAGACCTACGAACACAGTGTTCGAAGAATGGAGCTCATTTGTATGTAGGGGGCTTACCCGTGTTATACATTTGTCCACAGAATATACTGCACCAAGAATGAACCCTAATGTAAACAATAGACTTTGGATGATGATTATATATTAATGTAGGCTCATCAACTGTAACAAATGCTCCCCTCTAGTGAGGCATGTTGATACCATGAGAGGCTATACATAACTGGGAGCAGAATGTATATGGGAAATCTCAGTACCTCCTCTACTCAATTTTACTGTGAACTTGTAGCTCAGCTGGTCAAGAATTTGCCTGCAGATGGGGGGGAAGGGGAGATATACATATGACTAATCTGGGAACATACATATCTGTAAACAACAAAACTCTGTAAAAGTTAAAAGCAAAATAAAGGTTTAAAAAAAAAAAAGAATTTGCCTGCAATGTAGGAGACCCCAGTTCAATTCATGGGTCAGGAAGATCCCTTGGGGAAGGAATAGGCATTCTCTCCAGGATTGTTGGGTTTCCCTGGTGGCTCAGATGATAAAGAATCTGCCTGCAATGTGGGAGACCTGAGTCCAATCCCCTGGTTGGGAAAATCCCCTGGAGAAGGAAAAGGCTAACTACTCCAATATTCTTGCCTGGAGAATTCCATGGCTCGTCCATGGGTTGCAAAGAGTCAGACACGACTGAGAAACTTCACTTTTTAAAACTGCTCTAAAATAATAAAACATATTTAAAAACAATAAGAAAATAAAAATACTAGATATTCAAAGAGTTAAGGTGATATTGAATATTACCTCAAGAGAAAATATAAAGGAGACACAGAAAGACAGATGATCTGGATATTGAAATCATCAGAAGATTAGTTCAAAATTAGCTGTAATTGACATTTCAAGAGAAATAGATAAGAAAAAAAGATGAAAAAAATCAAGAACTCGATAGAGAATTTTAATTAATAAAGATAAGAATCAATTGGATATCCTAGAAGGGAATATCTCAGAATTCAATGCATAGGTTTAATAGGATAATGAATACAAAAGAACAGGATTGTATAACTCTAGACTAAATAATCAGAAAATACTGAAACTGAAGCACAAAAATGAATTGGAAAAAAAAAGAATAATAAACATGTAAGCCACCATCAAAATCTAACATACATGTAAATGACAAAAGAGAAGGAATGGGGTAGAAGCAACATTCCAACAGACAATACCCAAAAAGTTTACAAAACCAATGAAAGACAGAAACTCACAAAATCAAGAACCTCAGGAGACCATAGGCAGGATAAATAAAGAGAAAACCACGTGTGCACACATCACAGTCAAGGTGCTGAAAACCAAAGTTGCAGAGAAAATTTTTAAGCAGCAGAAGAGTAAAAGACACCACATTCAAGGGAACAATATTGAAATTAAGGTAGACTTCTCAAGAAAAGCAACACAAGTCAGAAGGCAATGTTATGGCATTTTTAAAGTGCTGAAGTAAAAATAACAAACAGAACTACCAACATAAAATTATATATCCAAGGAAAATATTTTTCAACAATGAGGGTGAAATAAAGAGGCTTTCAGATAAACAAAGACTGAAGGAATTCCTCACAAGCAGACCAGTAGTATAAGTGGGGGAAAAAGCAAAGAAAATTATTCAGACAAAAGGAAAATGATTCCAGACAGAAATATGGTAAATATAAATTAACAGTTATGATAATTGGATTATTCTGTAAAGTTTAAATATGAAAAGCTAAAATGCTTGACAAAAATAATGCAAAAGATGACAAATGAGTGGAGCTCAGAGGTTCTAGCAACATCACAGATGCTGTACAGATAATTGCTATTACACAGGGATAAATCGTAATTACTGAAAGAAGAAACTATAACTGAGAAGAAGGTACAACTGAGAAGTTATTAGGGGGAAATATACAAAATAAAAGTTGATTTAAAAATACTGATTAATGTAAAAGAAGGCAAGAATGAATGAAGGGAAAAAGAAATCTAAAAATGAGTCAAATAGAAAATGTATCAATAGATGATAGATATACTCTAAACCAAATTATATGAACAATTAAATATAAATAGACCAAATAGTCCCAAGTAAAACAATAAGACTGTCAGACTGGATTTAAGAAAACCAAAAACATGCAACTTGAAAGACGTGAACTGTTAAGAAGCAAAAAAAAGAAAATGTAAAATGAAAACAAAAAAGATATACCATTAACTAATTGACCAAAAATATCCTGTGTTATTATATTAATATAAGAAAAAGCAAGCAGCAGTACTAAAGTATAATATTTCATAATTATAAAGGGAATCAATCAAAGATGATTACATTGTAGTCCTCCATGAGTGCTGTCAAAGAATTTGTGGGCATCTTTAATCTACCTCAAAGTTCAATTAAGATACCAGCAGAGATGCTTGCAGAAAGTCACAAGATGATTCTAAACCATATATTATTGCAAATGGCTAAAATGCTTAAGAGCAATCATGAAGAAAAAGAACAAATCTGGAGGACTTGTACTACTATGTATTATGCTATAGCTAATAAGGCACTGTGATATTGGTACAAGGATATATTATGTGGAATGACTGGGCATAATGAAAAAAAGAAAAGTATTTAGGTATATAGTATCACATGATGTTTTTATTGAGGTGGTATTTCCATGCAGAGGTGAAAGCATAGTCTTTCCAACAAAGAATGCTACTTTAAGTGAATATTCATATGGAAAAAAACTGCAGTTATATCCCAAACATGCATATGAATTGCAAATGAATTGCAATTCTATGTTTAAATTAAAACAATAAATCTTTTTTATTATATAAGTTTCAGGTATACAGCAATACAGTTTGATATCCATATACACTAGAGTAATCACCACTACAAATCCAATTGCCATTCATCTCCACTCCAGCTGACCCCTGCACCCATTTCACCCAGCCTGCCAACTCTCTTCCCTTCTGGTAATCACTGATCTGTTCTCTGTATCTATGAGTTGTTTTATTTTGTTTGTTCATTTGTCTTGTTTTTTTATACTCCACATCAGTGAAATCATACAGTATTTGTCTTTCTCCGTCTGACTTACTTCACTTAGTATAATATCAATACCTTCAAGGTCCATCCATGTTGTTACAAATGGCAGGACTGTATTCTTTTTGTATGAATGTAGTATTCCACTACTACATTTGTAGTATTCCACTGTGTGTGTGTATATGTATTTATAAAGGAATGGGGGTTTTGGGTTTTTTTTTTTTTTTTTTTTTTACAGGTAGTACATCATTGAATGGACACATCTGTGTTCCAATAAAACTTTATTGATAAAAAAAGGAAGATAGGCCAGATTTGGCAAGTGGGCTGCAGTTTGCTGACCTCTGTGTTGTATTCAAAGTGCTAAAAGGAATTTCTTTTTTAAAAACATTTTCAGAGAAAAGTTAAAATAAAGTAACCAGAAAAGTTTAAAAAATACCCATGAATCATCATTCAATCTAAGAGTACCAGCAGAGATGCAGAAAGTCACAAGATGATTCTAAACCATATATTATTGCAAATGGCTAAAATGCTTAAGAGCAATCATTAAGAAAAGGAAAAATCTGGAGGACTTGTACTACTATGTATTATGCTATAGCTAATAAGGCACTGTGATATTGGTACAAGGATATATTATGTGGAATGACTGGGCATAATGAAAAAAAGAAAAGTATTTAGGTATATAGTATCACATGATGTTTTTATTGAGGTGGTATTTCCATGCAGAGGTGAAAGCATAGTCTTTCCAACAAAGAATGCTACTTTAAGTGAATATTCATATGGAAAAAAACTGCAGTTATATCCCAAACATGCATATGAATTGCAAATGAATTGCAATTCTATGTTTAAATTAAAACAATAAATCTTTTTTATTATATAAGTTTCAGGTATACAGCAATACAGTTTGATATCCATATACACTAGAGTAATCACCACTACAAATCCAATTGCCATTCATCTCCACTCCAGCTGACCCCTGCACCCATTTCACCCAGCCTGCCAACTCTCTTCCCTTCTGGTAATCACTGATCTGTTCTCTGTATCTATGAGTTGTTTTATTTTGTTTGTTCATTTGTCTTGTTTTTTTATACTCCACATCAGTGAAATCATACAGTATTTGTCTTTCTCCGTCTGACTTACTTCACTTAGTATAATATCAATACCTTCAAGGTCCATCCATGTTGTTACAAATGGCAGGACTGTATTCTTTTTGTATGAATGTAGTATTCCACTACTACATTTGTAGTATTCCACTGTGTGTGTGTATATGTATTTATAAAGGAATGGGGGTTTTGGGTTTTTTTTTTTTTTTTTTTTTTACAGGTAGTACATCATTGAATGGACACATCTGTGTTCCAATAAAACTTTATTGATAAAAAAAGGAAGATAGGCCAGATTTGGCAAGTGGGCTGCAGTTTGCTGACCTCTGTGTTGTATTCAAAGTGCTAAAAGGAATTTCTTTTTTAAAAACATTTTCAGAGAAAAGTTAAAATAAAGTAACCAGAAAAGTTTAAAAAATACCCATGAATCATCATTCAGTCTCCATCAAAAAGAACCTTCTGCCATTCTTGTTTCATGAACACCTCAACCTAACCCTACTCAAAGGGGGAGGAAGCCTGCTTGCCCCATCTGCCAGACCTTCTCCCTCTCAGGTGCTTCTATAATCAAGTTTCTGTCCCTATGCCCACTAGCTAGAAAGCATTGTAACTTGCATCCCAGGGGCAAGTTGACATCAAGTACTTACTTTCCTAATAAGTCAGTTAGAACAGAAGAGTCTTAAAACTGTACCTATGGAAAATTCTGATTTTGTGTCTTGAGGAAAGTATACTAGAGAGAAATGTCTGCTCAAGTACACTTTTACTCTCATAGTCATTATTTTGTGTGAAATCTAAAGGCATGTTTTATAGATAAATGTCACTAAGGAAAATCTCCATGTGACTTGTTATAGGAAAATATTTTTAAGCAGAACATAAAAAGTACTAGTGATGAAAGAAAAAATTAATAACATATGACACAATACATTAACACCTGTTCATCAAAACTTACCAATAAAAGTGAAAAAACAGTCCACAGGATGGGAGATGACATTTAAAATACACATATCTGACAAATAACATATCAAGAAAACACAAAGGACTCCTATAAAATAATAAGAAAAAGATAACCAATGTAGAGAAATAGGCAAAGGACTTTAACAGAACTCTACCAAAAAGGATATTCAAATACCCAATATATTTGAAAAGGTATTCAAATTCATTCCCTCCAGAGAGAAGCAAATAAGCAAATTAAAATCATAAAGAGATATCACTACATCCCCATTTGAATGGGTAAAATTAGCAGTACTTGTAAGTGCTTAACAACTGGATTTCTAAAATAAATAAACAAATAAATAAATGAAACCCCTGATTTGTAGTAGCTTCCAGTTTCCAGAGTGTAAATACTCCAAGCACACCAATCTCAAGCAACCATCCTGAGGTCACTGAACAGAATTGGAAAGAGACACAATTGGCTCTTGAAAGACAGTATGGGATGCTCCAGAACGTCGCGGATGTGGAGCAGCAGTAATTCTCACATGTTGCTGGTGGGAGCATAAAGTAACACAACCAGTTTGGAAAACTCTGGCAATTTCTTCTAAAAGGTGAGGATATGCATATTACACAGCAATTCTACTCTAGAGTGTACACTCGACAAAAGTGTGTATATGTGTTCACCAAAAGACATGTTCAAGAATTCTCACAGAAGTATTATATGTAAGAGCAAAACAATTTGGACACTTCCCAAATCCCTGTCAACAGTTTCAAGGATAAACAGATTGTAACTTAGTGACCTAATGATGTACTATAGAAGTCAGCAGTGAATGCACTGTACCCGCAGGACAAATTTGGCAATCCCACTATTGTTACAGCCTCTGAGCTAAGAAGGTTACATTTAAATGATTACATTTTAAATAGATATAATTATCTACATACTATTAACAGTTTTGCTTCTTGGCCCACAGGTATTTGGTACCTAGCCCGAAGTAAACTTAATAAAGTGAAAAAACAGTCACAGGAAAATATTTTTAAGCAGAACATAAAAAGTACTAGTGATGAAAGAAAAAATTAATAACATATGACACAATACATTAACACCTGTTCATCAAAACTTACCAATAAAAGTGAAAAAACAGTCCACAGGATGGGAGATGACATTTAAAATACACATATCTGACAAATAACATATCAAGAAAACACAAAGGACTCCTATAAAATAATAAGAAAAAGATAACCAATGTAGAGAAATAGGCAAAGGACTTTAACAGAACTCTACCAAAAAGGATATTCAAATACCCAATATATTTGAAAAGGTATTCAAATTCATTCCCTCCAGAGAGAAGCAAATAAGCAAATTAAAATCATAAAGAGATATCACTACATCCCCATTTGAATGGGTAAAATTAGCAGTACTTGTAAGTGCTTAACAACTGGATTTCTAAAATAAATAAACAAATAAATAAATGAAACCCCTGATTTGTAGTAGCTTCCAGTTTCCAGAGTGTAAATACTCCAAGCACACCAATCTCAAGCAACCATCCTGAGGTCACTGAACAGAATTGGAAAGAGACACAATTGGCTCTTGAAAGACAGTATGGGATGCTCCAGAACGTCGCGGATGTGGAGCAGCAGTAATTCTCACATGTTGCTGGTGGGAGCATAAAGTAACACAACCAGTTTGGAAAACTCTGGCAATTTCTTCTAAAAGGTGAGGATATGCATATTACACAGCAATTCTACTCTAGAGTGTACACTCGACAAAAGTGTGTATATGTGTTCACCAAAAGACATGTTCAAGAATTCTCACAGAAGTATTATATGTAAGAGCAAAACAATTTGGACACTTCCCAAATCCCTGTCAACAGTTTCAAGGATAAACAGATTGTAACTTAGTGACCTAATGATGTACTATAGAAGTCAGCAGTGAATGCACTGTACCCGCAGGACAAATTTGGCAATCCCACTATTGTTACAGCCTCTGAGCTAAGAAGGTTACATTTAAATGATTACATTTTAAATAGATATAATTATCTACATACTATTAACAGTTTTGCTTCTTGGCCCACAGGTATTTGGTACCTAGCCCTTTAAGAAAATTTTGCTAACCCCTGCTATAAATCAATGGGAATAAATCATTTACAAGAGCGATATCTGGACCAGCAGCAATAACTTGTTAGAAATGCAGACTCTTGGGAACCACCTCCAGATATACTAAATCAAACTCTGAGGCTGTGATCAAGCAATGCATGCTTAAGCTAGTCCCCCTGGTAATTCTGATGCAAAAGTTCAAGAACCACTGATCTTGTTGTTCAGTCACTCAGTCATGTGCGACTCTTTGCAACCCCATAGACTGCAGCACGCCAGGCGTCCCTGTTCATCATCTCTTGGAGCTTGCTCAAACTCATCAGTTGAGTCAGTGATGCCATCTAACCATCGCATCCTTTGTCATTCTGTCATCCCCTTCTCCTCCTGCCCTCAATCTTTACCAGCATCAGGGTCTTTTCCAATGAGTCAGGTCTTCACATCCGGTGGAGCTTTAGCTTGAGCTTCAGCATCCGTCCTCCCACTGAATCTTCAGGGATGATTTCCTTTAGGATTGACTGGTTTGATGTCCTTGCTGTCCACAGGACTCTCAAGAGTCTTCTCCAGCACCACAGTTTGAAAGCATCAATTCTTCGGCACTCAGCCTTCTTTATGGTCCAACTTTCACATCATACATGACTACTGGAAAAACCAGAGCTTTGGCTATAAAGTGATCTCTCTGACTTTTAATATGCTGTCCAGGTCTTTCAGAGCTTTTCTTCCAGTGACCAAGTATGCTTTAATTTCATGGCTGCAGTCACCATCCACAGTGATTTTGGAGCAAAAACCTTTTGTTACAACAGCAATTCTCAACAGAAAGTTTTTTTAAAATTAAATTGTAAGAGCAAAACAATTTGGACACTTCCCAAATCCCTGTCAACAGTTTCAAGGATAAACAGATTGTAACTTAGTGACCTAATGATGTACTATAGAAGTCAGCAGTGAATGCACTGTACCCGCAGGACAAATTTGGCAATCCCACTATTGTTACAGCCTCTGAGCTAAGAAGGTTACATTTAAATGATTACATTTTAAATAGATATAATTATCTACATACTATTAACAGTTTTGCTTCTTGGCCCACAGGTATTTGGTACCTAGCCCTTTAAGAAAATTTTGCTAACCCCTGCTATAAATCAATGGGAATAAATCATTTACAAGAGCGATATCTGGACCAGCAGCAATAACTTGTTAGAAATGCAGACTCTTGGGAACCACCTCCAGATATACTAAATCAAACTCTGAGGCTGTGATCAAGCAATGCATGCTTAAGCTAGTCCCCCTGGTAATTCTGATGCAAAAGTTCAAGAACCACTGATCTTGTTGTTCAGTCACTCAGTCATGTGCGACTCTTTGCAACCCCATAGACTGCAGCACGCCAGGCGTCCCTGTTCATCATCTCTTGGAGCTTGCTCAAACTCATCAGTTGAGTCAGTGATGCCATCTAACCATCGCATCCTTTGTCATTCTGTCATCCCCTTCTCCTCCTGCCCTCAATCTTTACCAGCATCAGGGTCTTTTCCAATGAGTCAGGTCTTCACATCCGGTGGAGCTTTAGCTTGAGCTTCAGCATCCGTCCTCCCACTGAATCTTCAGGGATGATTTCCTTTAGGATTGACTGGTTTGATGTCCTTGCTGTCCACAGGACTCTCAAGAGTCTTCTCCAGCACCACAGTTTGAAAGCATCAATTCTTCGGCACTCAGCCTTCTTTATGGTCCAACTTTCACATCATACATGACTACTGGAAAAACCAGAGCTTTGGCTATAAAGTGATCTCTCTGACTTTTAATATGCTGTCCAGGTCTTTCAGAGCTTTTCTTCCAGTGACCAAGTATGCTTTAATTTCATGGCTGCAGTCACCATCCACAGTGATTTTGGAGCCCAAGAAAGTAGTCTGCCACTATTTCCATTTTTCCCCCATCTATTTGCCATGAAGTTATGGGACTGGTTGCCATGATCTTAGTTTTTTGAATGTTGAGTTTTAAGTCAGCTTTTTCACTCTCCTCTTTCACCCTCATCTAGACAGCAATTCAACAGGGTTATTTTCCAGAATGTTAGTGCATCAAACAGGAGATTGAATTAGGTAAGCAGCAAAGTATTTTTCAACTCCAAACTTCTAAGATTCTAATTTTTTCTTAACTGGGCCAATTTGCTTCATAAAGAAGGCAAAAAGATGTTCTGCTGCTTCTATTGGCATAGAATTCAAGGTTTTCCAGAAAAATAACTCTCTGCCAACTGCTTATATATGCCACTACTCATCAGCCCTCAGTCATCCCAGGCTCCTCTCCTAATGCAAGAATTCACTGCCACCCACTTCACCTCTCAGATGCTTTTGGCTTTGTTTTGGCAATGACAGTAAAGCCTCCCAATATTCCTTTTGCTCTCATATAGTTTCTATCCCTCTTGATGTCGAGCAGTAGCCTGGTACTAGTTCTGGCCAATTCAACATGTGTGGAACGTGACGTACCATCAGCCTGGTCCTTGCATGACTGGAGCAGAGCTCTCCCATGCAGACCAGCATTGGAAAGGTACTCAGAGGAAAAAATAAATGCTAGCTGTGTAGACATTAAGACGGGGACAAGGAGGAATCTGCTTCCACAGTGTTGCCTGACAAACACAACTTCACAGACAAGCATTTCTGAATCCTTTGCTAAGCAACTCAGACTGCATTTACATTCTCTGCAACCACTTAAGATAAGTATAGTTTCTGCCTGAGGAAGGGGACAAAGAAAGCCACCTGGGGAGTCATTTATTGTAAGGGAAATAAATAGAACTTCTCTGTGAAAAGATTAATGTTGGGCCTGATCATCTCTCCTCCTGAGACCAGATGCTCAGGTATGTTTGGAGGCTGGTCTCATCTCAACTTGCTACAAATGAAGGTGACCTTTAGATCTATAACTAATTTTTACAGTTGATTTCCATACACAATTATTCCTTTGTTTTTCTTATATTATTTAAATTGAGCATTTCACAAGAACATATTATAGGAGACAATTTAGGAGACCAATTGAAAGTCATGGTCTCTTTCTTCAAAGAGTTCAAAGTCTAATAGGGAGGCAAAAATGTAGTGACTTGAATACAATATGAAGTAGAATCAAAGTCAGTGCTGTAATGGTAATGGACAGGCCTGCTCTAAGGGAGTGAATGATTCAAGAGGACTGAGCTACAATAAGGAAAGGATCAGTAATGAGCGGCACTGCTTCACTTCCTTCCACCCAGTCCTGTGCACCTTCCACCATGAACAACAGAATAATCTGAGGTCTTCAAATCCGGATATTACATTCTAGTTGATCAGATTATTACAATGAAGTAACTGCTGTTTTGTCCACCATTAAACATTTTAAAACATTTATGTACTTTTCCCTGTTTAGAAAAAATCTTTCAGTATTTTCTTACAGAAGTATGTGCTATACTAAAACAGTATTTAATGCTCTTGGCAAAGACAGATTATTACAATTTGAACGTAACTTTTCCAGAATGTTTGTCCCTCTTGATGTCGGCAGATGGTACTAGTTCTGGCCAATTCAACATGTGTGGAACGTGACGTACCATCAGCCTGGTCCTTGCATGACTGGAGCAGAGCTCTCCCATGCAGACCAGCATTGGAAAGGTACTCAGAGGAAAAAATAAATGCTAGCTGTGTAGACATTAAGACGGGGACAAGGAGGAATCTGCTTCCACAGTGTTGCCTGACAAACACAACTTCACAGACAAGCATTTCTGAATCCTTTGCTAAGCAACTCAGACTGCATTTACATTCTCTGCAACCACTTAAGATAAGTATAGTTTCTGCCTGAGGAAGGGGACAAAGAAAGCCACCTGGGGAGTCATTTATTGTAAGGGAAATAAATAGAACTTCTCTGTGAAAAGATTAATGTTGGGCCTGATCATCTCTCCTCCTGAGACCAGATGCTCAGGTATGTTTGGAGGCTGGTCTCATCTCAACTTGCTACAAATGAAGGTGACCTTTAGATCTATAACTAATTTTTACAGTTGATTTCCATACACAATTATTCCTTTGTTTTTCTTATATTATTTAAATTGAGCATTTCACAAGAACATATTATAGGAGACAATTTAGGAGACCAATTGAAAGTCATGGTCTCTTTCTTCAAAGAGTTCAAAGTCTAATAGGGAGGCAAAAATGTAGTGACTTGAATACAATATGAAGTAGAATCAAAGTCAGTGCTGTAATGGTAATGGACAGGCCTGCTCTAAGGGAGTGAATGATTCAAGAGGACTGAGCTACAATAAGGAAAGGATCAGTAATGAGCGGCACTGCTTCACTTCCTTCCACCCAGTCCTGTGCACCTTCCACCATGAACAACAGAATAATCTGAGGTCTTCAAATCCGGATATTACATTCTAGTTGATCAGATTATTACAATGAAGTAACTGCTGTTTTGTCCACCATTAAACATTTTAAAACATTTATGTACTTTTCCCTGTTTAGAAAAAAATCTTTCAGTATTTTCTTACAGAAGTATGTGCTATACTAAAACAGTATTTAATGCTCTTGGCAAAGACTTGAAGGACTAACATACATAATACACATTTGAGATAAACTTTGTCAAACCTATATGATGCCAGAATTGTTCAAAATTAACCATAAAGATGGATGATGATCTGCCTTAGAGCTAGGATCCAAGGCTTTCTACACAAAGCTACTGAAGAACCTGGTTTTCCTAAACATATTACCGATCTTAAACTATGCTATCCGTGACTTATCTGGTCCTGGAGACAGCTGTGGAATGAATGGATGATACTTCAGCAGTCTTTGTAGTACGATTAAGTTCACTGATGCACCTTCCATTTTACAATCAAATACAGACAAAAGTTTAGTGCTAGAAATTGAATCTCAGGTTGCGGAGGGGAACAGGTGATCAAAAGCACTAACTCTATATTGCTCTGACTCTCACTTTTCCTCAAGGATGCATGCAGTTTAACACTTTGACCCAACAAACATTTTCACTTGGTTTCCTCTTAGCATAACTGAGACAGATTGAAATTTTTTAAAGAAAAAAAAATATTTTTCTAAATACTAAGGGAATGAAAAAAAAGCAAACATAGATAGCACAAAACACAAAAAGGAGACATGATTCAGTTTATACATGCCCCACCTAGTCCATCTGCTGTCTTGCTCTAAATAGCTAACACAATCTTACAGCACCTTGCCTTGATTTTTTTCTTTACCTTATAGCTATTGAGTTGCCTTGTGTTCACCAACCTACTACCCAAAGATCCCCCTGGACAAACTAATACCATTCTAATAGGAAAATACAAAAAATGAAGTAGAATCAAAGTCAGTGCTAATGGTAATGGACAGGCCTGCTCTAAGGGAGTGAATGATTCAAGAGGACTGAGCTACAATAAGGAAAGGATCAGTAATGAGCGGCACTGCTTCACTTCCTTCCACCCAGTCCTGTGCACCTTCCACCATGAACAACAGAATAATCTGAGGTCTTCAAATCCGGATATTACATTCTAGTTGATCAGATTATTACAATGAAGTAACTGCTGTTTTGTCCACCATTAAACATTTTAAAACATTTATGTACTTTTCCCTGTTTAGAAAAAAATCTTTCAGTATTTTCTTACAGAAGTATGTGCTATACTAAAACAGTATTTAATGCTCTTGGCAAAGACTTGAAGGACTAACATACATAATACACATTTGAGATAAACTTTGTCAAACCTATATGATGCCAGAATTGTTCAAAATTAACCATAAAGATGGATGATGATCTGCCTTAGAGCTAGGATCCAAGGCTTTCTACACAAAGCTACTGAAGAACCTGGTTTTCCTAAACATATTACCGATCTTAAACTATGCTATCCGTGACTTATCTGGTCCTGGAGACAGCTGTGGAATGAATGGATGATACTTCAGCAGTCTTTGTAGTACGATTAAGTTCACTGATGCACCTTCCATTTTACAATCAAATACAGACAAAAGTTTAGTGCTAGAAATTGAATCTCAGGTTGCGGAGGGGAACAGGTGATCAAAAGCACTAACTCTATATTGCTCTGACTCTCACTTTTCCTCAAGGATGCATGCAGTTTAACACTTTGACCCAACAAACATTTTCACTTGGTTTCCTCTTAGCATAACTGAGACAGATTGAAATTTTTTAAAGAAAAAAAAATATTTTTCTAAATACTAAGGGAATGAAAAAAAAGCAAACATAGATAGCACAAAACACAAAAAGGAGACATGATTCAGTTTATACATGCCCCACCTAGTCCATCTGCTGTCTTGCTCTAAATAGCTAACACAATCTTACAGCACCTTGCCTTGATTTTTTTCTTTACCTTATAGCTATTGAGTTGCCTTGTGTTCACCAACCTACTACCCAAAGATCCCCCTGGACAAACTAATACCATTCATGGTATGGAGAGAGAGAGGAAAAAAAGAGATAAATTGAATTCTTCTATGTTGACTACCTATTAAAATCCTCTCCTTCAAATCTGGCTTTCTGGTTTCTACAATGAAGCATAAATCTCTCCTTGGTGAATGACTTCACCGATATTCTGCCCTTACATAAAGGCTGTATTCCCATGCCAAACATAGATGTAACATACCAGAATGTAGTATTCATACACCCAGATTTACATATATTTAGAGAGAATAACAGGACAGGTGTTGGGGGGAAAGGGCATTTCTTCATACACAGTGCTTCTCAAAGTGTAGTTCCAGAATTATTTATAGTACAATCTCCAGCAAAATGGAAATTCCTGTGCACTGCAAAAGACTACTAAATCAGTGCTGGGTGAAACCAACAAACATGATCTTTATAACAGACCAGATGATTCTGATGTACCTGAAAGTTTGACAGTCCCTGGAATAAATGATCAAAGCAAAACTAGATGATTACATTTACATTATGTTCAGACAAAACACTTCATGTCCTCAACTATGCCATATGCTTCTATATACATGAATTCTTATAAACTTCACAGAAGACCCGTTAAAAGGGTCCCATTTTACTTCCAAGTAAATGAAGGCATAAAGAAATAAAATGATTTCTCTTAAGGCTACATGGCTACTAGAGGAAGACGTACCTATTAGAAGTGGAATTTAAAGGACAATGTGTTAGTCTCAAAAACAAAGTCAGAAAGAAAAGACAGATACCATACAATATCACGTACACGTGGAATCTAAAATATAAGAATACCAATGAAATAGCAAAATCAAGGAGGCAGTGAACAGACTTGAGGTAGGGAAAAATGGAATTTTTTTCACAAATAGTTCTTAACACAATCTTACGGGGAAACTAGATAGCACAAAACACAAAAGGAGACATGATTCAGTTTATACATGCCCCACCTAGTCCATCTGCTGTCTTGCTCTAAATAGCTAACACAATCTTACAGCACCTTGCCTTGATTTTTTTCTTTACCTTATAGCTATTGAGTTGCCTTGTGTTCACCAACCTACTACCCAAAGATCCCCCTGGACAAACTAATACCATTCATGGTATGGAGAGAGAGAGGAAAAAAAGAGATAAATTGAATTCTTCTATGTTGACTACCTATTAAAATCCTCTCCTTCAAATCTGGCTTTCTGGTTTCTACAATGAAGCATAAATCTCTCCTTGGTGAATGACTTCACCGATATTCTGCCCTTACATAAAGGCTGTATTCCCATGCCAAACATAGATGTAACATACCAGAATGTAGTATTCATACACCCAGATTTACATATATTTAGAGAGAATAACAGGACAGGTGTTGGGGGGAAAGGGCATTTCTTCATACACAGTGCTTCTCAAAGTGTAGTTCCAGAATTATTTATAGTACAATCTCCAGCAAAATGGAAATTCCTGTGCACTGCAAAAGACTACTAAATCAGTGCTGGGTGAAACCAACAAACATGATCTTTATAACAGACCAGATGATTCTGATGTACCTGAAAGTTTGACAGTCCCTGGAATAAATGATCAAAGCAAAACTAGATGATTACATTTACATTATGTTCAGACAAAACACTTCATGTCCTCAACTATGCCATATGCTTCTATATACATGAATTCTTATAAACTTCACAGAAGACCCGTTAAAAGGGTCCCATTTTACTTCCAAGTAAATGAAGGCATAAAGAAATAAAATGATTTCTCTTAAGGCTACATGGCTACTAGAGGAAGACGTACCTATTAGAAGTGGAATTTAAAGGACAATGTGTTAGTCTCAAAAACAAAGTCAGAAAGAAAAAGACAGATACCATACAATATCACGTACACGTGGAATCTAAAATATGATACAGATACACCTACCAATGAAATAGCAAAAAAATCAAGGAGGCAGTGAACAGACTTGAGGTAGGGGGAAAAAAGACTGGGAGTTTGGTATTAGTAGCTGCAAAATTTTATATACATAGAATGGATAAACAAGAAGGCCCTACTATATGTGTTAGTCACTCAGTCATGACTGACTCTTTGCAACCCTGTGGACCGGAGTCCACCAGGCTCATCTGTCCATGGGATTTTCCAGGCGAGAATACTGGAGTGGGTTGCAATTTTCTTTACCAACACAGCACAGGGACCTAAATTCAATATCCAGTGATAAACCATAATGGAAATAATTATTAAGGAAAGATTGTGCATGACTGAGTCACTTTGTTGCACAGAAGAAACTAATACAACATTGTAAATCAACTATACTTTAATAAAATTAAAAAAAAAAAAAGACAACTATGGGAAAAGCATGGGAGAAGGAACAGCAAAACTAAGGAGTTGTTAAGTGCTTAGAATCTGGAACCAGAGTTGGCTGTGTTAAAATCCCAGTTCTATCACTTATTAATTCTATGATCTTGTGAAAGTTATTGAATATCTCTGTACCTCAACTTTGCCAACTGTAAAACGGAGATCCAAAACCTAACTCATAGCTTTAAAAGCATTGCCCTCATTTCACATGCTAACTAACAAAGTAATTCTCCAAATCCTTCAAGCTAGGATTCAACAGTACATGAAATGACAATTTCCATATGTACAAACTGGATTTAGAAAAGGCAGAGGAACTATAGATCAATTGCCAACATCCATTGGATGAAAGAAAAACCAAGAGGATTCTAGAAAAACATCTACTTCTGCCTCATTGACTACACTAAAGCCTTTGACTATCTGGATCACAACAAACCGGAAATTTCTGAAAGAAATGGGAAAACCAGACCACCTTATCTGCCTCCTGAGAAACCTGTATGCAGGTTTGGAAGCAAAAGTTAGAGTTGGACATGGAACAATGGACTGGTTTCGAATTGGGAAAAGAGTATGTCAAGATTGTCTCACCATGCTTATTTAACTTCTCTGCAGAGCACCTCATATGAAATGCCAAGCTGGATGAATCAGAAGCTGGAGTCAAGATTACCAGGAGGAATATCAACAACCTCAGGTATGCGGATGATACCACCCTAATAGCAGAAAGGGAAGAGGAACTAAAGAGTTTCTTGATGAAGGTGAAAGAGAAGAGTGAAAAGGCTAGCTTAAACCTCAACATTCGGGTTTCCCCTGGTGGTCCAGTGAGTAAGGACACCGCCTTGCAGTGCAAGGGGCGCCGGTTTGATCCCTGGCCTGGGAAGATCCCACGTGCCTTGGAGCAGCTAGACCAATGTGTCCAATTACAGAGCCGGAGCTCTGGGGCGCATGCGCCCAGAGCTGGTGCTCTGCGACGACAGAGGCCACCGCGATGGGAGGCCCACAGGAGCCAAAGAACAAAGACGGATGAAAATAGATAAATGAAAGACCAATAGAAGTGGCCCGCCCATCCATCCCCCTCCCTCCCCACCCCACCCCCGAAAAGATAAATAAATAAAATAAATGTTAAAAATAATAATAAATAAAAATTAAAAAAAAAACTCAACACTCAAAAAATGAAGATCGTGGTATCCAGTCCTATCACTTCATGGAAGATAGATTTGGGCAAACAATGGAAACAGTGACAGATTTCATTTTCTTGGGCTCCAAATTCACTGTAGATGATGACTGCAGCCATGAAATTAAAAGACACTTGTTCCTTGGAAGAAAAGCTATGACAAATCTAGACAGCATATTAAAAATCAGAGACATCACTTTGCTGACAAAGGTTCATCTAGTCAAAATTTTGGTTTTCCCAGTAGTCATGTATGCATGTGAGAGTTGGACCATAAAGAAAGCAGTTAACCCCACATATGTATGAAGGAGTTAAACTGAATGGTCTTTAAAGGTGCATCTTGATCTGGCACGATGTGATTGAAAAAGTCTGACCTATTCCCCTTGGTCAAGCATATATGTGACATGTAAGGCTTTAAGCTAATAACTCTATTTATAAGAATCATTGATCATTAATAATATCTTACAAGTTCTCCCAATGACCATGGGCTATAGAGGATTATCTGGAGGGAAAAAAGTAAATTAAATTAGCTCAAAAGTTTGAAACCAGGCAAGGGTTATTTTATAAAGCAAAAGAAACACAAAAACCAGGGTATATCTACTACCTCCATATAATTTGAGAAAAATCCAAAAGAAAGGTCCAGTGGAGAAGCAAGGCAAAGTAGGCCAATATTAGAAAGCCAATGTGGACTTCTATCTTGAGACTGTGAAATGAGCTCAATTATTTACCTCTTTCAATGCTTAAATTTCCACTGAAATAGAAAAAATATAAGCAATATATTACAATGACAAACTACAAATATGGGAACCATCATTAGACCAGAAACACTGAAGAATTCCTGCAAGATACAAAGCAGATATAATGTTGATAGTGAAACTAGAGAACAGACCATGCAATGTAAAATAGAAAGAGGAAAAAGACAACAGTTGCAGAGGTAAGAGACATTCTTCACAATGGTACAAAAGCAGGTCACAGAAAAACCATTGTCATGATAAAATATTGTAGAACTGAAATAAATATCCAAACATCAAAAACACCAAGTTGCATATAAGCAGTATCTGGATACGGTATTTTTGATCCCAGTATCAATTATCAGATTTAAAAACATGGAATATATGCCATGTTGTTGTTGTCCAGTCACTCAGGCATGTCCGAATCTTTGTGATCCCTTGGACTTCAGAGCACCAGGCTTCCCTGTCCTCTATTTTTTGGAGTTTACTCAAACTCATGTTCATTGAGTCGGTGATGCCATCCAACCATCTCGTCCTCTGTTGTCCCCTTCTGTTCCTGCCTTCAATCCTTCCCAGCATCAAGGTCTCTTCCAATGAGTCAGCTATTCACATCAGGTCCTAGTCATGTATGCATGTGAGAGTTGGACCATAAAGAAAGCAGTTAACCCCACATATGTATGAAGGAGTTAAACTGAATGGTCTTTAAAGGTGCATCTTGATCTGGCACGATGTGATTGAAAAAGTCTGACCTATTCCCCTTGGTCAAGCATATATGTGACATGTAAGGCTTTAAGCTAATAACTCTATTTATAAGAATCATTGATCATTAATAATATCTTACAAGTTCTCCCAATGACCATGGGCTATAGAGGATTATCTGGAGGGAAAAAAGTAAATTAAATTAGCTCAAAAGTTTGAAACCAGGCAAGGGTTATTTTATAAAGCAAAAGAAACACAAAAACCAGGGTATATCTACTACCTCCATATAATTTGAGAAAAATCCAAAAGAAAGGTCCAGTGGAGAAGCAAGGCAAAGTAGGCCAATATTAGAAAGCCAATGTGGACTTCTATCTTGAGACTGTGAAATGAGCTCAATTATTTACCTCTTTCAATGCTTAAATTTCCACTGAAATAGAAAAAATATAAGCAATATATTACAATGACAAACTACAAATATGGGAACCATCATTAGACCAGAAACACTGAAGAATTCCTGCAAGATACAAAGCAGATATAATGTTGATAGTGAAACTAGAGAACAGACCATGCAATGTAAAATAGAAAGAGGAAAAAGACAACAGTTGCAGAGGTAAGAGACATTCTTCACAATGGTACAAAAGCAGGTCACAGAAAAACCATTGTCATGATAAAATATTGTAGAACTGAAATAAATATCCAAACATCAAAAACACCAAGTTGCATATAAGCAGTATCTGGATACGGTATTTTTGATCCCAGTATCAATTATCAGATTTAAAAACATGGAATATATGCCATGTTGTTGTTGTCCAGTCACTCAGGCATGTCCGAATCTTTGTGATCCCTTGGACTTCAGAGCACCAGGCTTCCCTGTCCTCTATTTTTTGGAGTTTACTCAAACTCATGTTCATTGAGTCGGTGATGCCATCCAACCATCTCGTCCTCTGTTGTCCCCTTCTGTTCCTGCCTTCAATCCTTCCCAGCATCAAGGTCTCTTCCAATGAGTCAGCTATTCACATCAGGTGGCCAAGTTTTGGAGCTGCAGCTTCAGTATCAGTCCTTCCAGTGAGTATTCACAGTTGATTTCTTTTAGGATTGACTGGTTTGATTTGGTTTGATGTCCTTGCAATCCAAGGGACTCTCAACAATCTTCTCAAGCACCACTGTTTGAAAGCATCAATTCTTTGGTACTCAGCCTTTTTTATTGTCCAGCTCTTACATCCATATATGACTACTGGAAAAATGAGAGCTTTGAGTATTCAGAGCTTTGTCAGCAGAGTAAGATCTCTGTTTTTTAATACCCTGTCTAGCTTTGTCATGGCTTTTCTTCCAAGGAACAAGTGTCTTTTAATTTCATAGCTGCAGTCACCATCCACAGTGATTTTGAAGCCCAAGAAAAGAGGCTCTTTAGTTCCATATCTTCCATTATACGCTTCTATTGTATGTATTGGGTCTATAGGGATATTGTCAAATCACAACCAAAAAAAAATAGAGGGATATGGGAAAAATACAGCTCAGCATAGAAGTTATATATACTAAAGTATTCTACTCCAGGATGATGACTCCCTTTACTTTGGCAGTAATGACAACCCCTGGCTTGCCTAGCAGTTTTATACCAAAGCACTCTGGAGGAAAGCCTGTCAGCACATCCTCCCACTTATGCACAGGGAAAATTACTCAGTCTTCCATTTAGTGAAGTTTATTGAGACAATGTACTCTCCATAATTGTTGAAGAAACCCTTATCAGCCGCTAATGATGAACCAAGACCTTCTTTGGTGAATATGAATAGGCAATCAAGAATCAACAGAAATTTAAAGAAAATCATAGCAATAAAAATGAACAAATTGAATAATTTTCCCCAAGAAAAAGAGATAATTTTTAAAAGACTTTAAGGTGAGGTAATTTAATAACCTCAGAGAAAGTCAATAGCACATCAAAATAATATAACAAGAATACACTGCTATGAAAGTACATCAATCTGATCTCTAAGAAATTAAAATATTTATTGTGAAAAACATTAAAATCTCAAAATAAAGGAACATTGAGAAAGAAGAAGAGGATGGCTAAAAATTAAATTAGTTATTTGGAAGACTTGAACGAATATTTTCTGAGAAATCTCTAACAAAGCAAAATAATGTGACAACAGAGAAACAACAGACGAAGTATACTGTTTGATTCAGCCTGTAACAATTTTTTTCACCTTATCAGTGTGCCTTCATTTGCATGAACGATAATTCCAATTCTCACGCTTCACTTGTGAATATAAGGGGGAAATATTTTTTAAGTATAAGAGATGTATAGAACTCAACTCTTTTAAGACATGGTTTTATATTCATCTCTTACCATTATTTTTAAAAATTTAAAACCTCAACAAATGATATAAATGAACATAGATACAAAACAGAAATAGAGTAAGACACAGAAAAAACTTTTACAGTTACCAAAGGGGAAAGTGGCAGAGGGCAGTGAGGGGTGGATGAATTAGGACTCTCAGATTAAAATACACACACACTTGATTCAGCCTATAACAATTTTGAAACACTCTTTTTAAAAAGCCACTCTTTAATTAAAAATGTTCTTACAGATAAATCTTCAGGTCAAGATGGCCTTGGCAAATTCAAACATTTAAAGAGATAAGGTCAATATTATAAAACATCTTGTTGCAAAGAGAAATGAGGACATACTTCAACTCATGTTATAAGGCCAATATAATCTCACTACTAAACCTGATTTTTAAAAAAGAGTAAGGAAAAGAGAACTACAGGTGATTCTTACTTATAAATACAGATGCAACAATCTTAAACAAAAGACTAACAAAGTGAACAAAAAAGTATAAGATAAAACATCATGAGCAAGTTGGGCCTATTTCAGAAATCCAAGAGTAGTTAAAGTTTTTGAAATCAATTTAACTCATCACATCAACAAAACAGAGGAGAAAAATATCACATAACATTTCAATAGTTGGAGGGAAATTGTTCCATTGATGATAAAAGATAGGAACTTCTTCACTCTGAGGAAAAGTAGTTACTAACAAATCTATAGCAAACATCATAACAGTGAGGATAAATTAGCTGTAGACTAAATGCTTTTATGGACCTGCCCAACAAAGCTGAAACACAAGGCTTGAATAGATAAAAATTTCCTAAGTTAACTTTGTCACAGAACAAAATATAAAAGTATTTAAGGGAATACACAAACAATCCAACACACAACAACTTACAACACCATGTCTGGCATTCAGTAAAAATTACCAGGCATGCAAAGAAATAGGAAAGTATAATCTATAATGAGGAGAAAAATAACTCCACAGAAAAACAACCATAAATGATACAGATGACAGAATTAGTAGACAAAGATGATAAAACAGCAATTATAAACAAGTACTATAATTACAAGAAGGTATAGAAGAACATGAACATGATGAGGAAAGAAATAGAAGACATAAAAAGGCCCTAATTAAAATTCTAGAGTAAAACATAATATCTGAGATGGGAAATCATTGGATTGGGTTAACATCAGATTAGACATATTGTAGAAAAAAACTACTAAACCATTAAGTATAGCAATAAAAACTATCCAGGGGGCTTTCCTGGTTGTCCAGTGGGTAAAGAGACCACCTTGCCGTTGCAAGGGGCACCAGTTTGATCCCTGGCACAGGAAGATCCCACATGTCACAGAGCGGCTGGACCCCTGTGTCCAATGGTGAGCCAGCTCTCTGGAGCACATGCACCCAGAGCCAGTGCTCTGCCACGAGAGGGGCCACTGCAATGGGAGGCCCACGCAGGCCAAAGAATAAAGATGGATGAAAATAAATAAATAAAAAACTAATAAGAGAGGCCAAAATTAAATATATATATATATATATATATATATATATATATATATACACATATATTATAAAAAACTATCCAGAATAAGACAGAGAGATAAAATACTTTTAAAAGTGAATAGAGAGGCTTCCCCTGGTGGTCCAGTGGATAAGGACACCGCCTTGCAGTGCAAGGGGCGCCAGTTCGAGCCCTGGCCTGGGAAGATCCCAGGTGCCGCGGAGCGGCTGGACTGATGTGTCCAATCACCGAGCCGGAGCTCTGGAGCGCATGCGCCCAGAACCGGAGCGCTGCAGCAACAGATGCCACCGCGATGGGAGGCCCACAGGAGCCAAAGAACGAAGACGAATGAAAATAGAGAAATGAAAGATCAATAGAAGTGGCCCGCCTGTTCCCCTCCCTCCCCAACCTGACCCCCACCCAAAATAAATAAATAAATCTTTAAAAAAAAAAGTGAATAGAATGCCAGTGACCTATTAGACAACAGCAAGTGACTTAATATATGTGTAACTAGAAATTGAGAAGTGAGTGGAATTATTTAAAGAAACAATGACTAATTACAAATTTGGTAGATAATACAAACTCATAGGTCCAAGATTAATTTTAAAAGAGTTTTGAAAGATCGAAATCTTTGCTTGTGAATTCTGATTTGGCACAATTCTATTCTAATACTAATTTATCAGATTACTTTGGAGCATCAGACAATACTACCATTCATAAGTTGAAATTATTGGTATTTGAAAATATGTTAGATGCCACTAATAGAGATGAATTTCCTTGCTAAAAGTGAAAGTTGCTCAGTGATGTGCAACTGTTTGTGACCCCATGAATTGTAGGCTGCCAAGCTCCTCTGTGCATGGAATTCTCCAGGCAAGAATACTGGAGTGGGTAGCTTTTCCCTTCTCCAAGGGAATCTTCCCAACTCAGGGATGGAATCTAAGTCTCCTGCATTGCAGGTGGATTCTTTAGCATTGGAAACAAAAGGGAAGCTGGTTGTAGTCTATGATACCATACCAAAAACTTTCCTTTCTGAAAGCTTTTGGTATGGTATCATAGAATATAACCAGCTGCTTTGTTACTTAAAATTACACAGTTGTAAATATTAATACTTAAGGAAATGGCAAGTGATGTCATTTAAAATCTTCACCCATTCAGAATGGACATAGCATAATTCTTCCTTTTTCCTTGTAACTCAATAATCTTTTTTTCTGTTTCTAATTTGCTGCTGATAATGTATATGAATTTAACAAGCTGTGTGAGCTATATGCTAGCTACTGAACAATTTATGAAGTGCCAATGCAGTTAAAATAAGAGGAAAAAGAGGTAATTGTTTTTAAAAAAAATGACAGCATAATGATTGTGGGGATTAAAACATATGTAAAAGTAAAATGTGTGGCAGAAAGCAGCACTAAGGCTTGAATAGAGAAATTGAAATAAATTGCTGAGGGCTTCCTATATTACATGAAAAGTGGTGTGATATTATTTCAAGGTAAGACTTGCTTTCAGCATTGAGCTGGAGGTACTATCGAGAGCAATAAGGAAAGATACAGAGGAAAAAGCATAGGGCTTGAAAAGGAGAAGATGAAATTGTACCTATTAGCAGTAGATATAATCATCTATGTAGAAAATCATAGAAAATCACAAATAAGCTACTAGAACTAACATGCAAATTATGAAAAATTTAGACAGTATAAGGTCAACATATAAGATGAAATGCATTTTTACATGCTAGATATAAATACTCAGAATTTGACATGATTTTATTAAAATTACCATTTATAATAGAATCCCAAAGATGAGAGATTAAATATTTTTCAATAGCATCCGTAAATTTTCAAATGAAAATAAAAAATTTGACATAGATTTGCATGATATGAAAAACAGAATCTAGAAAGCATTTAGAAAACAGAATTTAGAAACCAAAACTAAAAAAAAGGAGAAGTAAATCATGTTTACAGATCAGAAACTTTATTATTGTTAATATTGTTTCTATAGATTCAATCCAATTCCAGTCAAAACTCAGCAGACTATTTCACAGAAGCTGACAAACTGATTCTAAAATTTATATGAAAATGCAAGGAATGTAAAATAGTCTAAACAATTTTGAAAAACAGTACTGATAGTTATTTAAAGAGAGTATACAGGTAGTATAAATAGAAATATATAGATCAATGAAACACAATGAAGTATACAGAAATAGTCACATATGTGGCCAATTGATGTACAGAAAAATGAAAATGCAGTTAAGTGAGGAAAGGATAATCATTTCAATAAATGGTGGGCTTCCCTGGTGGTCCAGTGGATAAGGACACCGCCTTGCAGTGCAAGGGGCGCCGGTTCAATCCCTGGCCTGGGAAGATCCCACGTGCCGCAGAGTGGCTGGACTGATGTGTCCAAATACCGAGCCGGAGCTCTGGAGCGCATGCACCCAGAGCCGATGCTCTGCAACAAGAGAAGCCACTGTGATGGGAGGCCCACGCGGGCCAAAAAACAAAGAAATAAAAGACCAAAAGAAGTGGCCTGCCCACCCACCCCCCTCCCTCCCCAATCCACCTCCCTCCCCCACCCCCCAAAAAAAATTTCCAAAAAAAAAAAAATGGTACTGGTATAATTAAATATCCATATGCAAAAAAAAAAATTCTTGGCCATACTCTCTCACCATCTAAAAGCATTAACTTGAAATTAATCACTAACCTAAACAGAAGAGCTAAAACTAGAAATGTTCTAGAAGAAAATTTAAGAAAAATTTTTAATAGCTTTGGATCAAGAATTTTTTTTTCAAATAGGACAGAACAACCACAAAATATTAAAAAAAAAAAAAAAAGATGACTTGGACTTCATTAAAAGTAAAGACTTTTTCTTTTTCAAAGACACTGTTAAGAAAATAAAAAGGTAAGTCACAAACCAAGAGAAAGTTTTTTACAAAATATCTATCTGAAAAGGGACTTATATAGAGACTGTATCAACCTCTTACACCTGAAGAATAAAAAGGCAGAGCCTAAGTTTTAAAATGGGCTAATATTTTAAACTCTCACTTTATCCAGCATACATGAATCTAATAAATTTGGTATTGAGTAAAAGAAGCAGGAACCAATACAATAAAATACATGTACTGTGACTACATTTATATAATGGTCTAAAAACAAGTACAACTATGCAATATTGTGTAGGGATGCACATATGGGTGGTAAAACTGTAATAAAAACAAAGGCATTCTAATTACAAAATTCAAGATATTTTCTTCTATGAAGGAATTAGTGGCAATGATTTCCAAGGGACATACAGTGGCCCTTTAGGGTGCTGGTAATGTTCTATTTCTTGAACTGAATCATGACTACACAGGTGTTTGTTTTATAAACACAGGTGTTTGCTTATCATAAAATTGATGAAAATTTTAGGTAACCACGAGTATAGTAAAAATAGGAAGTGAAAATTACCAGCTACTTGAGAATAAAAAAGGAATAAGGAAACTTAATAAATATATCAAACATGAAGAAAGAGAGTGGTATCCCAGAAAATGACAGAATAGGGGAAATCCATGGCCCCCTTACTCCACAGAAGTGACAGATAAATCGGCAAAAATCTCAGAATCAACTTTTTGGGTATCTGGAAAATAGTCAAAAAGTTACAATCGCCAGAGGAAATATTTTTTGGTAAATCAACCATACTTTTTTTAATCTTTCTTTTTTATTTTTTAAATTATGAAAGTATGATAGCAGATTTACAGGAGACTTGGAAAATACAGATATAGTTCTACCATATATTACTTCTACCATATATTACCATTTTTTGTTTAATTGGATAAATCAAGATTTTTAGTTGTAGCTTCAGTATCAGATTCTCAGAAATCAACAGAATAGATGTACAGACAAGTAGAAAAGATAGTAGACCAGAAAAGCACTATGAACCGATTTGACATAATTAAGATGTATACAATTTTTGCATAACAGGATACAAATACAATTCAAGTTCCCATGAACTATAAACTATGAGATCCTACAACAGAGACGTAAGAAGCCAGAGGGAATTTTAATGAAGAAAGAAGCTGCTACATTCTATTAAGAGACCCCTACTGTTACCAAGTCCAAGCTCGCTCTGCTCAAGGCATGACAGGCCAATGGGAAAATGACTTTATTTGGAAAGCAGCTGACTAAGAACATGGCAGGATAGCACCTTGAAATAAATCTCCTTATTAGGGTTTGAATGCCAGGTTATTTTATAGATCAGAGGTGTGGGGGTGTGGGGGGGTGAGGTGAGAAAGCAAAGCAGAAAGGCCATTAATCTTGCAAACGTCTCTTAGAATGGCAAGCTTCAGTCAGGGAAATTGTTAACTTCTCTCTTCCTGCCATCTACAGGTGGATAGTTTTGAACAAAGGTATTTAACACTCAGGCAGAGGGGCCGGGTCATCAAGGCAAGCCATTAAGTATGATTATAATAATAATAGCAAGTCAAAGAAACAGTTTGCAACCTGGAGCCAGAATTGATTTTCTTCCTGCAACAGTATGACTTGTTGAATTGCCTCTCCATCTTCCATCCCCAGATAAGGAAGTAACTATGAAAATGACAGCCTGTAGTCTTGATGAAGATTTACTAATGTCAAAGGAAACACTATGGGTTTTATATTCAAAGAATTGTTGTATGTTTCGGACAGTCTGACATCCTTCTAAAGGACCAGTGCAAGGATTCATCCTTGTTTCAATCAACTTGCAGCTTTCCTAGGGCTGGGGTGGACTCCCAAGAGGCATTTACAGAAAGCAAAGGCAAAATAGGCTAAAGGAACCTGGAGCAGGTAATAACATTAGGTATTAGCAATAAACTGGAAATCATGGGCAGGACAAGCTTGGGAAAGGAGATATGTGATTGGGAATAATGACATTTAAATCTCCTGCATATAGCCGAAAATCAAGAAAGCCACAGACATGCCTAGGGCTGAACATATGCTCAGAAAAGACCTAAAAAGATGCTAAAATTTCGCCTCTGAGTGACTTCTAGATGACACATAAACAGGAAGTAACGGTTAAAACAGACTTCTAAATTATCTGCCTAAGTGT
Organism: Tragulus kanchil; assembly: GCA_022376925.1. Taxonomy (NCBI): domain Eukaryota; kingdom Metazoa; phylum Chordata; class Mammalia; order Artiodactyla; family Tragulidae; genus Tragulus; species Tragulus kanchil. Next base: position 2,708,425 of record JAIOJX010000001.1, on the reverse strand, counting down.
TATAAGAGAGCCACAACACAGAGCCAACCTTTGCAACTAAAGAGTTTTTTCTTTTTGGTATTTTTGTTTTTATTTTCTTAGCTCCAGACATTTAAGGAAACACCAACAAATACTAATCACTAAGCTAATGAAATACAGGTTTCAATGGCCACACAAGATGAAGAATACAAACTTTATAAAAATAATTTAGGAGAGTCACTAAGCAAACAACAGCAGCCCACATCAAACACAACAATCCTGGGAAAGGAGGATAATCTTATTTTCAGAGTTGTAACATTATAGTATTTAAGATGTACTATTTCAACAACAATGACAACAAAAGACAAGCAAAAAGAAAAGAAAATATAGCCCTTTCACAGGAAAAACAGATACTAACAGAAATTGTCTTTCAAGGAACTCAGACATATGTAAAATAGACAACCAATGGGAATTTGCTGTGTGATGCCAGGAACTGAAATTTAGTGCTCTGTGACAGAGGGGTTGGGATGGGTTAGAGGTGGGAGGAAAGCTCAAGAGGGATATAGACCTACAGCTGATTCATGTTGATATACGGCAGGAACCAACACAATATTGTAAAAGAATTATCCTCCAATTAAAAATAAATAAATTTAATTTAAAAAAAGAAAGCCAGACATTAGACTTGGTAAACAAATACATTAAATAAGCTGTTTAAAATATGATATTTTTAAATATGATATTTTTTATTTTTAAATAACATATTTTAAAATATTTAAAAATTGCCCTTTAATTCAAGGGCAATGAAATAAAGGAAACCAGTAAATGGATCTCTCATCAAATAGACAATAAAGACAGGGAAGTTATAAATAGGAACCAAATGGAAATTCTAGCATTGAAAAATTAATAACTACATTGAAAATTTTAAAAGGGAAAGGAAGATATTGTTTGCATTGGGCAGGACAAGGTTGGGAAAGGAGATATGTGATTGGGAATAATGACATTTAAATCTCCTGCATATAGCCGAAAATCAAGAAAGCCACAGACATGCCTAGGGCTGAACATATGCTCAGAAAAGACCTAAAAAGATGCTAAAATTTCGCCTCTGAGTGACTTCTAGATGACACATAAACAGGAAGTAACGGTTAAAACAGACTTCTAAATTATCTGCCTAAGTGTTATAAGAGAGCCACAACACAGAGCCAACCTTTGCAACTAAAGAGTTTTTTCTTTTTGGTATTTTTGTTTTTATTTTCTTAGCTCCAGACATTTAAGGAAACACCAACAAATACTAATCACTAAGCTAATGAAATACAGGTTTCAATGGCCACACAAGATGAAGAATACAAACTTTATAAAAATAATTTAGGAGAGTCACTAAGCAAACAACAGCAGCCCACATCAAACACAACAATCCTGGGAAAGGAGGATAATCTTATTTTCAGAGTTGTAACATTATAGTATTTAAGATGTACTATTTCAACAACAATGACAACAAAAGACAAGCAAAAAGAAAAGAAAATATAGCCCTTTCACAGGAAAAACAGATACTAACAGAAATTGTCTTTCAAGGAACTCAGACATATGTAAAATAGACAACCAATGGGAATTTGCTGTGTGATGCCAGGAACTGAAATTTAGTGCTCTGTGACAGAGGGGTTGGGATGGGTTAGAGGTGGGAGGAAAGCTCAAGAGGGATATAGACCTACAGCTGATTCATGTTGATATACGGCAGGAACCAACACAATATTGTAAAAGAATTATCCTCCAATTAAAAATAAATAAATTTAATTTAAAAAAAGAAAGCCAGACATTAGACTTGGTAAACAAATACATTAAATAAGCTGTTTAAAATATGATATTTTTAAATATGATATTTTTTATTTTTAAATAACATATTTTAAAATATTTAAAAATTGCCCTTTAATTCAAGGGCAATGAAATAAAGGAAACCAGTAAATGGATCTCTCATCAAATAGACAATAAAGACAGGGAAGTTATAAATAGGAACCAAATGGAAATTCTAGCATTGAAAAAATTAATAACTACATTGAAAATTTTACTAGAGAGGTTCAATAGATGTGCCCAGGCAGAAGAAAAACAAATACATAATGAAAATCTCAGAAGGAGAGAAGACAGAGAAAGAAATACAAAAATTATTTACAGATACAATGGCCCAAAATTCATCACATTTGAAGAAAGGCATAAATATACATATTCCAGAAGTTTACAAAGCTACGGTCAGGATAAACTCTAAGAGATCTCAGTGGAGACCCATTATAATGAAGTTGTTGAAAGCTAAAGACAGAATCTTGAAAACAGGCTGAGAAAATTTACTCCTCTAAAAATAATCCTCAGTAGGATTAACAATAGCCTATTAAAATCAGAAACCATGGAAGCCAGAAGGAGGTGGCACAACATATTTAAATTGATGAAAATAAAAATTTGTTAACAAAGATTTCTATTTCCAACAAAACCGTTCTTCTAAACAGAAGGCAAACTTAAGATATTCTCAGATAAACAAAAGCTAAACTGAGGAAATACAAAACTTGTAGATCTGCCCTGAAAGAAATGTCAGAGGTTTCCAAGCTGAAAGGAAAGGACACTGCACAGTAACTGCAAGATACAGGAATAATAAAGAACAATGTAAATGTAGGGAAATAGAAACACAGTATTATTGTTATTTGGTTTCAAAGTCCTCTTTTTTCCTGTACTACTTAAAAGACAAATGCTTAAAACAACAATTTTAAATTTATGTAAATGAGAACACAATGCAAAAAGACATTGTGTAAAAAGAACAGAAGGAAGGTGTAAATGAGCAAAAATTTTGTATACTATTAAAACCAAGTTGTTATTAATTCAAATTTGATAGTTATAAAGCTAAGGTGTTAATTGTAAATGCAGGGGGCTACAGTTTGTTAGTGTCAACTAAAAAATGATGACGAGCTTGAGAGTCGTGGGTTAAGTTTTGGTATCATTAGGATTGCAACCCCAGAGGCAACGTCTCAGATGCAGCGCCTATTTAAAATTTGCCCTTTAATTCAAGGAATGAAAAGCCTTCTCATCAAATAGACAATAAAGACAGGGAAGTTATAAATAGGAACCAAATGGAAATTCTAGCATTGAAAAAATTAATAACTACATTGAAAATTTTACTAGAGAGGTTCAATAGATGTGCCCAGGCAGAAGAAAAACAAATACATAATGAAAATCTCAGAAGGAGAGAAGACAGAGAAAGAAATACAAAAATTATTTACAGATACAATGGCCCAAAATTCATCACATTTGAAGAAAGGCATAAATATACATATTCCAGAAGTTTACAAAGCTACGGTCAGGATAAACTCTAAGAGATCTCAGTGGAGACCCATTATAATGAAGTTGTTGAAAGCTAAAGACAGAATCTTGAAAACAGGCTGAGAAAATTTACTCCTCTAAAAATAATCCTCAGTAGGATTAACAATAGCCTATTAAAATCAGAAACCATGGAAGCCAGAAGGAGGTGGCACAACATATTTAAATTGATGAAAATAAAAATTTGTTAACAAAGATTTCTATTTCCAACAAAACCGTTCTTCTAAACAGAAGGCAAACTTAAGATATTCTCAGATAAACAAAAGCTAAACTGAGGAAATACAAAACTTGTAGATCTGCCCTGAAAGAAATGTCAGAGGTTTCCAAGCTGAAAGGAAAGGACACTGCACAGTAACTGCAAGATACAGGAATAATAAAGAACAATGTAAATGTAGGGAAATAGAAACACAGTATTATTGTTATTTGGTTTCAAAGTCCTCTTTTTTCCTGTACTACTTAAAAGACAAATGCTTAAAACAACAATTTTAAATTTATGTAAATGAGAACACAATGCAAAAAGACATTGTGTAAAAAGAACAGAAGGAAGGTGTAAATGAGCAAAAATTTTGTATACTATTAAAACCAAGTTGTTATTAATTCAAATTTGATAGTTATAAAGCTAAGGTGTTAATTGTAAATGCAGGGGGCTACAGTTTGTTAGTGTCAACTAAAAAATGATGACGAGCTTGAGAGTCGTGGGTTAAGTTTTGGTATCATTAGGATTGCAACCCCAGAGGCAACGTCTCAGATGCAGCGCCAAAGAGGCAGCGGAGGATAATCAACATACAAGGATTTTGGTGAAGGGGAGTTCAAATGCCATGAAACAAAGAGTTTTATTTTACAAATGGTTTTCAGTCAGTCATGAGGATGTGATGTCTTCATGAAGGAATTTAATGTTTTTCTTGGTGTGAGGAGATGCAAGGATTGAGATAATGAAATCTGTTCCTGAAACTATTTACCTATCTAAAGACCTGGCTCACTGGATTCCTTGGAGCACAGAGTGCCTAACCCCACCCTGATTTTCCTTCAGGGGGTGCTGAGAGTCAGTAGCTCCCAACAGCACAGCATTCAATGTCTGCAGAGGCAGATGGCAAATGCCCTTGCTGTCCAGTCACTGGCAAGGTAATAGGTAAACGCCAATTTGTCGTTGACATTAGTGTAACCACTAAGATAAAATCTAAAAAATATGCAGCAAAGGAAATGAAGAGAGAATCAAAATGATGCATAAGAAAGGAATAATTAATAACAAAAGATAGGGCTTCCCTGGTGGTCCAGTGGGTAGGGACACCGCCTTGCAGTGCAAAGGGCGCTGGTTTGATCTCTGGCCTGGGAAGATCCCACGTGCCGCAGAGTGGATGGACCGATGTGTCCAACTACCAAGCCGGAGCTCTGGAGCACATGTGCCCAGAGCCAGTGCTCTGTGACAAGAGAGGCCACTGAGATGGAGGCCCACACGGGCCAAAGAACAAAGATGTATGAAAATAGATAAATGAAAGACCAATAGAAGTGGCCCGCCCACTCCCCTCCCTCCCCAACCCGACCCCCGCCCAAAATAAATAAATAAATAGCGTTTATGGAAGAATTCAGAGAAAAAAAGATATAAGAAAGATAAGGAAAAAAAGACATTGGAATGACAGGAGCAAGTACCCACTTATCAATTAAACTCTCCAATTCAAAGATAGACATTGACTTAACAAAATTTTTTAAAACATGATTAATTATATACCATGTCTACAAGATATTCTCTTTAGAAGCACAACCAATAGGTTGGAAGTGAAAGAATGGTGAAAGAGGCCTGAGATGACGAGCTTGAGAGTCGTGGGTTAAGTTTTGGTATCATTAGGATTGCAACCCCAGAGGCAACGTCTCAGATGCGGGAAAAATAATCAACATACAAGGATTTTGGTGAAGGGGAGTTCAAATGCCATGAAACAAAGAGTTTTATTTTACAAATGGTTTTCAGTCAGTCATGAGGATGTGATGTCTTCATGAAGGAATTTAATGTTTTTCTTGGTGTGAGGAGATGCAAGGATTGAGATAATGAAATCTGTTCCTGAAACTATTTACCTATCTAAAGACCTGGCTCACTGGATTCCTTGGAGCACAGAGTGCCTAACCCCACCCTGATTTTCCTTCAGGGGGTGCTGAGAGTCAGTAGCTCCCAACAGCACAGCATTCAATGTCTGCAGAGGCAGATGGCAAATGCCCTTGCTGTCCAGTCACTGGCAAGGTAATAGGTAAACGCCAATTTGTCGTTGACATTAGTGTAACCACTAAGATAAAATCTAAAAAATATGCAGCAAAGGAAATGAAGAGAGAATCAAAATGATGCATAAGAAAGGAATAATTAATAACAAAAGATAGGGCTTCCCTGGTGGTCCAGTGGGTAGGGACACCGCCTTGCAGTGCAAAGGGCGCTGGTTTGATCTCTGGCCTGGGAAGATCCCACGTGCCGCAGAGTGGATGGACCGATGTGTCCAACTACCAAGCCGGAGCTCTGGAGCACATGTGCCCAGAGCCAGTGCTCTGTGACAAGAGAGGCCACTGAGATGGAGGCCCACACGGGCCAAAGAACAAAGATGTATGAAAATAGATAAATGAAAGACCAATAGAAGTGGCCAGCCCGCCCCCCTCCCTCCCCAACTCGCCCTCCACCCCCAACCCCCACCAAAAAAAAAAAAAAATAGCGTTTATGGAAGAATTCAGAGAAAAAAAGATATAAGAAAGATAAGGAAAAAAAGACATTGGAATGACAGGAGCAAGTACCCACTTATCAATTAAACTCTCCAATTCAAAGATAGACATTGACTTAACAAAATTTTTTAAAACATGATTAATTATATACCATGTCTACAAGATATTCTCTTTAGAAGCACAACCAATAGGTTGGAAGTGAAAGAATGGTGAAAGAGGCCTGAGATGGCTCTGATCTAGCAAAGAAAACAGATTTCAAGACAAAAAAAGCTTAAGAGATAAACAAAAATACCATATATTGATAAAATGGTCAATTTACCAGTAAGCTGTAACAATAATAAACATGGACATGTATAAAGGCTAACAGAATTGAAGGGAGAAATAACTTAATAGAAATAGTTGTAGATGTCAATAACTTAATTTCAATAGTGGATAGAACTAGAAAGAAAACCAATACTGAAATAGAGGACTTGGACAATACTACAAACCAGCTATACCCAACAGACACACTTAGAGCACTGACCCCGTAACAGAAGAATGCTTATTTTTCTCAACTGCATATACAATATTGTCCAGGTTAGAAAAATATGTTAGGTCAAAAAACAAGTCTCAATACATTTCTTAAAAAATTAAATCATACAAACTATCTTCTCTAATCACAATGGAATGAAAATAAAAGTCAATAACAGAAAAACACATGAAACGATGCTCAACTTCACTAATAATTAGAGAAATGCAAATCAAAACTACAATGAGATATCACCTCATACCCGTCAGAATGGCCGTCATCCACAAATCGACAGACAATAAATGCTGGAGAGGCTGTGGAGAAAAGGGAACACTCCTGCATTGCTGGTGGGAGTGTAAATTGATACAGCCTCTATGGAAGACAGTCTGGAGATTTCTTAAAAAACTAAAAATAGAAGCACCATATGACCCAGCAATCCCACTCTTAGGCTTATACCCTGACGAAATCAAAACTGAAAGAAGCACCTGTACCCCAATGTTCATTGCAGCTCTCTATACAATAGCTAGAACATGGAAGGAACCTAGATGCCCATCGACGAACGAATGGATCCAAAAGCTCTGGTACATATATACAATGGAATACTACACAGCTGTAAAGATAAATGCAGAAGAATCAACCCTAATGAGGTGGCTGGATCTAGAACGTATCATCAAAAGTGAAGTCAGTCAGAAAGAGAAGGACAAATACAGTATATTAACACATATATATGGAATCTAGTAGGATGGTGATGATGGCACATACAGTGAAGCGACAGAAAGACAGACATGGACAGTGGACATATGGACATTGTGGGGAAGGCACAGTGGGTGAGAGGTGTAAAGGAAGTAGCATGAAGGCCTGTACTATCATAAGTGAAGAAAATAGCTCTAGTCATTGCTCTGTGAGAAAAGGGGATCCTTCGGGGGTGCTGTGTGATGGTCGGGAGGGGAGGGAAGGGGGGGATATACATATGACTAATCTGAGAACATACATATCTGTAAACAACAAAACTCTGTAAAAGTTAAAAGTAAAATAAAGGTTTTAAAAAAAAAAGTCAATAACAGGATGAAAAAGGAAAACTTACAAATATGTGAAAAGTAAACAATACACAAAGAATCAAAAACACTCCCAACAAACAAAAGTCCAGAACCAGATGCCTTCCCAGGTGAATTCTACCTTTAGTGAAGAGTTTACACCTCTCCTAAAACTATTCTAAAATTTGCAGAGGAAGGAACACTTCCAAACTCATTCTATGAGGTACTGTCACCCTGACACCAAAACTAGACAGAGATACCACAAAGAAAGAAAACTACAGGCCATATCACTGATAAACATAAACACAAAAGTCCTCAATGAAACTAGGGAACCAAATCCAATGACACATTAAAAGGATCACACATTATGATCAAGTGGAATTTATCCCAGGGATGTTACATATTTTTCAATACCTGCAAATCAATCAGTGTGATATATCATATTAACAAACTAAAGAATAAAAATTACAAAATCATCCCAATAAATGCAAAAAATGCTTTTGATAAAATTCACCATCCATTTATAATAACTCCTCGAAAAGTGGGTTTAGAGGGAATATACATCTCACCATAATAAAGGCCATATATGACAAACCCACAGCTAACATCATACTCAGTGGTGAGAAGCTGAAATCATTTCCTCTAAGTTCAGGAACAAAACAAGGATATTCATTGTCAGCACTTTTATTCAACGTAGTTTTGGAAGTCCTATCCACAACAATCAAAGGAGAAAAATAAAAGGAATCCAAATTGGAAAAGAAGAAGTAAAACTTTTACTATTTGTAGATGACATGATCCTATACATAGAAAATCCTGAAGATGCTACCAAAAAACTACTAGAACTCATCGATGAGTTTGGTAAGGTTGCAGGATACAAAGTAAATACACAGAAATCTGTTGTATTTCTATATACTAATAATGAAATATCAGAAATAAAAATTAAGGCGATAATCCCATTTTATATTACATCAAAAAGAACTAAACACCTAGGAATAAACCTACCTAAGAAGGCAAAAGCCCTGTACACAGAAAAGTATAAGACATGAAAGAAATAAATCATGACACCAACAAATGGAAAGATATATCATGTTCTTGTACTGAAAAAATCATTACTGTCAAGATGACTCTACTACCCAAGGTTGCACTCCCTATCAAATTACCTAATGTCAGTTTTTGGAGATCTAGAACAAAGCATCTTAAAATTTGTAAGAAAACAGAAAAGACCCCAAATAGCTAAAGCAATATTGAGAAAGAAAAGCAGAGGTGGAAGAATAAGATTCCCTGACTTCAGACAACACTATACAGCTACAGTAATCAAAATAGTATGGTACTGGCACAAAGACAGACATATAGATTAATGGAACAGGATAGAAAACCCAGAAATAAACCTGTGCACCTATTGTCAATTAATCTACCACAAAGGAGGCAAGACTATGCAATGGAAAAAAGACGGCCTCTTCAATCAGTGATTGGGAAAACTGGACAGTTACCTATAAAACAATGAAATTAGAACATTCTATAATACCATGCAAAAAATAAGCTCAAAATGTTTAAAGACTTAAATATCAGGGTAGATACTACAAAATTCTTAGAGAGAAACATGGGCAGAACACTCTTTGACATAAATCACATAAGATCTCTTTTGACTCACCTTCTATAGTAATGAAAATAAAATAAACAAATGGGACCCAATTAAATTTAAAAACTTTTGCAAAGCAAGAGAAACTATAAACAGAACAAAAAGACAACCCTCAAAAAAAAAAGAGATATTCATTGTCAGCTTTTACGTAGTTTTGGAAGTCCTATCCACAACAATCAAAGGAAAGTAAAAGGAATCCAAATTGGAAAAGAAGAAGTAAAACTTTTACTATTTGTAGATGACATGATCCTATACATAGAAAATCCTGAAGATGCTACCAAAAAACTACTAGAACTCATCGATGAGTTTGGTAAGGTTGCAGGATACAAAGTAAATACACAGAAATCTGTTGTATTTCTATATACTAATAATGAAATATCAGAAATAAAAATTAAGGCGATAATCCCATTTTATATTACATCAAAAAGAACTAAACACCTAGGAATAAACCTACCTAAGAAGGCAAAAGCCCTGTACACAGAAAAGTATAAGACATGAAAGAAATAAATCATGACACCAACAAATGGAAAGATATATCATGTTCTTGTACTGAAAAAATCATTACTGTCAAGATGACTCTACTACCCAAGGTTGCACTCCCTATCAAATTACCTAATGTCAGTTTTTGGAGATCTAGAACAAAGCATCTTAAAATTTGTAAGAAAACAGAAAAGACCCCAAATAGCTAAAGCAATATTGAGAAAGAAAAGCAGAGGTGGAAGAATAAGATTCCCTGACTTCAGACAACACTATACAGCTACAGTAATCAAAATAGTATGGTACTGGCACAAAGACAGACATATAGATTAATGGAACAGGATAGAAAACCCAGAAATAAACCTGTGCACCTATTGTCAATTAATCTACCACAAAGGAGGCAAGACTATGCAATGGAAAAAAGACGGCCTCTTCAATCAGTGATTGGGAAAACTGGACAGTTACCTATAAAACAATGAAATTAGAACATTCTATAATACCATGCAAAAAATAAGCTCAAAATGTTTAAAGACTTAAATATCAGGGTAGATACTACAAAATTCTTAGAGAGAAACATGGGCAGAACACTCTTTGACATAAATCACATAAGATCTCTTTTGACTCACCTTCTATAGTAATGAAAATAAAATAAACAAATGGGACCCAATTAAATTTAAAAACTTTTGCAAAGCAAGAGAAACTATAAACAGAACAAAAAGACAACCCTCAAAATGAAAGAAAATATTAGCAAACAAAGTGACTGACTTTGTTTAGGCATTAATCTCCAAAATACACAGACAGCTCATGCAGCTCATTATCAAAAAAATAAATAGCCCAATAAAAAAACAGGAAGGAGATCTAAATAGACATTTTTCCCAAAAAGACATACAGATGGCCAATAGGCACTTGAAAAGATACTCCACATCACTAATTATTAGAAAATTCAAATGAAAACTACAATGCTAAGGGTGGGTGGGCAGGTGGGAGGGAGGCTAAAGAGGGAGGCTATATATATATGCTTATGATTGATCCTGGTTGTTATACAGCAGAAACCACCACAACATTGTAAATCAATTACCCTATAATTAAAAAAAAAAAACTGCAATGACCTATCACCTCACCCTGGTGAGAATGGCCATCATCAAAAAGTCTACAAACAACAAATGTTGGAGAGAGTGTGGAAAAAAGCGAACCTTTCTATAATGTTGGTGGGAATGTAAATTGGTGCTGCTACCATGGAGAACAGTATGGAAGTTCCTTTAAAAAAAAAAACTAAAAAATAGAGCTAGCATATGATCCAGCAATCCCACTCCTGGGCATGTATCCAGAGAAAATCATATTTTGAAAAGACACAAGCCCCACAATATTCATTGCAGCATTGTTTACAATAGCCAAGACATAGAAGCAACCTAAATGTCCATCAACAGATGAATGGATAAAGAAGATGTGGTACATATACACAATGAAATTTTACTCAGCCATAAAACAATGAAATTAGAACATTCTATAATACCATGCAAAAAATAAGCTCAAAATGTTTAAAGACTTAAATATCAGGGTAGATACTACAAAATTCTTAGAGAGAAACATGGGCAGAACACTCTTTGACATAAATCACATAAGATCTCTTTTGACTCACCTTCTATAGTAATGAAAATAAAATAAACAAATGGGACCCAATTAAATTTAAAAACTTTTGCAAAGCAAGAGAAACTATAAACAGAACAAAAAGACAACCCTCAAAATGAAAGAAAATATTAGCAAACAAAGTGACTGACTTTGTTTAGGCATTAATCTCCAAAATACACAGACAGCTCATGCAGCTCATTATCAAAAAAATAAATAGCCCAATAAAAAAACAGGAAGGAGATCTAAATAGACATTTTTCCCAAGAAGACATACAGATGGCCAATAGGCACTTGAAAAGATACTCCACATCACTAATTATTAGAAAATTCAAATGAAAACTACAATGCTAAGGGTGGGTGGGCAGGTGGGAGGGAGGCTAAAGAGGGAGGCTATATATATATGCTTATGATTGATCCTGGTTGTTATACAGCAGAAACCACCACAACATTGTAAATCAATTACCCTATAATTAAAAAAAAAAAACTGCAATGACCTATCACCTCACCCTGGTGAGAATGGCCATCATCAAAAAGTCTACAAACAACAAATGTTGGAGAGAGTGTGGAAAAAAGCGAACCTTTCTATAATGTTGGTGGGAATGTAAATTGGTGCTGCTACCATGGAGAACAGTATGGAAGTTCCTTTAAAAAAAAAAACTAAAAAATAGAGCTAGCATATGATCCAGCAATCCCACTCCTGGGCATGTATCCAGAGAAAATCATATTTTGAAAAGACACAAGCCCCACAATATTCATTGCAGCATTGTTTACAATAGCCAAGACATAGAAGCAACCTAAATGTCCATCAACAGATGAATGGATAAAGAAGATGTGGTACATATACACAATGAAATTTTACTCAGCCATAAAAAGAATGAAATAATGTCATTTGTAGCAATGTGAATAGACCTAGAAATTATCATACTAAGTGAAGTCAGAGAAAGACAAATATATGATTTCACTTACATGTGGAATCTATAAAATGATGCAAATCAACTTATTTACAAAACAGACTCACAGACATAGAAAATAAACTTTTGGTTATTAAAGGGAAAAGATGTGGGTAGAGATAAGTTGGGAGATGGGGATTGACGTATACAATCTACTGTATATAAAAAAGGTAACTAATAAGGGCCTATTGTATAGTTCAGGGAACTCTACTCAACACTCTGTAATAACCTATATGTGAAAAGAACCTGGAAAAGAATGGATATATGTAAATGTATGGCTGAATCCCTTTGCTGTACACATGAAACTAATACAACATTGTAAATCAACTAGACTCCAATATAAAAGAAAATTATTTTTAAAAGTCAAACAAGTTCTCTTTTGCAAAAAAAAAAAAAAGTAATCAACAGGACCAAAAGAAAAAAATCTGCCTAGAGAGGTGTATTTTATTTCCACATAGACAAAACTGTAAAAATGTCACTTCTCCCAAAAGCAATCTGAATTCAATTTACTCCCAGTAATTACCTCAGCTATTATTTATAGAACTGATCATACTTAATTTGATGGTTTCTTTATTTGGAAAACTCTGAAAATAAAAAGGAGGTATTTGCTAAGTATCTGTATTAAAACATTATGGTTGATATTAGGGTAAAAATAAACTAGTATAAACAACAATAACGGTAATAATAACTAGCATTTCTTTATCACTAGTAAAATACACTGTCCTAATGCTATCTATGTCACATTTTTTAAAATTTATTTCTTTATTTGTTTTTGGCGATTCTGAGTTTTCACTGCTGCCACAGAGTGTTCTCTATTGCAGGGAGTGGGGGTGACTCTCTAGTTGAGATGAGCAGGCTTCTTGTTGTGGTGACTTCTCTTGTGGAACTCGGGCTCTAGGGCATACCGGCTTCAGTAGTTGAGGCACATGGGCTCTGCCTTGGAGGCTCTAGAGCACAAGCTCTGTAGTTGTTGCTCATGGGCTGAGTTGCTCCACAGCAGGTGGGATCTTCCCAGCTAAGGGATCGAACCTGTGTCTCCTGCATTGGCAGTTGGACTCTTCACCACTGAACTACCAGGGAAGCTCTCTATGTTACATTTAACCCTAAAAATATCTCTCACCACCCCTTACATATTTGGAAGCTGAGTCATTGGAATATTAAGTAATTTAATTAATGCTAAACAGTCAATAAATGGTAGAGCTATAACATGAACCAAGTAGCCTGGCTCCAGAGTCTTAGCTCTTAACCATTATGTTTAGCTGTCATTTTGCTAATGATGGGTTTTCCTGGTGGCACAGACAGTAAAGAATCTGCCTGCAATGCCAGAGACCCAATCAATCCCTGGGTCAGAAAGACCCCATGGAGAAGGAAATGGCAACCCGCTCCAGTATTCTTACCCGGAAAATCCCATAAACAGAGGGAGCCTGACAGTCCATGGGGTCACAAAGAGTCAGCCAGGACTGAATGACTAACAGTTTCACTCTGCTAATGATAGCAAATAGAAAACCTGTATTGTACTATATCTACATGTAAATTTAATGTATAATGAAGGTGGCATATCGGATAAGTAGAGAAAAGATGAACTGTTTATTAATAGTGGAGGTAAAATTGGCTATCCATTTGGAACAAATTAAATTATTTAGTGTTTTAAGAACTGATCATACTTAATTTGATGGTTTCTTTATTTGGAAAACTCTGAAAATAAAAAGGAGGTATTTGCTAAGTATCTGTATTAAAACATTATGGTTGATATTAGGGTAAAAATAAACTAGTATAAACAACAATAACGGTAATAATAACTAGCATTTCTTTATCACTAGTAAAATACACTGTCCTAATGCTATCTATGTCACATTTTTTAAAATTTATTTCTTTATTTGTTTTTGGCGATTCTGAGTTTTCACTGCTGCCACAGAGTGTTCTCTATTGCAGGGAGTGGGGGTGACTCTCTAGTTGAGATGAGCAGGCTTCTTGTTGTGGTGACTTCTCTTGTGGAACTCGGGCTCTAGGGCATACCGGCTTCAGTAGTTGAGGCACATGGGCTCTGCCTTGGAGGCTCTAGAGCACAAGCTCTGTAGTTGTTGCTCATGGGCTGAGTTGCTCCACAGCAGGTGGGATCTTCCCAGCTAAGGGATCGAACCTGTGTCTCCTGCATTGGCAGTTGGACTCTTCACCACTGAACTACCAGGGAAGCTCTCTATGTTACATTTAACCCTAAAAATATCTCTCACCACCCCTTACATATTTGGAAGCTGAGTCATTGGAATATTAAGTAATTTAATTAATGCTAAACAGTCAATAAATGGTAGAGCTATAACATGAACCAAGTAGCCTGGCTCCAGAGTCTTAGCTCTTAACCATTATGTTTAGCTGTCATTTTGCTAATGATGGGTTTTCCTGGTGGCACAGACAGTAAAGAATCTGCCTGCAATGCCAGAGACCCAATCAATCCCTGGGTCAGAAAGACCCCATGGAGAAGGAAATGGCAACCCGCTCCAGTATTCTTACCCGGAAAATCCCATAAACAGAGGGAGCCTGACAGTCCATGGGGTCACAAAGAGTCAGCCAGGACTGAATGACTAACAGTTTCACTCTGCTAATGATAGCAAATAGAAAACCTGTATTGTACTATATCTACATGTAAATTTAATGTATAATGAAGGTGGCATATCGGATAAGTAGAGAAAAGATGAACTGTTTATTAATAGTGGAGGTAAAATTGGCTATCCATTTGGAACAAATTAAGACCTACTTTATTCCACACCCCCAGTTCCAGATGGCTTAAATATATAATAAAAAGAATATACTGACAAATCCATGTGAAAAGGTAAAGTTAGCTGTAGAGCAAAAAAACATCATAAATTATAATAGACTCAGGAAAATATTTACAATATATGTGCCAGAGCTAGTGTCTGAAACCACCTCCTCTCAAAAAGGGCAAAGAATAATAATAGACAATTTATATATATATATATGGAAAATGCATTTATTAAAATAAGCTCAGCCTTACTAATAATCATGAAAATGAGAAAATAAAGCATATTCAATTAGGAAATTTTTAAAGATTAAGAATATCCCTGGGACGTCCCTGGTAGCTCAGTGGTAAAGAGCTCGCCTGCCAGTGCAGGAGACACGGGCTCAATCCCTGATCTGGGAAGATGCCACATGCTGTGGCGCAACTAAGCCCGTGAGCCACAACTATGGAGCCTGTGCTCTAGAGCCTCGGAGCCGCAACCTATTGAGCCTCATGTGCTGCAACTGTTAAAGCCCGTGTGCCCGAGAGCCTGAGTTCCACAAGAAAAGTCACCACAACAAGAAGCCTGCTCACCTCAACTAGAGAGTCGCCCCCACTCTCTGCAACTAGAGAAGAGCCTGCAGCAGCAGTGAAAATTCAGAATAGCCAAAAATAAATGAAAATAATAAAATTTTTAAAAAAAGAATATCCCTCAATGATGATGACAAATCATCATTTGAAGAGGGAAATTGGCACTCACTCTTCCTCTTGGTTGAAATGTAAATCAGAAAGCCTTTTTGGACAGCAATTAGGCAGTATTTATCCAGTATTAAATTAGTTCATTTCAACCCAGAAATTTAATTGCAAGGAATCTATCCTATGATATATTTGGCTGTGTTGCAAAAATGTATGAGATTATTAATACAACATTTGTAGTAATGCTGTAAAGCATACAAAACACACATCAGTAGGTAAAGAAGACTGGAAAACATATGATTGGAGAACCAAGAGGAAAACCAGGAATGTGGTTTCATGGAAGCAAATGGGAAAGGGTTTCAAAATAACATCAACAACGCCAAATGCCTTACAAAATAAAGATTCAATCAATTCAAGATAAAGTGTTCATTCCATTTAGCCACCTATAGCTCTTTTGGTTAAACTTGGTAAGCTCTCCTTTAGTGGAATGATCTGGAAAAATATCCTTGGACTAAGAAGTGACAGGGAAATGAAGAATTAGGGAAAGCGAGTGTAACAATAATTTCAAGAAGTTTGGCACCAAAGGAAGATGTATAGGTTGATACCAAGAGAGGAATATTGAAGATTGTCCTCAATCAACCTCTCTAACACTTTTTTGGGAAAAGAGTATAAGTCATAAGTCACAAACTGGTTGTGCCCACAGGTGTCAGAAACAGCCTAAATTAGAAGCAGAGTGCATGTAAAGTGATAGATAGTAAATGACACTGGTTTCAGTTTGGAAATCACTAACAAGGCAGAAACTATGGTAAACGGGAAACCACATCTCCTGTCTAAAAGGAATAGCTATGACTCAGCTTTAGTAGATTATGGCTATGTTCGAATCCAGATCCTGTGTTGCTAGATCTTACGATTGTTCAATAAACACAAAAAAATCAAGACTACTGACACCATGCACAGCAATGCTATGGACCAAACATGTCTGTAGGTAATACCTAGAGCAACTATTAAGAAAACTCTACGAAAACATATGCTAGGAAACACTAAAAGTAAATCAAGATATAATCTTTAGAAATGTTCAAGTAACTCACTGGGAGTTAAGGAAAGGAAAACAGGAAAGACGCAGAAAACAAAACAAACAAAAAAAGTGGCAGATTTAGGTGCCAATTTATCAATAAGCACTTTAAATGTAAATGGTCTAATTTGAAAAATAGAGATTGTCAGATTAGGTGAAATAAAATCAAGACCCCTGGTATGCTGTCTACAAGAAACTCACTTTAAATATGAAAGCCCAAATAAAAAGTAAAAAGATGGACAAAGATATAACACATGGACTAATCAAAAGAAAACTGAAGGGGCTAGACTGATATCAGACAAAGTGGGCCTCACAGCAAAGAATTGATCTGGGACTAACAGAGACATTTTAGAACAATAAAGAGGATGGTTTTTCAAGAAGATATAGCAATCCTATTGCTTTAGGGTGTATGCAGTAAGTAAGAGAGCTTCAGTATATGATAAGCAAAACTTGGTCAAGCTGAAAAGAGAAGTAAACAAAGTATTTCATGATCTAACCCAATCTAACTTCCCGCATTTCTTTCCTGTTTATTCTGTGCTACATACAAACTCTTGTTTCTAAAGCGTTTGACAGATTTTCCCATCTCTGTGTCTTTAACTATGCAGTCCTCTATGCCTAAAATTAATTCTCGCCTATTACCATCTTCCCGCCTCATGGAATCCTCATATTTCAGGACCAGATTCAAATGCCACTTCTTCAAAAGGCTTTCCCTGATACCAGACATGATCTATCCCTCCACTGAACCCTACCTAACTTCATATGGTACAGAAAGTATTAGTCACTCAGTGGTGTCTGACTCTCTGTGACCCCACGGACTGTAGCCCACCAGGGTCCTCTGTCCGTGGGATTCTCCAGGCAAGAATTCTGGAATGGATAGCCATTTCCTTCTCCAGGGGATCTTTTCAACCCAGTGATTGAACCCGGGTCTCCCACACTGCAGGCAGATTCTTTACCATCTGAGCCACCAAGGACATGCTTCTGTTAAAGAAATATAGTAAGCTATTTAAAGGAATATTTCCTGAAGAGTAGAAATCTGTCTTATTCATCACTATACTTCTAATGCCAAATTCTAATGCAGTAGCCAATAAATAAATGTTTCCTAACAGGAACAAAATTAAGCCACTTATCAGAGGAAAGTAATAGTTGAGGAGGAAGAGATCTTAGGTGGTAACCAAGCTTGGGACATGCTCAAGTCCTATTAATTCATTTATACATTCATCCAGGCCTACTTTCTTCCTTCCCTCAACTCTTACTGGGGCCCACCATAGCCCAAGATCTATGCTAGCTAGTAATTATCATCCCCAACATAGAACAGTTTTAAAAAGCACTTTCATATCCATAACCTCTGTCTTTTTCATCTTCAAAAAGATCAACAAGAAGTTCTAACACGGCGTTGCTACAACATAGAAGATCTCACTTTGTTCCTCGAAGGTAGGGCAAGTAATATAGGAAGACATCTTTTGGCAATCTTAAAGCACTATTTTGACTGTTATTTTGCTTCTCATTAGGAATATTAAAAGCAGATAGATTTTAGCCCTGCTGACTCCGCATGTGTTCTCCTCTAAGCCAGCAGCAGTCTATGCATCCGTGCTGTAATCTACATTGTGTGCAACCACATAGCATACTGGCATGGAGTTGTAGTCAATCCCATGACATGAGATAATGAGCTTCTATGTACACATTTGATCATATCAGCCACAAGATTGGAGACCTGATTACAAAGATAATTATAGAGATTGCAGAGAATGTAATCTATCATTACATTTGTATTTTATTTAGAGTTTCCTTCCATACTGTTTAAATGAAGTTGTTTTTAAATTCCAATTTCTTTTTAACAAAATATTTAAAAGTCAAATAACTTGTTCAAGATACAATGCCTGAAGAAGGCATGTAGACTCAAGAAGAGGAAAGTCAAAAGAGAAGAATAGATATAGATTCCACCTTGGGTGTTTATACATTTTTATAACTCTCTGGGTACAGCTAGAGTTGAGAATACTAGCTTAGTGCTTCACAAAATTTAATGCATATGCAAATCATCTGGGGGAACTTGATAAAAAAGTAAATTCTGTTACAGTACGTCTAGAATGAGGCCTTAGATTTTTCATTTCTAACAAGCTCCCAGGTGATTCAGAAACTGATATTTCACTGATCACACTTCAGGTAGCAAGGTCTTAGAGAAATTCTCCAAGATATGTCAAAGAAGACACATATAAGGATACTCATTTGTATTAGCAAAGAGGGACAAAAAAAAAAGAAAGTCCTGTAACTATCCCTTAGCATAATAGATCAATAATCTGTTGATTTTCATAAAATGGACCACTGTTCAGTAGCCAAAATTGATGAACTAGACCTACCATGTATCAACTTGGATAAACATTTTAAAACACATTGATAATTCACAAAAGCAAGTTTTAGAATACAGTTTGATAATTTTCAGGTACATTAAAAATATTCAATATTATGTATAGTTTATGGATCTATATCTGTATAGCTATAATTTTTTTAACTTTCATGGGAATGATACACACTAATTTTAAGAGAATATTTACCCTCAGAGAGTGAAAAAGGAAAGAGATGTGAGATTCTAAATGTTTCAAGTGGAAAGAAGGTCAGGAAGAACTTAGCTCTAAATCATATTTTCAGTAAGTTACCATCTACTGTACCTGGATGATTTGTTACATTTTTCTGACTTTTCAAAATGTTGAAGTATTTTGTTACTAAATGTTTTAAACATCCAGGTCTTGAATTCTTATCTTATGTCTGATGCTACTGTGAGGCATGGCTTTGGTCTTAGTAATAGGAGCCTCCTTGTAAAATGGATTACTGTATTCTCTCTTTTGTATCTAGTCCTGCTCAGCTCCATTCAATCAGCAAATAATACTCCCTCCAATACTCTCAACAGTATTCCTGTACTCAGTCACAAACTTCTTGCCTTAGTCCTTTTTATACTCTCTTTGGCCCCCAGATCCCTCCCTACTGTAACATAGGAGTCTCAAGTAGGGGCCTCAACAAGTATGCTCCAAATCTTATAGTGTGATTTGAACATCCTGGGATCATCTCTGTTGTAAGTCTCTTCTCTAAGAAATAGATGTTCTTGTTTTCCATAATAGAAAATTCAAGTAAAACTCAGAGAACTTCCTTATCTCTGAAGCATTTCTCTGGTCTTATAACACCTCCAATTGTAATTTCTATAGCAAGATGGCAAACACTAGCATCATGATGTAGAAATGCCCCCAAAAGAAGCTGTTAGAACATTTAAAAACATAAACCACAAAGTCTACCCATAGCTATTCACTGATTCCTTCACCTCTAATGTTGAATAGCTTGATGAAATGGAATAAAACTAGGGCTATAATACCTGCCAGTGACTAAGATCATGGCATCCAGTCCCATCACTTCATGGCTAACAGATGGTAGGCAAACAATGGAAACAGTGACAGACTTTTTATTTGGGGGGCTCCAAAATCACTACAGATGGTGACTTCAGCCATGAAATTAAAAGGTTCTTGATCCTTAGAAGAAAAACAGAGACACTACTTGGCCAACAAAGGTCCAAATAGTCAAAGCTGTGGTTTTCCAGTAGTCATCTATGGATGTGAGAGTTGGACCATAAACAAGGCTGAGTGCTGAAAAATTGATGCCTTTGAACTGTGGTGCTGGAGGAAACTCTTGAGAGTCCCTTGGACTGCAAGGAGATCAAACCAGTCAGTCCTAAAGGAAATCAACCCTGAATATTCATTGGAAGGACTGATGCTGAAACTGAAGCTCCAATACTTTGGCCATCTGATGCAAAGAGATGATTCGTTGGGAAAAACCTTGATGCTGGGAAAAATAGAAGGCAAAAGGAGAAATGGACCACAGAGGACAAGATGGTTGGATGGCATCAATGACTCAATGGACATGAGTTTGAGCAAGCTCCAGAAGATGAAGGACAGGGAAGCCTGGCGTGCTGCAGTCCATGTGGTCACAAAGAGTCGGAGACAAGTAAGCAACTGAACTGAACTGACCAAACTGAAATTACTAGAAGTCTAACTTTAGACAAGTCACTCAGAAACATGGATTGTTCTCAAATTCCTCATCTAGACAGTATGAAATTTCTAGCCTAATAAATATGAACGGCTGATAACATTCATTATTTTTTTTAAAGGTAAGGGATTAATATTACTCATCAACCATTATTCAACTTCCTCCTTTTCAGTCTCTGCTCTCCTTTTCAATAACCTTTCTCTCAGTTTTCTAACACACATGTTCTTGTCCTGCTATCCTTTGGAGATAGCTATAATATTGCTGATAGAATAAATGCCTTGAAAGCCCATCCTAAAGGGCAACAGCAATGTACTTTGCATGTCAGCTCACACTTAATGGATACATTGCCTACTATTTTCTGCCTAAAGCTGTTGCATTTTGGTTCTACATAAAAACCGCTAGGTATGAGTATTTCCATGGAAACCCACTAACAACTTAATTCCAGAGACTCATCTCCCTGAACATTTATAAATTTCTAGCCAGCACATGGAATCAAGTGGTAAGTCTTCCTGCTTAGCTACCATCTGGGTGTTTTTTTTGTTTGGAGACAGGGCCAAAGATGGAAGACCTTGGGAAGAGACAACAGTAACGATAGCCTTTCTTATAAACTGAAAAATTCAGGGCTCAGGGTCTCATAATCCTCTGTGACTCCTACTCGTGGGTCATCACCTGACTCAGGGCACACACAGCTTCTAAGTTTAAATGACAAAGTTTCTCAAAGATGAAACTTCTAATAAAAATCAGAAAAGAAATTTTAAAGAACCTCAATATTAAACTAAAAAATTTCTCTTTTTCTTAAACACATTTCACCTACAGTGTACCCAGTCTTGATAAACAGTTTCACCAAATACCAAGACCTGTTAATTGTATCTCCTAAATGTCTTTTAATTGTTTTCTCTTCTTATCAGCTTCATTATAACTCACAAGCCCAAGCCAGCATTATCTTTTTCCAGGACTCTTTCAAGAGAATATTACTTGGTGTCCTTGCTTTCATTTTTGTCCCTCTAATTAATCCTCCACACAGCACAGAGTGTTCTTTCTATAGTCTAAATGATAAACATGCTGTTCCATTTCTCACTTCTGTTAGAATAAAAATCAGATTTAATATAGTGTGATCTACTGGGTTCTGCATGGTCTGAACACTGTATACCTCTTCAGTGCTCTCACGTCATTCTACCCTACTGCTCTTTCTGTTCCAATCTCACTGAACTTTCCTCAGTACTTGAAACACGCATACATGCTAAATCTTTAGCTCAGTTGTGTCCAACTCTGTGTGACCCTATGGACTACAGCCTGCCAGGCCCCTCTGTCCATGGGATTCTCCAGACAAGAATACTGGAGTGGGTTGCCACTCCTTTCTCCAAGGGATCTTCCCAACCCAGGGATCAAACCTGCACCTCTTACATCTAACTGCATTGACAGGCAAGTTCTTTACCACTAACACTACCTGGGAAGTCCTAAAATGTACTATGTCCCTTCTGATTTGGGGTTCAATATATTTTATTCCTTCCACATTAAAAAAAAACCTAAGATCATGGCATCTGGTCCCATCACTTCATGGCAAATAGATGGATAAGCAATGGAAACAGTGACAGACTTTATTTTATTGGGCTCCAAAATCACTGCAGATGGTGACTGCAGCCATGAAATCAAAAGGCATTTGCTCCTTGGAAGAAAAACAACAACCAACCTAGACAGCATATTTAAAAGCAGAGACATCACTTTACCAACAATGGTACTTTACTATGGTTTTTCCAGCAGTCATGCATGGATATGAGATTTGGACCTTAAAGAAGGCTGAAGAATTGATGCCTTTGAACTGTGATCGTGGAGATTCCAATTCTCAATGTGATGATATTAGGAAGGTCCTAAGGGACATAATTAGGTCATGAGGGTAGAGTCTCATGAATAGGATGAATATCCTTATAAAAGAGACTCCAGAGAAGTCCTAAAGTCAGGAGGAGAAGGCAATGACAGAGGATGAGATGGCTGGATGGCATCACTGACTCACCATGTGAGAGGACAGCAAGACACTAAATATGAACCAGAAAGAGGGCCAGCATCAGAATGCAAACACACAAGCACCTTGGTCTTGGGCTTCATAGCTTCCAAAACCTTTAGAAATAATTTCTGGTGTTTAGAAGCTCCCCAATATGTGGCATTTTCTTATAGTAGTCCAAATGGACTAAGATAACAATATTAACAGTTTAAAAAATATTATCACATCAAAAACTACAGAAAAAGTACTTCACAAAATTAAACAGCCATTCCTGATTTTTAAAACCTCTCCGAAAACTTGGAATAAATGTAAATTTTCACAACATGATAAAATCCATTCACAAAAATCATATCGCTAACATTTTAACTATTGACGAAAGATGGTGTTCTCCCTCAAAAGAAGAAACAAAACAAGAATGCTCACTCCCGGGGCTTCCCTTGTGGCTCAGTGGATAAGAACCCGTCTGCCAATGCGGAAGACCCAGGTTCGATCCCTGATCCAGGAAGATCCCACATACCACAAAGCAGCTAAACCCACACAACAACGAAGACCCAGCACAGCCAAAAATAAATAAATAAAAGTTTAAAAAAAAAAAAGAATGCTCACTCCCACCATTTCTGTTAAATATTGTACCATCATTTTGAGATATTGTAATCATTCAAAACAAGGGAGAAACAAAATTCATCCAGCTTGAAAAGAAAGATATAAAGTTGTCTTTAGGGCTTCCCCTGGTGGTCCAGTGGGTAAGGACACCGCCTTGCAGTGCAAGGGGCGCCGGTTCGAGCCCTGGCCTGGGAAGATCCCACGTGCCGCGGAGCGGCTGGACTGATGTGTCCAATTACCGAGCCGGAGCTCTGGAGCACGTGCGCTCAGAGCCTGTGCTCTGCAACGACAGACGCCACCGCAATGGGAGGCCCACAATAGCCAAAGAACAAAGACGGATGAACAGAGAGAAACGAAAGACTAATAGAAGTGGCCCGCCTGCTCCCCTCCCTCCCTCCCCAACCCGACCCCCGCCCAAAAATAAATAAATAAATAAAGTTGTCTTTATTTGTAGATGACAGAATCATCTATGATCATCTATATATCAATAGAAAATCCTATTGGGCTTACAGGAAAGTTGTAAAGACTAGTCAAAGAAAAGTTAGCAATGTTATAAGATAATAGATCAGTATACAAAAAATCAATCATATTTCTATATATGAACAATAAATGATCATCAAATAAAATTAAAGAATTTAATTGATTTAGTTTACATTAAAAAATACATGAGAAAATGCCAAAATAAATGAGAGACAAACCTGGAAAAAGATATGCAAGACTGAAAATAAATGAGAGATAAACCTGGAAAAAGATATGCAAGACTGAAAACCAAAAATTTCTCGAGAGCAATTAAAAAGACCTAAAAACCCATCCAAGGCATGGCTAGTGGTCTCCTGTGCTAGAATTTCAGTAGCTATTTTATTGCTCCCTGAGAGCTTCAGGTGAACATGTTTGGATAAACATTCTGAAAGTTTCAGTAGGTATAAATAATGTCACTTGTATGTTAATTAAGAGAGCAATGGGCCATGTCCACATGTAAAGTAAACTGGTCTAGAGGGTGTCTGCTCTTCTATATTTCAATCTATAATCAGTCTCTAAATAAAGTTATATAGCCTCACTCAAAACAGATCTTTCTTATCCTTAATAAAAGAATTAATCTTCCACTAAAAAAAAAAAAAGACCTAAAAAATGGATAAATATGCTATATTTATGGGTTGGAAAATTCAATAGTATTATGAATCAATGTTCTCCAAATTGATCTATAGATTCAGAGCAATTCCAACCAAAATTCTGGTAGGATCTTTTTATATCAAAAAGCTAATTTTAAAATTACCTTAGAAAGGCAAAGAATCTAGACTATCCAGAACAATTTTGAAAGAGAAGAAAAGAGTAGGAGGATTTATAGTACTGGATTTTAAGACATATTCTAAAGCTATAGTAGCAATACAGTATGATATTGAAATATTGGCACATAGATCAATCGAATAGAGTCCAGAAATAGACTCATATGTACATATGGTCAGTTAAATTTTTCCAGAGTGCAAAGGTAATTCAGTGGAGACAGGATAATATTGTCAACATATTGTGAAGGAATAATTGGATTGTATATGCAAAAAATTAAACCTTAACATAAATTGCATAGCACATGCAAAACTTACTTGAAAATCTATCATAAAGTTAAATGTAAAAAGCTAAAATCATACACCATCTAGAATAAAATGCTGTTGAGTTCAGATTATGAAAAGTTTTATTACATACTAAACTAAAAGCCCAACCCATGACATAACTGATAGGTTTAACTTCATCCAAGGTAATAAATTCTGCTCTTCCAAAGACACTGTTAAGAGAATAAACAGACAAGCAACACACTGGGAGAAATCGTTTACAAATCACATATCTGATAAAGGATTATATTCAGAGTATATTAAAACCAATTAAGGGCTTCCCCTGGTGGTCCAGTGGGTAAGGACACCGCCTTGCAGTGCAAGGGGCGCCGGTTCGAGCCCTGGCCTGGGAAGATCCCACGTGCCGCGGAGCGGCTGGACTGATGTGTCCAATTACCGAGCCGGAGCTCTGGAGAGCATGCACCCAGAGCCGGTGCTCTGTAACGACAGACGCCACCACGATGGGAGGCCCACAGGAGCCAAAGAACGAAGACGAATGAAAATAGAGAAATAAAAAAGACCAATAGAAGTGGCCCGCCCACTCCCCTCCCTCCCCAACCAGACCCCCGCCCAAAGTAAATAAATAAATAAATCTTTAAAAAAATAAATAAATAAAATAAAACCAATTAAGTTTAACAATAAGAAAATAATCCAGTTCAAAAATTCTCATTGAAGAACATATATGGATAGCAAATAAGCACATAAAATGATGCTCAACATTGTAAGTCATGAGCAAAAAGCAGTTAAAATCTTGGGTACCACTTGTGCATACTGGAATGTCTAAACTAAGAAGACTGCTCATATCAAGTATTGCTGAGGTTGTGAAACAGCCTTCTCATACACTGCTGGTAGGAACAGTACAATGGTTCAATGCTGGTAGAAATGTACAATAGTACAACTTTGGAAAATAGTTTCATACATACTCACCATATGACCCCACCATACCACCCCTAGATATTTACTCAAGAGAAATCAAAATGTGTTCATACATAGATGTGAACATGAATATCCACAACAGCTTTCTTCATGATATTCAAATACCAGAAAACAAATCAGTGGCAGCATGGGGGTAGGAAAGAATAATCATATGGGGGAAGGAGATTACAAAAGGGAACAAGGAAAGCTTTGGAGTTAGTAGATACGTTCCTTCTCTCGATTATAGTGCTGACTTCATGGGTTTCTACTTAAAACATATCAAAATTGTACCACATAAATATATGCAGTTTCCTTTAAATCAGTTATACCTCAATGATGTTGTTTTTAAAGGCTTTTCTACTAAGAAAACTTTTCGAATACATTCAGGCTTCACTTTCAAGATTGTCAATTAAGCATGTGTTTGCTTTTTTGTTTCCCTCAAATAGAAATGGATTGACCCAAAGCAGTTTTGGAAGTACATTTTGGGGAACCTTATACAGTCTAGAAACTGAAACTAAGATTTCCCAAAGGAAGTGACATTTATTTTGAGATTTTGAGAGTAAATAAGAGAAGGAAAGGCTAACAAAATGGGAGGAAAGTTATGAGAGCTTCAGGCAAAATGAACCATGTGAGAAGTTTTCCAACTTGACTAAATATTCTAAGTTTCCCTGGACCTTAATGAGATTAAAAAAATTAAAAATTTCAAGATATTTCTTGAGGATTGATTATATTTTAAATATTGATTTAAATAGAGCTTGTTTTAAACATGACACCCTGGATTTTGCATCACACATAATATCCTATACACATAGGCCTGGAAAGACTAATAAGAGAGGATCAAAACCAGCAGTACTCAATTATAATCTCTCTCTCTCTATCAACACTCACATATAACATGAAGTAACTCTTAAAAGAAAGATAATTCTCAGTCCTGTAATATACCCTTTACATCCTCATGGAAGTCCCTACCCTCAACTAAATGTTTTCATTTTACAAATGGAAAAACTAAGTCCCAGAGAGAGTAAGGAGATGTTCCCAAAATTACATAGCAAAGTTAGGCTAAGGTTTTCTGAGTCACAAGCCAGTGCTCTTTCTGCAATTACCAATGAGACATCGGCTCTAGAATGAGACTGACAGGTTCAAAGCCTGGTCTTATTTCTTACTAGTTACATGACCTTGGACAGCTTAAATCTTCCTGAGCCTGTTTCCTCATCTTTAAAATTAAATGGCTATATTTTGAAATGGCTTAAAAATGCATTGAAATAAAAATGAATAATTATTATTTCAGAAGAACTCTAATGAGTTGCCATGGCTATCTGGGATAGTTCCATAAGAATTCACATCACGCCATACTTGATACATTTCCTAGAATCACAGAAAGTGGGAAGAAGTCTGGCAGTTTCTCTCTTGGAATGAAGTCCATCTGCATTAAATCACAGAAATAAAAACCAGCAGAGACTCTAACACTGAAAGATACCAATCTTAAGGCATATGTCGAGCTAACTCACAGTCTCCCCTCCCACAGGGGTATGCATAGAGAGAAAAGGCTGTAAAATGAAATTTCCTAAATTCTTCCAGAAAATCCCTTACTGTGCCCTTAATCCCAAGACCTAACTATAAGTCTCCAGGCCAGGCCTGAAGCTATTGACCTGGTTTTAGGTATGGCAGAGAGGATTTAATATGCTGATCATGGTTTTTCGTATTTATTCAACAAATACTCACTTAGCACTTGCTTTCTGCCAGGCACTAGCCTAGACTGGAGATACAGAATGTATCAAAGTACTGCCACCATAGAGCTCACATTCTAATCAAGGAATACAGACAACAAATAAGCATGTAAATAGTATGTCAGAGAGTGCTAAGTGTAATAGAAAAATAAAAGCGGGGGAAGGAGAATAGGGAATGGCTTGGAGGGGAATATGTATATATATGCACACATACATATATGTGTCTATGTTTACAATATATGTTTTATATAAATACATATATTCCTAATCCACATACCTGATACTCTCTATTTCCCTTACTCTGCTTTTATTTTTCTGTATGTGTATATAATATGTATATACACGTGTGTGTATATAAATTGGCACATCAGTGAAAAGTTTGAGCAGGGGCATAAAGGGTGAAAGGGAGCAATTTTGTGCAAATATCGGGGGGAAAATCTAGAGAGGCAACAGCAGATGCAGAGGCCATGCGTAGCTGTGTTCTTGGCATGTTTAGCGAACAACAAGGAGCCATGAACAGAGGTGCTGGGGTGGGAAGAGGAGGTTTCAGATGTGGGGAGTAGCAATATCACATAGGACCTTATAGAACATTTTAAGAAATGTGGCTTTCTCTTGAGTAAAACAGAAGACATTAGATAGTTTTGAGGAGAGTCAGAACATCCAATTTACATTTTTAAAAGGTTACTCTGGCTGCAGTGTGAAGAATATACCATAGTGGAGTCAGGACACAAGCAGGAAGACCACTGAGGAGATGACTGCAATGACTGAAGTAAAAGGTAGGCTTCCCTGGTGGCTCAGTAGTAAAGAATCAGTCTTCCAAAGCAGGAAACCCAGGAGATGTGGTTTCAGTCCCTGGGTTGGGAAGATCCCCTGGAGAAGGAAATGACAACCCACTCCAATATTCGTGCCTGGGAAATCCCATGAACAGAGGAGCCTGGTGGACTACAGTCCCTGGGGGCTCAAAGAGTTGGACATGACTGAGCAACTAAAGAACAAGTGAAAGGAGATGGAAGCTTGAGACAGGATGATAGCAGGGAAAAAGATAAGAACTGGTCAGATACTAGAAGGGTTTGATGGGTTTGAAGATTGAGCAGATCTGTTATTTGCCAGAGATGAATCACAAGAGACTGCAAGATCTTAGACCTGAACAGCTAGAAGCTCAGTTTGCTGTCTATCAACAAGGGAGGATTGTGTAAGCTATGTGTTTGGAGAATAAAGACAGGGAAATTTAATTTACAATACATTTAGTCCTGATATAACGTGACATATGTGTTCTTGACAGTCACTGTATTATGCAAAATCACTCAATAAACACCTAGAGCTTATAGAAAAAAATGGGGTTATGGACACAACATTCAAAAACCTTATCCTGTTAAGTTGCTTTGGCAGTGTCTGACTCTGTGTGATCCTGTGGACTGTAGCCCTCCATGCTCCTCTGTCCATAGGATTCACCAGGCAAGAATACTGGGATTGCCTGCCATGCCTTCCTGACACAGGCATAAAGGGTGAAAGGGAGCAATTTTGTGCAAATATCGGGGGGAAAATCTAGAGAGGCAACAGCAGATGCAGAGGCCATGCGTAGCTGTGTTCTTGGCATGTTTAGCGAACAACAAGGAGCCATGAACAGAGGTGCTGGGGTGGGAAGAGGAGGTTTCAGATGTGGGGAGTAGCAATATCACATAGGACCTTATAGAACATTTTAAGAAATGTGGCTTTCTCTTGAGTAAAACAGAAGACATTAGATAGTTTTGAGGAGAGTCAGAACATCCAATTTACATTTTTAAAAGGTTACTCTGGCTGCAGTGTGAAGAATATACCATAGTGGAGTCAGGACACAAGCAGGAAGACCACTGAGGAGATGACTGCAATGACTGAAGTAAAAGGTAGGCTTCCCTGGTGGCTCAGTAGTAAAGAATCAGTCTTCCAAAGCAGGAAACCCAGGAGATGTGGTTTCAGTCCCTGGGTTGGGAAGATCCCCTGGAGAAGGAAATGACAACCCACTCCAATATTCGTGCCTGGGAAATCCCATGAACAGAGGAGCCTGGTGGACTACAGTCCCTGGGGGCTCAAAGAGTTGGACATGACTGAGCAACTAAAGAACAAGTGAAAGGAGATGGAAGCTTGAGACAGGATGATAGCAGGGAAAAAGATAAGAACTGGTCAGATACTAGAAGGGTTTGATGGGTTTGAAGATTGAGCAGATCTGTTATTTGCCAGAGATGAATCACAAGAGACTGCAAGATCTTAGACCTGAACAGCTAGAAGCTCAGTTTGCTGTCTATCAACAAGGGAGGATTGTGTAAGCTATGTGTTTGGAGAATAAAGACAGGAATTCAATTTACAATACATTTAGTCCTGATATAACGTGACATATGTGTTCTTGACAGTCACTGTATTATGCAAAATCACTCAATAAACACCTAGAGCTTATAGAAAAAAATGGGGTTATGGACACAACATTCAAAAACCTTATCCTGTTAAGTTGCTTTGGCAGTGTCTGACTCTGTGTGATCCTGTGGACTGTAGCCCTCCATGCTCCTCTGTCCATAGGATTCACCAGGCAAGAATACTGGGATTGACTGCCATGCCTTCCTGACACATACAAAAACAGGAATGGCTTATAAAACATACTGCAATAATTTTACACATGTAAAATGGTTATACAATATATAAACACTGCATAATACATAGAGTGCTTTACCTTGAAAAGGGAAGCTTACTTGTGCAAGTGGGCATCAGAAGGGATACTGTTTGCAAGTTCATTTGAAGAGGAAGAAAGAGATCTATCTGAAATGTGAGGCAAAATTATAAAGCCAGAGGTAGATGGGTATGGCTCCTAACATAGTTGATTAACTGGTAAATATTTGAAATGTCTGCATACCTATGTTATATGGAATTCTACATGGCTCAGCTCAGCCAGAGTTTTCTGTGTTCTCCAAGTAATTTTCTTGGGCAAAAATCGCACATGAAGCCACACAAAAATTCACATTACACTCAAATTGTCACTAAATTTATCAATCACGTTGGAATAAATTTGTGTTCTCAAGGCACATGTTACAGTGTAACTGACTCTATGTTAGACATCAAGATAGACACATCCAGCAAGCAATTGGATTTACAAATCTAGAGTTCATGGTAGAGGCATCAACTAATTCAAAAGTAATCAACATATATATGCTTATGAAAATGATGGGATTGGGTGAGACAGCCTAGGGAGTGAATATAGAGGTCACCTAACTGAACCCTAGTGAAACCAAGCAGGACCATGCACAGCCCCTGAGCATGGAAACCTTTCTGCCCCAAGTTTTCGTGTCTGTAAGGAATAGACTTCAGCCTCCAAGACTTAGCTTGAGTTCCAAAGGGCAGATTCAAACCTTGCTCATCGAGGGAGGGGCAGCCGAGAAACCACCTGAGGCAAGATTAAAGAGAGTGCAGGTCCTGAATACTCCCAAATCTTGTCAGCATCCCACCCTTGAGCCATTGCTATAAAACCCCTTACCAAATCCTCCCAGGTGGGGGACACAGTTTTTCAAGGCAGGTGTTCACAGTGGCCCCCTCTTCCTGGCAAAGCATTAAAGCGATTATTTGCAACTTCACCCAAAACTCTGTCTCTGGGATTCGATTCACAGAGTGCACAGAGGCCAAGGTTTCATCAAGTTTTCATCACCAGTGGGACACCCACAGCATGCAGAGGTCATGAAGATGGGGGGGTAGTCAGAAAAGGATTCTGAGAAGGAGCACTAAGAAGAGAGGTTGGAGGAGAATCAGGAGAACTAACTCTCACTGAAAGCCAAATGAAGAAAGTCTCCAAGGACTGGGGAGCAACCCACCAGGTCAAATAAAGCAGACAGGTCCAAAAAAGACTGGGAATTGTTCCTAGATTCTGGTTAACTGAAGGCGACTGCTAACGTTGACAAGAACATTTGAGTGAAAAGGTGAGAGAGAAAATCTGACTGGAAGTAGTTGAAGGGGAAATGGGGAAAGAGGGACTGTGGAGAGATAGCATCAGGAACTCTTTTGAAGGGAAGATAAATTGAGAAAAGGGCAATGTGAGACTTCAGCGTTTCTTTATGCTGATCAGATTATAGGAGAAGAAAAAATTGACCATATAGGAGACAGGGTTGAATTGTTGGATCTGCCATTGTACTAACAGACTAGAGGAAATGGAATCCAGTACTGGGAGTGCAGACAGTTCATCCTCAGCAACCAGAGTGAAGACAGAGTCCCTAGGCATGGGTGTGGGTAGGTGGGAGAGATGCTAGTAGTATGCGCAGGCTCTCCTCTGACTGTCTCTGTTTTCCCGAGGAAGTGGGAAACAAGGTCATTAGCTGAGTGATACATGACTGTGGATAGCTTACTGTGAACAGAGTTGATTCTTGATCTCCAAAGGAGATTTCACATTGGGATCAAAAAGACTTGGCTTTGGGCACTCAGAGCTTCATGCTCTGAATAAATAAAAGGTTTATTAAAGAAAAAAGGAATAGAGAAAGTTTCCAGCTAAAGTAACTGTAAGGGGGCTAGAAGAGTAGCCCCAGCAGCTAGTTTAGGCAACGTATTTTGTACTTTTCCAGCTGGTTATTAACAATAGATCAAGGTTGTAAAGGTTGTAAAGGTCTTCCTAGACCCACTTCCACAACACCGACAGAAGATCAGTCAGATGCTCTCTGGGCTTCAGGACTAGATGAGACCTGATGCACAACAAAAAGTTAGTTGCAGAGTAGATCTTTAGCAGAGTAGATCTTTATTATGACAAACATTTTAGGCTAGGAAATGTTTGTTCCCCCTTCTCCTCCTCCTTGGAAACCGCTGGACTCCTTACCAAGTTTGCCTATTCACCCCTTCACCCCTTTCAAGAGTAAGGTAGGGGAGGAAATGTTGGACATTTCAGGAGAGAAAAATCAAACTGTTGTTCAGGAGAGCTTAAGAGTGCAAGGACTAGGGTAACAGGAGAGCACATTTGCTTAAAACATTTCTTATACATAAATAGAACTGCCGTATATAACAGAGGGTACAGACGATTGTAATTTTGTTAAATATTGAAATATTCCCCTCTGAGGTTATTTTAGTTCGTATTCCCACATGTAACAAGTCTGCTTCCCTAAGCTTTTGCCAATACAGTATGCCATCAAACAGTCTCACCCTTCTTAATCTGATAGTTGAAAATGATATCAGTGTAATTTTCATTTGCATTTTTCTTATTTAAACAAAGTTGAATATCTTTTCTTATGATTAATGAGGAAGGACCACAGATAGAACTGTATCCTCCCATGGAGTTATGACTTGGTAAATTAGACAAGAAGTTTCTTCTTTTCCTAGGTTTTCACTCTTTCAATCAACATTTATTGAGTGTTTAGTATGGATCATGCACTGTTCTATTGATTAAGGAATACAGCAGTGAACAAAACAAAATAAGGTTCAAACCTGAACTGGGCACCATAGCCCAGAATCACAGAAACTCCAGGGAAGAAGTCTCAGATGATAACCTATAGTCTAAGATGACAAAACAAGGATCCAGATCAGTTTTACACCTTAGGCTGATGAATCAACCAATGTATCTGTTATGGGCTAAGGATGGAGGAGAAACAGTGGCTGGTTCATAGTAAGCACTTAATACATATGAAAGAAGAAAAAGAGAAAGGGCCATCAAAGAAGGAAAAGTCATCCCAGATACAACAGAGCCCTCTTTTTCATGGAATTCGAATGATCTTGTAAGACTCTGGGAGAGAAATAGAATACAGAGAAAACAGATGCTAGAAGCTGTTCTTAGCCACTCTCCCGGGTCCTCTGGACTCTGTAATTTTCCAGCTGTCATAGGCACTGGCAAATCTAGAGCAGAGTTGGAGGTGTAATGCCTGTTTAAAGACAGATTTTCAGCCTTAAATAAATTCCTCTTGGCAATGCTCTCAGCTATTGCCCCTGGGGACTAGTACAAATTTCCATTCAAGTGTCAAATGACCAAATATGCTGAACTATTTAACTCGAATTTGCCTGAACCAAGTTCCTGAGTGATAATCTAATATGCAAACCAAAAGAGTAATGCTATTTGAGAGGTTTTGTTGGTTACTCCCTCTACCAGCAGTGCCCACATGTGCACAATTCCAATAAACCAGGTAAGTTAGCTGACTGATCAAAATAGAAAGTATCCAGAGAGTCAAAAAAGATAGTGGTAGGGCTTCCCTGGTGGTCCATTGGGTAAGGACACCGCCTTGCAGTGCAAGGGGCGCAGGTTCAATCCCTGGCCTGGGAAGATCCCATGTGCCGCGGAGCGGCTGGACTGATGTGTCCAATCACCGAGCCGGAGCTCTGGAGCGCATGCGCCCAGAGTCAGTGCTCTCCGACAACAGAGGCCACTGAGATGGGAGGCCCACACGGGCCAAAGAACAAAGATGGATGAAACTAGACAAATGAAAGACCAGTGGAAGTGACCTGCCCACCCCCCCTCCCCACCCCCGCCAAAATAAATAAATAAATAAATGTTTTGTTTTGTTTTGTTTTTTAAAGATAGTGGTATAGGCGGTTCCTGAACTTCCCTGTTCCCACATGGACACACCAAACAGACAGCTACACATGAAACAACTCCCTCTGAAGGAAATCCAGAAACTAGCTGAGTGATTCCTATATGTAAGGAAATGAGAAATTATCTACATCAATACAGGTAGGAAAACTAAAACACACTTGTGCCATAAAACCCACTCCAGCCCAGTGCCACACAATTGAGAGGATACCCCCAAACCACAGTTTCTCCCTAAGGAGCAAACATTGGGACCACGATCTAGTGCCCTCCCTAGGGAAGGAAATGGCAACCCCCTCCAGTTCTCTTGCCTGGGAAATCCCATGGACAGAGGAGCCTGGCAGGCTACAGTCCACAGGGTCACAAAGAGTTGGACATGACTGAGTGACTAAACATCAACTAGTGGCCCAGCTTTGAAGGGATGAACATTCCCTCCCCAAACAGCTACCTCCAAAAGCCAGCAGTGCTTGAATCCATAAGACCTACAAGACTAGCAAACAAAGAATCAATTCTTGAACACCTCAAGCACACAAACAGTTGCTGTGGCTATTCTATCAGGGTTCAGCAGAAACAGCAGACAAAAACGCTCATCTCCTGGTCTTGTCCTGAGAGGAGTCTAACTGCAGACTTCACAAGCTGTTATCTGAGGGTCTAGCTTCTAATTTTAGCATGCATCTACAGGCTTGCTGTAATCCTCCCTAGAGACCCAGGAAGTCAGTAAGAACTTCCCCCGCCTCCTTCCAGCTGACTCAAATGATAAAACCAAATCACCAGTATCTCCCTGGAAATTATATACACATCTGGCACCCCACCTTTTACAGCTGCTGCCTAACGGATGGGATCACAAATCACCTAGCTCTGATAGCCAACACGGCTGGCAATCACAAATCCTATAGGACTACAGTAAAGAAGCAGTTTCTAAACAGTTGGAGGAGGCCTCCCTTCACGGCTCTCTCTCCAGGGCTCAGCACAAAGGGAAAAAGTAAAAACTCCCATCTCCCAATTTCTTCCCAGAAAGGTCTTAACTACATACTTTCCCAACTACCACCTGAGGGCCCAGCTTCTAACCAGCCTGCACCTATGGGCTGACTGTGTTCCTCCTCTCTGTGACACTTTTGAGTCTTGGCACACCTTCAACTACTAGAAGCCACTAAGTACAAAGAAGGTGGCCTGGACAATCACAAGAGTTTGAGAGGCAACCAGAAGCTCAGGCTAGACAGACTGACAAGTTTCATCTTATATACAAGACTATGTAGAGTACATCACGCAGAATGCTCGGCTTGTTGAAGCACAAGCTGAAATCAAGATTGCTGGGAGAAATATCAGTAACTTCAGGTATGCAGATGACACCATCCTTATGGCAGAAAGTGAAGAGGAACTAAAGAGCTGCTTGATGAAGGTAAAAGAAAGAGGAGGGTGAAAAATCTGGCTTAAAACTCAACATTCAAAAAACTAAGATCATGGCACCTGGCCCCATCACTTCATGACAGATAGATGGCAAATAATGGAAACAGTGACAGACTTATGTTCTTGGGCTCCAAAATCACTGCAGACAGTAAGTAATTGAAACCACAAAATTAAAAGATGCTTGCTCGTTGGAAGAAAAGCAGAGACATCACTTAGCCAATAAAGGTCCCTATAATCAAAGTTATGGTTTTCCAGTAGTCATGTATGGATGTGAGAGCTGGACCATAAAGATTAAGAGGCAAAGAATTGATGCCTTTGAACTGTGATGTTGGAGAAGACTCTTGAGAGTCCCTCAGACTGCAGGGAGATCAAACCAATCAATACTAAAGGAAATCAACCCTGAATATTCATTGGAAGGACTGGTGCTGAAGCTCCAACAATTTGGCCACCTGATGTGACGAGACGACTCATTGGAAAAGACCCTGATGCTGGGAAAAATACAAGGCCACAGGAAAAGGTGACAACAGAGGATAAGATGGTTGAATGGCATCACTAACTCAATGGACTTGAGTTTGAGCAAGCTCCGGGAGATGGTGAAAGATTGGAAAGCCTGGCGTGCTGCAGTTCATGGAGTCGCAAAGAGTCAGACATGACTGAGCAACTAAACCAATGCTGATATCAGCTGGAGGCACAATTTAAGAAAGCACTTTGCTCGGCACTGGTGTTGCCCAGCCTTGCTCTCTAGCCTGCACCCATCATGGAGTTCTGTTGCAACATGTTGCCACCGATTCATAATTCATTATCATTGTACTGAATTTTGAATATCTTTAGTTTCAGCAAATTTTCTTGTAGCTATTTTAGGTGTCTGCACTGAGAGCAACCAGAAGCTCACGCAGAAATTTCTTATATACAAGACTATGTAGAGTACATCACGCAGAATGCTCGGCTTGTTGAAGCACAAGCTGAAATCAAGATTGCTGGGAGAAATATCAGTAACTTCAGGTATGCAGATGACACCATCCTTATGGCAGAAAGTGAAGAGGAACTAAAGAGCTGCTTGATGAAGGTAAAAGAAAGAGGAGGGTGAAAAATCTGGCTTAAAACTCAACATTCAAAAAACTAAGATCATGGCACCTGGCCCCATCACTTCATGACAGATAGATGGCAAATAATGGAAACAGTGACAGACTTATGTTCTTGGGCTCCAAAATCACTGCAGACAGTAAGTAATTGAAACCACAAAATTAAAAGATGCTTGCTCGTTGGAAGAAAAGCAGAGACATCACTTAGCCAATAAAGGTCCCTATAATCAAAGTTATGGTTTTCCAGTAGTCATGTATGGATGTGAGAGCTGGACCATAAAGATTAAGAGGCAAAGAATTGATGCCTTTGAACTGTGATGTTGGAGAAGACTCTTGAGAGTCCCTCAGACTGCAGGGAGATCAAACCAATCAATACTAAAGGAAATCAACCCTGAATATTCATTGGAAGGACTGGTGCTGAAGCTCCAACAATTTGGCCACCTGATGTGACGAGACGACTCATTGGAAAAGACCCTGATGCTGGGAAAAATACAAGGCCACAGGAAAAGGTGACAACAGAGGATAAGATGGTTGAATGGCATCACTAACTCAATGGACTTGAGTTTGAGCAAGCTCCGGGAGATGGTGAAAGATTGGAAAGCCTGGCGTGCTGCAGTTCATGGAGTCGCAAAGAGTCAGACATGACTGAGCAACTAAACCAATGCTGATATCAGCTGGAGGCACAATTTAAGAAAGCACTTTGCTCGGCACTGGTGTTGCCCAGCCTTGCTCTCTAGCCTGCACCCATCATGGAGTTCTGTTGCAACATGTTGCCACCGATTCATAATTCATTATCATTGTACTGAATTTTGAATATCTTTAGTTTCAGCAAATTTTCTTGTAGCTATTTTAGGTGTCTGCACTGAGAGTCTTACCCATTTCTTCACAAATCTTGACCACCTCCTCAAGTGGAGTGACCTCCAATGCACACGGTAACCTGAGCAAATCTCTATTCTTATAACAACATGAGCGTGACACAAAGTCCTTGCTCTGTCATTTATGTGCTATTTGGCAACCAGCTCATTATTTCATCGCTGAGTGTACCTAGCAACCTGAGCAGCCTGTAGATGGTTGTGAAGAAAAAGTTAATTACCATTTACTAAGTGCCTGCTATATACCAGGTACTGTTAGATGTCTTTAAAACTTAGCTCATTTCAGTAAGGATTATGGCCATTATGCAAAATATCTTGTTAATAGTAAACACCATAAAAATGTAAGAAATTATTTTTGCAGAGTATTAATGCTGAAATCCCTCCCTTACAATAAGAAAATTAGTGGAAAGCATTCCCATAGCACCTCATACCTCTCTCAAGGTCCCTAATGCTAACAAAAGGCAA
Organism: Tragulus kanchil; assembly: GCA_022376925.1. Classification (NCBI taxonomy): domain Eukaryota; kingdom Metazoa; phylum Chordata; class Mammalia; order Artiodactyla; family Tragulidae; genus Tragulus; species Tragulus kanchil. The sequence goes on along the minus strand of JAIOJX010000001.1, from coordinate 2,670,473 downwards.
ATGGGGATACCACATGTATCTGCATTTGCCTCATCAGGTGACTAGCATCAGAGGACAGAAACGAGATATTATTTCTCTTTTTAAGTCCGTACCAAACACAATAAGCACAGTGCTTTACTCAAATAGGTTCCTAGCAAATGAGTGTTAAAGAATCCAAAGGCATTTCAGGACGAGAGAATCAGGCACTAATGGATAAGGCCGCTAAGTGCGATGACTGACTGATGAAGATGCTAAAGGTGATGAAAGTGCCATAGTCAGAAACAGTGCTCACCCTGGCCGTGGGCTAGAGCCCGGCAGCGTCTGGCTCCTGCTGACTTCTTTGACTTCAGTACACTCCACATCCACTCTCCTCACTGTATTTCACTCGTACCAAGGAACTTTTACATCCAGGCCTTTGCCTTTGCTATTGCCTCCACCTGGCTCATTGTTGCCCTAAATATCTTCATGGCTCATTCTATCTTCATTCAGATCTTTGTCCAAATGACACCTTCTCAGAGAAAGCTTTCCTTTTCTAAAACAGAATGCTATCAACAAAATCAAAACGAAAAAGGAGAGATTACAACAGATAATGCAGAAATCCAAAGGATTCTAAGAGACTATTATGAGCAACTGTATGGCAACAAACTGGACAACCTGGAAGAAATGGACAGTTTCTTGGACAGGATTAATCTCCCAAGACTGAGCCAGGAAGAAACAGAAACTTTGAACAACCCAATCACAAGCTCAGAAATCGAATTTGTGATTAAAAATCTACCCAAAAATAAAAGCCCAGGGCCAGATGGCTTCACAGCCGAATTCTACCAAACATTTAAGGAAGAGCTAATGCCTGTCCTTCTAAAACTCTTCCAAAAAGTTGCACAGGAAGGAAAACTTCCAAACACATTCTACGAGGCCACCATCACCCTGATACCCAAACCAGGCAAAGACAACATAAAAAAGGAAAACTATAGGCCAATTTCACTGATGAACTTAGATGCCAAGATCCTCAACAAAATCCTAGCAAACAGAATTCAACGACACGTCAAAAAACTCATACATTATGATCAAGTCAGGTTCATCCCAGGCATGCAAGGCTTCTTCAACATCTGCAAATCAATCAACGTGATACACCATATCAACAAGTTGAAAGACAAAAATCACATGATCATTTCAATAGATGCAGAAAAAGCCTTCGACAAAGTACAACATCCATTTATGATAAAAACTCTTCAGAAAATGGGCATAGAAGGAACCTATCTCAACATAATAAAAGCCATCTATGAGAAGCCTACAGCGAACATTATTGTTAATGGTGAAAAACTGAAAGCATTCCCTCTAAGATCAGGAACAAGACAGGGGTGCCCACTTTCACCACTACTATTCAACATAGTCCTGGAAGTCCTAGCAACAGCAATAAGAGAAGAGAAAGAAATCAAAGGAATCCAGATCGGAAAGGAAGAAATCAAGCTCTCTTTTTGCAGACGACATGATATTATACATAGAAAATCCCAAAGACACAGTTACAAAGCTACTAGAGCTAATCAATGAATTCAGCAAAGTCGCAGGATACAAAGTCAACACACAGAAGTCACTGGCATTCCTATACACAAACAATGAAAAATCAGAAAACGAAATCAAAGAGGCAATCCCCTTCACCATTGCAACCAAAAGAATCAAATATCTAGGAATAAACCTGCCCAAAGAAACAAAAGAATTGTACACAGAAAATTACAAGACACTCATGAAAGAAATTAAAGAAGACTTAAACAGATGGAAAGATATTCCATGTTCCTGGATCGGAAGAATCAATATTGTGAAAATGACCATACTACCAAATATCATCTACAGATTCAATGCAATACCTATCCAACTACCATTGACATTTTTCACAGAACTAGACCAAATAATAACACAGTTCATATGGAAACGCAGAAGACCTCGAATAGCCAAAGCAATCCTGAGGACAAAGAATGGAGTTGGAGGGATCAGCCTCCCTAACTTCAGACTCTACTACAAAGCAACAGTTATCAAGACAGTATGGTACTGGCACAAAAACAGAACTATAGATCAATGGAACAAGATTGAGAACCCAGAGATCAACCCACGCACCTATGGGTACCTTATTTTGGGGAACAGAACACTCAAATCAACTCATACATTATGATCAAGTCGGGTTCATCCCAGGCATGCAAGGCTTCTTCAACATCTGCAAATCAATCAACGTGATACACCATATCAACAAGTTGAAAGACAAAAATCACATGATCATTTCAATAGATGCAGAAAAAGCCTTCGACAAAGTACAACATCCATTTATGATAAAAACTCTTCAGAAAATGGGCATAGAAGGAACCTATCTCAACATAATAAAAGCCATCTATGAGAAGCCTACAGCGAACATTATTGTTAATGGTGAAAAACTGAAAGCATTCCCTCTAAGATCAGGAACAAGACAGGGGTGCCCACTTTCACCACTACTATTCAACATAGTCCTGGAAGTCCTAGCAACAGCAATAAGAGAAGAGAAAGAAATCAAAGGAATCCAGATCGGAAAGGAAGAAATCAAGCTCTCTCTTTTTGCAGACGACATGATATTATACATAGAAAATCCCAAAGACACAGTTACAAAGCTACTAGAGCTAATCAATGAATTCAGCAAAGTCGCAGGATACAAAGTCAACACACAGAAGTCACTGGCATTCCTATACACAAACAATGAAAAATCAGAAAACGAAATCAAAGAGGCAATCCCCTTCACCATTGCAACCAAAAGAATCAAATATCTAGGAATAAACCTGCCCAAAGAAACAAAAGAATTGTACACAGAAAATTACAAGACACTCATGAAAGAAATTAAAGAAGACTTAAACAGATGGAAAGATATTCCATGTTCCTGGATCGGAAGAATCAATATTGTGAAAATGACCATACTACCAAATATCATCTACAGATTCAATGCAATACCTATCCAACTACCATTGACATTTTTCACAGAACTAGACCAAATAATAACACAGTTCATATGGAAACGCAGAAGACCTCGAATAGCCAAAGCAATCCTGAGGACAAAGAATGGAGTTGGAGGGATCAGCCTCCCTAACTTCAGACTCTACTACAAAGCAACAGTTATCAAGACAGTATGGTACTGGCACAAAAACAGAACTATAGATCAATGGAACAAGATTGAGAACCCAGAGATCAACCCACGCACCTATGGGTACCTTATTTTTGACAAAGGAGGAGAAACTATAAAATGGGAGAAAGACAGCCTCTTCAACAAATGGTGCTGGGAAAATTGGACAGCTACATGCAAAAAAATGAAGTTGGAACATTCCCTGACCCCATACACAAAGATCAACTCAAAATGGATTAAAGACCTAAATGTAAGACCAGAAACCATCAAACTCTTAGAGGAGAATATAGGCAAAACCCTCAAGGACATCAATCAAAGCAAGATCTTCTATGACCCACCTACTAAAATAGTGGAACTGAAAAGAAAAGTCAACACGTGGGCCCTCATGAAACTTAAAAGCTTTTGTACAGCAAAAGAAATCACCAAAAAGTTGAACAGACACCCCACAGAGTGGGAGAAAATCATAGCAAATGAAACAACAGACAAAGAATTAATCTCCAAAATCTATAAGCAACTCAGACAACTCAGCATAGGGAAAATGAGCAGCCCAATCAAAAAAAGGGAAAAAGATCTAAAGAGACACCTCTCCAAAGAGGACATACAGATGGCCCAAAAATACATGAAACGATGCTCAAGCTCACTTATTATCAGAGAAATGCAAATTAAAACCACAATGAGATACCACCTCACACCTGTCAGAATGGCCATCATCAACAAATCGACAGACAACTAATGCTGGAGAGGGTGTGGAGAAAAGGGAACCCTCTTGCATTGCTGGTGGGAATGTAAATTGATACAACCTCTATGGAAGACAATATGGAGATTCCTTAAAAAACTAAAAATAGAAGCACCCTATGACCCAGCAATCCCACTATTAGGCCTATATCCTGATGAAATCAAAAATGAAAGAGGCACCTGTACCCCAATGTTCATTGCAGCTCTCTATACAATAGCCAGAACATGGAAGCAACCTAGATGTCCATCGACAAATGAATGGATACAGAAGCTCTAGTACATATATACAATGGAATACTACTCAGCTGTTAAAAGAAATGCAGAAGACTCAGTCCTAATGAGGTGGCTGGCTCTAGAACCTATCATAAAAAGTGAAGTAAGTCAAAAAGAGAAAGACAAGTATAGTATACTAACTCATATATATGGGATCTAGTAAGATGGTCATGATAACACACGCAGTGAACTCATGAATAAACAGAGAATAGACATAAAGACATTGTGGAGACCGAACAGTGGGAGGGAGGCATGGAGGGAGTAACATGGAAACCTATACTGTCATGTGTGGAAAAGATAGCTATTGTCATTGTGCTAGGGGAATAGGAGTACCTACAACCACTTGGGGCGATGGTCTGGAGGGATGGGAGGTGGGGAACTGCGTGGGGGGAGGGTCCAGGGATATGCATATGAATGATCTGGGAACATACATGTAAAAAATAAAAAATAAAAAAATTAAAAAAAAAAAAACAGAATGCTTTACATCTCTCTAGCCCACTAACCTGCTGTATATTTTCTTCATCACACTTATCAATTTCCAACATTATAATTCTAGTAGTTTGTCTAATTCTGCCACCTATCTACAATCTTCAATTAGGGTGAATAAGAGATATCTTCTTCACTGTGGGAACTCCAGCACCTAAAACAAAGAAGGAAAACTCTTAGCCAAACACAGTTCTTTTCTTCCTCTAGTTGACCTGCTATGCCCAGAGAATCTGCCAGCATGAATTCGAGTTGTGATCAACAGGATTGGAATGACATGCCAGAAAACCAGACACATTGAAATAAGTAACAGAAATAGAGCATTTTCCTAAGAGGACAGCGGATATATGCAAGAAGTAGTACCTTCTCTAAAATATGAAAAATGACTTTCTGATTATATATATATATATATATATGCTGCTCAAGAACCCTTAGGTGTTCTGAACTTTTTAAAATCAAGAGCCTGTAACATCCTTGTAATAATTTTAAGGTCTTACAGATTTTATAAACAGCCATGAGGCTACCAACTTAAGTCACAACCATTCTCTAGAGCAGTGTGGAGAAACTTGGCAAAGCCCTTTGTTGATTGTGAGTTTAAGGAGTTCATCAATTAATTTTCAAGAAATATAAAATGTAGCCAATCCAACAATAGCTATCTCATGTAACTGCTGAGATTCTTCTTCCCCACCTGTCTTCCACTTTAGATGTAGAACTATGACAGACACAATGCTGTCTCAGTAAGAGCACCAACTGTACCGTCCCTCTGCGGCCTTGTATCCCCCTGGTCTCCCTGCTTTATCTGCATCTCACTCCAGGCCCCTATCACCTGAAGCCAACTTTACTATGGAACGACGTCTGCCCATATTGACTATGACCACAAACACGAGAAAAAAGCTCTTCTACTGTTGAGTTTTATAATTCTTACAGTTTGGATGTCATGGTTACTGTTCAGATAAATAATTGCTATACTGTGGGCCTTTAACTAAAGAACTTTTTGAAGACACTTCTATTGTTTGTGTCTTCTAAGTTTGTGCATTTCTAAGCTTGGGTTTCCAGGAAGCAGATCATGAAAAGGAGTTTAGGAGTGCAAGAGGTTTACTGGAGAGTGATGTGCATGGAAAATGAAAAAGGAATAGAGCGGAATAAGCAGGAAGAGCCCTCCAATTGTGATGCATATCTGACATATGTGAAAGGAGAGCAGAAAGGAAGCAGGCTTTAGCAAGAAGAATTTCAGGTCAAAGTGGAGATCTGAGAAAATCTTGACAAACTCACTGGGGAGATCAGGAGCAAGGATATCCCAATAGAAGTAGCCCCAGGGCTTCCCCTGGTGGTCCAGTGGGTAAGGACACCACCTTGCAGTGCAAGGCGCGGTTCGAGCTCTGGCCTGGGAAGGTCCCACGTGCTGTGGAGCGGTGTGTCCAATCACTGAGCCAGAGCTCTGGAGTGCACGCGCCCAGAGCCAGTGCTCTGCAATGACAGATGCCACCGCGATGGGAGGCCCACAGGAGCCAAGGAACGAAGACAAATGAAAATAGAGAAATGAAAGACCAATAGAAGTGGCCCGCCCACTCCCCTCCCTCCCTAACCCAAACCCCGCCCAAAGTAAATAAATAAATAAATCTTAAAAAAAAAAAAGAAAAGAAGTAGCCCCCATTGGACAGAAAGGACAAGGCAGTAAATACACCATTCTGAATCTCTGGCTGGAGGCCACCTGGGAAGTCCATGGCTTTTCCTCAAACACTGGGGCAGATACTAAAGGTACTGCACCGAGAGAGGGCCAGCTCACTGTACAACTTGCAGATGAACAGCAAGTTGTTTTTTGAAAGGAGATCCAAGCAGTGTGCCTCCATGGCTACCACACCTGGAGATCAAAGTGCACCTGGGAGTTAGAGTTATCCGTTGTTTCAGTCATCTGTGAATGAGGCAGTTCCCTCAAATTAGAAACCAAAGCCAAATGGGAGAGTTCTAGTGTGGATGATATTATAAGGCTCTTCTACTTTTTTTCTTACAGTTTGGATGTCATGGTTACTGTTCAGATAAATAATTGCTATACTGTGGGCCTTTAACTAAAGAACTTTTTGAAGACACTTCTATTGTTTGTGTCTTCTAAGTTTGTGCATTTCTAAGCTTGGGTTTCCAGGAAGCAGATCATGAAAAGGAGTTTAGGAGTGCAAGAGGTTTACTGGAGAGTGATGTGCATGGAAAATGAAAAAGGAATAGAGCGGAATAAGCAGGAAGAGCCCTCCAATTGTGATGCATATCTGACATATGTGAAAGGAGAGCAGAAAGGAAGCAGGCTTTAGCAAGAAGAATTTCAGGTCAAAGTGGAGATCTGAGAAAATCTTGACAAACTCACTGGGGAGATCAGGAGCAAGGATATCCCAATAGAAGTAGCCCCCGGGCTTCCCCTGGTGGTCCAGTGGGTAAGGACACCACCTTGCAGTGCAAGGGGCGCCGGTTCGAGCTCTGGCCTGGGAAGGTCCCACGTGCTGTGGAGCGGTGTGTCCAATCACTGAGCCAGAGCTCTGGAGTGCACGCGCCCAGAGCCAGTGCTCTGCAATGACAGATGCCACCGCGATGGGAGGCCCACAGGAGCCAAGGAACGAAGACAAATGAAAATAGAGAAATGAAAGACCAATAGAAGTGGCCCGCCCACTCCCCTCCCTCCCTAACCCAAACCCCGCCCAAAGTAAATAAATAAATAAATCTTAAAAAAAAAAAAGAAAAGAAGTAGCCCCCATTGGACAGAAAGGACAAGGCAGTAAATACACCATTCTGAATCTCTGGCTGGAGGCCACCTGGGAAGTCCATGGCTTTTCCTCAAACACTGGGGCAGATACTAAAGGTACTGCACCGAGAGAGGGCCAGCTCACTGTACAACTTGCAGATGAACAGCAAGTTGTTTTTTGAAAGGAGATCCAAGCAGTGTGCCTCCATGGCTACCACACCTGGAGATCAAAGTGCACCTGGGAGTTAGAGTTATCCGTTGTTTCAGTCATCTGTGAATGAGGCAGTTCCCTCAAATTAGAAACCAAAGCCAAATGGGAGAGTTCTAGGTAGGTGAGAGGGTCAGATTCTGGACTTCTGAACCTGTTACAAAAGAGAACACATTAACCAGTATTTGAGAAGTGGAAAATGAGATGACTCTGACCACGTGACAACTAATCAGGAGGACAGACGCCAGGCAAGGGCGCTGGGAAGACATGGCTGCCTTTCAATGCTTGATGTTACTGTGCGCCAGAAATTTGGCTTCAAGAACCTGGTGCTAATGGTATTTTTAAACTGAAATTTTAGTGATAAATTGTAGTTTTAGGAAATAATACACAGTTCTCATATACCGTTTATCCTGTTTCCTCCAATGGTAACATTTTGTAAAAAATGTAGTATTTTATGACAACCAGGATATTGACATTAATTCAATCCACTAAACTCATTCAGATTTCTTGTTTTCTCTGCACTAAACTGTAGATACACCATGATAGTCAAGAAACTGAATAGTTCCTCATGCTGCCCTTTTAAAACCTTGCTCACTTCCTTCCCACCCTCCTATCTCCATCCATCCCTACTCCTTAGCAACCACTAATCGGTTCTCTCAAATTTTCTTATTTTGAAAAATTTATACACATAGAATCATCCATTATGTAACCATCTGAGGCTGTCCCTTTTCACTCAGCATAGTGCCTGGAAATCCATCCAGGTAGCTGCATGTATCAATTCCTTTTCATTGCTAAATTTATTTCATGGTATGAATGTGCCACAGAATGTTTAACCATTTACCCATTGAAGGACACATGGGTGGTTTTTTCCCCAATATTTGGCTATAAACATTCTTGTACACATTTTTGTGTGAACATAAGTTTTTCATTGCTCTGGGATAAATGCCCAGAGATACAATTTAGGAGTCGTATTGTAGTTGCATGTTTAAATTTTTTTTTAATTGCCAAAATGCTTTCTGGAATAGCTGTACTATTTTACATTCTATCAGCAGTGCACAAGTGATTCAGCTTTTCTGCACCCTCTCCAGCATTTGGTGTTGTCACAATTTTTCATTTTAGACATACTGTGTATAGTGATATCTCATTGTGGTTTTAATTTGCATTTCCCTAGTGGCTAATGATGTTCAACATATCTTCATATGGCCATTTGGATTTTGACAATTTCTTTAATAGCTTCTTAGTATTTAGCCAAGTTAGTTTTGAAGGTACCAATATGATTCAACTAAGCAAAAGAAGACAAAGGAAAGGGAGAGTGGGCTCATGGGAGACTGACTTTTCATTCATTTCCCAATCTTCCTCAAACCTTTCTTTCCATATCTATTTCATGTTCTTCATCCAACATCCAATGCAATTCACTTTCCAGAAAAAGATCACCTGATTCTCTCTAAACATACCACAGATTTTCTGGCCTCTGAGCTCCCTCACATTATTCTCTGCCTAGGTTGTTTCTCCATACCCAAATGTCCAGATTCAAAGAATCACGAAGTTTAAGCTCAGATGACAACTTCTCCATGGAACTTCACTTGATCCCAGCAGCTAGAATTAATCTCTCCCTCATCTGAACTTTCCTAAAAGCTTTATAAACATGTTTCCAGTTTTTCTTTGTATCACAGCTGCATGTCATATATCTTAACCGTGCAAGTAGTCTATGAATTCAAGAGCTAGTGGAAAAGAGCTGGGTCTTCTATCTCCTACTTCAATTGTCTCTCTTGTGTACATAAAGCTCCTCACATTAAGGTGAAGTTATTAAAGAACAAGTCCAGGGGGTCCTTCTGGGAGGGAACAATTCTCTACCTAATTTTCTAGAGAAGTGTCTCTGAGTCATACACCATTTAAAACACTATCAAGGTCTGCCAATGTTTGCATTCAATACTCTTTCTTCATATCAAAATTTGAATAATGTTGTTATTGTCAAAGGGATCACCAGATAAATGAGAAAATTAGTCTCTTCCTCAGAAAAGAGGACTAGAAATTATACAGCAAGCACATGAAAAGAATTAATTACTGAAAAACAAAAAGGTAGAAAAGGGAAACAAAAAGGGAAAGGTAGGCATAAGTTTACCTTTTGTGATGCAGTGTCTTTCTAGAGAACTTAGAAGATAAAAGAAAAGACTGTAAAAGCTAGGACTTTTTACACTGCATCTCTTTAAAATCTTGTCATAAGTAGATTTTCAAATAGCTTTTCTTCTGTGAGAATAAACTTCTTCACAATATTGATCCAAAATAAAAGATGTAATTAGATGTAACTTTAGAGGCAAAAAGGATTAACAAGCAGTGAAATGCAAAGCAAAGAAAATCATCACCCTGTACATTTAAAATATATAAATACTACTTTATGTAAATAAAGCCTCAATGTGCTGTGTGCTTAGCCGCTCACCCGTGTCCAACTCTTTGTGACCCCATGGACTGTAGCCCACCAGGCTCTTCTGTCCATGGGATTCTCCAGGCAAGAGTACTATTGCAGGTTGTCATTGCCTTCAAGGGAGCTTCCTGACCCAGAGATCGAGCCCAGATGTCCTGCACTACAGGTGGATTCTCTACCATCTGAACCACTTGGGAAGCCCAAAGAGTGGTTTTGCTCTCAATCCCATGGACTGCAGCCCACCAGATCCCTCTGTCCATGAAATTCTTCAGCTAAGATACTGGAATGGATTGCCATTCCCCTCTCCAGAGAAAATGTCAATACAACCAATTAAAAAATGAGATGGAAGCTACAATATTATGTATACTAGTCTGAGAAGACTTCTGTGAATATATTTTATGTGATTGCCTTTTGACACTAAACCCTTTAATTCTAAGATAGGAAACTGGCTTTCTTCTATTGCCTTGCCCTCCAGCCAAAAAGCAAACAAACAAAAACATTGTGAGAAAGAAGTCCTCCTACTCCCAAATTGTGGAAAGCAAGCTAGAGATAAACTCCATAGTCAGCTTTCCACACCATGTTCTGTAAGAAAAAAAAGTGATTCTTTACTGCCAGAATCCTGTGACTCAGTTTTATTTATAATGAACAACCTACATATTTCAAGAAGAGTAGCTCACATAAAAAGTGCTTTAAAATGGAGACAATATACTGCTGGTGGGAGTATATGGCAGTATGACCTTTTAAAAGGTAATTTGAAATTCTTTTGACCCAGAAATGACTCTTACAGCAATATATCTTCACAAATTCATTTATTCAACACATATCAAAGGCCTACAATATGCCAGACACTGAGCTGGACACTGAAGAGACATCAGAAACAAGTCAACTTGACAGTCTCACATGGTTGTTGCATTCTAGTATGGAAGCTGACTCCATATCTACATCAGGTAGTAATCAGTGTTCTCATGGAAAATAAAGTCCAGTGGTGTGCACTTTATGGTTCTGTTCACAAGACTAGACTGATGGAGGAAAGCAGAGATGCCATTTTTTGTTGAGCGGACAGCCAGCCGACCTATCAGAGAGAGCTGAAGCAATCAGGGGGTGAGCCACCCAGAAAACCCACAGGTTCTGATGTAGGAAGGGGCCTGGTATGTTTAAGGAAGAGTCAACGTGGCAGGAGTGGAGTGAGAAATAGGAAAAATAACAGCTATAGAGGCGTCAGGTGCCACCTGACACCATCTTAAAGGCTCTGGTAGGCCATGGTAAGGAAGCTAGATCTAGTAACTATGAAAGGTATTGAGACTATAAATCCCATGGACTGCAGCCCACCAGATCCCTCTGTCCATGAAATTCTTCAGCTAAGATACTGGAATGGATTGCCATTCCCCTCTCCAGAGAAAATGTCAATACAACCAATTAAAAAATGAGATGGAAGCTACAATATTATGTATACTAGTCTGAGAAGACTTCTGTGAATATATTTTATGTGATTGCCTTTTGACACTAAACCCTTTAATTCTAAGATAGGAAACTGGCTTTCTTCTATTGCCTTGCCCTCCAGCCAAAAAGCAAACAAACAAAAACATTGTGAGAAAGAAGTCCTCCTACTCCCAAATTGTGGAAAGCAAGCTAGAGATAAACTCCATAGTCAGCTTTCCACACCATGTTCTGTAAGAAAAAAAAGTGATTCTTTACTGCCAGAATCCTGTGACTCAGTTTTATTTATAATGAACAACCTACATATTTCAAGAAGAGTAGCTCACATAAAAAGTGCTTTAAAATGGAGACAATATACTGCTGGTGGGAGTATATGGCAGTATGACCTTTTAAAAGGTAATTTGAAATTCTTTTGACCCAGAAATGACTCTTACAGCAATATATCTTCACAAATTCATTTATTCAACACATATCAAAGGCCTACAATATGCCAGACACTGAGCTGGACACTGAAGAGACATCAGAAACAAGTCAACTTGACAGTCTCACATGGTTGTTGCATTCTAGTATGGAAGCTGACTCCATATCTACATCAGGTAGTAATCAGTGTTCTCATGGAAAATAAAGTCCAGTGGTGTGCACTTTATGGTTCTGTTCACAAGACTAGACTGATGGAGGAAAGCAGAGATGCCATTTTTTGTTGAGCGGACAGCCAGCCGACCTATCAGAGAGAGCTGAAGCAATCAGGGGGTGAGCCACCCAGAAAACCCACAGGTTCTGATGTAGGAAGGGGCCTGGTATGTTTAAGGAAGAGTCAACGTGGCAGGAGTGGAGTGAGAAATAGGAAAAATAACAGCTATAGAGGCGTCAGGTGCCACCTGACACCATCTTAAAGGCTCTGGTAGGCCATGGTAAGGAAGCTAGATTCTAGCTAACTCCGATGAAAGGTATTGAGTAGACTTATATTTTAAAATCATATACTGTCTACAGTATGGAGGACAGACTACAGACAGCAGAAAAAGTTGAAATGTACAAAGATGATCACTGTCTCTGCATTTAAAAGAATAAAAATAGAAACAACTCATATATTCACTAGTGACAGTAGGTTAAGGAAATGATGATACAACCATCTCCTGGACCACAGGAGGCAGTCATTAAAAAGAATGAGGCCAAACTGTAGGTAATGATTTACAAAGATGCCTATGATATACTAAGTAAACAAAAAGTCAATTGAGAAACAAAAGTTTATTAAGATTCTTGTCAGTGGAAAACAAAAAGAAAAAAATATGTAGATCTATACAAACACATGCACCCCTATATGCAGAAGCAGGAAAAAAGATAGAAGTATCCAGAACAAACTGGTAAGCTATGGTAGACAGAATAATGGTTCCCCTAAAATATTCATATCATAATCCCTGGTGTCTTATTTTCCATGGCAAAAATGGCTCTGTGGGTGTGGTTACGGGTATGGTCCTTAAAATAGGAAGACCATGCTGGTTCTCTGAGAAAAGCCAGTCTAAGCACACGAGTAAAGTGGAGAAACTTCCCCAGCTGAATCAAAAAGACCCGCAGCATGATAAGGACTTGACACCACATTACTGATTCTGAAACATAGGAGGCTATGTGAAAGGACCAGAAAGAGACTTCTAGGAGCTAAAGGCAGCCCCTGGAAGACAGTTGTCAGCGATGCAAAGAGAACCTCAGGAGGCCTTTTTGCTGCAAAGGACCAGAGATTCTAAGCTAAAGGCAGCCCCTTCTGTTCACAAGACTGACGAGGAAAGCAGAGATGCCATTTTTGTTGAGCGGACAGCCAGCCGACCTATCAGAGAGAGCTGAAGCAATCAGGGGGTGAGCCACCCAGAAAACCCACAGGTTCTGATGTAGGAAGGGGCCTGGTATGTTTAAGGAAGAGTCAACGTGGCAGGAGTGGAGTGAGAAATAGGAAAAATAACAGCTATAGAGGCGTCAGGTGCCACCTGACACCATCTTAAAGGCTCTGGTAGGCCATGGTAAGGAAGCTAGATTCTAGCTAACTCCGATGAAAGGTATTGAGTAGACTTATATTTTAAAATCATATACTGTCTACAGTATGGAGGACAGACTACAGACAGCAGAAAAAGTTGAAATGTACAAAGATGATCACTGTCTCTGCATTTAAAAGAATAAAAATAGAAACAACTCATATATTCACTAGTGACAGTAGGTTAAGGAAATGATGATACAACCATCTCCTGGACCACAGGAGGCAGTCATTAAAAAGAATGAGGCCAAACTGTAGGTAATGATTTACAAAGATGCCTATGATATACTAAGTAAACAAAAAGTCAATTGAGAAACAAAAGTTTATTAAGATTCTTGTCAGTGGAAAACAAAAAGAAAAAAATATGTAGATCTATACAAACACATGCACCCCTATATGCAGAAGCAGGAAAAAAGATAGAAGTATCCAGAACAAACTGGTAAGCTATGGTAGACAGAATAATGGTTCCCCTAAAATATTCATATCATAATCCCTGGTGTCTTATTTTCCATGGCAAAAATGGCTCTGTGGGTGTGGTTACGGGTATGGTCCTTAAAATAGGAAGACCATGCTGGTTCTCTGAGAAAAGCCAGTCTAAGCACACGAGTAAAGTGGAGAAACTTCCCCAGCTGAATCAAAAAGACCCGCAGCATGATAAGGACTTGACACCACATTACTGATTCTGAAACATAGGAGGCTATGTGAAAGGACCAGAAAGAGACTTCTAGGAGCTAAAGGCAGCCCCTGGAAGACAGTTGTCAGCGATGCAAAGAGAACCTCAGTACTGCAAGGCCCAGAATTCTACCAATATTTGAGTGAGCTTGCAGCAGATTCTCCAGCAGAGCCTCTAGAGAGGGATGCAGCCTGCCCACAACTTGGCTTTAGCCCAGTCAGACATCTGACCTCTAGGACTGCAACATCAATTTATGATCTTGCATGCTAAGTCACTGAATTTGTGGTCATTTGTTACAGCAGCAGTAGAAAACTAAGACATAACGTCTAGAGTGGGATTGGAGGAAGGAACAGAGGATGAAGACCTCTATTTTCTATATATTATTCACACAGTGTTGAAATTTTTACAAGAAGCAAATCCTGCTTCGGATCACAATAGAAAAATAAGACAGCAAGAGAGAGAAACAGAGAGAAATAAAATCGGTTATGTCAAACTGTTGAGCGCCAGTCCAGAATCGCTGAGTCGGCAGGTCTGGGGGAAGGCTTCAGAGTTTGCATTTCTAAGAAAATTCCCAAGTGCTGCTGATTCTGCTGGTCTGGGAACTTACCTTTTGAACATCACTGGTTAAGAGACTGGGGTCTGAACCCAGACTTCTTAGCATCAAATTTTGGTTCCACCATTTATTAGCATTTGAGCAGATTATTTAACCTTTGCTTGCCTGTAGTGTCTTCAACTATAAAACGGGGATTGTGCTACCAGTACTGGTTTCGGGAGCTTATTACAAAGATAAATGAGCCATTACACACGAAACACTTAGAACAGTGTCTGGCACTTAGAACTCAGTAAATATGACTTTACTATCTATTTACTCAACCTGCAATCTTAGTTTAAATCATCTTGAATTCCTTCTTGAAAGTCATTCATGTCTTTGGCAAATTGCCTCTCTTTTTTGTCGCTTTTTCTGACTTACCCATCTTCTGATGAAAGTGCCCTTAAAAAAGCTTCTGTTGTAGCCATTCCATTAACCATTAGATGAAAACCTTTATAGATGGACCTCTTTCTTCAATAAACCTGGCCTTCACCAGGGTAACAAAAGCTGAAGAGCTAGAGAGCAATAATCACCTTCTCCCTTCCTGTACCATGTCCTTCACTGTTCTTACCCCTTTTCCATCAAAGAGGAAATGCCTCAGGAAAAAGGAACTGTCATAGCAGAAAATCTCTTTTGCTCAGACTTCTCTTGCACTAGTTGAATAATTGGACTGGTCTGTCCCAATCTGGATGAGCTACAGAATCATTGTTTTGGTGGAAATTTGATGATGAGATAGCCAAATAGCAAGTGTTATTTACCTCAACTTTTGCTAAACTGAACAGTCATGCACCATGCCTGTCTTTTTGATAAGCTATGTCTATTCATGTTTGAAAACATGGGGCTTATAAATAAGCTCAGCCAAGAGACAGGGCCCTTTCAGCTCTTCAGATTGTCAAGCTCTATTGGCGGCAGCAGCAATTTCATCTCAACAGCAACAAGGCCAGCGGGCCACTCTCAGCCTCTTCTGTTTGCAAACTGAGCCGTACTGTGGCCTCTATAATGCCTTCGTCCACACTCTTTCCCTACTCAGCAGCCGGTAGACAGGTTTCCATATTAATTGTTATCCTAACCTCCAAGTCCGAACATTGCCAAACATGTCATCCTCTAGCAAAGAGCAAGGTAATCTCGCCATGTGGAAACCTTTCTTTGACACTGCCTCCTAGCCTGCCCGCCTGCCCATGGGGAAACTGATGGGAAATTTTACTGATAATAATTACATGTACTATTAGATAATAGCATTATGTGTAATAACAGTATAATGGTGCCAAATACAGTTCATTCTTTGCTGGCATTTGGCCTTCAGGGCCCTAACCCAGACGGCTCCAGCCTTTTGGCTTCAGGGGCCAGTTTCACAGAAGACAACTTTTCCACGGACAAGGGGTGGGGATAGTATGGGGATGATTCAAGTGAATTACATTTATTGTGCACTTTATTTCTATTATTACTATATCATCTTCACTTCAGATCATTGGGGGTTAGATCTCAGAGAGTGGGGACTGCTATCCTAGCCCAGAGGTTAGCTAAATGTTCTTACCACCCTAGGAGCTTTGCCAAGCCCAGTCAACACCCATGCCAATCAAACTGGGTTTCCTGGGGTTAGGAGCCAGGGGGCAGCATTTGTTAGAATGATTCCAGGTTATTCCAACATACAGCACAGTTTGGGAACCACTACCTGAACCCAAAGGAGAGACATTGGAAATGCTGGGCAGACCAGCAGGAGATAATTTAATGAGTAGAGACAACTCCCCAAGTTTAGAACTACCTCCTCCATCCTCTTGCCTACTCCAACCCTGTTGTTCTGGTATATGTGTGTTGGGGGGGTGGGCGGCGGGCAATGTAGGGGAGTTCTGCAGACATACAATGGATTTAAGGCAGGAGCTATAAGAAACTCTTTTACAAACCCACCAACCAGCATCCTGGCTCCTGCCAGCCTCCTCTTGCTCATTTAGGCTTCAGTCAACCTGCGCCACACCTGTCCCCTCATCAACCCCTCACCTCGTAGTCTGTGATCATGTTGCACTCCCAAATCCTGGCTCCAGCTATCCACCTTCTCAGCATCAATGCAGAGTACAACCCAAATGCTATTTCCTCCATGAAACATACTCTGATCCTCCCTCCGAGATGTTACTTCAAATCAGAGAGGCAGGTCTTTAGATTTAATGAAAAGAACATCACATGTGGGTCAGCAGACCACATTGTAAGGCTTAGTACTCTAGCAGAAATACTAGTTATTGAGCTGATTTGGATTCTCGCCTTCTTCCTTAATAACTGACTTGCAGCAACAATATGTTTAGCTCACAAAACTGCATTTCTAACATCCAGTGCAGATGGAAGTGTCCAGTGAGATGGAAATTCTAGAAGGCATCTCTGGAGAAGCCCTTCAGACTGAATTAACGTGCTTTGGAGACAGACACCCTTTACGTCTCTCCGCCATCACATCATGGCCAGAATGGCAGTAACCCCTTGGAGCCTCTAAGGCATCACTGAAGGAAGGAAGACAAGGGATTCTCTTATAGCTCAGCTGATAAAGAATCCGGTTGCAATGCAGGAGACTCCAGTTTGAAAGGGATAGGCTACCCACTCCAGGATTCTTGGGCTTCCCTGGTGACTCTGGTGGTAAAGAACCTGCCTGCAATGCAGGGAACCTGGACTTGGTCCCTGGTTTGGGAGGATCCCCTGAAGAAGAGAAAGGCTGCCCACTTCAGTATTCTGGCTGGAAGAATTCTATGGCTTATTCATGGGTAGCAAAGAGTCGGACACAGTTGAGTGACTTCACTGTCACTTTTTTCGCTCAGAATGGCAAAGTGTAAAGACAACAAGCCAGGGTCTCTGGGGACTCCTGATGGCCAAACAGCTGCTGTGTAGACTCTGCACTAGCACTGTGCCTGTGTGACTGGGGAAGAAACAATGCTTTATCTTGAGCCACCAAGCCTTTCTATCAGTTGCTGAGCCTACCTAGAACTGAAACAAGCAAACTGCTGGCTGTGAGATCCTGGACAAGTCAATCTTTCCCTCTGGACTTTAGTTTCCTCAACTATATTTTTTTAAATGGAGAATACAGGGCTTCCCTGATGGTCCAGTGGGTAAGGACTCCACCTTGCAGTGCAAGGGGTTCCAGTTTGATCCCTGGCCTGGGAAGATCCCACGTGCTGCAGAGCAGCTGGACGGGTGTGTCCAATTACCAAGCCAGATCTCTGGAGCGCATGTGCCCAGAGCTGGTAATCTGCAACGGAGAGGCCACTGCAATGGGAGGCCCACACAGGCCAAAGAACAAAGATGGATGAAAACAAATAAATGAAGGACCAATAAAAGTGGCCAAAAAAAAATTTTTTTAATGGAGAAAATAGAGTTGTGAGCAATAATTAAAATCACCCAACAGGGCTTCCCCTGGTGGTCCAGTGGATAAGGACATCGCCTTGCAGTGCAAGGGGCACCGGTTCGATCCCTGGCCTGGGAAGATCCCACGTGCCGCGGAGCAGCTGGACCGATGTGTCCAATTACCGAGCCGGAGCTCTGGTGCACATGCGCCTAGAGCTGGCGCTCTGCGACAACAGACGCCACCGCGATGGGAGGCCCACAGGAGCCAAAGAACAAAACGGATGAAAACAGAGAAATGAAAGACCAATAGAAGTGGCCCGCCCGCTCCCCTCCCTCCTCAACCCGACCCCGGCCCAAAATAAATAAATTAAAAAAAAAAAAAAATCACCCAACAATTGCAGGAACGTGAGAGATTTAGTTGAACCTAGGTCTGGATCGTAATGAATCTCATAAAACCTCACTTTGTAGATAATGCAGCTGAGCACAATAAAGGGAAAGTTATTTGCTTAAGGAAACAAAGAAGATTAGTAGCCTATGCAAGAACTGAAACCAAGGCTGTTTTGATTGGAGACTAAACTTAATCTATTAACAGAGATCATATATAACTACCTACAAATTGTTGCAAGCAGTAATGAGAAAATATCTATTTAAAAACATGGTAGTAGATGATCAAAAACAGAAGCTATGTAAACCATTGGGAATTTCTTTTAAGCTTGCCAAGTGTGAGAGCTTCCTTATAGTTAAATAACCAACAGCCAATTATTCCCACATGATCTTAAAAACACACACATACTCGCACACTATCTCATGGATCTATTTGCCTATTCCTGTGTTAATTCATCGTGCTTATTAATAGCAAGGAAAACCCCTCCCCTAAGTTCTTTGTAAAATTTCTTTTGGCTGCTATTTCTCACTTTCTAACAAATTTTGGAATCAACTTCTCAGATTCTATAAAATATCTTGCTGGGATACTAAAATTGAATTACATTTATAATTTCTAGAGGACCGACATCTTTGCAGTAATAATACTTCTTTTTATGTGCCAAGTAATATGCTATGTGCCCCAGCATGTGCCAATTAATTTTCTAAGTATTTGGGATACATTTGCCAAAAAATACAAACATTTGCAAAAAATTGAAAAAAACAACAGATTCTTACCCTTGAGGAGCATTATTTTAGCAGAAATAGGCAGGAAATAAATAATCAATATGAGAAGTAAATGTACAGTATGTTAGAGGGTAGAAAAATGCTACAGAAAAGAAAAAAGTAGATAGACTAGGATCTGAGGGTCAGGAGAGTGGGGTCCAGGTCACAGCCCTGTATAGGTTAGTCATGGGAAAGTAATTCATTTAGTCCTTCCTCTATGAGGTTGCTGTTGTTCAGTTGCTACGTCATGTCTGACTCTGCAACCCTGTGGGACACACCAGGCTGCTCTGTCCTTCACTGTCTCCAAGAGTTTGCTCATCCTCACGTCCATTTAGTTGGTGATTCCATCAAACCATCTCATTCTCTGTGATCCTCTTCTCCGCCTCCTGCCCTCAATCTTTCCCGGCATCAGGGTCTTCTCCAATGAGTCAGCTGTTCACATCAGGTGGCCAAAGTGTTGAGCTTCAGCTTCAGCATCAGTCCTTCCAATGAATATTCAGGCTGCTTTGACAAGGGTTTTAGACTAAAATGAGAAATATAACTACCTACAAATTGTTGCAAGCAGTAATGAGAAAATATCTATTTAAAAACATGGTAGTAGATGATCAAAAACAGAAGCTATGTAAACCATTGGGAATTTCTTTTAAGCTTGCCAAGTGTGAGAGCTTCCTTATAGTTAAATAACCAACAGCCAATTATTCCCACATGATCTTAAAAACACACACATACTCGCACACTATCTCATGGATCTATTTGCCTATTCCTGTGTTAATTCATCGTGCTTATTAATAGCAAGGAAAACCCCTCCCCTAAGTTCTTTGTAAAATTTCTTTTGGCTGCTATTTCTCACTTTCTAACAAATTTTGGAATCAACTTCTCAGATTCTATAAAATATCTTGCTGGGATACTAAAATTGAATTACATTTATAATTTCTAGAGGACCGACATCTTTGCAGTAATAATACTTCTTTTTATGTGCCAAGTAATATGCTATGTGCCCCAGCATGTGCCAATTAATTTTCTAAGTATTTGGGATACATTTGCCAAAAAATACAAACATTTGCAAAAAATTGAAAAAAACAACAGATTCTTACCCTTGAGGAGCATTATTTTAGCAGAAATAGGCAGGAAATAAATAATCAATATGAGAAGTAAATGTACAGTATGTTAGAGGGTAGAAAAATGCTACAGAAAAGAAAAAAGTAGATAGACTAGGATCTGAGGGTCAGGAGAGTGGGGTCCAGGTCACAGCCCTGTATAGGTTAGTCATGGGAAAGTAATTCATTTAGTCCTTCCTCTATGAGGTTGCTGTTGTTCAGTTGCTACGTCATGTCTGACTCTGCAACCCTGTGGGACACACCAGGCTGCTCTGTCCTTCACTGTCTCCAAGAGTTTGCTCATCCTCACGTCCATTTAGTTGGTGATTCCATCAAACCATCTCATTCTCTGTGATCCTCTTCTCCGCCTCCTGCCCTCAATCTTTCCCGGCATCAGGGTCTTCTCCAATGAGTCAGCTGTTCACATCAGGTGGCCAAAGTGTTGGAGCTTCAGCTTCAGCATCAGTCCTTCCAATGAATATTCAGGGCTGATTTCCTTTAGAGACTATCATGTTTATCACCACTTCAAAGATAAAGAAACTGAGGCATAAGAAGATTGAATATTAATAACTTGCCAGGGTCACACAGCTAGGAAGTGGCAGCGCCAGAATTTGAATTTGAGCTTAAATCGGTGTTCTTAACCTTCCAGGTAAGTTTTTGGAGGGTTAAGGCTCAAGGTATGCTTCTCCATTTATTCATGTCATTCTATCCATCAGTAAATTATAGCATTGCTTATTGGGTTTCTTTCTAGGTATTAATAGCATTTCTTGCTATTGTGGTGTGGAATATTTCTACCATGACATCTTCTAATTAACTTTTGCTAATGTATGAAAAAGTCATAGACTTTTATGTGGTAGTCAGTCACCTCTTTGAGTGCTTATTAGTTCCAATAGTTTTCAGGTTGATTTTCTTGGCTCTTATAATTTGAAACACATAATGACAGTCTTTCCAATATGTTTTACATTGTTTATCTTAGTTCTAAGTATGTCCTATTTCCACTGTGATTTTGTTTTTGACCCACTGGTTATTTAGAAATGTGTTGGTTAATTTACAGACCTATGGGGATTTTCTAGTTATCATTTTGCTTATTGAGTTCTTGCTTAATTCTACTATGGTCAATACAAAGCACTCTGTGGGATTTTGGTCCTTTTAAATTTGTTTTATGGTCCAATAGATGGTCAGTTTAGGTAAATATTCCATATACACTGAAAAAACTATATTCTGCCATTGAACAGTGCCATTTAAATGCACTGTTCTATAAAAAATATCAGTTAGATAAGTCACACATTTAGTGCACTTATCTGCTTACTCTTTTTAGTAGTTTAGAGATCACAACGTGCATGGTTGAATTTTCAGAGTGCAATTGAAATTAGTACAGAACCATGCAGGGACCTTAAAACACTTATTTCATTTACATTCTCCTGCCACTTGTGCTATTTATAATATTTGTACTTATATAGCATCATTACTTTTATTTAACATAATAAATATTTATTTATATTTTTCCATATAACAATACATATTCTTTTTTGCATCTAACAGCCTCCACTCAAGATAAAATTCTTTCTGCCTCAGGAACGCCCTTTAAGGTATTTCCTTCAGTGGAAGTCTCCTGGTGATGAGTCTTTTATTTTAAAATGTCTGTTTTGCCTTCATTTGCAAAAGATAACTTCATGAATAGAGAGTTCCAAATTGGCAGCTATTTTATTTCATTACTTTTAAGATGTCATTTTGTTTGCTTCTGGTTTCTATTGTTTCAATCATATTTTTTCTTTTGAAGAGGGTATGTTTTTTCTTCTGACTGCCATTAAGATTTTTGCTTTGCCTTTGATTTTAATTCTGACTGCCATTAAGATTTTTGCTTTGCCTTTGATTTTAAGCAGTTTGACTATGATGTATGTAGGACTTTACAGGACTTCTTGAATTTTTTCCTCAATGTATTTTATAAATTTTAGAAAATTCACATCTTTTAACTCCACAATCATTATCTCATTGTTTCTCCTCTCCTCTTGGGACTCCATTTCCACATATTCTATTTTTTCACACATAGTTTTTTATTTGTGTATTTTCAATCAGTTTATCCCTTTGTGCTTCAGTTTGAAATTTCTTCTTCAGATTTATCTTCCTGTTCACTAGCTTTCCCTCCAGATATATTTCATCAGCTCTTAAACCTACACATTCAGCCCTTAATTTATTGATTTCTATGAGTCTGCCAAAATCTCAGGTCAACTGCTTAGCTTCTTATCCACAGCTTTTCAGAATCAGCAGTTTCTTAGAAGGCTGAAACTTCACCAAGTATCAAGACTTCCCTCCCCAAACTTCCATTCTCTCAGGGATCTTGGCCCTGAAAATCTTCTCTGTTTGCTCCCTGATGAATTCAAAGAAGTGTTTTTAAATATTTCACCCAGTTTCTCTAGATATTTTCAGTGAAAGTGTTGGTAGGATGTAATCTAGTCTAACATTACTGGAAGTGGATTTTTTCCATTATTTGGGAGGCAGCAGACTGGCTAAATGATTTTGAACTGTGTCTGGCACAATAATATGTACTGAATAAGTTTGTGCTATTATTGTACAGGAAATTACTAGTTCACTTTTTGTGTTATCCTTAATCAGCTTTAGTATCATGATTCTGAAAACTTTGTAAAATGAGTTGTATGGCATTCCATATTTCTCTATCCTCCAGAATTCTATATAACATAGAGATTATTTCTTGAAGAGTTAATAGAGCTCATCCATAAAATTACTTACTGTGTGGTCAGGCCATTCCTGTTGACTGTTCTTGTTCTCTCTGTAGATGCCCAGCTCGACTATCCAATCCTGTTAATTACAGGGCTTAATCAGTAACTGCCTACAGGCTTGCCCCCTGCCCTAAGGCAACGGTTTCCCTGGTAGCTGATAAGCCCCACCTGAGGTCAGTTCCCCTATAAATGGTAGGAGCCTCCTTCTCCCCCAAGTAGTAAAAGATTGTTGCTCATGTCCTGCCACCTGTCTGCTGTACACAGTGGGGTGTCTCTCCAGGACCCTTTGTTTTAGATGTGTTCAATAAATCGCTGGTGTGTCTATCACAGTCTTGGAGCTTATTCTGTGGTCTTGAAGCTGGGCAACTATATGGCTTGCAGCCTTTGGGGTGCCGCCCAACACTTGGACCTGTCGCTATTGGAGTGATCGACTCTTGGCTATGTTTTTTAATTTGTCCTATAGTTATTCTCGTACAGCAATGACTCAGAAATTCTGTGAGGAGCTCGGGAATTATTCCTGTTTATGTTTTATATCTCTTCTTGAATTTTTAAAAAAATTCATAGCAGGGCCTGTGGCTATGCTTCATTTAATACTTAATATTTCTAATATCATTTGTGGTTTTCTTGCCTTTTAAATCACACCTGACAAACTTTATGCAACTTCTAAAAAAAAGAGGTTTTGTTTTTATAGTTCAAACCTACTGTTATATGAATTAGCGTGTGTGACTTTGGGGCTGAGGTAGTGCCCTCTTTTCCCCTGCCTCAGCGACACGGAGGCCACATGTTCAAGGGGGAACAAGACAGATGAGTGGCACCCAACCCACATCAGACTCTGAGATATAAGGTTTATTTGTAACGGCAACAAAGTCAAGCCAATTCTGATTATTGCAGGTTGTAAACATTTTGCTAGCCTAAAACATGGTCAAATTTTTAAAGATTCATGGACGTTTACAGTGATTTTGTATTATTGGCCTCTACTTGTGTAAGCCTTTATTTTGTAGTTGTTTTTAATTTATCTCATTTTAAAAATCTTTCCAAAGTATTAAGGACTTTGAGGTAGGAAAGGGCACATACTCAGTTTTCATTTTGTAACTGAAAACGGATGTTTAAAGAAACAAGGTAGTAAAAGTCATGTAGGCTTTATCATTTTAGTGCTAAGGAAACACAGACTTTGTAACTTTAATACCATTATCGATAAATCAGAAGGTAGTGAACTATAAACATGAACCCTTCCCTCCCTCCCCCCCACCACCCTATTTATTCCCTGCCGACTTCTGCTAAAATAAAATATATGCTCCTATGTCTTTGTCTCCTGATGACATCTCAAGTAACACTCACAGCATTCAGGTCACTTGCAGCATGCAAAACTCCATTACAGGCAAATTCAATCAATTGTAAACTTGAATCTCACAGCCTCCCCTCCTCAGCTAATGCCAGCCAAACTTCTCCCAGTAGAGATTGCCCTCTGACAACTATCCCATCCCTCCTGTGGGTCTACCTTTCTACTCAGATGCGGAAATGATTTTTTAGTCCTCTGGAATGTGTGTAAAGATAAGACAATTTAGATCATAGCATTACTTAGAAGCTATCATTGACAGTTAGTTGGTCTTTCGCCACAAACACAGCAGAAAAGATCTTATTCAGCATACTTTAATCATATATCCCAAAGAAATGGTTACAGAGAGGAAAAACCAATACGGGAGTATTATGGCTTTTTTTTATATTGTCTTTTAAATATTGTGTGCATACTACTGGTGACAGACATTCTGTATTCCTTCTTTCAGAGTTTGATGAAGCTTAAGCATGAATGAGTTCCTGGTAAAGCTTAAGATTCTGGAGTATACCATATGGACACAGTTCCTATCTCCAGGAGCTTACATTCTAGTAAGGGGTAGATATACTGGAAATAAGTAAATAAAAGTTGTGGTAAGTGATAGTAAAGAAATAAAACTGGAGGATGTGGTAGAGTGAAGGTAGATGACTCTGAGGAAGGATATTTAAAACAACATCTGAAGGAGGCAGAGAGCTCAGGCCAGAAGCTGTTGTTAGAGCCTTCTCACAGTATGGTGAACGGATATGAAGAGAAGCAGAAGAACTAAAGATGAAGTTTAGAGATGGAATTATGGAGATACACTGACACATTTTCTAGAAAGGATAAGGAAACAGCAGGAATCAAGGATGATCTCTAGGTTTGGGGTTTAAACAGCTGTGTTAATAGTGGTACCATTGACTGAAATGTATTAGCATTGAAGCATATATACTACCACATGTAAGAGAGACAGCGGGAAGCTGCTGCAGAGCAGAGGGGGCGCAGCTCTGCGCTCTGTGAGGACCAAAGGGGCGGGATGGAGGGGGAGGTGGGAGAGAGGCTGAGGAGGGCAGGGACAGATGTACACCTATGGCTGATCCACGTTCTTGTCCTACAGAAACCAACACAAATTATAAAGCAATTATGGATTCAAGTTGAATGAAATCTGGCCCATGACTGCAATACTTTGAACTGTTACAAAGCGGTTTACAAGGAAGAACATCTCTGGAAAGAAGGAAGCTTGGGGAAATAGCTCAATAGTATGCTAAGATATATTCACAGAATCGGAGAGAGCTCTCTTAATTTTCCACTTAATTACCTGAAGCCATCTCCCACCCCAGAAGAAGGCTGTAACTTTGCAATTAGAATGCCAAATACAAGGCCACAAGGCTGGAGCCCTTTCACATGCTGCAGCTAGGTAGGACAAAGAGCTAAATATTTTTCTCATTACAGCCTGATGCAAAGCAAGTAAAAGAATTAAAATTTCTAACAAAGATGAGTAAGATCCTTAATTGTACCCAGGTGTTTGTAGTTCCCTAAATCTTGCTCTAAATTATATCCTATTTATATTTAATATTTATGCTAATACTAGTTATCATTTATGCACAGTTGATTTAGTAAAGTGTTCTCCTATTTGAAAAAATGTAAATTAGTAGAAAAGTCATGATAATTCTCTTTAATTCTGTTTATCATGCTGAGCTGTTCATGACACGATACCATAACTAAAACACTTTTCACTTGTCAGCAACTTATTCAAACTGCAGATAAAACAAGGGTGAAATAGCCTCTGGAGTGTTAGTCTCATAGGGCAAAGGCCATACAGAGGTTGCAAACAGCGTTGTATAGCTACTGAAGAGTCACCAACGTGAAGAAACATTGTCAGACTCACACTCATTATAACGATTAGTCCCTTGAAGTAGAATCACTCTGCCAGTGACATGCCTGTTACTTATCATATTTACGAAGAATCATATCTTACTGCTCCCACAAGTAAATTCCAAGCCAATGAATGACATGGATGGATGAATTAAATTAGCCATGTCAGTATATTTTTTGAGTATTGGATCCATCAAAATTCCAGTTATTTATTTTTCCTGAGAAAAAAATATTTTTCTTACCAAAAAAAAAAAAAAAAAAACTGTGTTGAATCAGAGGTAGATACAGTAAATAGCAAAAAATTTCTTACATGCTTCAAAGAAATGACAGACTAGCTATGTAACTCTAGCACTAGTCACACTATCAGGGACAGAAGGGTAAGCGCAGGCTATTTTTCATTTGTGTCATGGCTGTCAGTAAACTCAAAACCAAATATGAATTTAAATCACAGTCATGTTATCAATACAATAGCATATTTCTTTTTTCATTTCCTTGATACCCACTTCATATTTTTTCTTGTTGAGTAAGCAGTTGGCATTTCATAGAGCCAAAATGCCCTTCTTGTTCGGTCCAGAAATTCCAGTTGCTTTTCAATCTGTCTTCTTCCCAGACTTGATCTCTGCAAACCATGAAGATAACCACAAGTTGTACCCTAAGATTTTGAGCTTAGTAAATTTTCCTTGTAGCCTAATATGGCTTACTGAAAACAAGTGAAGGAATTTGCACAATCATTTCTTCCTGAGATTTTGATCAGATAACTTAAGGTTTTACCATTAAACAGTGGTTAGTGTGATGGTTCTGTTAATGGGTGAGAGCAGACATCAATATGCTTTGGAAACCATTCAAGAGATTGGTAAACTGATGGCCCAGTAACCCCAGTTCTGGGAATATAGCCAGCACTACTACGTTCACTGCAGCATTCTTCACGACAGCCAAAACATGGAAGCAACCTAACTGACCGTCAATGAAAGAGTGGGTTAAAAAAAGTGTATTATATACCTGCTCTGACCCTGTTCTCTTAGAGTCATTCAAATTCAATCAAAGTGACAAAGCTAAGTCATAATAAAAAAAAAAGCCATAACCTCTCATCTCTTAAACAGGAAACTCCCATAATTATGAGATGGATCTATATGGCTAACACAGACTATGGTCATTTAAGCTTAAAAAGTTTAGAACAGGGCTTCCCCTGGTGGTCCAGTGGGTAAGGACACCGCCTTGCAGTGCAAGGGACGCCGGTTCGATCCCTGGCCTGGGAAGATCCCACGTGCCGCGGAGCGGCTGGACTGATGTGTCCAACTACCGAGCCGGAGCTCTAGAGCGCATGCGCCCAGAGCCGGCGCTCTGCAACAACAGACCCCACCGTGATGGGAGGCCCACAGGAGCCAAAAGAGCAAAGACGAATGAAAATAGATAAATGAAAGACCAATAGAAGTGGCCCGCCTGCTCCCCTCCCTCCCCAACCCGACCCCCGCCCTAAATAAATAAATAAATAAATCTAAGAAAAAAAAAAAAAAGTTTAGAACAATTAAATCATACTTAAAAAAGATGATCAACCTAGTAATATTCGAAAACTAGACTGGATACTTTATGAACTATGCCTAGTATTACCCTTAAAAGAGACCATGACTGGTAAGAGATTTCAGTAGATTTATGACAATAATTTATGGCCTTAATATTTACAGAGATGGATGTAAAAGGTCTAGCCTGGGATTCACATGAATATAAGGTCATATGTGTTAACAAATTAGGGGTAACCCCAACCAATTTACCATCAATATCATCCCAATGGGTGAAAAGAACTATATTCTACTGGTATGACAACTATTCTTTGCGCCTTCAGTGGAACTAAAAATGTAATTGGCCATATCAAAACCTTAGCAACTTTCATAAGCTTTAAGTGACAGTAACTGGGCTATTAACCTATAAAATTCTGAGATGTCTATATTGAGAAAGGCAGTGTTACACAACTGCAAGGCCCTTGGCACCGTATAACATCTCAAGGAGGTTATCTGTGCCTTAATTTAAACTGAATGCTGTATTTCCATACATGATGAATTTTTTAATGTTTATCTAAACCATATAAAAAAATCAGATTTCTGCCTTAAGTTACCCATTCCCTAGTTTTGACTATCTTTTCAAAAACTGGCTTAGTGTGAGAGGCTCGCAGCTAGCATATTCACTTATTTATACTATTTGTATTTTGCCTGTTTTATGAGGTTATTATTTCTTGTATTGTCAAGTGTTATGACTGAACCTCCAACAAAAATAATGAGAATAACTAGACCTGAAACAGTTGATCAAATGTTTGACTAGGTATATAATCAATGATTGTAATAGTGTAACTCTAGGTGTGGGAAGATATAATGAGAGAGAATACTTTCCTGGACCATAACTAGGAGACAAGAGTCCAGAGAACCTTAACTATTAAGATCTAGTCCATAATAGCACATTGAGTGGCCTATCAGCAAAAAAACCTTCTTCTCTAGATCTGAGAATGAGCCTTCCCAGCAATGTGCGACAAATGGTCATGAAAGGCCCCCCCAAAATGATCAGATTTATGACAACAAGGGGGGTGTGTCAACTACAAACTGACATTTACCAATTACATTGCCAGTGACTGGACAACAAGGACATTTGCCCTCTGCCTCTGCAGAGACCAGGCCCTGTGCTGTTGAGAGCTGCTGACCTTCCATACCCCCTGATGGAGATCAGGGTGGGATAGAGACACTCTGTGCTCCAGAGAATCTGATGGAACAGGTCTTTAGATAGGTGGATACTTTTAAAAACAAATTTTATTATCTCAATCCTTACATCTCCTCATATTTAAAAAAACACTAAATCTCCTCTTGATAATCCTTAAATATTGATCCTTTCTCCTACTACCTCTTTGGAGCAGTCTCTCAGAGCAATCTGGGGTGCTGTCTCCTGGGCTGCTGTCCTAATTATGTCCCATATAAAACTTAACCCACAACTCTCAAGTTGTTCATCTTTTTTAGTCAACAGCAGCTTTCAGCTTTTTTCAACAGACATTGTGAAAATACAGCCGCCAACTCAGATAAGCCACTACTAGATATGAAGACCACGC
Source organism: Tragulus kanchil (assembly GCA_022376925.1). Classification (NCBI taxonomy): domain Eukaryota; kingdom Metazoa; phylum Chordata; class Mammalia; order Artiodactyla; family Tragulidae; genus Tragulus; species Tragulus kanchil. The sequence goes on along the minus strand of JAIOJX010000001.1, from coordinate 2,641,225 downwards.
CCTTCTTCAGTTCAAGACTCCTACTATGAGAAGACAGATTTCTCCACTTCAAGAAAAAGATTTTCTATAATAATCAATTGTTTTCTTTTTGCTATTTGCTCCTTGTATCTGCAATAACATGGTAGAATTTGTCTCCAACTATCTAAATGCTTTTAAGTTACAAATAATGGTTCAAGCGCCTACAACCCCCTCCAGTTATTACTTAGGACCCCTGAATCAAAGACCCTAATAAAGGGTAAGGAGAATATGCTACCTCAATAATTTAGGGACCACGCCCCTGCTCAGTTTGAAGAAGCCAGATCGGCCATCACTTCCTTCTCTTGGCAACATAATTCTCCTAAAAAAAAGGGGGGAATGAAAGGGGCTCAGAATGAAAGGGGTTCATAGGAAGAATTGGCAAGAAGGCTAGCAGGTCCCAAGGACAAGGAGGAGAAGAGGAAGGACAAGGAGAAATAAAGGCAAAGATCTTCAATGTTGAAACTGAAAACTTCTAGTCTTATGTTAATCTGGACATTTACATTAGAATGTCTCACCTAGGCCTAAGACCTGGAGACTGTCCTAACTAATCTCATATTAATGTTGTGGGTGTGGGCCCACAGGGCCTTTACAACCTTACAATCAAAAGAACTTTTGATTTATTGTTTTTGTAACTGACTGAAAGATACAAATCATCACGCTTCAACTGGCAAAGGGGAATACTCTTCTCTCCCCCTTCCAGTGTCTATGTTGGAAGCTTTTCCCTATCCTTTCTTACTTTAATAAACTTTTCACTGCACACAAAAAATTAAAAAATAAAAATAAAAAGTGTATTATATACAATGGACTATTATTCAGTCTTTAAAAAGGAAGGAACCCCGCCATTTATGACAACATGGATGAGCATGGAGGACATTATGCCGAGTGAAACAAGCCAGGCACAGAAAGAAAAACACTACATGATACCACTTATACTGAGAAAATGAAAAGAGTCAAATTCATAGGAGCAGAGGGTAGAAGAGTGGTTGCCAGGGGGTGGAGGGAAGAGAAACAGGAGATATTAGTCAAAGGATACAAAGTTTCACTTATGCAAGATGAATGAAGCCCTAGTGATATACAGCATATTGTCTATAGTAAACAGTACTGTACTATATACTTAAAAATCTCCAAAGAGGTTAGACTTTATGTCAAAAGAGTTCATATCACATACACAGAAAATAATAATAATAAATGAATAGGAAAAAACTTTTTTAAAGGGAATGGATAGGTTTATAGCATAGATTGTGATAATGGTTTGCTGCTCAGCCTGTTCTTTTGTAATACAGAGATAGTTCCATTTTAATCTGTAATTTTAAGTCATGACAGTGTTATAATATTCCATAAAATGACATGTGTGAAATTATTTTGCAAACCATCAAGGGACAAACCTACCTAAAGGATTACTGTTGGGAGACTTAAATGGCAGCCAAGCTAATGAAATCAAAACAGAAATGGCAATTGTTTAGGTTTTGTTCTCACATGCCACTTAGTTTCACATTCTTTATAACCTAGTATCAACTTTTAGAATATTCCTGTGATCTATTCATCTAACATCCTCTGATTATCTTATGTTAATCTGACATTAAGAATGTCTCACCTAGGCCTAAGACCTGAGACTGTCCTAACTAATCTCATATTAATGTTGGGTGTGGGCCCACAGGGCCTTTATAACCTTACAATCAAAAGAACTTTTGATTTATTGTTTTGTAACTGACTGAAAGATACAAATCATCACGCTTCAACTGGAAAAGGGAATACTCTTCTCTCCCCCTTCCAGTGTCTATGTTGGAAGCTTTTCCCTATCCTTTCTTACTTTAATAAACTTTTCACTGCACACAAAAAATTAAAAAATAAAAATAAAAAGTGTATTATATACAATGGACTATTATTCAGTCTTTAAAAAGGAAGGAACCCCGCCATTTATGACAACATGGATGAGCATGGAGGACATTATGCCGAGTGAAACAAGCCAGGCACAGAAAGAAAAACACTACATGATACCACTTATACTGAGAAAATGAAAAGAGTCAAATTCATAGGAGCAGAGGGTAGAAGAGTGGTTGCCAGGGGGTGGAGGGAAGAGAAACAGGAGATATTAGTCAAAGGATACAAAGTTTCACTTATGCAAGATGAATGAAGCCCTAGTGATATACAGCATATTGTCTATAGTAAACAGTACTGTACTATATACTTAAAAATCTCCAAAGAGGTTAGACTTTATGTCAAAAGAGTTCATATCACATACACAGAAAATAATAATAATAAATGAATAGGAAAAAACTTTTTAAGGTAATGGATAGGTTTATAGCATAGATTGTGATAATGGTTTGCTGCTCAGCCTGTTCTTTTGTAATACAGAGATAGTTCCATTTTAATCTGTAATTTTAAGTCATGACAGTGTTATAATATTCCATAAAATGACATGTGTGAAATTATTTTGCAAACCATCAAGGGACAAACCTACCTAAAGGATTACTGTTGGGAGACTTAAATGGCAGCCAAGCTAATGAAATCAAAACAGAAATGGCAATTGTTTAGGTTTTGTTCTCACATGCCACTTAGTTTCACATTCTTTATAACCTAGTATCAACTTTTAGAATATTCCTGTGATCTATTCATCTAACATCCTCTGATTATCTTTTTCCCAGTTTCTACCTCAAATTGATCTTTATAGGCAAACACACTGCAAGTGCCTCTTCAGGAAGGGAAAAGTAAGAGGGATGTGATTACTAGATTATTTTGTGTTACGTTGCATAAGGACATATATTGGTAAGAATCCCTTAAATGTATACAGTTTAGACCTGGGCCCACATATGTGATTAAATACATAGACAATTACACATGTGCTTACACACACCACAGAGATGTCCTCGCCCTCCTTTTTTCACATTACACATCATATGACAAAGGGGTGACATGGTCTTTGGGAAGGACAGTCTGTAATCTAGGTCACATTATTAACTTGCTCACCCAGGGATTATTTTACCCAGTGAGATGCTCCACTGATTTCACAGGTTCTGTTTCTATTTTAATGTGAATTGAGGCAGAACTAAATCATCTTAAAGCATCTGTCGATAGGCAGTTATCCAGCCACTTAGTTTCATGTTCTTCATAATCCAATATTAGCATTTGGAATCTTTTTGAGATCCATTTATGTAACAGCCTCTGAGTTTTTCTCATTTCTTCTACTTTCTATTTCAAATTGATCTTTGTAGGTATGCAAGGGTTAGGAGGGAAAGGGGCAGGGCACAATTTTTGAAAAGAATGACAGCCCAAGGACACAGCATAAACCCATTAGGATCAAATGGGTCCAAGATGGCAGACCAGACCTTGATCCTCAGTCAGCAAGCTAAATGACACGCCCAGAGGCACCATGACAGTTCCACCCTTCCCTAAAAGAGCTGGAATAGCCCTCCCACTCATTAGCATATGGAATTACCCAGCCTATAAAAGCTAAGAATGCCATGCTTTCAGGGCCACTGGATTTGCTCTGCCATGGCCCACACTTTGTTTGTGGAGTGAGCTTTCTCTGAATCTGAATAAATCCATTTCTTACCTATCACTTTGCCTCTTGCTGAATTCTTCTCTGCAAAGAGACACGAAGAACCTGAACCTCAGTGGGTTCAGACATTGGGTGAGTAATTTTAATTACCAGGGTTTTGGCTGGGTTCGAGTCCCGGTCAAAGTCCCAAACAGGGTCTAGGCTGGGTTCGAGTCCCGGCCGCATGGGTTCAAGTCCCAAGCAGGGTTTAGGCTGGGTTCAAGTCCCAGCCAAAGTCCCAAACAGGGTCTAAACTGGGTTCAAGTCCCAGCCAAAGTCCCAAGCAGGGTTTAGGCTGGGTTCAAGTCCCAAACAGGTTTGATTAAGTCTGGGCCCTGGGTTTAAGTCTCAAATTGAGGTTGAACACTTTCAGATATACAGGCCCTAAGTGATCACAGATTTCATCAGAAGGCAAAGTAATGAATGTCAGTAATTATCCCTTAGATTTACACAAAGTGCTTTGAAAACAGCCCAGTGCTGTGTCAGTTCACTTCTCTACGTCTATTTCTTCATCCAAAAGTGTTGATAATATTGGTGAATTAAACAGCCTATTGGACTTTCCTTGTAGCTCAGCTGGTGAAGAATCTATCTGCCTGCAATGCAGGAGACCCTGGTTCAATTCCTGGGTTGGGAAGATCCCCTGGGGAAGGGAAAGGCTACCCACTCTGTAGTCTTTGGAGCCTTCCATGACTTGTCCATGGGTTTCAAAATGTCAGACACAACTGAGCGACTTACTTTTTTTTTTTTTTACCAAACAGCCTATTCAGGGTATAGTCATTCAACGAATTAGAAATTGACTTAATCACTTTCTTATTCAGCCCCCTTCTCTCTATCTTGTCCATGAGGATATCATGAACAACTTTCTCAGATTCCGTGCTGAAATCCAAATTCACTATGCTCAACATTTCCCTTATCTACAAGGACAGTAAAAAATCTGATCAAAAATTAAAATGGAGAAGGAAATGAGGTGGTTTGATTTGTACTGCATATTCATCTGCTAGCTTCTGCTGAGGGTTACCTCATTCTATAAGGGCCCACAAGACATGTGTTTCCACTTGGCCAAATGTCAAAACTTCAGATTCACTGGTGGGTATTTTCTAAAAATGACCATTTGTTCACTTTTAAAGTAAAACCATCTTTTCCCCAGTTGTCACTTTTCCTCAGCATAGTTTCTTGAAAATTCCATAGAAGAGGTTGCATTCAACAGGAGAGAGAAATTTTGAGGTAACAGCCCACGGATGCAAATCCCCATTCATTCCTCACTTTCCTTTAGAGGACATTCAGTTCCTCCCAAGGAGTCTCACTGCCCTCCTGGGTCAGTGGCAGCATCACTGGAGATGTCCTGAGGAGTCTCTAAAGTCACTGCATACATTTTTTATTTTTCATTTTGAGTAACATTCGGAGGAACTACTATATATCAATGTCCTACAGACACAGAGTAACTCTCTTCACATAGTTTACTGTCTAGACGTGTGAAAGACAGATACATGAGCAAATAAATATAACCCAGTTTTAAGTGTATTTGAGCTTACATAGAACAGCTATGGTTTCAACTCACTCATCCTCCCATTTTCACAGGTATTTCTGTTCTAATTCAGGATGGGGCTAAGTATGACTTGGTTTATCATATGACAAGATGGGCTGGATGAGAGCAAGACCTGAAAATATGATAGATTAGTTTATCAACACAGGTATATGGATGACAAGTCCTTCTCTAAGTTCTAGAGAACAATACATTCTGGAAGGTTAAAGTGCTTTGTAGCAACAGCTATAGTTCAGAGAAGTAAGATGACAAGGGTCCAAGTCTAGCAGATACTTAATCTCTCATTGGGTGACACAAGTATAATAATGGGAAATCTAAAAACCAAGAAAGCAAGCTATCAGCATCAAGAAGATTATCAAGCAGGTATCAAGTCCTGGCCACCAGGCTGAAGTTCAAGGGAAGTTCTCCAGTTACCAGCTGCCCTACCTACAGTACATTCTGAGATAGTAAAATTGACAGTTAAACCAACATAGTTAGCATCACTGCCCATCTGAAAGATTAGCATTCCCCATGGATAGTGTGTCTCAACTCTAGAATTACCTACAGATACGACTTAATACAGGCTTCCCTGGTAGCTCAGCTGGTAAAGAATCTGCCTGCAGTGCAGGAGACCCTGATTCAATTCCTGGGTTGGGAAGATCCCCTGGAGAAGGGAAAGGCTACCCACTCCAGTATTCTTGGGCTTTCCTAGTGGCGTAAGTGGTAGATGCAATGCAGGAGATCTGGGTCCAATCCCTAGGTTGGAAAGATCTCCTTGAGGAGGGCATGGAAACCCACTCCAGTGTTCTTGCCTAGAGAATCCCCATGGACAGAGGAGCCTGGAGGGCTACAGTCCACGGGGTCACAAAGAGTTGGACACAACTGAGTGACTAAGCATAGCACAGCATGACTTAATACACTCCTCAGCGTGTCCTGTACAAATGGTGGCTGCCAGATAACCCTAAACATTAACTTGAATGCCTGAAGGCAGCATTTCTGAAATCTGCCTCAAGTTCCAACCTATGTGAATGTTTCCACTGAGAGAACCTCAACACTGAATATGAGGATCATAAACCATGGAATTAAGAATGAGAAGAGAGGGGTAAGGATTCCTTACGTTAGTGATTTTCATTTGCAGGGGATAGGCATGGGGCCAGGAGAGAAGAGGGGCAGGGGAATAAGATTTTCCCAAGTTCTACTTTCTCATCTATACATATTCAATTGAGGATCAGTAGCATAGGTGAATAATTTTATTTAATATCAAAATCTCTCTCCTGGGAGATTGAACTGTTTGTGATACTTGGAGAAGAAAGTAGAAAATTCACCTTAGCTGACTGACATTCAGGAGAAGGAAATCCAATAGCTTTTCAATTAAAAATTCTCACCCTTATATAAAGTGTATAAATACTCCCATTTAGCAATGATGTGCTTTCAAGCAAAGTGCTTATTGAGGCTTGAGCACTATGACTCAGAATTCCCTTTCAACTAGAAATTAAGTCCCAGTTGGAGGTCCATACAAACACTGATGCACCACTCACTCTCACCCCCACAGTTTTCTGTCAAAAATCTCAAGGGATGAAAATGTCTAATGGAATCCTTTTCCTCTCAAGTTCTCCCAAATTCCTTGAGACTTAATGAGATAACCTTCCTAACTTACCTGTTAAAGTTACTGAAAACTAAGTGTCTCCAGTCTCTGGAGGGGTCAGAGACAGAGAAAAGATAAATGTTTCAATTTATTTATAAAATATAATTCACCAAATTGCTATTAAGTCATAATTAGTTTAAAAGGGAGGTTTTTCTTACATCTGGAAAATACAGATTCAGTAATTTTATAAGCATTTTTTCCAGTTGATTCAGTATTTTGTTAACATTTGTGAAGTCATCAGATTTTCCATTAGAATCCTCTAATTTCGTACCCAGTTCAGAAACTGGTATTTATCCAAGAGTCCTTTCTCTTGACCTTCTTGAAGAGGAACCATTTTTGAAAGACTTGGTTAGTGTTATGACAATATTTTAAGATAGTAACTAGAACTATGATTGTTTACATTTAACCGAACATATCAGAATTTTAGGAACTCCATATAGTTTCTAGGTTATGTATGAGTAACATTTATCATATAACATAACTAGAGATTTATTAGTCGACAATACTTCCAGTGAAATTTATCATACAGAATGAACCTAATTATTGTAATATCTCTCTTTGGGATGTTTCAGGGGCCCTTTGAAGCTTCCCAAGTTAGTTAGAAGCCAAAAAAGCTTCATTAGAATGATTTAGGAAGGTTTGTCAACAAATACCAAAAAGGTTTAGAACACTCAGTCAGATAGGATTATAGGTCATTGAAACAATAGCTATTCACATAGCCAAAGCCAAATCTAGAACAGATCTTTTAAGAGGTAAATAAACTTAAGTCTATTATCAAAGGGAATTCAACATCCAAAGAAAATGTGTGTCCCATTAACAGGAAGAAAAGCCAAATTCAAGTTTTTTGCACCAGATTACTCTAAAAATTATTTAAAGGTAAATTTGATTAAATTTAAACATAGCCACTCTTAACCATGCACAAAACTCTTTTCTCAGAGTCCACTTTCCACAAACCTTTTTATCACTTTCTGTGCCCATTACTTCTCCCATCCTGAAACAGCCACCAGTAAGTCAGACCTACTTTCTTTTCCTTTTATAAAATGAAATTCCATTTCTCATACCTTCTTTACTGAAAAGGCTTTTTACTTCCTTTGAACAACCAAGAACTGACCTTTATACTAGCATTTTCATTGGTGAGCACAAACACCAGTGATAATTTCTGAAAACATTTATAAAAAAAAAATAATTAAAAAAAACCAAATTGCTATTAAGTCATAATTAGTTTAAAAGGGAGGTTTTCTTACATCTGGAAAATACAGATTCAGTAATTTTATAAGCATTTTTCCAGTTGATTCAGTATTTTGTTAACATTTGTGAAGTCATCAGATTTTCCATTAGAATCCTCTAATTTCGTACCCAGTTCAGAAACTGGTATTTATCCAAGAGTCCTTTCTCTTGACCTTCTTGAAGAGGAACCATTTTTGAAAGACTTGGTTAGTGTTATGACAATATTTTAAGATAGTAACTAGAACTATGATTGTTTACATTTAACCGAACATATCAGAATTTTAGGAACTCCATATAGTTTCTAGGTTATGTATGAGTAACATTTATCATATAACATAACTAGAGATTTATTAGTCGACAATACTTCCAGTGAAATTTATCATACAGAATGAACCTAATTATTGTAATATCTCTCTTTGGGATGTTTCAGGGGCCCTTTGAAGCTTCCCAAGTTAGTTAGAAGCCAAAAAAGCTTCATTAGAATGATTTAGGAAGGTTTGTCAACAAATACCAAAAAGGTTTAGAACACTCAGTCAGATAGGATTATAGGTCATTGAAACAATAGCTATTCACATAGCCAAAGCCAAATCTAGAACAGATCTTTTAAGAGGTAAATAAACTTAAGTCTATTATCAAAGGGAATTCAACATCCAAAGAAAATGTGTGTCCCATTAACAGGAAGAAAAGCCAAATTCAAGTTTTTTGCACCAGATTACTCTAAAAATTATTTAAAGGTAAATTTGATTAAATTTAAACATAGCCACTCTTAACCATGCACAAAACTCTTTTCTCAGAGTCCACTTTCCACAAACCTTTTTATCACTTTCTGTGCCCATTACTTCTCCCATCCTGAAACAGCCACCAGTAAGTCAGACCTACTTTCTTTTCCTTTTATAAAATGAAATTCCATTTCTCATACCTTCTTTACTGAAAAGGCTTTTTACTTCCTTTGAACAACCAAGAACTGACCTTTATACTAGCATTTTCATTGGTGAGCACAAACACCAGTGATAATTTCTGAAAACATTTGTTTTCTTATAGAGAACATCTCAGGATGGCACCAAACATTATTAATAGTCCCAATCTCTTTAGTTTCTCCTTAAGAGGAAATTAGTGTTCACTAATAAATGTTTCAAAACCTTATTTTATCTGGAAATAACCTAGCTATTCAATAGACTTCCATCACTTAGTTAGCATAAACCCTAGAAATTCAAGTTACTCCAATCTGGACAGACTATTTTAAAAGGCATTCCTAAAGTATAATTATTCTTTATATTTATTTATTTGGCTGCATTGGGTCTCAGTTGTAGCAAGTGGGCTCTAGTTCCCTGACCAGGGATTGAACTTGGGCCCCCTGCATTGGAAGCACAGCGTCTTAGCCACTGGACCACCAGGAAATTCCCGAGCATAATTATTCTTAATAGAGTTTCTCTAAAAGCTCATACGTCATTTAGGTGTTTTTTGTTTCTTCACTCAAGTAAACATTAATACCAGGCATTTAATATTGAATATTTCCTAGTTCAGGTGAACCTGAAAATCATTTAGGTTTTAATTTCTCTTGTATTTAGAATTGTTTGATCTGTAAGTGCTTGTCTTTCTTTAGGCTAATTAAATTAGAGAGCATTTACAAACTGATCTTAGCAATCAGCAATATTATCCAAAAACAAAGATATACACTGAGACATACATGTAACCAAATAGACAGAGCAAGAGATCCTATAGCTTTGTTTTCCAAACTTAGTTATGAATCAGATATCATGGAAAAATAAAATTTTTAAAAAACCATTCCCCTCGTTTTTTCCTCAGGAATTAGAGATGGTCTAGATATGATAAGTGATCCAGAGGCATAGGAGGCATTATTTCCTCAGAACAAGAATTTTTAAGAGACAATTGCATTTTTCTATGCTCATAGTCCTTTTTTTTTTTTTTTTGAAACCTGTTTTCACTCTTGTTTCTTTCTTTTTTAAAAAAAACAAAAGTTTTATTTATTTACTTTTTTGGGGGTGTTGGGGAGGGAGGGGGTGGGCGGGCCATTTCTATTGGTCTTTCATTTATCTATTATCATCTGGCTTTGTTCTTTGACCCGTGTGGGCCTCCCATCTCAGTGGCCTCTCTTGTCGCAGAGCACCAGCTCTGGGCACATGTGCTCCAGAGCTCCGGCTCGGTAATGGGACACATGGGTCCAGCCGCTCCACAGCACGTGGGATCTTCCCAGGCCAGGGATCGAACCGGCACCCCTTGCACTGCAAGGTGGTGTCCTCACCCACTGGACCACCAGGGAAGCCCTATGGGCATAGTTTTAGTAACCAAAAGCCAGACCAGAAAGTGCTCAAATTGGCCCTAATAATAAGGGAATATTGGTCCCAGCAGGGATTGACCCTCTGGGGAAACAGGAGTCTTAGTTTGATCAGTCTCAGGCTGTTGCTCACAAGAGAAACTCCTGGACATAGGGGACTTCAGTCCATTTTCCTATCCTGTGTTAATAAAGGTTTAATCTTTTAGACTATTTTTCTTGTCATTGGATCCTAGCTATAGGTTGACCAGTCATCTAAAGATTTTTCCACGGGGTTCCAAGTGGAGTGTAGAACCTTAGAAGAAGCGCTTTTCCAAATTAGCTCAAGCAGTTTATACCAGATGTCTGCACACTCAAACCAAACCAACAAAACCAAACCTAAACCAAACCAGAACATGACTGGCTGGGAGTCACACTTCAAATTAAACAAAAGACCAAGAAAAGATCGGAAATCAAAAGCCAAGTGACAAGAGCACCCCCAAAAGATGGCAAAGCAATGTCCAGAAATTAAAAACCAAATGGCCTAAATGGCATTGACTTCCCAGTCCAAATTGACCTGCCTCCTGGCAGGCAGTGCTAGCAGCCTTTTTTAGTTCTGACATAGTTCAAGCGATTTTTTGCTGGTTTCCTTTAAAGAAGTTACTCTGTTGTTTCTACTTTTAGAAGTTTCAAGCTAACAAAGTAAGCACAGCTGGCCTTTTATAACTATGTGAGTAAAAATACCACTTTTGGAACAACAAGAGCCCGGATTTGGGTATTTCAGGTTGAGACCTCTTTTAGTATAATTTCCCAATTAACTAAGTACTTGCAAGTATGAGCTCTGCACATATTTTACATGAATCTGGCTAAGGTGTTAGTCAGAGGCTGGCTTTCTGATGCCCCTTGTTTCTGTTTTTGAAGGATTGTTTCCCATTTTAAGTTGAATTGTCAGGGATAAAGTTACTAGTGAAATTGTGTAGCGGGCCATGTGCTGCTTGTGAGCTTAACTCCTCCAAGAGTCACCCCAGAGTCGTTTCAGCTCTCTTACGTGTCTCGGAACCTGCCCCCAGCAATCTAAGACCACCGTGGCTGCTCAGGTGGCTGGATGGCCAGTTCTTTCTGTGCAACCCCCCCGGATGAGCAAATGCTTTAATTAATGAGAGGGTTTCCCTATGGGGCCACTACACGGTATGAGGACTGAGGACGAGGCCTTCACCACTCCCGTAAATTCCTCAGTCACCTGAGAAAATTGTAACCGGCCAGGAGGAGTCTTGTCCCTTCTCTTCAGAGCAAAGCTCTCATATTTTGCTCACTTTTATCCCAACAAATTCTATAAAGGCACTCGAATTGATAAAAAGCATTAGATCAGTCTCTTAACCACTCAGCCAAGATGATTCAGTCCCCTACAACAGAGAGACCTCGGCATCTTTCAGGGGAGCCCTGGGTATTTCTTGATTTTTTTCCAATTGAGCCCCCTTCCCAGTACCTATCCACTGAGTGGTTAATTCCCCTGGCATCTTTCAGCCAGCCTGGCACCTTTCGGCCAGCCCCCTACCCAGTATCTTTCAACTGGGTGGAAATTCCTCAGTATCTTTCAACCAAGTCCCGCTCAGTATCTAGACCATGAGTGGGTATGCACCGGATGTTTCATCCAGGCCCTTCCCCCCCACCCCAGCGTCTTTCCTACTGGGAGGGGGCAGGTAACCTGCTCACCTCCAAATAAAACTCAGGCTCTTAACCAATACGGGAGATTTGAGAACCAGGAGGGACTTGCTCCCTGAGGAGGCGGACAGGTGCAAGGGGTCGCTGATGGTACCAGGTTGAACTATGTAAAATACCACTTTTGGAACAACAAGAGCCCGGATTTGGGTATTTCAGGTTGAGACCTCTTTTAGTATAATTTCCCAATTAACTAAGTACTTGCAAGTATGAGCTCTGCACATATTTTACATGAATCTGGCTAAGGTGTTAGTCAGAGGCTGGCTTTCTGATGCCCCTTGTTTCTGTTTTTGAAGGATTGTTTCCCATTTTAAGTTGAATTGTCAGGGATAAAGTTACTAGTGAAATTGTGTAGCGGGCCATGTGCTGCTTGTGAGCTTAACTCCTCCAAGAGTCACCCCAGAGTCGTTTCAGCTCTCTTACGTGTCTCGGAACCTGCCCCCAGCAATCTAAGACCACCGTGGCTGCTCAGGTGGCTGGATGGCCAGTTCTTTCTGTGCAACCCCCCCGGATGAGCAAATGCTTTAATTAATGAGAGGGTTTCCCTATGGGGCCACTACACGGTATGAGGACTGAGGACGAGGCCTTCACCACTCCCGTAAATTCCTCAGTCACCTGAGAAAATTGTAACCGGCCAGGAGGAGTCTTGTCCCTTCTCTTCAGAGCAAAGCTCTCATATTTTGCTCACTTTTATCCCAACAAATTCTATAAAGGCACTCGAATTGATAAAAAGCATTAGATCAGTCTCTTAACCACTCAGCCAAGATGATTCAGTCCCCTACAACAGAGAGACCTCGGCATCTTTCAGGGGAGCCCTGGGTATTTCTTGATTTTTTTCCAATTGAGCCCCCTTCCCAGTACCTATCCACTGAGTGGTTAATTCCCCTGGCATCTTTCAGCCAGCCTGGCACCTTTCGGCCAGCCCCCTACCCAGTATCTTTCAACTGGGTGGAAATTCCTCAGTATCTTTCAACCAAGTCCCGCTCAGTATCTAGACCATGAGTGGGTATGCACCGGATGTTTCATCCAGGCCCTTCCCCCCCACCCCAGCGTCTTTCCTACTGGGAGGGGGCAGGTAACCTGCTCACCTCCAAATAAAACTCAGGCTCTTAACCAATACGGGAGATTTGAGAACCAGGAGGGACTTGCTCCCTGAGGAGGCGGACAGGTGCAAGGGGTCGCTGATGGTACCACAGCTCTGGTTCCTCGTGGAGTTCAGGCAAAGGAGGGAAGTCCACTCTGGTGTATATGGACCAGAGCTTCTGTATCCATTCATTCGTCGATGGACATCTAGGTTGCTCCCATGTTCCAGCTATTGTATAGAGAGCTGCAATGAACATTGGGGTACAGGTGCTTCTTTCAGCTTTGATTTCATCAGGGTATAAGCCTAAGAGTGGGATTGCTGGGTTATATGGCGCTTCTATTTTCAGTTTTTTAAGGAATCTCCATACTGTCTTCCATTGTGGCTGTATCAATTTACATCCCCACCAGCAATGCAAGAGTGTTCCCTTTTCTCCACACCCTCTCCAGCATTTATTGTCTGTAGATTTGTGGATGATGGCTATTCTGATGGATGTGAGGTGATATCTCATTGCAGTTTTGATTTGCATTTCTCTAATAATAAGTTAGGTTGAGCATCGTTTCATGTGTTTTTTGGCCATTAGAAGCATTTTTTTTGTTTATAAGCACTTATGACTGTTATTTAAGCCAATTAAGTAGAGCTCCTTTTACAAACTAACTGCAGCAATGTTATTTAAATATATATCATATAAAAAAATGTAGATATTCAAATAGTGAGGTTTCAGTTCTTACTTCGAGATTTCAGTTTTGAGTCAGGTACAGCACTGTAAAACCCATCAGTTTACAAAAGAGATTGGATTAAAATTGGAGTTCTCACAGATGAAATTATTGCAGGGATAAAATCAATTCTGGCTTCAGGTTGCAAATTGTTTCTTTGACTTGCTTTCTGTTGCTATTATTATTATAATCATACTTAATGGCTTGCCTCGATGACCCTGCCCCTCTGCCTGAGTGTTAAAGTAAAATACCTTTGTTTGATAGTCCTGCATTCCACCTGTAGATGGCAGGAAGAGAGAAGTTAACAGATCCCCTGCCTGAGGCTTGCCTTTCTAAGAGATGTTTGCAAGATTAATGGCCATTCTGCTCTGCTTCCTCACCTCCCCTCACCTCTGATCTGTAAAATAATCTGGCATCCAAACCCCAATAAGATGGTTTATTTTGATGCACTATCCTGCCATGTTCTCAGTCAGCTGCTTTCTAAATAAAGTCATTTTTCTTGCCTCAACACCTCTCTAAGGTTCATTGGCTTGTTGGGTGGTGAACAGAGCTAGCTTGGACTCGGTAACAAAACAAGTCAGGCTCACTTGGTTAAATATTAATATTAATATTAATAAAATATTTCTAAATATCAATATTTTTAGAAAAAGCAGCTTTTAATTACCTTGGACAAGGCAACTTCTAAATTATTTTGCCCTTTCTAAAATTTGTATTAAAGCGAGAGCAGAGATAAAGATTTCTGAGGAGACCAGAGAGGACATTTGCGTTTCAAAGATACTGGCAAGTTCTTCCTTTGGCATTTGCAAGCTTCAGAAGATGAACAGGGAAGGGTTTTCAAGTGGTGAAATAATTTTTGGATTCACCCTTCCGGTCCTGTAAAGGCTACATTTGTAAACCAAAAACAGTTTTGTTTTTCTCGTCTTTCAAAAAGAACTGAGTAGCCTCCCCAGCAAGAACTGATACATTATCTACCCATGTTGGAAAGCCTCAACCCTTGTCCTCTAATCTAAGGTAGAAGGCCTCTCTGGAAGGCCCAGGGGTAACACCCAGGCTCCCACAAGAAAAAGGAAAAGGCAATGGGAAAGATGGGGAAGACTGACTGAGGAATCCACCCTGTGATCCCATCCGCCTGGTCCCCAGCCTAAGTGAGGAAGAGGAAAGGAGAACTCTTACCCACTTAGGTGGTAACTATTGGGGCACAATGAACTGCAAGCTGTTGGAATACACCAGAGAGTGACCCTGGCCAGTTCCAGTTCCTCAGGTGCTTCCCAAGCCATTGGCCTGTTCACCCAGGACTCAGAGAGGAAGAAATGAGAAAACCCTAAAGGAAGCCTTGGAGGAAGCAGTTAGTAAGCCAAACCCTAGCCTGCCAGAAAGCCACATTAGTGTGACTTCCCAGTCCCATTAGACCAATGACCTTTCTCCAAAGTTCCTTATAAATGGAGTTTCTCTTCACAAGGATAACACTCCAAATTGGAGCCAAAGCCCCCCAGATGAGAGCCGAAGCTCCCCACATTGGAAAAAGTCAAAAAGACTCCTGTGGGGCTTCCCCTGGTAGTCCAGTGGGTAAGGACACCGCCTTGCAGTGCAAGGGGCGCCGGTTCGAGCCCTGGCCTGGGAAGATCCCACGTGCCGCGGAGCGGCTGGACTGATGTGTCCAATCACCGAGCCGGAGCTCTGGAGCGCGTGCACACAGAGCCTGCGCTCTGCGACAACAGACGCCACCGTGATGGGAGGCCCGCAGGAGCCAAAGAACAAAGACGGATGAAAATGGAGAAATGAAAGACCAATGGAAGTGGCCCGCCCGCTCCCCTCCTTCCCCAACCCGACCCCCGCCCAAAATAAATAAATAAATAAATCTTTAAAAAAAAAAAAAAAAAAGACTCCTGTGGGGCCTTGATGTCGAGATGTTCTGAGGAAAATATTTAAGCATTTAATTCACAAAGGAGGGGCTTCCCTGGTGGTCCAGTGGGTAAGGACACCACCTTGCAGGGCAAGGGGCGCCGGTTCGAGCCCTGGCCTGGGAAGATCCCACGTGCCGCGGAGCGGCTGGACTGATGTGTCCAATCACCGAGCCGGAGCTCTGGAGCGCGTGCACACAGAGCCTGCGCTCTGCGACAACAGACGCCACCGTGATGGGAGGCCCGCAGGAGCCAAAGAACAAAGACGGATGAAAATGGAGAAATGAAAGACCAATGGAAGTGGCCCGCCCGCTCCCCTCCTTCCCCAACCCGACCCCCGCCCAAAATAAATAAATAAATAAATCTTTAAAAAAAAAAAAAAAAGACTCCTGTGGGGCCTTGATGTCGAGATGTTCTGAGGAAAATATTTAAGCATTTAATTCACAAAGGAGGGGCTTCCCTGGTGGTCCAGTGGGTAAGGACACCACCTTGCAGGGCAAGGGGTGCCGGTTGGATCCCTGGCCTGGAAAGGTCCCATGTGCCACAGAGCGGCTGGACTGATGTGTCCAATTACCGAGCCGGAGCTCTGGGGCGCATGCGCCCAGAGCCAGCGCTCTGCAACAACAGAGGCCACTGTGATGGGAGGCCCACAGGAGCCAAAGAACAAAGCCGGATGACAATAGATAAATGAAAGACCAATAGAAGTGGCCTGCCCGCCCCCCTCCCGCCCCACCCAATCCCCCAAAAAAGATAAATAAATAAAATAAATGTAATTCACAAAGGAGAGTCGTATCTATTAGAGAGACAGTCAACTTGTTCCCCATTGTCAAAGTTATCTGGGGCTCCTGTAGGGAAATTAGAACTGGTTGCCTCAAGTCCAAGGGAACCCCGCCAGGTATGTTCTTTATCAGTGCTCCTTGCCTTTGTAAAATGCTTCTGACTGCCAGGTTGATTAACTGTGAGCCTTTCAGGGGCCATTCTTTTCTAATGTGCACCCCGCAAAGATCTTTCCTTTGGGACAGATAAAATATTTCCCATTTTTATAAGCTTTAGAACACCAAAACACAAAAGACGCAGACAAATTCTGACAAAAATGGCACAAACAGATTTCAGCATCAATGCATCCAGATGAATGGATTCCCAGATAGAGCAAATAAATTTACCCTATAAAACAGATGAACTAATTGCAACTAGGCTATTCACCCCCATAAGATCTAGCTTCCAAATGAACTGGTTCCAACTGGACCAGTTCCCAAATCAGGTAAATAAATGTACCCTACAAATGAGCTTAGTCCAACTAGGATGGGCTTGCCCCACAAGGACTAGATCCCAATGAGCAGGTTCAGAGTACAGCCCAACAACATCTCCCCTCTGCAAACGGATAACCAACCAAATTGGGTTCTCCTGTAAAGGAAAAGCCCAGATTGGGGAATCAGATATGCACAAGAAATTTACCCTCCAAAATCGAGCCCATATGGCTCAATACACAGAAAATTGAGCCTGTATGGCTCAGTACACAGATGGATAGGTGGTCTATCATGAAATTTGCCCTATCATCCTTCTTCCCAGTACCCTGTTTGTCAAGAGTCAGCCCTCTCTGATCAAATTCACACAAATGACTTACTTTCTTGGTTCAAGTTCTGCTTCAACCAAGAACTTAATCTCTCCCAAGGCAGTCATTTGATCTAACAGTCTAAGGTCAGGTCATTTCTGAGTAGATGAGCTAGGAATAGAGTTCAGATTCCTGTGGGATTGGAACTTCGGGCAGACCTAAAGACCCCTCCATTTGCACAAGCTTATTTGTATGGCCCATATAACTGCAGGGGAGCAACGAAGTATAGCTAAGCTGCTCTAAGGAGAGAAGAACCAAGTATTAGTGAACAACTTCTATATATCACTCTATTTCCAATTGTTCTTAAATGCATGTGTTAGCCATGCCCATCTGTTACACTGGAAACAAGGATAGGAGTACCTCTCACCCAAGGAATACTCATCTCCTTGCCCCAGGAACTGACAATGCCAAGGAAATTAAGAGTGGATGCACCTTCTCTATACTCTGTTTATCAGCCAGTCAGTTGAAAGTGATTCAGTAGAGGATTGCCAAAGGCACTAGTTACTGGAGGCTAGATCTATGAGTCACCACTTAGAGACCAACTACCCAAGAGAGCCAGCAAACTCTCATCATACTGTCTCATGTGTGAAAAATACACTTGTACTGTGTTAAGTCACTGAGATCAGGAGTTGTTTATACAGCAGCGAGTATTAATTGCCTTGATTAATGCATACATTCTTGAGAAGGGCCCTGGTTGAGCTTGTCAAAGGACTAGGAGGGTTCATACCTCATCCAATGCTGTATTCATTTGTTCGGAGCTGCCATACCAGAGTAACAAATACTGGGTGCTTTAAAAAACAGAAATGCATTGTCTCCAAGTTCTGGAGATTAGAAGCTCAAGATTAAGGTGTTGGCAGAGTTGTTTCCTCTGAGGCCTGTGAACGAAGGCTCTGCACCAGGCCTTTCCGAGGTTTGTAGACACATCACCCCTATCTTAGCCTTGGTCTTCACACGGCCTTCTCTGTGCCCAAATTTCTTCTTCTGGTAAGGATTCCAGTCTTACTGACTCAGGGATCCATCCTACTCCAGTATGACCTCATCCTAATACAACTAATTAAAACTGCAATCACCCTATTTGCAAACAATGCCATTTCTGAAGCACCGAGCTTTAGGGCTTCAACAGGTAAATCTGGAAGCATTCAATTCAACCCCAAATCAGGAACTACCACTGCATATTACCCTCCTCTACCTTATTACAGGCTTTTCCCATGACCTACCTTTCACTAGGTCCGTAGATTCAAATAATGAGCACCGACTCTGGGAACTGGATTTCATAAGACACCGAGTGAACAAACCTGTGTGATGAAATCCAGGCTGAGTGAGAATGAGCACCAGAGCTCCAGGAAGAACTGCAACCTAGGCATGAGGGCAACTAAATGAGCGTTCCAGAGTTTGTGATTCCTTTCCTGTACACCACTAATTCTTAGTGCATGGTATATTACAAGACATCCCCATTACACACATGCAAGCTGACTCCTGGGTTCCTGAGCCACTGAATGGCAAATGTGGTGCGATGCTGAGGTGGCACTGCTAAACTTAGAAGGCCAAAGTTGCCAATTAATTCTGTGCAAAAAAGTGTTTATATCAGCCTTCACTTTCAGCCCAGCCTGATATTCTCAAACTTCTGCCAATGTGGGGCCTCCTCAGAAGCAACTACTTGCCTAAGGCATGGAAACAAAGCAGTAATTTACAGCAAAGTTACCAGCCTATTTGTTGGACAGCAACTGGCTATATTTATCCCCCTCCTTCTGTATTAGTTTTAGATTGCTGCATAACAAATGACCACAAGTTTAGTTGTTGTAAACAGCACGCATTTATTAGCTTGGCTTCCAAGGGTCAGGAGTCTGGATACAGTTCATTGAGTCCTCTGCTCAGGCTCTCACAAGACCACCATGAAGGTATCAGTCAGACTGCCTGCTCATTTGGAGTTTAGGGTCCTTTTCCAAGCTCCTGTAGCTGCTAACAGAGTTCATATCTTTATGCTGTATGACTGAGGGTCTTGATCTTTGCTGCTTCTTAACTGTAGGCTTCCCTGAGGTCCTAGAGGCTGAAGAAGTCACAACATAGCTGTCTGCTTCTTCAAAGCCAGCAGTAGAATCTCTTCAGTCTTCCAGAATGCAGTCTTCAGTAACAATGCAACCACGCAAATTACATCTTATTATATTTGCCATACTCTATTGTTTAGAAGCAGGTTTCAGGTATGGGAAGGGATTATACAAAGGTACAGCTCATCGAAATTCATGTTAGAATATGTCTTCCACCCCTACTCCCTGACCACTTACCTCTAAGCACACTAGTTGCTGACTGCTTCTGCTCTTATACTACCAACAAAGCTTGGGGTGGGGCTCAAGGTGCCGTTTTTTATTATTGTATTCTCCTTAACTACTTGTCGTGGCAAGAACATTCCTTGTGGTCATCACTATCATGCCTGGTAAGTCACACATGGGTTATTACCTATGTGTGCACCAAGGCCCAGCCAATCCCACAAAATTACACAGGTGATCCTTGGACCAGTAGCATCAGCATCCCCTGGAAGCTTGTTACAAATGCAAATTTTCAAGTTCCACACTTTTGCATGGTATATTACAAGACATCCCCATTACACACATGACTCTGGGTTCCTGAGCCACTGAATGGCAAATGTGGTGCGATGCTGAGGTGGCACTGCTAAACTTAGAAGGCCAAAGTTGCCAATTAATTCTGTGCAAAAGTGTTTATATCAGCCTTCACTTTCAGCCCAGCCTGATATTCTCAAACTTCTGCCAATGTGGGGCCTCCTCAGAAGCAACTACTTGCCTAAGGCATGGAAACAAAGCAGTAATTTACAGCAAAGTTACCAGCCTATTTGTTGGACAGCAACTGGCTATATTTATCCCCCTCCTTCTGTATTAGTTTTAGATTGCTGCATAACAAATGACCACAAGTTTAGTTGTTGTAAACAGCACGCATTTATTAGCTTGGCTTCCAAGGGTCAGGAGTCTGGATACAGTTCATTGAGTCCTCTGCTCAGGCTCTCACAAGACCACCATGAAGGTATCAGTCAGACTGCCTGCTCATTTGGAGTTTAGGGTCCTTTTCCAAGCTCCTGTAGCTGCTAACAGAGTTCATATCTTTATGCTGTATGACTGAGGGTCTTGATCTTTGCTGCTTCTTAACTGTAGGCTTCCCTGAGGTCCTAGAGGCTGAAGAAGTCACAACATAGCTGTCTGCTTCTTCAAAGCCAGCAGTAGAATCTCTTCAGTCTTCCAGAATGCAGTCTTCAGTAACAATGCAACCACGCAAATTACATCTTATTATATTTGCCATACTCTATTGTTTAGAAGCAGGTTTCAGGTATGGGAAGGGATTATACAAAGGTACAGCTCATCGAAATTCATGTTAGAATATGTCTTCCACCCCTACTCCCTGACCACTTACCTCTAAGCACACTAGTTGCTGACTGCTTCTGCTCTTATACTACCAACAAAGCTTGGGGTGGGGCTCAAGGTGCCGTTTTTGATTATTGTATTCTCCTTAACTACTTGTCGTGGCAAGAACATTCCTTGTGGTCATCACTATCATGCCTGGTAAGTCACACATGGGTTATTACCTATGTGTGCACCAAGGCCCAGCCAATCCCACAAAATTACACAGGTGATCCTTGGACCAGTAGCATCAGCATCCCCTGGAAGCTTGTTACAAATGCAAATTTTCAAGTTCCACCCCAGATCTTATGAATCACAAACTCTGGGGTAGGATCATGTAGTCTGTAATTTTAGTCTGCTGTCCAAAGGTTACTGACATGTGCACAAGGTTGACTACCAGTGAGTTCATAAACAGTCTTTATGGAGAAAGGGGAACTTAAATAGTCAAGGAACAGCACAAGAAAAGAAAATACAGTTTCCCCTGTGTCTGAGTTTACTGGGCTTCCCAGGTGATTCAGTGGTAAAGAACCTGCCAGCCAACGCACATGGGCATGTGGGTTTGATCCCTGGATCAGGAAGATCCCCTGGAGAAGGAAATGGCAAGTCACTCCAGTATTCTTGCCTGGGAAATTCCATGGACAGAGGAGCCTGGCAGGCTATAGTCCATGGAGTCCCAAAAGAGTCGGACATGACTGAATGACTAAATAACAATGAGTTTACTGCCATGGCAAGGTACCATAGTATGGGTGGCTTGAAAAACAGAAACTTTCTCACAATTCTGGACGCTGCAAGTCCAAGATCAAAGTCTCAGTAGATTTGCTTCCTTCTAAGGCCCCTGGCCTAGGCTTGTAGACAGACATCCGCTCCCTGTGTCTTCACACAGTCTGTTCTTTGTGTGGATCTGTGTCCCAGTGATCTGATTTTTTAAATTTATTTCTTTATTTTAAAGTTTTTACAGAGTTTTGTTGTTCACAGACATGCATGTTCCCAGATCCATCATATGTACATCCCTGGTCCCCTCCCCACTCCCAGTTCCCCCATCCCATCCTTCCAGGCTGTCGCACCGAGCCCTTGTAGGAACTCCTATTCCCACAGCTCAATGACAATAGCTCTCATTTCCACATGGGATCGTACAGGTTTCCATGCTGCTCCCTCTGTGCCTCCCACCCACTGTTCATTCCCCACAATGTTCATATGTCTGTTCTCTGTGTCTGTGTTTCCATCGCTTCACTGTATGTGTTATTATTGCCCTTTTCCTAGATTCCATCTAATGATGTAATTTTAAACAAATATCAGTCAGATTGAATTAGGGTTCACTCGAATGATATCATTTTACATTAATTACCTCTGTAAAGACACTATTACCAAGTACAGTCACATTCTGAAGCACAGGGGTTCAGAGATTTAATATATGAACTCGAGGGAGACATCAAACACCCTGCTCTTCCCATATTCTCAAAGAGAGACGTGCTGAGATCAGGATGCCATTGGAGCCAGAAAACGACTCTGGATTATATGAGGGGATGTCCCCACACTGTGGGTCACTCTTTTTGTCCTGTTCATTGGGGGAAAGAACAAGCCATTTGGTGTCTGGCAGTCAGGATTTGAGGTGTCAACTATTTCTAGGCATTGTTTGGAAATGCCAATGTCTCAGCACTGGGAGGCCTTGGGATCCATAGGGTATTGTCAGTTCCCTGATAGAAGAGGAACTGCTGGGCCTATCAGAAGCTAGAAATAGAAGTCCAGTAAAGTTAAGACTTGAAAGTGTCCACTGGACATGGCAAGAGGGAGGTCTTTACTTACCTTAGCAAAAACAGATTTAGCAGACAGAGTGACAGGAGAGAAGACATGTGGGAATATGCGGAGAGAGGTGTGTGAAAGTCGAAGTGAAAAGTCACCCAGTCTTATTGGACTCTATGTGTACCCATGGACAGACCATGGAATTCTCCAGGCAAGAATACTGGAGTGGGTAACCGTTTCTTCTCCAGAAGCGCTTCCCAATCCAGGGATCAAATCCAGGCCTCCCACATTACAAGTGGATTCTTTACCGTCTGAGCCACCAGGGAAGCCTGGTGAGAGATGTGTAGACTACCTTTTTTAAAATGTAAAGAGCAGAGAAAAATAGAAGAATAGCTGGAAGGAGGTGTGGATTAAAGCAAGAGGAATTTTTAAGATATCAAACAGAGAGTATTTGTATTTTTCCTGAGGGAAATGACTCAGTTAGAAAGGGAAATGTTAAAGGTTCACAATGTAGGAGGACATAATCAATGCAGCAAAGTCACTTAGAAAGTGAGAATGGATTGGATTCAGAAAGAGATGTATTGATTAGCCTTTGATAGGATGAAGGACATCCCTTCTAGTAAACCATAACATGCCTGTGAAACCTCTGTGTTTATCAATGGATAAATGAATAAAGAAGATGTATATGGTATACATGTACAAGGGAATATCGTTCAACCATGAGAAAGAAGAAAACTTGCCATTTGTGACAACAAGGACGGTGCTTGAGAGCAGTATATTTAGTGAGATAAGCCAGACAAATACAGATATTGTATCATAGCCTAAAACTGTAAAAACAGAAAGTAGAGTGCTGGTTATCATGGGCTAGGGTGTGGGAAGTTCAGGAGGTGTTATTAAGTGGTAGAAAGTTGAACCTAGACGATGAATATATTCTGGAAATCTAATGCCCAGCGTAGTGATTACAGACAACAATATCGTATTATACACTTCAAAATTGCTAAGAAACTAGATCTTAAATGTTCTCACCACATTAAAGAAATAATAATTTCTGATGATAGGGTGATAATCATATTGCAATATGTAAATGTATCATATTATATGTCAGTTATATCTCAATTAAAAATTAAAGAAAACAAAAACACATGTAACAAAAATTTTGTAAGAGTGACATTCACTACATTGCGAACATTTTTATTTAAGGAAATGGAAATGATAGCCATTCTGAATGGCACATAGAGGTATTTATAAACACATTAATACAGATGGTCATAAAATTGCTACACACACACAGAGAGTGAAGTGAATAAGGCAGAATGAAAGAAACTTTGATACAAAAAGAAAAAAAAGAAAGAAACTTTGAAGGATATTTTAGTTATGGCATGACTTGGCCAGATTTGTCTTCTTATAAAACAAATATTCAAATTTATTTTTAGCAAAAATATGTGCACTGGACTTTTAAAAGTCAAATGACGAAAAGTAATAATGCAAAAAAAAACAATGCAAAGCAACATTCCTCTACATGACCCTACTTCCCTATTCCTGCTTCCCAGAAGGATCCCTTTGATTTCTTCTGCCTGATTCTAATTTTTGCCTTCTGAGAACTTGCACCACAGCTCTAAATCATCTGCTTCTGCTATTGTTTGGTGCTTTACATTTTTGAATGGTATTTACTGACAACTGTGGAAAGTGGTATCACGTACACATGCTCTACCACATACAGCTGTAGTAGACTATTTTTGCTTGCTTTATGGGTTGTCTTTACCTACTTATCTGAACTCTCAGTACCCAATGACTGGCTATAACCTCATGTAAAAATGTTTATCCAAAATGCAGTCTCTGAAGTGGAAACTTGCTCTAATAAATTCCCATACAATGTCAGCCAAAGTGATCAGTTCATGAACTCCTCCAATGAGAGAGTGGTCAGAGCCTTGTTTAAATATACTAGGCATGATGGCTATCCAGCCTACCCCTACCCTACTATATAACCCTTAATGAGTCCCGGTGCTTACTTCTGTCAGGTTCCTAGGAGACTAACCAAACCTTGTCTGATTTGGATACTATCTGTACTGGGTCATTACATTGTTTATTTAAATACAATAAGCATCACTGAAAGAAACAAGGAAAATCAAGTTCACATCCCAAAACGCTACTATGTTGCTGCCCACTGCACACAAACATATCCACTAATGAGTTCCATAATTGTTAAATAATTAGGTAATTGGTGCTTTACATTATGCAGAGATCTTTGATGGGTTGTTTTATGGATGTTTCAGAGTATTTTAGTAATATTTAGGGAAATTGTTAGGGGTTTTTTAATGAGTTGTGAATGCAGTGTTATTTTCCATTTCAATAATGGAGAAACTCTGCTGCTATATAAACAGTTACTTTCTGACATGCTCTTAGGAATGGATTAGACTCAGATAATGGGAATTCCTGTACTTAGAGTTTCATTCCTTGTTTCTTGAGCTATCCATAAAATCCCTTGACCCTCCAGGCAAAATGAAGATATAATACTGTTACTCTTCCCTACATTTCTTTCCCAAAATGACATAATGCAAAAACAATGCAAAGCAACATTCCTCTACATGACCCTACTTCCCTATTCCTGCTTCCCAGAAGGATCCCTTTGATTTCTTCTGCCTGATTCTAATTTTTGCCTTCTGAGAACTTGCACCACAGCTCTAAATCATCTGCTTCTGCTATTGTTTGGTGCTTTACATTTTTGAATGGTATTTACTGACAACTGTGGAAAGTGGTATCACGTACACATGCTCTACCACATACAGCTGTAGTAGACTATTTTTGCTTGCTTTATGGGTTGTCTTTACCTACTTATCTGAACTCTCAGTACCCAATGACTGGCTATAACCTCATGTAAAAATGTTTATCCAAAATGCAGTCTCTGAAGTGGAAACTTGCTCTAATAAATTCCCATACAATGTCAGCCAAAGTGATCAGTTCATGAACTCCTCCAATGAGAGAGTGGTCAGAGCCTTGTTTAAATATACTAGGCATGATGGCTATCCAGCCTACCCCTACCCTACTATATAACCCTTAATGAGTCCCGGTGCTTACTTCTGTCAGGTTCCTAGGAGACTAACCAAACCTTGTCTGATTTGGATACTATCTGTACTGGGTCATTACATTGTTTATTTAAATACAATAAGCATCACTGAAAGAAACAAGGAAAATCAAGTTCACATCCAACACGCTACTATGTTGCTGCCCACTGCACACAAACATATCCACTAATGAGTTCCATAATTGTTAAATAATTAGGTAATTGGTGCTTTACATTATGCAGAGATCTTTGATGGGTTGTTTTATGGATGTTTCAGAGTATTTTAGTAATATTTAGGGAAATTGTTAGGGGTTTTTGAATGAGTTGTGAATGCAGTGTTATTTTCCATTTCAATAATGGAGAAACTCTGCTGCTATATAAACAGTTACTTTCTGACATGCTCTTAGGAATGGATTAGACTCAGATAATGGGAATTCCTGTACTTAGAGTTTCATTCCTTGTTTCTTGAGCTATCCATAAAATCCCTTGACCCTCCAGGCAAAATGAAGATATAATACTGTTACTCTTCCCTACATTTCTCCTTCCCTTTTTCTACCTACCCATCACTGCTTCTGTACTTGTATTTTTCTACTGTCTAGGTTAATAGCATTTTTAATCTTCTGTTCTATAAGTCCATACGTGTTTTGTCTATAGTTGGTTATAAAGTTGAAAATAAATATACAATATCTGCATTATTATGGCTATTAAATATTACTGCACAGCTTGGTAATATATTGTTATGTTCTTTTCTTAGTACAATCTTTTGCTTTCCTGGAGGCTGTTTGTGTATGTTTTCCCCTTTTTTGTTTGCATTTGTCTCCTTCTTTGAATGACCCATGTTAAGGGCCCCAATAAATCTCTAGAATATCCTTTATTCCTAGAAGCTCCCTTCTGAAGCCTTTATCTTTCTCCATTCACGAGAATTCAATTGCTCCCTAGACCTGTCACTCAACTGTCATCCCAGAACTTCCTTTTGTTGATCTCCTCAGTTGGATCAACTTGATGTATACCTAACTTTTTCACACATACTCAAGAAACATACAAAGAAAAAGTGCATGGAGATTTAATTAATTTAATCAATTTAATTATCTATTAGTGTAATTTAAAATTCCCTCATCTTTGATCATTTTCAAGACTTGAAATTTTAGGTCGAAAATAACTTTCCCTCTAATTTTGAAAATTTTTTCCTTTGAATGTAGCCTGTTTCCTCTACCTCTTTGGATACATTTAGAATCTACACTTTATGACTAGTGTTTTGAATTTCATGTTAATCTGCACTGATTTTTTTTTATTTCATTTACTATTCTGGTTGATAGGCTCTTTCGAATTAAGGTTTATATTTTTATTCAGTTTAGAGAAGTTTTCTCATATTATTTTTTGGGTAATTTCTTCCCATCAATTTCTTTTATGTTCTTCCTCATCTGGAATTACTATTGGGTATGTGGATGCTACCTAGTTCTGAAGTCATTATAAGTAATATAGAACTTGCCTTCCAGTCAGGAGAGGGAGGAGACATTTTACACCCTGAGATAAACAGACTAATGAAAACCAGAGTCACCCTATCCAGCTAGAGCTCCCCTCCAAAATAAGTCAATCCGTAAGACTTTCAAAAAAATTTTTTTCTTTCTTTTCATAAAGAATGCTAGTGCCTACAGATATGCTACAGTTTGTAATCATGTGAGAAAATTATTATTTTCTACCATAAACTAACTGCAAACCCAGTAACCACCTTGTTAATCTTATAGTTTTTGTTTATGCCTCCCCCCTCCACTTTTAAACACCTGTCTACTAGAGTCTTGACTGTCTTGTGAAATTTTTCTGCACGTAAACTGCTTTCCTAAAAGTGTTTGCTTCTGAGGCTTCCTTTGTTGCTCAGACTCTAGACATAATTACACAAGAAGGAATAATGACAGTGCTCAGTAGATATGAAGATTTCTCAAACAGAAGTTTTCCTTGAAAGACTCATGACCGAAATGGATTTGAAGGAAAAAATTCCAATGTGACTAAGTTTACACTTAATTTGTCCATGGTGGGAAAACAGGAATTTTCTCACATGAGGGTTCAGGTACATTAAGAAAGTTCCAAAAGCAACATATCAGAACTTCAGACTCTCAACAGAAAGGTGATAGACCACTTTACTTGTGTGTCATACAGAATTGGGGGACTGCTTCATCATGTGCTTATACAAGATGTTCAAATAAGATGGAACAGCAGCGGTTACGTGGTCGAGGGGGAGCTGGAGAAAAGAAAGCCCTAATTCTGCACTTTGAAGCTAACAATACTGATAGCAGGACTGACTGACAACCGCTGGTT
The DNA here is from genome assembly GCA_022376925.1 of Tragulus kanchil. NCBI lineage: Eukaryota > Metazoa > Chordata > Mammalia > Artiodactyla > Tragulidae > Tragulus > Tragulus kanchil. The sequence goes on along the minus strand of JAIOJX010000001.1, from coordinate 2,613,456 downwards.
GCTTCAGAGAAAGTAGTTTGTTTGCTGGTATCCGCTGAGAAAATAACCAAACTAGCAGACCTTGAGGCTGGAAATATTTCCTATACAAAATTGCTAGAAAGGCATTTCCCATCACTCTATCCCAGAAAAGATACTGAAAATGGTGGATATTAATGAAAGCTGGAATGTGAATGGACACTCAGAGGCACTCTGCCTATTTTAAAAGCCCACTGCACGTAAAGAAAACAAAACACTAATTAGAAAGGATACATGCACCCCTATGTTCATAACAATACTATTTACAATAGCCAAAATATGAAAGCAATCCAAGTGTCCATAAAAGATGAATAGATAAAGAAAGTATGGTATATATGCAATGGAATACTACTGAACCATAAAATGAATTAAATCATGACATTTTCAGTAGCACTAAAGAGCATTATGCTAAGTAAAATATTAATAAGCTAGTGAAAGACAAATAACATTACTTCGCTTATATGTGGAATCTGAAAAATACACAAACGAATAGAACAAACAGAACCAAAGAGAAACAGAATCATAGATACAGAGAACACCCAAGCAGTTGCCAAAGGAGAGGGCATGGAGGACTGAGTGAAATACATGATGGAAATTAGGAGGTAAAAACATTGAGTTCCAAAATAAATGAGTCACGAGTACAAAATGTACCGTGTGGGGAATATAATCAATAACTGTGTAATAGCTCTGCATGGTGAGACATGGTAGTTAGACTAATTGCAGTGATCTCTTTGAAATTTATGGAAGTATTGAATCAGAATGTTGTGTACCAGGAACTAACATAGTGTTGTAGGTTATTTATACTTCAAAAACAAATGAACAAGCTCATAAAAAAAGAGATCATATTTGTGGCTACCAGAGGTGAAGTTTGCAGGGAGGGAGTATTGAATGAAGGCTGTCAAAAAACACAAACCTTCAGTTATAAACAAATAGGTACGAGGCATGTAATGTACAGCATGATAATTAACACTGGTATTTGTTAATATAAAAGTTGTTGAAGGTAAATCCTAAAAGTTCTCATCACAAAGAAAAAATGTTTTTTCTATTTCTTTAATTTTATATCTATATGAGATGATAGATGTTCACTAAAATTACTGTGGTCATTTCATGATGTTTGTTCATTATGTTGTTCACAATAAACTTATGCAAAGGTATGTCAATTCTTTCTCAATGAAACTGGAGGGAAAAAGCATCACTGCAAAGCTCTAGTAATAAAAATATGGCATAGAAGTGGCACAGGGATTAAAAATCAATCCAGTGGAACAAAATAGTCAAGAAACATTCGTGTATATATGGGATCTTAATGTAAGATTCACGTGGGGAAGACAGATCATCTAGTAAGCATTATTAGTAAACTTGACTTACAGCATGGAGAAACAGAAAGTTGTATGCCCTTTTTTACACCACATACCAAAATAAACTTCATATGATTAAATAACTAAAGGTGAAAAGTTAAACTATAAAGATTAAAAAAGCAAACTAGGGAGAATATCTTTGAGGCCTGAACATGTGAGGTTTCTTAACCAATCCTCTGAAAGCATGAACAGTAAGGTGAAAAGGCAATGGATTTGATTACAGCAAAATTAAAGATTTATTTTCAGCAGTGAACATCATGTACAAAATTAACAGGAAATTGAAGAAGGTGAAACGATTCACACTGAGGATCCAGGCAGAGTGACCAGCCATTGACAGGCTCTGAGGCGGAAGAAACAGCAATGAGGTCAACATGACTGCTGATGGCAGAGAGGTGATGGGGACCAGGTCAAACAGGGCCTTGCAAGCACACTATCAGAAGCTGGGCTTTTTCGGGGACACATATGCAAAGATCACTACAGTTTTTTCAGTGGAGGAGTGACATAGCAATGAGAACACACACATATGTAGACTTTATTCTGTTCGACTTCACTATAAACTTTACGGATATTAACACATTGAATTCCCACAGCATTACTCTGGCAAACAGGTGCCCTTACCATCCCCATTATTCAAACGACAAAAGTGAGGCAGAAGAGACTAGGCAAGGTGTCCAAGACTCCATAGCTAGTCCTACGTGGAAGAGCCAGGCTAGAAAGTCTGGCCTCAAAGTCCACCAACTACGCCACTGCAGAAAGCTCTGTCTCTGATGGGACTTCGGTTTTAAGAGGCTCATTCCAGCTGCTATTATTAAGTAGAGTGTTGCAGGCTCACCATGCACCAGTAACTCCATCACCACCAGCTTGCCCCTCATCATTAGAAGAGATCACTGTGGCCAATAGAGCAGTAGATGATGTCTTTGGCTTGCATTCAGGAGCCACCTCCATTTTGGTTGCAAATTGCCCAAGTTTAACCCCCGAAATCATGCTCAGATAGTTTCTCCCATCTAAAAAAGAGTAGATGGGGGTTTCCCCTGGTGGCCCAGTGGGTAAGGACACCGCCTTGCAGTGCAAGGGGCGCCGGTTCGATCCCTGGCCTGGGAAGATCCCACGTGCCACGGAGCGGCTGGACCGATGTGTCCAATTACCGAGCCAGAGCTCTGGAATGCACGTGCCCAGAGCCAGCGCTCTGCAACGACAGAGGCCACTGCGATGGGAGGCCCACAGGAGCCAAAGAACAAAGACCAAAGACGGATGAAAATAGAGAAATGAAAGACCAATAGAAGTGGCCCGCCCGCTCCCCTCCCTCCCCAACCCGACCCCCGCCCTAAATAAATAAATAAATAAATCTAAAAAAAATAAAAAAGAGTAGATGTTTTTAGGAGCTGAGAGCAGCTGAAACTACATGCGGCTCCCGTGTCTGCTGCACATGCACACTGGGCTATAGACTCACTGGCAGACAGCATCACTCTCCTGCCCTCTCCCTGTACCCTGTCTTTTTCTAGGAAACATATTTGAATCTGTGTAAAGTCCTAGAAGATATAACTCCTCTGTCCAGCTCTTGGTGACTTGCCTGCTTCTCCCTGCCTTTGCTCCTTTGCCAGACAAGACTGTCTGCTGACCAAGGCACATGGCCCTGACTTCTTCCCACCTTCATGTCCTTCCTAGAATTTGCACTCCCAGCAGCTCTCAGGTAATTTGCTTGCCCCTCCTTTATTTCTATCAGGTCTTGGCTGATGCGCATCACAGACTGGGGACTTTTCCAGGGGTATCCTACTTCCTTCACTTCCTGACCTTGGTCCTTCGTATTTGTACCCGTTCTTTTGTGTGTCATTCTCTCCTTAGAATCTCCTCCCCGAGATGCAGTTACTTCTCTGGAAGACTTTTCCAGGGCAGAAAGTTAGGCTTCTTAGTTAATGTACTGTTTTTCCATTTCTTTGTTTTTTTTAAAAAAAGAAAACAAACTGTTATATGTGGGAGTCTCATCAAAAAAAAAAAAAATAGAGCACTATAAGGTTGTGGAAATCAGGAGCTTCAGCTGCAGCATGTCCTAAACTCTTGTCCTCCTAGTTTACACAAAAAAAATCAAATGAAATACTAAAAAGACCACTCCAAAGGATGTTCATGGTTAATATAGGATTACCTTTCATAGCAAACATGCACAGAACCACTCAGTAGGAACCTGAGCTTTCTCTTTTGATGATTAATTCCATCTTTGCTGGATTGAATCAGCAGGTGCTCCCTGAATGCTTGTGCATTCATGTGAATCAATGAAATGGTGCTAAATGCTGTGTGCTGCCTCTGTTTCAGAGCATTTGAGACCTTAGTTAGCTCTGTGCAGGTGGGTGGATGCCTGGAGGTGGAGATAATGGTAATGATGATAATCAACCTGTTCTGTTGCACTAAGCCCAAATCAGTACTACAAAAAACAACCCTTCATCTAAGTCTGGGAGCACCTTAGGACAGGGATGGTTTGCTCCTGTCAGCATTTTCCCCAGCACAGTGTTTGTGTGCACAGTGTTTGGCACACAATATGGATTTGTGATTTTGGCACACAATATGGATTTGTGATTGTTTTCATTGAAAAAAAAAAGGATAGTCAGTAAAATAAGCCATTATGCCTGGCAATATAACTAAAAACAAGGTGCTGTGGAAATAGCACTGACTGGTGTCAGAGCCCCCTTGGCTTCAATCCTGATCTGTGTACCTCATGTGTAGCTTTGTGCCAGTCCCTTCTCTCTTCTTATCCTCACTTGTCATTGTTTATTTGCTCAGTCATATCAGACTCTTTGAAACCCTATGGACTGTAATCCTCTGTCCATGGGGTTTCCAAGGCAGGAATACAGTGGCTTCCCATGCCCTTCAGAGCATCCTATTTTTCCCACTTCCTTTTGACCTTGGTCCTTCGTATTTGTACCCGTTCTTTTGTGTGTCATTCTCTCCTTAGAATCTCCTCCCCGAGATGCAGTTACTTCTCTGGAAGACTTTTCCAGGGCAGAAAGTTAGGCTTCTTAGTTAATGTACTGTTTTTCCATTTCTTTGTTTTTTTTAAAAAAAGAAAACAAACTGTTATATGTGGGAGTCTCATCAAAAAAAAAAAAAATAGAGCACTATAAGGTTGTGGAAATCAGGAGCTTCAGCTGCAGCATGTCCTAAACTCTTGTCCTCCTAGTTTACACAAAAAAAATCAAATGAAATACTAAAAAGACCACTCCAAAGGATGTTCATGGTTAATATAGGATTACCTTTCATAGCAAACATGCACAGAACCACTCAGTAGGAACCTGAGCTTTCTCTTTTGATGATTAATTCCATCTTTGCTGGATTGAATCAGCAGGTGCTCCCTGAATGCTTGTGCATTCATGTGAATCAATGAAATGGTGCTAAATGCTGTGTGCTGCCTCTGTTTCAGAGCATTTGAGACCTTAGTTAGCTCTGTGCAGGTGGGTGGATGCCTGGAGGTGGAGATAATGGTAATGATGATAATCAACCTGTTCTGTTGCACTAAGCCCAAATCAGTACTACAAAAAACAACCCTTCATCTAAGTCTGGGAGCACCTTAGGACAGGGATGGTTTGCTCCTGTCAGCATTTTCCCCAGCACAGTGTTTGTGTGCACAGTGTTTGGCACACAATATGGATTTGTGATTTTGGCACACAATATGGATTTGTGATTGTTTTCATTGAAAAAAAAAAAAAAAGGATAGTCAGTAAAATAAGCCATTATGCCTGGCAATATAACTAAAAACAAGGTGCTGTGGAAATAGCACTGACTGGTGTCAGAGCCCCCTTGGCTTCAATCCTGATCTGTGTACCTCATGTGTAGCTTTGTGCCAGTCCCTTCTCTCTTCTTATCCTCACTTGTCATTGTTTATTTGCTCAGTCATATCAGACTCTTTGAAACCCTATGGACTGTACCCCACCAGGCTCCTCTGTCCATGGGGTTTCCAAGGCAGGAATACTGGAGTGGCTTCCCATGCCCTTCTCCAGAGGTCTTCCCAGCCCAGGGATTGAACCCAGATCTCCTGCATTGGCAGGCAGGTTCTTTACCACTGAACCACCTGGGAAGCCACCTTATCCTAATGCATATGTGGAAAACAAAGGGATCATGGCAGGGAGAGTGATAGACAGTATGATCTTCAAGGGCTCTGACTGCCCTGATACTCTATGAAAACAGTGACCACAACTTGCTAAATTAATTTATCAAGTACAGGGAGTTGGTATACAATTGTGAGACAAGCCATCATGAGATCCAAGTTTCACCCTCTGTCAGAGGATATGAGGAGAGAAGATGCCCTAGATGCTGTGGCCTCAGGGAGAAAGACAGCGCTCCTTGCCATTATTAAATCTTTGTCTTTGCCAAGCGAAGGTACTAACTGAGGCTAGAAGCCAATATAGCTGGAGAAATATATCATCCTTACGCAGAACCCTGACAGAGAAGAGGGAAACACCAAAGACTTGAGTAAAGGAAAAGTGAAATCAAGATTCAATCCTGGGGCTTCCCTGGTGGTCCAGTGGGTAAGGATACCACCTTGCAGTGCAAGGGGCTCTTGTTCGATCCCTGACCTGGGAAGATCCCACGTGCCACGGAGCAGCTGGACCGATGTGTCCAATTACCTAGCCGGAGCTCTGGAGCGCATGCGCCCAGAGCCAGTGCTCTGCGACAGCAGAGGCCACTGTGATGGGAGGCCCACATGGGTCAAAGAACAAAGATGGATGAAAATAGATAAATGAAAGACCAATAGAAGTGGCCCGCCCTCATCCCTTCACCCTCACTCTCTCCCTCTCTTTCCTTCTATTCAAAAAAGATAAGCTGGTGAATTACTTAGACTTGGGAGAGAGTATGAACAGGCAATCTTACACATGAAAGGAGCAAAGTGATGAAAAGTTTGAACCTTCACTCCAGAAAAATTAGTGTACACATACAATTTCATCTGCAATTTCAAGGGTGATCAGGCTCCAGGTTAAGAGCCCACGTAGTATAACAGAGTATAGAATCCTCAAAACTTGAGGTAGAAAAGGACTTTGTCAATGAGCCCTCTGACAGTTCTACTGGTCAACCACTTTCTTTATTAGAACATTTCCCTCATGTTCTGACCATGTCAAGATTGTATTACTTTTGGTCAAAAGCCATTACAACACTCAGAACAGAGTAGATATGATGTCAACTTTAAAATAAATTAGAAGGATTAAAGTAGACCAAATGAGAGTGAGCTTCTAAGAGAAAGAATGGGCCATATATTAAGATTGTGTGCATAAAAAGAGTCATTCAATTTATGCATCTCTAGTCTCTTTTTAACTTAATTTATTTTAATCGGAGGATAATTATTTTACAATATTGGAATGGTTTTTGCCATGCGTCTTATCTGCAGCATTTAAGCCAGTTTTCACTTGGTTTTCTGATATAATTGAAAATTAAAAGGTGCTATAATTTATGCCTGCATCCATCTTATATAGTAATTCATTTGATTTTTCTGATGTTGTCTAAAAAGTAAATGAAAAAGCACTTCCAAAAACTTCTTAAGTGATTCTAGATTCATAGGGACAGAGATAAAAAGGTAAATAGGGAAGACAGAGACAGAATTGCTCAGATAAGAGCATACATCTCTAAAGCTGAGTAGAGGATTCATAAAAGTTTGTCTGAGTTTGGAAAGATAAAATAAAGGATTGATACAAATTTGTAAGTTTGTGTTACAAGTAGCCGGCTACCAGGACTTCATCTTTTTTATTTTTAACATATATCTTGTAAAAATCAATCATTTTATATAAGTTTTGATATATGTAAATACCTGTGACATCTCCTATCTCATCCCCAAACACTGATCTGCTTTCCGTCACTACAGTTTAGTTTGAATGTTATATAGTTATATAGCCTGTATGCATTTTGTCTAGTTTTTTTCATTCAGCATATTTATTTAAGATCCATTCACATTGAAGCACATATCAATAGTTCATTTTCATTGCTAAGTAAAATTCCATTTTCTGTAAATACCACTGTTCATACATTCACCTGAAAATGGACATTTTGGTTTTTTTTTTTTCACATATTTTGGCTATTACAATTACAGTTACTATTAACATTTGTTACAAATCTTTGAGTGGACATATGTTTTGCCACTCAAGTAAATATCCCAGAGTGATATGTTTGGCAGGTGGTAGGTATGGCAGGGTTCTATGGTAGGGGCATGTTTCACTTTCAAAGAAACTGCAGAAATATTTTCCAAAGTGGTTGTACCATTTCCCATTTCTAAAAGAAGTGTATTAGTGTTTCAGGTACTCCACTGGAGAAGGGAATGGCAAATCACTTCAATATTCTTGCCTTGAGAACCCCATGAACATAATGAAAGGACAGAAAGATATGACACCAGAAGATGAGCCCTCCAGCTTGGTAGATGTCCAATCTACTATAGGGAAGAGTGGAGAAATAACTCCAGAAGGAATGAAGAGGCTGAGTCAAGGTGGAAAAGACACTTGGTTGTGGATGTATCTGGTGGTGAACACAAAGTCTGATGCTGTAAAGAACAATATTGCCTGCAAACCTGGAATGCTAGGTCCATGAATCAAGGTAAATTGCCCATGGTCAAGCAGGTGGTGGCAAGAGTGAACATTTTAGGAATCAGTGGACTAAAATGGACAGGAATGGGTGAATTTAATTCAGATGACCATTATATCTACGACTGTGGACAAGGATCCCTTAGAAGAAATGGAGTAACCCTCATAGTCAGCAAAATCCATAATGCAGTACTTTGGTGCAATCTCAAAAATGATGGAATAATCTTGGTTCATTTCCAAGGCAAACCTTTCAATACCACAGTAATCCAAGTCTATGCTCCAACCACTAATGTCAAAGAAACTGAAGTTGAATCATTCTAGGAAGACCTACAAGACCTTCTATAACTAACACCCAAAAGATAGCCCTTTTAATCATAGGGGACTGGGACTGGAGTGCAAAAGTAGGAAGTCAAGAGATACCTGGAGTAACAGGTAGGTTTGGCCTTAGAGTACAAAATGAAGCAGGACAACGGCTAACACAGTTTTTCCAAGAGAACATACTGGTCACAGAAATACCCTCTTCCAACAACACAAGAGATGACTCTACATGTGGACATCACCAGATAGTCAATACTGAAATCAGATTGATTATATTCTTTGCAGTCAAAGATGGAGAAGCTCTATACGGTTAGCAAAAACATGACCCAGAGCTGACCGTGGCTCAGACCATGAGCTCCTTATTGCAAAATTCAGGCTTAAATTGAAGAAAGTAGAGAAAACCAGTAGCCCATTCAAATATGACCTAAATCAAATCCCTTACAATTATACAATGGAGTTCATTCAAGGGATTAGATCTGGTAGACAGAGTGCCTTAAGAACTATGGACAAAGATTTGTAACATTGTTCAGAGGTTGCTGACAAAAACCATCTCCAAGAAAAAGAAATGGAAGCAGGCCAAGGCTTGTCTGAGGAGGCCTTACAAATAGCTGAGAAAAGAAGAGAAGTGAAAGGCAAAGGAGAAAAGGAAAGATATACCCAACTGAATGCAGAGTTCCAGAGAATAGCAGGGGGAGATAAGAAGGCCATCTTGAATGAACAGTGCCAAAAAAGGAGAGGAAAACAATAAAATGGGAAAGACTAGAGATCTCTTCAAGAATATTAGAGAAAGAGGTGGCAAGAATACACAAAGTGTATTAAAAAATGTATTAATGACCAGGATAAGCATGATAGTGTGGCCACTCACCTAGAGTAAGAAATCTTGGAGTGCGAAGTCAAGTGGGCCTTAAGAAGCATTACTAAAAACAAAGCCAGTTGGAAATGATGGAATTCCAGCTGAGCTATTTTAAATCCTAAAAGATGATGCTGTTAAAGTGCTGCACCTAATACGCCAGTAAATTTGGAAAATACAGCAATGACCACAGAACTGGAAAGGTCAATTATCATTCCAATCCCAAAGAAGGGCAATGCTAAAGAATGTTCAAAATACTTCACAATCATGCTCATTTCACATGCTAGAAAGGTAAAGCTCAAAATCCTTCCAGCTAGGCTTCAATAGTATGTGAACACTTACTTCCAGATATACAAGCTGGATTTTGAAAAAGCAGAGGAACCAGAGATCAAATTTGGGATTACCAGACCACCTTCCTTACCTGCCTCCTGAGAAATCTGCACGCAGGTCAAGAAGCAACAGTTAGGACTGAACATGGAACAGGGACTGGTTCAAAATTGGGAAAGGTGTATGACAAACCTCTATATTGTCACTGTGCTTATTTAGCTTCTATGCAGAGTATATCATGAGAAATGCTGGACTGGATGACTCACAGGCTGGAATCAAGATTGCCAGGAAAAATATCAACAACCTCAGATATGCAGATGACACCACCCTAATGGCAGAAAGTGAAGAGGAACTAAAGAGCCTCTTGATGAGTCTTGAAGAGGAGAGTGCAAAACTTTGAAGTCCAACATTCATAAAACTGAGATCATGGCATACAGTCCTATCACTTCATGGTAAATAGATGGGAAAAAAGTGGAAGCAGTGACAGATTTTATTTTCTTGGGCAACAACTGTATTGATCAACTTTTCACATGCCTGTTGACCATCTATACATCTTGTCTGGGGAAATGTCTATTTAAGTCTTTTGCCCATTTTTTGTTTGAGTTGTTAATTTTTTGGTATTGGTTTGTATGAGCTTTATGTCTGTTTTAGAAAGTAAGATCTTGTCATTTTCATCGTTTGCAAAAATTTTCTCCCAGTCCATACATTGTCTTTTCATTTTGTTTATGGTTTCCTTTGCTGTGCAATCTTTTACATTTGATTAGATCCCATTTGTTTACTTTTGCTTTTAATTATTTTTGCTTTTTAATTATTTGCCTTTGGAAACTAATATAAGAAAATATAGCTGATGTATGTCAGAATGTTTTGCTATGTTCTCTTTTAGGAGTCTTATAGTGTCATATTTTATATTTAAGTCTTTAAGCCATTTGAGTTTATTTTTGAGTGTGGTGTGAGGGTGTGTTCTAACTTCATTGATTTATATGTGGCCATCCAACATTCCCAGCAGCACTTGCTGAAGAGACTGTCTCTTGTATTCTTGTCTTCTTCATCAAAGATTAATTGACTGTAGGTGTTTGGATTTATTTCTGGTGTGTCTATTCAGAAAACTGGTATCTTATAATACTGAGTTTTTCATCCCATGAAAACAATATCTCTCTATGTAGCTCTTCTTCAATTTTCCTCAATAGTGTTTATTAGCTTTCATTGCACAAGCCATTCTTATGCTTTGTTAGACTTATACTTAAGTACTTCATATTTTATGACATTATAACTGTAAATTTCATTTAATTTTTCAGTTTCTCTTGCTAGGATATAGAAAAAATTTTGTGTCAACTACAAATTGGCATTTACCAATTACACTGCCAATGACTGAACAACAGGGGCATTGTCATCCGCCTCTGCAGAGATTGAACCCTGTGCTATTAGAAGCTGCTGACCTTCAGCAGCCCCAGAGGTGGTTCAAGGAAGAGTGAGGCATGCTGTTCTCCAGAGAGTCTATTGGGCAGATCTTTAGATAGGTGGATGTTTTCAGAAACAGATTTTATGATCGCAATCCTTGCATTTCTTCATATCTAGAAAAGCATTAAATCCCTTTATGGTGACATCAGATCCTCATGACTAACGGAAAATCCTTTGTAAAATGACTGTTTAATGGTATTGAACTCTCCCTTCATCAAAACCATATATATTGACCTTTCCCCCACGACCTCTTGGGAGCTGTCTCTCAGAGCTATCCCAGGCTGCAGTCCTAATTGTGTCCCAAATAAAACTGCACTTGCAACTCTCAAGCTATTCATCGTTTTTAGTTAACAGTTGGCTTTTGTACATTAATCTGGTATCCTGCAATCTTGGTAAGTTCACTTATTTTTTTCTAGCATTATTTATAGAAATCATAGGTTTGTAAAAATGAGCATGTCATCTGCAAAGAAGGACAATTTTGATCACTCTGCCTTTCCAATATGGATGCCTATTATTTCTTGGGTTTTATGAGTTCGTTCATTTGTTTTGCTTTGTTATTTTTATTGCAATGCTGAATGGAAATGATAAGAGCAGACATTCTTGTCTTATTTTTGACCATAAGAGAAGACAGTTTGTCTTTCACCATTAAGTATGATGCTGTGGCTATAGATATTTCATGAGTGCCATCTAAACCAAAAAGCTTAACCAATAGTTTCTATTTAAAAGCAATACAGTGGAATACTTCTGACAGTGTAATTGACCATGTAATCTGAAATACTTTCTTGCTTCATATACCAATATACTGGATAAACTGCAGCCAGTTTCCTTATGCATGCATAGGTGACATTGGAAGAACTCAATCTCTAGGAGCTAAAACTGGAGCAACAATGGAACACAGAAGGCAGAAGATGCCTGGGGTCATTTTCCAATCCCAGAAAACTTCCTATCTCAAGTATCACCTCTATGCTGATGACATGCAAATCTTTTATCTACCATGCTATTTCCTGAGCTCATATCTCTTCTACCCAACCTCCTAAAAGATACGACCTTGACTTTGATGTACTACACATCCTTCGGGCTCATGTCCAAACCGTCCATCTTTCTTCTGCCAGTATCTGTTCTTCCTTCCACCTGAGTTTTTAGCACCATGATTTGTGAGTCAACCATGACACTTTTTATTTCTCTCACCCTTATCTAACTGATTTCTTTGGCTCAATCTTCTAAATGTCACTCAAACACATTTCTTTATTTTCATATTCATTGCCACTACCTTTGTTCAAGTCACCATTTTTCAACTGAACTACTGCAATAGCCTCCTATCCAGTTCTGTGCAGCTAGGGCAGCTCTAGTCAGTTTGCCTTTCACAGTGCTACCAGAGTCATAACTTACAAACTGATGTCACTCTCTATTGCACATACAATAAAGTTTCATCTCCTAAAGCTTTCATATAATGTGATGCATTACCTGAGCTCTCACTACTTCTCAAGCCTCATTCCTTCCTTTCATATGCTACTCTTCAGTTATCATGAAAGCCATGTGTATGCATGCTAAGTTGCTTCAGTCATGTCCAACTCTTTGTGACTCCATGCACTGTAGCCCATCAGACTTCCATGTCCATGGGATTCTCCAGGCAAGAATACTGGAATGGGTTGCCTTGACTTCCTCCAGGGAATCTTTCTGATTCAGGGATCAAACCTACATCTCCTATGTTGGCAGCTGGGTTTTTCACCATCAGTGCCACCTCAGAAGCCCCATTCCCAAACCTTTTATGATCTGTCTTACTTTTGAGTTGCTCCTCCTGCTCACCTCTCTCTTGTTTCATCTGATTAACCAAATTCTATAGATTCTTCAAGGCTCAAACCAAATATCACTAGAAAGAAACATTCCCTCACACTGCTTTTCTAGTTAGAGTCTATTCCTATATATTCTCAGCAGTAGGTTAACATAGTTAGCTAAGCAACAGATTCCCTATTAATGTCCCTTCTTGCCTGTAGACATTACAAGAACCGAGTAATTATTAGGACAGTAGTAATCCAAAACTAAATATTTTAGATAAACTAATTAATGAAAGTTGGCTACTTGACATTTCAAAGACAGAAATGCTATGGTGGAGCAAGAATAAGATAGTATTTATTCAGCAAAACTTTCTTGAGAATTTACTCCTTTCTTTAGGGTCTGGCAAAGTGAAGATGAATAAGATACAGGCTTTGCTCTCAGGAAACTAATAGCACAAAAGGAAATGAGATGAAGAATGGGGCTCTAGCAGAGACAGGTCCAAACTCAGTAAAGAAGCATACAGTGCTCAACAAGCACTAATAAGACTTAAATGGAGCAAAAGAGACTAGAATACTCACTGATGGACTGGTCTTCTTTCAACCTTTAATCCATTCTTCTTTCAAAAATATTTCAAGACTACATATATTTAGAAAGAGAAACGTTTTCTAAAAGCAATCACTAGAGGGAAGCCAAAAGTAATTGGAAATAAAATATATTAACTGCTCTAAGATTCAACCAAAGAATCAAGGGTTGAAGTAGGGAAGGCTGAAAAAAGGGAAAACACAAGAAAGATAAAATGAAAAAGACATTTGGTAACAAATCACCAGAATCTGTTATTTGGCATCACTTGGTCCCCAAAACACAAAGCCCAGGTCCTTGATCTGATTCTTGTACTTTCTTGATGTTTGTTATAGTTAGAGAATAACTAGAGAGGCTAGATTCACCTGTTTCTAGAAAGAGTACAGTTTGAAGGACCGCTACTTAGGTGGAGCAGTGGTAAAAAATCCACCTAACAATACAGGAGTTGCAGGAGACATGGGTTCAATCCTTGTGTCGGGAAGATCCCCTGGAGGAGGAAGTGGCAACCCACTCCAGTATTCTTGCCTGTAGGATTCCATGGACAGAGGAGCCTCATGGGCTACAGTCTATGAGGTTGCAAGGAGTCAAATGCAACTGAGCACACACAAGCACACAAAATTTGAAGGAAGTCATTCCATCACTGGAGTCTTAATCCTCACTCTGAGTGAAATAATCCTTAACATGTACCTTTGTTGCAGTGAAAAATAGTGAAAGTGTTAATTGCTCAATCGTGTCTGACTCTTTGCACCCCATAGACTGTAGCCTGCCAGGCTCCTCTGTCTATGGATTCTGACATTACAAGAACCGAGTAATTATTAGGACAGTAGTAATCCAAAACTAAATATTTTAGATAAACTAATTAATGAAAGTTGGCTACTTGACATTTCAAAGACAGAAATGCTATGGTGGAGCAAGAATAAGATAGTATTTATTCAGCAAAACTTTCTTGAGAATTTACTCCTTTCTTTAGGGTCTGGCAAAGTGAAGATGAATAAGATACAGGCTTTGCTCTCAGGAAACTAATAGCACAAAAGGAAATGAGATGAAGAATGGGGCTCTAGCAGAGACAGGTCCAAACTCAGTAAAGAAGCATACAGTGCTCAACAAGCACTAATAAGACTTAAATGGAGCAAAAGAGACTAGAATACTCACTGATGGACTGGTCTTCTTTCAACCTTTAATCCATTCTTCTTTCAAAAATATTTCAAGACTACATATATTTAGAAAGAGAAACGTTTTCTAAAAGCAATCACTAGAGGGAAGCCAAAAGTAATTGGAAATAAAATATATTAACTGCTCTAAGATTCAACCAAAGAATCAAGGGTTGAAGTAGGGAAGGCTGAAAAAAGGGAAAACACAAGAAAGATAAAATGAAAAAGACATTTGGTAACAAATCACCAGAATCTGTTATTTGGCATCACTTGGTCCCCAAAACACAAAGCCCAGGTCCTTGATCTGATTCTTGTACTTTCTTGATGTTTGTTATAGTTAGAGAATAACTAGAGAGGCTAGATTCACCTGTTTCTAGAAAGAGTACAGTTTGAAGGACCGCTACTTAGGTGGAGCAGTGGTAAAAAATCCACCTAACAATACAGGAGTTGCAGGAGACATGGGTTCAATCCTTGTGTCGGGAAGATCCCCTGGAGGAGGAAGTGGCAACCCACTCCAGTATTCTTGCCTGTAGGATTCCATGGACAGAGGAGCCTCATGGGCTACAGTCTATGAGGTTGCAAGGAGTCAAATGCAACTGAGCACACACAAGCACACAAAATTTGAAGGAAGTCATTCCATCACTGGAGTCTTAATCCTCACTCTGAGTGAAATAATCCTTAACATGTACCTTTGTTGCAGTGAAAAAATAGTGAAAGTGTTAATTGCTCAATCGTGTCTGACTCTTTGCACCCCCATAGACTGTAGCCTGCCAGGCTCCTCTGTCTATGGGATTCTGCAGGAAAGAATACTGGAGTAGGTAGCCAATCCCTTCTCCAGGGAATTTCCCTGACCTGGGAATCAAATCAAGGTCTCCTGGTTTGCAGGCAGATTCTTTACCATCTGAGCCACCCAGGGAAGCCAACTCTGACTCAGTGTTGTAACTGTTTCTTTGACTTGCCTTCCATTGCTTTTGTTATAGTCATACATGCCAACCTTAGGGAATCCTACTCCTCTGCCTGAATGTTAAACAGATTAAAGTGCCTTGGTAAAGAACCCTGTCCACCTGTGGATGGGAGGGAGAAAGAAATCAACACACACACTGCCCCAGACTTTTCATTCTAGGAGATATTTGTGAGAGTAATGGCCGTTTTACTTTGTTTCTTCACATCCCTCCACTTCTGTTCTATAAAGGAACCTGGCAACCAGGCCCCGATAAGATGGTTCTGAGACATTAGTTGCCATCTTAGTCAGCTGGCTCTCTGAATAAAGTCGTATTCCTTGCCTCAACACCCCGAGTCCAATTCATTGGCCTGTCAAATGGCGAGCATAGCAAGCTTAGACTCAGTAACACTTTCTCAAGACTCTTGAAATGGCCCTCAATTTTGATCCTCCACCTAGTTATATTTTCATTCAAATTATGTCTTGCAACAAACTTTATTCTCACAAACTTTATTTCTCTCTGATTTCCACCTTAAAGTGCTTATTGTCTCAAAATTACATTGAGGGAAATTTTCTATTTCTTCCTGGTTTTATTCCTTAACTTCTTAACTTTTTAATTTCAATTTTGGTAAGCTCAAATTTTGTAATTTTTAATCCTTCTTGTGAAGATTAACTCACTGAAAACTAAGAACAATGTTGGCATTAGTATAGTGACTAGATTTCTGTCTAATGTATCATTTGTTAGTACTGTATTTGCCTCTCTTTTCTAAATAACATGACTAAAATCATAGTGCGTACATGTTTAGTCACCTAGTTGTGCCTGACTCTTGGCAACCTTATGGACTATAGTCCACCAGGCTCCCCTGTCTGTGAAATTTTCCAGACAAGAATACTCGAGTGGGTTGTCATTTCTTCCTCCAGGGGATCTTCCCAGCCCAGGGATCAAACCAGGGTTTCCTGCATCCCCTGCATTTTCAGGCAGGTTCTTCCCCACAGAGCCACCTGGGAAGCCCAAAATCATAGTAGATATATGTTAAATATGATTAATCTGCAAGCCACATTGAAAATTCCACAATATCTGACACATGAAAGAATCCTGCTTTCTCTCCATAGTCAAGGGTGTGGATCATTCAAAGCTTTCTTGCTTCTAACTATGATTCAACCTACTGGCTTCAGAAGGCTTGACTTAAAAGGCAGAATGCACATATCAAAGTCTAAGCAGTTTCTGTCTTGGGTCAATCTCCAATTTATTGGCTGATGTTGGTTGCTTATAGACTCTGACTTTCTAGATTCTAGAGGCCCAACATGGGAAGTAGCTTGGACCAATAGTACATCCTTACTCCTCATTATCTTTCTTAACTCTCCAAGGCTTGATTGAAACTGAGGTTCTGCCATAGTTTTGTCCATAGCTGGGTTCCCAATATTGGGGCCTTCTAGGTGACCCTCTCTCATACTGACCATACTTGGTCATGACACTCTCTCTAGGCAAGGAGTAAAACAATTTTGACTGCCAGAGCATGCCTTGTGGTTTAACATATATGCTTCCATGGGCAGTCTTTTCCCTGCCTTTACCCCTTCCATATCATTTTCTGACTAGTTTGCCTGGTTATCAGTGCCATCTCCATCTCTATGACTGCTCATATATCTTTCTGCTCCAATAGAGTCAGAATTGAGCTTCTAAGTCTAATGACTTTCATCTAAATTATTTACTCCTTGTCTTTTACTTTTTCCTGCATCTTCTGAGAGGGAAATACACTACATTTGACTGAGATGATCTACAGACTCTGCATCAGTGTAGTGATTAAGAGCATGAGTTTTCTTGAGTTTGAATCCCCACTTCACTTCTTACTAGGTGCTTTGAATTAGGGAAAGTTATTTAATCTCTCCTGTTTCCAATTTCTCATATGTAAAACAAGCATAATAATTGTACCTACCATATATGCACAGTACCAGGCAAATAATTTGTGCTCAGTAATTATAAATAACATTATATAAACCTGGCATTGTCCCCATTCTTCATACACTGACTAGAACAAGTTGACCAAATTCTTCTATGCCAAGCTAAGAGTCAATTAGACTGTAATGAGCTTGCACAAATTACCATATCCTAGATTTAGAGCAGTTTAACTGACAGTCATTATGTTAAATGAGGAACAGGCAATGGGATTAGTGAGAGTTTCCTTGGGGAGCTTTGCTCCAAATATGTGCCATAGAGTTTGGTAACTCTGCAACCAAATAAGTAGAAGCAAAACTGCTCAAATATTGAGAGATGGTCTTCCAAGGAACCAGGTTATTATGAAGATTTCTCTCTGAGCAGAGAACCCCAAGGCCTTAGAATATCATGGAATAGATGGCTAGGTTGAAAGTGTCCATGGAAATACTTGCATCTGTTATTAGTTTGAATACTTGAGAAGAAAATATCTGTACCGGCCTTGGATGTCCTTGAGGCCCTAGCCATTTTTGTGAATGACATGTTTTTAGAACAGACATCATTCTGTGGCACAACTACCTCTTGGTGGCTATAGGTAGTATCATATAGAGGTCTTCTACCTCTGGATCTGCCCACACCACTGAGATCTGGAGTATTCTCTCCAAAGATATTCTAAACCTCACATGCTCCTTGGTTCTCAGGACTCCTAGACACTATAATTGTTTAGAGCAGAGTCCTACTCTATATGCATTACCTCTGCTTCCAAATGACTCATCTTCATATTAAGACTGCATAAAGAGCATACAACCAAATACATCTAAGTTTTTTGACTAGTTTGCCTGGTACATCTGTCAGTCTTACTAAGTCTAATGATTATTAAACTCCTTGTCTTTTACTTTTTCCTGCATCTTCTGAGAGGGAAATACACTACATTTGACTGAGATGATCTACAGACTCTGCATCAGTGTAGTGATTAAGAGCATGAGTTTTCTTGAGTTTGAATCCCCACTTCACTTCTTACTAGGTGCTTTGAATTAGGAAAGTTATTTAATCTCTCCTGTTTCCAATTTCTCATATGTAAAACAAGCATAATAATTGTACCTACCATATATGCACAGTACCAGGCAAATAATTTGTGCTCAGTAATTATAAATAACATTATATAAACCTGGCATTGTCCCCATTCTTCATACACTGACTAGAACAAGTTGACCAAATTCTTCTATGCCAAGCTAAGAGTCAATTAGACTGTAATGAGCTTGCACAAATTACCATATCCTAGATTTAGAGCAGTTTAACTGACAGTCATTATGTTAAATGAGGAACAGGCAATGGGATTAGTGAGAGTTTCCTTGGGGAGCTTTGCTCCAAATATGTGCCATAGAGTTTGGTAACTCTGCAACCAAATAAGTAGAAGCAAAACTGCTCAAATATTGAGAGATGGTCTTCCAAGGAACCAGGTTATTATGAAGATTTCTCTCTGAGCAGAGAACCCCAAGGCCTTAGAATATCATGGAATAGATGGCTAGGTTGAAAGTGTCCATGGAAATACTTGCATCTGTTATTAGTTTGAATACTTGAGAAGAAAATATCTGTACCGGCCTTGGATGTCCTTGAGGCCCTAGCCATTTTTGTGAATGACATGTTTTTAGAACAGACATCATTCTGTGGCACAACTACCTCTTGGTGGCTATAGGTAGTATCATATAGAGGTCTTCTACCTCTGGATCTGCCCACACCACTGAGATCTGGAGTATTCTCTCCAAAGATATTCTAAACCTCACATGCTCCTTGGTTCTCAGGACTCCTAGACACTATAATTGTTTAGAGCAGAGTCCTACTCTATATGCATTACCTCTGCTTCCAAATGACTCATCTTCATATTAAGACTGCATAAAGAGCATACAACTAATCTGAAGAATCAGGCTCCTATGTACACCACTAAAGGGCCACAGGTCAAATGCTCATGAAGTGAGATGAAACACACCTAAAACAGCCAAAACACTTCTGCCACCAAACTCAGCAGATCACTGTGGCAGCTGCAGAGGTATGCCGCTCAAGGTTTCCATTCAAGCCAGAACTTGCAGTGCAGCTGCAGAGTGCAGTGATCTGACAGCCTCCAGCGGTTAGCACTGCAGGATTCATCTCGCTGTGCAAAAGGAGATCGCACAGTTCCTGGGCAGACCCTAGGTAGTGATGTGCAAAGGCCTGGCCATTTCTGCCAAACACAGATGAATTTCTCTAATGGTAAATCCTTGCTCCAGAGCTCTCTGTTAGATGTGCTGAGACTTTGTCATATGCTCATTGAGATATGAGCTCTTCCAGCACATCTGCTCCTATAGGACTCTAATGACTCCATAATCCACTTGTGATATAAACAGTTTCACAGGGAATTATGTATTTATTCAATCCACTCCTGCTTCCAATTTGCTACACAAGTACACACATCACTAGCCAGTGTGCTACACAAAGAAAAATAATAAAAAACTGAAAAAAAATCCTTTCACATTGATTACTATGCTCAGCCAGTTCACCATAAGAAAGGGGTAAGTGCTTCCTCTCATGCGTGAATTATTCAAACATTTTTGTTTGTTCAAGTTTTTTTCCCCCATCTTGCCTCTTTTTTTATATTTATTTTCATCATCTTTATTCATTGGTCCATATGGGCCTCCCATCACAGCGACCTCCCTCTCTGCAGAGAGTATGCGCTCCAGAGCGCTGGCTCCTAATTGGACACACCAGTCCAGCTGCTTCGCGGCACGTGGGATCTTCCCGGGCCAGGGATCAAACCAGTGCCCTTGCACCGCAAGGCAGACTCTTTACCACTGGACTACCAGGGAAGCCCTATTCAAACATTTTTGACAGGCCAGATGATCCACAAAGCAAAACCTCTAGAGAGCCTATAATCAAAAGCAAATAAACACACTTCTTGAGACATTACCTCTGCTTCCAAATGACTCATCTTCATATTAAGACTGCATAAAGAGCATACAACTAATCTGAAGAATCAGGCTCCTATGTACACCACTAAAGGGCCACAGGTCAAATGCTCATGGTGAGATGAAACACATAAAAGAGCAAAACACTTCTGCACCAAACTAGCAGATCACTGTCTGCCACCAAACTCAGCAGATCACTGTGGCGGGCAGGTATGCCGCTCAAGGTTTCCATTCAAGCCAGAACTTGCAGTGCAGCTGCAGAGTGCAGTGATCTGACAGCCTCCAGCGGTTAGCACTGCAGGATTCATCTCGCTGTGCAAAAGGAGATCGCACAGTTCCTGGGCAGACCCTAGGTAGTGATGTGCAAAGGCCTGGCCATTTCTGCCAAACACAGATGAATTTCTCTAATGGTAAATCCTTGCTCCAGAGCTCTCTGTTAGATGTGCTGAGACTTTGTCATATGCTCATTGAGATATGAGCTCTTCCAGCACATCTGCTCCTATAGGACTCTAATGACTCCATAATCCACTTGTGATATAAACAGTTTCACAGGGAATTATGTATTTATTCAATCCACTCCTGCTTCCAATTTGCTACACAAGTACACACATCACTAGCCAGTGTGCTACACAAAGAAAAATAATAAAAAACTGAAAAAAAATCCTTTCACATTGATTACTATGCTCAGCCAGTTCACCATAAGAAAGGGGTAAGTGCTTCCTCTCATGCGTGAATTATTCAAACATTTTTGTTTGTTCAAGTTTTTTTCCCCCATCTTGCCTCTTTTTTTATATTTATTTTCATCATCTTTATTCATTGGTCCATATGGGCCTCCCATCACAGCGACCTCCCTCTCTGCAGAGAGTATGCGCTCCAGAGCGCTGGCTCCTAATTGGACACACCAGTCCAGCTGCTTCGCGGCACGTGGGATCTTCCCGGGCCAGGGATCAAACCAGTGCCCCTTGCACCGCAAGGCAGACTCTTTACCACTGGACTACCAGGGAAGCCCTATTCAAACATTTTTGACAGGCCAGATGATCCACAAAGCAAAACCTCTAGAGAGCCTATAATCAAAAGCAATAAATAGAAGACAGCATTCTTCTTGAGACATGGGTTCTTTGCACACAGTGCCACGCTGATTTCGCTGTGTGATTCCCCAGGCTTTCCCAGCAAAATCCCAAGGGACTTCAAGAACCAGTTCTTCATTGCCTGTCAGGACAATATCTTGGTCTTTTCCCATTATATTGATTTTGGGTGAACTGGACTAGGTAGATCTGGATCTTACTGCAGTAGCTCTAGAATGACCAATTAGATGTAAAATCAGAAAAAGAAAATGTGAAAATTTTAATTGACCCGCAAGAGTGGGATGTTTGAGTCATATCATTTTGTCTGATAGATGGCTAAGGGTTTCCTAAATGGTGTTCTCAATCACAAATGGGCCCTCCCACCACATGAAGAGTCCATAATTTCTTTGTGCTCCCTGTTTTACTCCCCATGTTGTTCATACCCCACAATCTTATTCCAAAAACGTCTCCCCGTTCAGAAAAAAGGGGAACTTCTTTTTTTTAATTTTTATTTTACTTTTACAGAGTTTTGTTGTTTACAGATATGCATGATCCCAGATTAGTCATATGTATATCCCCCCCAACACACCCCTCCAGGCCATCACATAGCAAAAAGGGGAACTTCTTAGTCTAAATGACACCAGATATTCAAGGCATCTATACCCAGTATAACGTGGCCATGACAAAATAATGTATTGGGATATAAACCTAGTATTTTCCTCTTCTGTGCTTCATTGAATTTTACCTGAGAACTTCTCCTTCCTCAGCTAAGATGCTAGACATGAATCACCCATGGCTTTAGGGGAAGTTGTCAGGATGTAACCAAAGAATAAAGGTGTCAGAATCTTGGCTCTAGAGTTTTTCAAAAGCCAGAGGTTCAGGTGTAAGACAGAGAAGATTTGGAAGCATTTGTAACCTACTTTTCTTGTCCTGCCCCACATATCACAGAGTAGAGACAAAAGAAGGGAGGGAGCACAGGCAAAGAAGTGCAGTCAGAAGGGAAGGAATATGAAGCTTGACAGAAGAAAACTCCATGAGTGGCCAGCACCATAAAACCATGTGCCAAGGAGCCCATTGCTCACTGATCAATTGTCCAGCAGAAACAATGCCTGGCTACAACCATTCAGCAGTTCAGACTCTCATGAACTCCTAGGCACCTGGGCAAGGTGGGATAAGAACCATTTTGAGATGGTTGATGGAATTAAGATTGTTGGAATACCCATTGCTATAAGGTTTACTCTTTTATTGGAGGATAATTGCTTTACAATACTGTGTTGGTTTCTGCCATAGATTAGCATAAGTCAGCCACAGGTATGCATATGCCCCCTCCCTCCTAAACCCCTCTTCCATCTGCCTCCCCATCCCACCCCTCTAGCCTGTCACAGAGTACTGGGTTCAGCTCCCTGTGTCACAAAGCAAATTCCCCCTTGCTATCTATTTTACATCTAGTAATGTGTGAGTCTCCATGTTATTTTCTCAGTTTGTCCCATTCTCTCTTCCCCCCACTGTGTCCACAAGTCTGTTCTCTGCGTCTGCATCTCCACTGCAGCCCTGCAAACAGGTTCATCAGTACCATCTTTCTAGATTCCATACACATGCATTAATATACAATATTTGTATTTTTCTTTCTGACGTACTTCACTCTGTATAATAGGCTCTAGGTTTGTTCACATCATTAGTACTGACTCAAATGTATTCTTTTCTTATAGTTGAGTAATAGGCCACAGTGTATATATATACCACAGTTTCTGTATCCATTCATCTGTTGATGGACATCTAGGTTGCTTTCATGTCCTAGCTATTGTAAATAGTGCTGCTATGAACATTAGGGTACATGTGCCTCTTTCAATTATGATTTTCTCAGGGCATATGCCCAGTGGTGGGATTGTTGGGTTATCTGATAGTTTTATTCCCAGTTTTTTAAGGAGTCTCCTTACTGTCTTCCCTAGTGGCTGTATGAATTTACATTTCCACTGATAGTGCAAGAGGGTTCTCTTTTTTACACAACCTCTCCAGCATTTATTAGTCTTGATCTCAAGTTGTGACTGCTATGGAAGCAAGTACCACCAGCTGATCCACTGGAATTACTGATATCTTAGAGTTAGTTAGAAACCACCATACAGTCATGCTCTTTTCATTTCTGGTGATGAATCTTGGTAGAACAACGTAAATCCATCTGATAGAGAATGCTATTAAAGCTGACTCCTTTGAAGCTGGATTTTTTTAATGACCACACATACTCAAATACTTGCTATTTGCAGATAACTTCCACATCCTTACTACTTGCCTTCACCTTTTAATTTTTTATGATCCCATTTATTAGTCAGGGCCCAACAGGAGATGTATAGCTCCTTTAAACTAGACTATTTGAGGAGGGCTTAATAAAGAGACTATTTACTGACGTGTGGTCATGGTTAAAGAAAATCAATGAAGTTCCCTGGGAAGGTTAACTGATGGAGTCCTTACTATCCCTATGCTCACTGGGGATGGGGATGGGCAATGGAAGACATTCAGCACAGACAATTTAGGATTTAGAAATCCATGTAAGAACTTCCTGGAAAGACTTTATCCCTTCAAGAATCTCATGAAAGCTATAAATCCTCACAACAACAAAAATCTGCAAAGAAGTATCAATATTTGATTTTACTCAATATTTCAAGAGATCTGGTAATGCTTGTGGCCTCTCCACAGTGTATGTACCTAGGAGTTCCATGGATACAAGTTAAGAACATCTCTCTTTCCCCACTCCAGAGAGCTGTTTATAAAAAATGCTGTAGGTATTGTTATAGTTCTTATTTCCTCCACTTTTTGTCCTACTGTATTTCCAGAAACATAGATATCCCACAGCAAAGTTGATACCTTTGGCCAACTGTAAGTGAATCAGCTAGGCCCTGTCTCTATTCAGATCAGCCCAATGAGAGCTATAGCACAGAGAATAAGCAGCAGAGTTCTGAAGAAGCAGACAGGAAATGTGGGACTGGCCATGTGACACTGGGTTACCTAGCAACACTGACTGGGAGGCTCTCCTTCCCAAGCTTCTCAGCAGAGAAAAATGGTTTAAAAGTGTGTGTGATTCTCCACTGCTGCTCTGCATATACATTTATCAGTACCATCTTTCTAGATTCCATATATTTGTGTTAGTATACTATATTTATTCTTCTCTTTCTGACTTACTTCACTGAGCAGCAATGGCGAATCAGACATAGAGAACAGACTTGTGGACATTGCGGGGAGGGAGGAGTGGGCGAGAGCTATGGCAAGAGTAACATGGAAGCTTACATTGCCATATGGAAAAGAGACAACCAGTGTGAATCTGCTATAAGACCAACGGAACTTTCACAGGG
This sequence comes from Tragulus kanchil, assembly GCA_022376925.1. Classification (NCBI taxonomy): domain Eukaryota; kingdom Metazoa; phylum Chordata; class Mammalia; order Artiodactyla; family Tragulidae; genus Tragulus; species Tragulus kanchil. The sequence goes on along the minus strand of JAIOJX010000001.1, from coordinate 2,588,862 downwards.
GCTCTGCAACAGCCTGGAGGGGTGGATGGGGAGGGAGATGGGAGGGAAGTTCAAGTGGGAGGGGCCAAGTGTATACCTATGACTGAATTGGGTTTATGTATAGCAGCAAACAACAGCACTCTGCAAAGGAAAAATAAAAAGAATTTTTAAAAAAAATGTGTGTGTGAGTGCATGTGAGAGAGAGACAGAGAGAGATGGAGAAGAGAGGGGAGAGGAGAAACAGAAAGAGAAATGGACAGAGAGAAACAGAAAGAGAGATGGACAGAGAGAAACAGAGTAAAATGTAAAGACAAAGGCAAACAAAGGAGAGAGTTTAGTAAACAAAGAGAAGAAGTGAGAGATCATGAAAATGAATTCAGGGAAAAGGGGAAATGGAGCGAGGTTTGGGAGGTGTGATGTAAGATGAATGTAGTTGATGGAAAAAGTGAGAGAAGCAAAGGCTGGAAAGAAAGGAGGGAGTGAAGGGGTGACAGAGCCCACAGGAGAGGCCCTTCCTCCCAGCCCCTCTCTGACGGCTGTTGCGTTACTCTTACTTCACAATGGACATTACCCAGTTTCTTTTCCTAACTGCAATTTTTTCCAGGTCAAATGCTCAGTTGCAGTGGCAGCATAGGAATTCTTTAATTAAGCACTATTGGGTCCACAGCATTGCTCAGGCCAGTAAGGAGCCACTTTTATCATAACTGCAAGGATGACTCAGCCCGGGGGCCCAGCTCTTCACACTTTACCAAGTGCTGCCACGGTGGCCGTCTCCTGGGACCCTGACTGCAGCTCTTTGAGGCAGGCAGTGCGAGATTGTTAGGCTTCGATTCTGCACACGAGGAAACTGAGGGTGCAAAGCCGGGGCCCTGACTCCAAACTCTGGGGCTGGGACTTGGGACTCCTCTGTTGGGCGTTTCCAATCACATACTGAGTGCATGCCATTGACCAGCAGGCGAAGTGCTGTTCCCACCACCTACTGAGGTGAGAGTTGAAGAGTTACTGCAAGTCTCAGCCCAATAAGGGACTTCTCCTTTCATCTTCTTTCCTTCTAATGTGCAAAGGTGTCCGTCTCTAGCTCTCAGAGCAGAACTTAATTGACTCGGATGTACAGCTAAGTTCTGACAACCTCTTGAGATACTCCTGGACACTTATCCTCTCAGGAAAACCCTGCCTCTTTCATTTTCAGAATAACCAGCAAACAACAGCACTCTGCAAAGGAAAAATAAAAAGAATTTTTAAAAAAAATGTGTGTGTGAGTGCATGTGAGAGAGAGACAGAGAGAGATGGAGAAGAGAGGGGAGAGGAGAAACAGAAAGAGAAATGGACAGAGAGAAACAGAAAGAGAGATGGACAGAGAGAAACAGAGTAAAATGTAAAGACAAAGGCAAACAAAGGAGAGAGTTTAGTAAACAAAGAGAAGAAGTGAGAGATCATGAAAATGAATTCAGGGAAAAGGGGAAATGGAGCGAGGTTTGGGAGGTGTGATGTAAGATGAATGTAGTTGATGGAAAAAGTGAGAGAAGCAAAGGCTGGAAAGAAAGGAGGGAGTGAAGGGGTGACAGAGCCCACAGGAGAGGCCCTTCCTCCCACCCCCTCTCTGACGGCTGTTGCGTTACTCTTACTTCACAATGGACATTACCCAGTTTCTTTTCCTAACTGCAATTTTTTCCAGGTCAAATGCTCAGTTGCAGTGGCAGCATAGGAATTCTTTAATTAAGCACTATTGGGTCCACAGCATTGCTCAGGCCAGTAAGGAGCCACTTTTATCATAACTGCAAGGATGACTCAGCCCGGGGGCCCAGCTCTTCACACTTTACCAAGTGCTGCCACGGTGGCCGTCTCCTGGGACCCTGACTGCAGCTCTTTGAGGCAGGCAGTGCGAGATTGTTAGGCTTCGATTCTGCACACGAGGAAACTGAGGGTGCAAAGCCGGGGCCCTGACTCCAAACTCTGGGGCTGGGACTTGGGACTCCTCTGTTGGGCGTTTCCAATCACATACTGAGTGCATGCCATTGACCAGCAGGCGAAGTGCTGTTCCCACCACCTACTGAGGTGAGAGTTGAAGAGTTACTGCAAGTCTCAGCCCAATAAGGGACTTCTCCTTTCATCTTCTTTCCTTCTAATGTGCAAAGGTGTCCGTCTCTAGCTCTCAGAGCAGAACTTAATTGACTCGGATGTACAGCTAAGTTCTGACAACCTCTTGAGATACTCCTGGACACTTATCCTCTCAGGAAAACCCTGCCTCTTTCATTTTCAGAATAACCATCAATGGTTACAAAGCCTCTTGGGCATTGGATAGCTATTTGAGAGATGGGAGAAGCGACGGGTGACTAGAGCCAGAGTGTCTGCAGGACCAGGTAGAGTAGAAGAGTTGGCAACCGTGAGCCATCAGGCAGTGGAGCCATTCCACTTCCTTCTCAAGTCTCTCCAATGCCTAAAAGCTAGAATGGAGCCAAAATGAGCTGAAGTCTTCTGTTTGCACCAAGCTTCTCTCATGCCAGTATCCCCCTTGTCTGGTCTAGTCTGCCTTTACTGATGGACTATGTTCCCCAAAATGCCATTTACCTGCTCAGCAACCTTTAATGATTTCTTCATTCATTGTGGGATTATTTCATCACCCTGGCACTCAACGGTCACTTAGTAATACTGTCCAAACCTTCCTTTCAGGTTAATATCTGCATCTTTCTTGTATATAACACGTGTCTGACAAACCAGGTTATTTGCAGTTTCCAAACACAGGCTGCAGCAGTGGCCGCCTGTGCTCCTCTGCCCGGGGCCCCCTCTCTAGCAGACAACATCCCATTATGTCTCCACAGAGCAGTTGGCTTTGTAATATGTCAACTGGGCTAAATTGAACTAGATTTCACACAATTACCTTCCTGCTGGTTACAGAGGGCCACAGGAGAGAGTCTCATGGGAGATTTAGAAAGTGGAAGGGAAGCAGCTGCTATTTTATTGCTCGCACACGTCATCACATATATGCTGACTCACCTTACTGACGCAGAGCAGTAGCCAGGCCTGCAGCAGCTCCACCTTCTTTTGGATCCTATTTCAGCTTCCCTGACTTCTCAACCAGGTGTGTTTAACTCAACAACAAATGGTCAAAAGTCTAACTTCTGTAGGATACCCACATCATCAAGGGCAGAGACAATGAGAACTGACATGGATTTTGGTCTATAATCATGGGCCCCATCTCATGCTTTTGGGTCCAGCCTCCACCTGCTCCCCCACCATACATCCATCTTCCCTTCCCCACTGCCTCCCCTGTGGAGATAGGAGTTTTACAAGTCACTTCATTTCTGTGGTCTCAGTTTTCTCACCAGGATAAAGGGGGAAATTTTTCCAAATCTCCAAAATCTAAGGATGCTTCTAGCTCTAACATTCAAGATGGCCAACATCCATGGCTTCTTATGGGAATCATCTCTGAAACAACAAAAGCTTTGATTCTGGAACAAGAGATCTTGACTACAACCTCAGCTCTGCCTCTCCATTGCAATGGAATGTGACCAAGCAACTTCCCCCTCTGGGCCCTGCATCCCTTCCCACGTTCACACACAGAGTCAGGCGCGCTGCTCTCAGCAATCTGGTACAGCTCTAGGGTATCAGGCTTCTCTGAGAGTCTGAGCTCTCAGCCCTAAATGTGGGTCAAGGCCATTTCCTCTTTCTCTGCATATTTGTGAGTTTTTCTCTTTTCACATGGCTTAAAAATGCTCTAAGGGAGTCCGTCAGGGCTTCAATTTTGACAACCTTGTGCCTCTTCTAGAAAAAGGCCAGCCTCCCCTTTCCCACACAGGAAAAGTTAAGATATTTTGATATTTTCCTTGTTTATGGCTCAGTCTTTTGAAAAGATCTGGTCATGAATTGCCTTTCATTCTTCTACCTAGATGACCAGTGAGACAAAAGAGGGAGAGTAGAGTGGATGCCAGAGTTGGAAACATCTTTCTGTACCTCTTCTAATGATATTAAAATTAGAGATGAAGAATCACTTTTATTCTAAGCCCCCTATTTTCAGATGCCTATGACTTCAAGGAACTTCAAGGGACATATATGAGTACATGTTTTAGAAGTCTAATTGGGCCAGATTCTCAGATACTGAATTTTTGTTAAACATGCCATTATTGTATAAGACCTGTAGTCGAGTCTTGTGACTCACTCATATATTAAGAAGGTAAGGAGCCAGTGATCTCAAATCTATGAAGACAACAAGCTTAAAACTATTTTTGCATCCACTCAAGAGATACCTAAGGTTAACTTTCCCCCCTCATCCAACACCCACTTAGTTATTGACTCTGGTGCCCTCTTCTGCATTCTTCCTGTCTTGTTTTTAGACCCCAGGATTTCCTTAGTATTATGCAATATTTGATACACATGAAAGAGAAAATTTTGTATTTGTAAATGTAACTGTCAAGAAGGCAGATGCAGCAGCCAATCTCAAGTGAAGATTTCCACTTGGAAGACAACAGAGGTCATAACAATGCCCACTACCAGAAAGAGGAGCCCAAGACCTTAGCCCGCTGCACCTTCTATGGATTCAGAGTAGCCAAGGAGGGCTCAACACACAAGGCATCATTTGAAGAGAAATTCTGCCTCTAACTTCCTGGTTTGGGGGAAGGAGTGAAATAAAATCTGGAATGCAAGTCCTGTAAAAAGGTTGCCGTCTTTCACCCTATTCTTTCCCTACTCTGTACTCTGGATCCATGTACAACAGGAGCAATGATCTCTGGTAACTACATTTCTTTGAAATCCTTTTTTGTCCTGACTCTTTGGCTTTAGAGACTGCCTTGCAAGTCTCCTCACAGTTACATTAGGACTAACAGCTTTGTCTTTCCACAAGGCTAGGCTTTGGGACTCCTCAGTGTGCGGCTACAGAAAGTCAATGACATTGACACTACTTTGTACAATATTAGGTATGCCTTAAACCATCGAGAAGTTGGCCTGCTGAGGCTTGAAACTGAACAGGTCTCTTTAATATCAATCTCCGTCATGTTTCCCAGCTACTCAGACTTGCAAGAGTTGTGTGCATATTAAATTCAAATTTGTTTATTGTTCTCTCAAGACTCATTGATAAACTCAAAGATTCATTTTGAGGTGGTCTCTTGCCAAGCCATAGCTAGATGACAAGTCTCTGGGCAGCCTTTAGAGCAAACTACTTGACTCATATATAATTTGAAGTACTAAATAAAAGATTTGACTTGTATTTAGCTCTGTCTTATAAGAAATAAATTCTCTGAAATCTGGAAAAGTACTGCATGATTTTGTCTAAGGCATCATTAGGACCCTACTAGTTCTTTCTTCACTCAACCAATAAAAATGTATTAAAAGAGCACCTACTGTGTGCCTAGCCTTAGTCTCACAATAAGAGACAGAAAGAATAAGACATGATCTCTGACATTAAAGTCACTCAAAATCTAGTGGCAAAAAGTTTCTTGACTAACAGAATAATGACCACAGTTTGGTTGGATAAGTGTCGTAATGGCACAAAGTGAGCAAACAGGAGTAAGAGGAAAATGAAGTCTTGAATTATGAAAAGTTTCTTAGAGAAATGATGAAGGGAAGAGGGTTCTCTAAGCAAAGGGAACAAGACATTCAAAGAAAGTCACAGAGATGTAAAAGCATATCATGCATTTGGGGCACTGCTCGTGTTTCAGTGTGACTGCAACAGGGATTTTATGAGATAGAATGGTGGAAGACAAACGTAAAGAGGCAGGAAGGGGCCTTGCATACCAGAGTCAATAGTTTGGACTTATCCATAAGACTACATTATGCCATCAGAAGACTTTAATTAGCAAAGTGATTTGTGTTATAGAAGTACTACTCTGGAAGCAATGTGGAGAAAGGATAAACAAGAGGCAATAAGGCAGTACAGATTATATCAAAACCTGTAAAGAATGCTGAAGGAAGTCATAGAAGCTACAATGAGAAATACATAGAATTTAGAATCAGCAATTGATTGCATATGGGCCGTGACTGCATGTGGGGATACAGGAAATGTTGCTCATATATAGGAATAAGTGGTGGTGGCTGTATTTACAACTTAGCAAGTAAGTCTTCACATAAACAGGAGAAGACAGTAGAGAGGAGAAATTTCACCAAACCAAATAAATGAGGCAAGACAAAAAGAGAGAACAGATGGTCAGGAAATAGAGAGCAAGAGGCAAAGTACTCAATAAGATCAAAGATCAAAGGTATAGAGGAAACAGAGGAATAGGAGCTAGGAGAACAGCTAGGAGGTTGTGATCTGGGATATTTTAATTTATGCAGTCACAAGTAGAGTAAGTAGTTTCAGGTGAAGAATAAACCTTGAATGTGTCTGTGGAAGAGTGTGGCTCATATGGGCTGGAGACATTCACTAGAAATGAGAAGGCCAAATTGCTGGGTGGTCCATGTGGATGTTGACTTCATCTGGAAGATGGTAAAATGGGGCAGAGAGTAAGACCCTGAGCCAGACTCCCAAGTCCTTGGTAAGACTGAATAACTAGGAGGTCAGTGGATGATAGCACAAAGATGCATAGAAGATGACATGAACAGAATGGCATGAACCTCAAATAGGCAGATATAATTTGGTTTAGAAGCAACAGGAGAGTGAAGAAGACCTATCTCTCTTCCAGCCCTAAGGTACAAGGTGCTACGAGAGAACAAAGTCTTCATTGGAGAGGACTTCAGGATAAGCTATGTCTTTAGTGAATAACCAGGGTACAGTTAAGGCCTGAACTTGAAGGGATTGCTCAGAGAAGATGACAGAATGGACATATCCTAGGTTCTCCACTCTTTTCCTCTGATACATTTATCTATCCTTCTGCTGGAATCTGATTATCTTATTATGGCTGTATGATGATATTTGGCAGATCCTTTCACTATCCTACATAGAGATATGTTAATTATTCTTGGGCCTTGCTTTTCTACAGAAATTTTAAAGTTAGGCTGACAAATTCCACAAAGTAAAACTTGTTAAAATGCTTACTGTAAAAGTATTGAATTATCAATAAGGGAGTATCAACATATTTATAATATTTAATCTGTCAGTCTCTGAATATGGTATCTGTATTTGTTTCGGGCTTGTTTCATACTTTCCTATAAAGTTCTATCATTTTCTCTGTGGAAGTCTTGCACATTTCATATTAAAGTTGTTCCTAGGTACTTCACATTTTTTTTAATATCACTGAAATATTTAATGTTTAGGTTCATTTTCTAAATTTTTTGAGTCAACATTGCTATCTTTTTCATAACTTCTTGGAGAAAATGCTTAGCTCATTAATTTTTGGACTTTCTTCCTTTTCATTTGATTATGCCTTAACCGTACCTCATATGATTTTTTTGCCCATGTGGCACATGGTAGTTACCCTACCAGAATTTGAACCCATATCCCCTGCATTATCATAACTGCTGAACCAGCAGGAAAGTCCCATGTGTTGCACAAACTTTTTTATTTGATATTTTCATTTCAAATTCCTGTTATGATTTCTTCTATCTATGAATTATTTTAAATGGGTTATTTTCAAATATGTAAAGATTTTTCTACTTAGTGCCTGTCATTGATCTCTAGCTTAATTCCACTGTGGTCAGAGAATGTGCTTTATGCTGTTTCAGCTCTCTGCAATTTGTTGAGACTTGCTTTCTGGACACGCTATGGCCAATTTTTGTAAATGGTACACATGTTCTGGGAAAAACTGTACTTTCAAATGGCTTGGTAGATAATAGGCATAGATGAAGATGTAATTACAGATATAGGTATAGAAATTTATATTTAGACATAGGTATGTGCAGATATATGTCTCCATTAGGTCAATTCTGTTCGTCACTCTTTTTCAGATCTTCTATGATTTTTGTTCTGCTTGTTGTATCAGTTACAAAGAGAGATATATTAAAATATCCAACTATGATTGGTCATTTCTCCTAATAATTATGTAAATTTTTTGTTCTTATATTTGGCTGTAAAAAAGAATGAAATAATGCCATTTGCAGGAACATAGATGGACCTAGAGATTGTCATACTAAGTGAAGTAAGTCACACACAGAAAGACAAATATATGATATCACTTATATGTGGAATCTAAACAAAATAGCACAAAAGAATTTATTTACAAAACAGAAACAGATTCACAGATGTAGAAAACAATCTTATGGCTTCCAGGGGGAAAGATGAGGAGGGATAAATTGGGAGACTGAAACTGATATATAAGCATTACTATGTATAAACTAAGTAAGTAACTTTCTCTTGCCTCTTCCTCTCCAGAGCAGTCAGCCCTGCGGCCTAATCCTCGCCTAATCACTCCCCTGGCTCTCATTGGACAGTAGTCTACCCTCCTTCTCAGGTAGGATCTGTGGTTTTTCTCTTTCTCACTTCCATCCCCAAATGCCCAGAGGTGAGTAGCAAAAACAGCAGGAGCTTGCAAAGTGTTTTTTCATCCCCTCAAAATTATATGAACCCAAATACTCTGGGATTTTTTTTTCTATTCTTCAGATGACCAAACTGGACCAAATTCATGCTTTTATAGAATAAACTCCCAAATGAGCTGCAGAGCAGGTCATGAACAAGCCTTCTAGTTGGGTGCCAATGATGTAATGACACTCATTACAGACACAAGTCTGACTGTCTTCACCCTCCTTGCATATATAATTTCTATTTCACAACTGCAAGAATACTCTTCAGAGATTGTCACTTTTCTCAGGTGATTTTGGTTTTCAGTATTTAGTGCTTTACTTTCTAACACTCTGTAAACATCCCAGCAGTGCTCAGAAATATCCATCATTTTCTATTTCTTTTTCCTCTTCCTGAATTCTCAGTGATTTTCTCAATGGGTATAGGTCACTGCTTTTCCCCTGGATCCACTAAAACAATCGTACAATGTCCATACCCTCAAGCAACTTACATTCTAGTAGACAGATGATGCATATCTGCATGTGCACATGCACGTACACCCACACACAGATCAAATAAGCAAGATGATTTCAAAGAGTGATGAACATGAAGTAGAAATTTGAGCCATGTTCCTATCCAGAGGATGAGTGTTCTAGGTAGAGGGAACAGCAAATAACACACCCTGAGGCAGCACACCTGTGAGTTTGACTTTTGTTTCAAGTAGCACAGGAAGCCATTGGGGAGTTTTGAGCAAGGAAGGTGTAGAATCTGGTTCCATTTTTTAAACATTTCCCTTAGCTTCCACGTCAAGGGTAGAGTGCAGTTACATTACAGATAGCAGAAACCGCTTTAACTCATTTAAACGGTTTACAATTGGGTGCTTACAAAGTTGTAGTAATAATCAGAATAATAGATTGATACTCTAGGTTGAATGTCCAGAACTTTTTCACTTAACAGCACATAACTGGCACATCCGGAAGGTGGAGAGTTAGGAAGCCACTGCTCCAGTGGCTGCCTCCAGGACCACACCACCTCTGCTCAGATCATCACAAATCTTGACCTTATTGCCTCATTCTCTTCCTAAATAAACAAACTGGATACATCATGACAGATCATCACAAATCTTGACCTTATTGCCTCATTCTCTTCCTAAATAAACAAACTGGATACATCATGACAGATCATCACAAATCTTGACCTTATTGCCTCATTCTCTTCCTAAATAAACAAACTGGATACATCATGACTTGTCTTTTGATGCCCGCGAAACTAGGAACTGCATCTTGAGAGATCTGTTACTGTTCATGCAAAAGAAGCGAAAGTTTCCAAGACTGTGCTTACTGGCAAAAACTAGAAATCATAGAAGCAGAGGCATGAGCTCTGTCCCAGTTAGCCTTCCAAATTACATGCAGTCTCATCTGCTTGGCAGAGACTAGATCACCCTATGAGGGACTTCAGGAAATAGAGCCTTTAGCATTCCAACTCCATCATTTAGTGAGATATGCTACGATTGGGGTTAGAGTGAAGTCAAGTGACCTAGTGTGTGGTCAGAAGTAGGGGAACCAGTTAGAGGCTGTTATAGTAGTTCACCTGAAAGATGATGATGATGACTTGGACCAGGGTAGAAAAAATAAAGGTTCTGAAAGATGGTTGGGTGTAATATTGTACTCTGAAAATAGGATTTGTTTATAGATTGGGCAGGAATAAGAAAAGATATAAAAGAGGGAACATTTGGAAGTAGCATGAAAACCTATACTATCATATGTGAAAAAAAATAGCTATTGTCATTGCGCTGTGGGAAAAGGGGATCCTGCAGAGGCGCTGTGCGATGGCCTGGAGGGGTGGGACATACCTATGACTAATCTGGGATCATACATATCTGTAAACAAGAAAACTCTGTAAAAGTAAAAGGTAAAATAAAAAATAGTCAGTACATTACAGATAGCAGAAACCGCTTTAACTCATTTAAACGGTTTACAATTGGTGCTTACAAAGTTGTAGTAATAATCAGAATAATAGATTGATACTCTAGGTTGAATGTCCAGAACTTTTTCACTTAACAGCACATAACTGGCACATCCGGAAGGTGGAGAGTTAGGAAGCCACTGCTCCAGTGGCTGCCTCCAGGACCACACCACCTCTGCTCAGATCATCACAAATCTTGACCTTATTGCCTCATTCTCTTCCTAAATAAACAAACTGGATACATCATGACAGATCATCACAAATCTTGACCTTATTGCCTCATTCTCTTCCTAAATAAACAAACTGGATACATCATGACAGATCATCACAAATCTTGACCTTATTGCCTCATTCTCTTCCTAAATAAACAAACTGGATACATCATGACTTGTCTTTTGATGCCCGCGAAACTAGGAACTGCATCTTGAGAGATCTGTTACTGTTCATGCAAAAGAAGCGAAAGTTTCCAAGACTGTGCTTACTGGCAAAAACTAGAAATCATAGAAGCAGAGGCATGAGCTCTGTCCCAGTTAGCCTTCCAAATTACATGCAGTCTCATCTGCTTGGCAGAGACTAGATCACCCTATGAGGGACTTCAGGAAATAGAGCCTTTAGCATTCCAACTCCATCATTTAGTGAGATATGCTACGATTGGGGTTAGAGTGAAGTCAAGTGACCTAGTGTGTGGTCAGAAGTAGGGGAACCAGTTAGAGGCTGTTATAGTAGTTCACCTGAAAGATGATGATGATGACTTGGACCAGGGTAGAAAAAATAAAGGTTCTGAAAGATGGTTGGGTGTAATATTGTACTCTGAAAATAGGATTTGTTTATAGATTGGGCAGGAATAAGAAAAGATATAAAAGAGGGAACATTTGGAAGTAGCATGAAAACCTATACTATCATATGTGAAAAAAAATAGCTATTGTCATTGCGCTGTGGGAAAAGGGGATCCTGCAGAGGCGCTGTGCGATGGCCTGGAGGGGTGGGACATACCTATGACTAATCTGGGATCATACATATCTGTAAACAAGAAAACTCTGTAAAAGTAAAAGGTAAAATAAAAAATAAAAAAAAAGAGTTCTAGCCATCCTTGCTCCAGCCACCCTTGCTCCAGTCACCCTTGAGAACTTTTCCTGAACAACTAAGCCTGGTTTAAGATACCCTCTTATGTATATCACAGCATCACACAGTGTTGGAATCCCTTGTTTTCTTATCTGTGGTTCTACCAAATTTCCATTTCCCCACCAGTGGAGCATGTGTCCGATTGTGAATGGCACAGTACCTGGCACATGGAGCAATCTCAATAAATATCATTTTAAGAATAGATGAAAGACATGAGTGAGCTAATTCATAAAAACATAAAAACTATCAAAACTGAATAAAGTATAAATTAAAAAATCTGAACATACCTGAAACAAGTAAAGAGATAGAATAAGTAATTAAACAACCCAACAAAAAAACATCCATGACCAGCTAGCTTGACTAAGGAATTCTACCAACAATTTAAAGAATTAACACTAATCTTTTTCAAACTCTTCCAAAAACTAGAAAAGTATGAAGCACTTCTTAATTCATTTTGTCAGTCAGCATTACTCTGATAACGATGCCAGGCAAGAAAAGAAAACTATGTTCTATCCCTTATGAACATACGTGCAAACACTTTCAACAAAATCCTAGCAAACTGAATCTAGCAGCACATTAAGATGAGTATGCATCATGACCAAGTGGAATTTATCCCAGAAATTCAAGGATGACTCTTCAGTGAGTTATATGCAGATTTACCATGTAACTCAGCCATTCTACTCCTAAGTATATACCTAAGAGAATTGAAAAAAAAAAAATGTTTCAAGGTGAAAGAAATCTTACAGAGTGAAAACTTATACACGAACATTCACAGCAGCACTTTCGCACTTTCCACACTAACCAAAAGTGGACACCATCCAAATATCCATCAATAGATGGAGAGACAAAATGAAGTATACCCATACAGTGCAATATTATTTGGCATTGAAAAAGGAATGAAATAACAATATATGTGACAACATGGATGAACCTTGAAACATACTGACTGAAAAAAACTAGTCACAAAAGGACACATGTTGTTTGATTTTATTGATAAAAAATGTCTATGATAGACAAATTCATAAAAATCAGAAATCAGTTTTGTCACTAAAAGGGCCAGGGAGCAGGGAGTAAGAGTGAGGAGTGACTATTAATGGATATGTGGTCTCCTTTAGGAATGATGAAAATGTTTTGTAACTAAATAGAGGGATGATTATACAACACTTTGAACATACTAAAATCCATTGAATTATACACTTTAAAAGAGTGAGTTGCATGGTATGTCAATTATATCTTTAAAAAGTTGCTACTTTAAAAAAAGAGGGAGAGGGTCTTCCCCGGTAGCTCAGACGTGGAGAGTTTGCCTGCCAATGCAGGAGACATGGGTTTGATCCTTGATCCAGAAAGATCCCACATGCTGCGGAGCAACTAAGCCCATGAGCCACAACTATGGAGCCTGTGCTCTAGAGCCTCGGAGCCGCAACTATTGAGCCCGTGGGCCACAACTACTGATGTCCATGTGCCCTAGAGCCTGAGCTCCCCAACAAGAGAAGTCACCACCACAAGAAACCTGCTCACCTCAACTAGAGAGTAGCCCCCATTCCCTGCAACTAGAGAAGAGCCTGTGGCAGCAGTGAAAACCAGAATAGCCAAAAGTAAATAATTTTTTTTAAAAGATGAATTACATAAAAAAGAGAGAGAAAAAATGATGGCTAAAAGAATACTATATCACCTTGAGTCCATCTATGCAGTGGCCTGATGAATTTCTCAGTATTAAGGTGCATTGAGTTCTCACTCATTGCCAGTGTTGCTGGATGGGGTTACATCTTCCAACATGCAGTGAAAACTCTTTTGGGTAGTCAAAAACTGGAATTCGACTCCAAGTGAGGAATGGAATCCAGGCTTACTCAGCACTTTCGCACTTTTCACACTAACCAAAAGTGGACACCATCCAAATATCCATCAATAGATGGAGAGACAAAATGAAGTATACCCATACAGTGCAATATTATTTGGCATTGAAAAAGGAATGAAATAACAATATATGTGACAACATGGATGAACCTTGAAACATACTGACTGAAAAAAACTAGTCACAAAAGGACACATGTTGTTTGATTTTATTGATAAAAAATGTCTATGATAGACAAATTCATAAAAATCAGAAATCAGTTTTGTCACTAAAAGGGCCAGGGAGCAGGGAGTAAGAGTGAGGAGTGACTATTAATGGATATGTGGTCTCCTTTAGGAATGATGAAAATGTTTTGTAACTAAATAGAGGGATGATTATACAACACTTTGAACATACTAAAATCCATTGAATTATACACTTTAAAAGAGTGAGTTGCATGGTATGTCAATTATATCTTTAAAAAGTTGCTACTTTAAAAAAAGAGGGAGAGGGTCTTCCCCGGTAGCTCAGACGTGGAGAGTTTGCCTGCCAATGCAGGAGACATGGGTTTGATCCTTGATCCAGAAAGATCCCACATGCTGCGGAGCAACTAAGCCCATGAGCCACAACTATGGAGCCTGTGCTCTAGAGCCTCGGAGCCGCAACTATTGAGCCCGTGGGCCACAACTACTGATGTCCATGTGCCCTAGAGCCTGAGCTCCCCAACAAGAGAAGTCACCACCACAAGAAACCTGCTCACCTCAACTAGAGAGTAGCCCCCATTCCCTGCAACTAGAGAAGAGCCTGTGGCAGCAGTGAAAACCAGAATAGCCAAAAGTAAATAATTTTTTTTAAAAGATGAATTACATAAAAAAGAGAGAGAAAAAATGATGGCTAAAAGAATACTATATCACCTTGAGTCCATCTATGCAGTGGCCTGATGAATTTCTCAGTATTAAGGTGCATTGAGTTCTCACTCATTGCCAGTGTTGCTGGATGGGGTTACATCTTCCAACATGCAGTGAAAACTCTTTTGGGTAGTCAAAAACTGGAATTCGACTCCAAGTGAGGAATGGAATCCAGGCTTACTCAGCCCAAGAAACACTGTTTGAGGCTGAATTTCTCCTTTGATCTCCGGTGGGTGGGGGGCGGGGGTGGATTTGATCTTTTTAAGTGTACTTTACCTCATTATTCCAAACAAGAAATGAAAAGATTCTGTGTTTTGTCCTTGTGCTTCACTGCAAACATAGCCATGTTCACACGGATATCTGAGATGACGCTGCCCACAGTGGAGTGTAAATGCGAAAGCTCTGCTATAGAGACTGCCCTGAGAGAGCTTCTAGAAAGCGATGGTGAAGCAGCAGCTAGAGCAACACGGATTAGGGATTTTGAACAAAATCATATTTGAAACATTTAAATTGTATAACACTAGAGTACCAAATGAAATCATTAGAAGTTCCAGGGCAGCATGGTAAGTCTTATATGATTTAGACTTTTGATAATCCTGCTGGATAAACCAGCAACTGTGTCACAAAACCTGTGATGACTGGTCAGTTCCTTTGTAAACCATTATATCTAAATTAAGAGGTAAATGAGTACTTTAAAAATGAACTGTGCAGATGTCCATTGGCTAATGAATGGATAAAGAAGCTATGGTACATTTATACAATGGAATATTTCTCAGCCATAAAAAGAAATGCAGAAGAATCAGTCCTAATGAGGTGGATGAATCTAGAACCTATTATACAAAGCCTTACTTGAGTCAAAAAGAGACGGACAAATACAGTATACTAACACATATATATGGGACCTAGTAAAATGGTACTGATAAATGCACACACAGACCATCGATGGAGAAACAAACCTAGAGAACAGACTTATGGACATTAGGGGGAGGGAAGATTGGACGAGAGGTAAGAAAAGAGCAACAAGGAAACCTACACCATCATATGTAATAGAGATTACCACTGTGATTAAGCTGTAAGACTAAAGGAACCTACATGGGGACTAAGCATCAACCTGGGGGCAGAGGTGGGAAGGGGGAAAAGGGAGGGAGGGCTCAGGGGAGAGGGGTCAGGGATAAACCTATGACTGTTGGGGTATTATGTATACCTGTAAACAAGAAAACTGGGTAAAAATATATAACAATAACTTCACTGCACACCTGAAGCTAATGCGACATTGTAAACCAAATATACCCCAATAAAAAAATAAATAAAACAACAACAACAAAATAAACTCTGATTCACTGAGCTCAGTAGTTTATTACTTGAAGTTCTAGACTCTTCCTGGAGACGGATCCGTATAGGAAAAGACCTTTTCTTATCTTCTGAGATCCAAAAGCTTCAGAGTGGGCAGACACATTTGGAACAAATCCCACGCACAGACTCCCCTGGCCTGCATCCTGCTCCCCGTCTGCACCTGTGCCCCCGTCTCTGCTGGAGCCCCCTAGCTCATCTCAAGAACTAGGCATATCGTCAGCCAGCTGCAGTGGGCATATCCTTCCCTCCATCCCAGCTGTCCTACTAGGCCGCCTAACTCCAAAAGACCGCCAACTGCTGACTCATTGAACATGTGCTTGGTCATTGTTTTCAATATTCTCCATGTGTTAATTCATGATTTCCCAATGAGGGGGAACTATTATCCCCACTTTGGAGATGAGGAAATAGAGGCATAAAAACTTAGATAACTTGCTTATGATCACACAGGTAGTGACTGTCAGGGCTGAGATTCAAATCCAGGCAGTCTGGACTTGGAGCCCAACTCCGGCATATCCTCTCCACTTCTGGCTGAAAAACACTAACTAAATGATAGGGCTGTTGTGAGGATTAAATTGTTATTATTAGTCCTCTGGAATAGAGTGGCCCTTTCTGTCCAGTGGGCTTGAATTGGGAGCACATTTTGCAAATTAAGTTCCAAACAGTCTGGAACAAGCATTTCCATTTATTTTAATAAGCCTAAGTGAACCTAAAGTGAAGTTCTGCATAAACAGACTTCCATAATAATGCATTTCATTGGAAAGAAACTCTCTTAACATGTTTACACTTAATGGAACACAAGAAGGGTCATTTTGACTTCATTTTCAAAGCCGACTCCTGAGTAACATCTACGGGTTCTTAAAAAAGCTTTCCCGGGCCTAATAACTAGTGGGAAAAGGTTAGGCATTTAAATATGTGCACGCCCTGCTCTAAAAGCCTTTCCTTCCACTTTTGTAATGCTGACCTTAGCAAGAGTAGCCTCGGTCACTGTTTGTCCATAAGGCATCTTGGTCCTTCCTGCTCCATCTCCATTCAATAGGCTCCAGCGGAGAAAAACAAATCGAGAGGAACCAATTCAATGTAGTGGGCAATGTTCCCATAAACATCACCAGGAACATGAGAGCTGTCAGAAGCTCCTGTCATTGTTTTATGGAAATTCATGCCACCCAAGTAAATGCCATACTCATCTTTGGTTTCTATCCTGTGTAAATTCAGAGTATTAGATGAATGCAATATGCTCACATCCTGACGAGCAAACTAGGGAATGGCTCAACTCTTAGAAACCCAATAATCCCCAAGTACAAACCAAAGGCTTAAGATAGTCAAGCCCAGAAGCTAAGAAGTGAATCAGATAAATAGTTTAACCAACCTTTCCCTTGGGTTTGACATTTTCCAAGAGAACAGGGTGCCACGGGCTCAAGTGTGGCTCCTTGTTGAGTAATTAAGAACACTTAGGCAACATTCAGTGGAATCAATCATTTCTAGCCAGAATTTTTTTTTTCACTCAGACTTCTACATTGCCAATTAGCACCTAAAATGAGTTATGTAATTTGTGCTTCTAGGGTGTCAGGCATTAAATGATTTTTCAGCAAATCCAGGCAGTCTGGACTTGGAGCCCAACTCCGGCATATCCTCTCCACTTCTGGCTGAAAAACACTAACTAAATGATAGGGCTGTTGTGAGGATTAAATTGTTATTATTAGTCCTCTGGAATAGAGTGGCCCTTTCTGTCCAGTGGGCTTGAATTGGGAGCACATTTTGCAAATTAAGTTCCAAACAGTCTGGAACAAGCATTTCCATTTATTTTAATAAGCCTAAGTGAACCTAAAGTGAAGTTCTGCATAAACAGACTTCCATAATAATGCATTTCATTGGAAAGAAACTCTCTTAACATGTTTACACTTAATGGAACACAAGAAGGGTCATTTTGACTTCATTTTCAAAGCCGACTCCTGAGTAACATCTACGGGTTCTTAAAAAAGCTTTCCCGGGCCTAATAACTAGTGGGAAAAGGTTAGGCATTTAAATATGTGCACGCCCTGCTCTAAAAGCCTTTCCTTCCACTTTTGTAATGCTGACCTTAGCAAGAGTAGCCTCGGTCACTGTTTGTCCATAAGGCATCTTGGTCCTTCCTGCTCCATCTCCATTCAATAGGCTCCAGCGGAGAAAAACAAATCGAGAGGAACCAATTCAATGTAGTGGGCAATGTTCCCATAAACATCACCAGGAACATGAGAGCTGTCAGAAGCTCCTGTCATTGTTTTATGGAAATTCATGCCACCCAAGTAAATGCCATACTCATCTTTGGTTTCTATCCTGTGTAAATTCAGAGTATTAGATGAATGCAATATGCTCACATCCTGACGAGCAAACTAGGGAATGGCTCAACTCTTAGAAACCCAATAATCCCCAAGTACAAACCAAAGGCTTAAGATAGTCAAGCCCAGAAGCTAAGAAGTGAATCAGATAAATAGTTTAACCAACCTTTCCCTTGGGTTTGACATTTTCCAAGAGAACAGGGTGCCACGGGCTCAAGTGTGGCTCCTTGTTGAGTAATTAAGAACACTTAGGCAACATTCAGTGGAATCAATCATTTCTAGCCAGAATTTTTTTTTTCACTCAGACTTCTACATTGCCAATTAGCACCTAAAATGAGTTATGTAATTTGTGCTTCTAGGGTGTCAGGCATTAAATTATTTTTCAGAACAACCCATACAAATCCTGATTGGGCTTATTTATTTGTTAAATGAGGTAGGGATTCAGGGAAAAAACACAGTGGACAAAAAGTGTTTTTGAAATTAGAACAGATATGGAAAGAATTCCAGCTAATGATGAGAGGAATGAAACTTAGAGATTCTTAAGGGGTATAAGCCATACCCAAAGAGAACGCTAATAAAAGATGTGATGTGATCAGGACACAAAGTCAGAGCCCTCACCGGTGATTTTGTGGGGAAAGGTATGCAGTCTTGGGTTTAAAGTTGGATTTAGGCAGATGAAGGTGGCAAACTGAATATCCACTAAAAGGGAGTTCGTTGTTCAAGGAAAGGCCAGTAGCCCCTTGGGATGGAAGCTGGGCACATGTGTCAGGAAGGAGGGGAGAGAGAGAGCTAGAAGGGTCAGGTAGAATCAGATAGTAAATGGTTTGGATACAGAATGAATTAAAGTTGGAGCAAACACTAAAGGGGAAAACCAATTAGAAGATGATCACAAGAGTCCAAGTCAGGCAAGAAGGCAGGATCTAGAGGTGGGCGCCATAGTCTGAGGAGGATACTGTGGGGAAAAGCATCATGGAGATTATTTCAAGAGTTAAATTGAAAAAGAGATGGTGAGTCACACAGAACAATAAATACTCTCTCTATGTACCAGCTCCTGAAATCTTCTCCCAAAACGGGAGTCAATTATGACACAACTGCAAAGGAGTAAATGAGAGATTAGTACGGAAAGCTCCAGTTGACTGAGTCAAGGAATAAAATGAATATGCAGTCGCTTCAGGGGCTTGTTTGATCGTTGGGCAAGATGCCAGTTGTGCAGCAGCAGGCATCCCAGCTGGCAATGCACTCTCAAATCTGAGACAGTACAAGTCCCTTCAAACACTGCTGCACACACACAAGTGCTTGGATGGCATGTATACACATGCTCAGACTAACTGCTCCAGAAAGACCCTATCTGGACATACCCACTCTACATCAGCAGAATAGTCTTCATACATATCTTTATGTCCACACTTCTATTGCTTGGGAATTTTTGATTTATAAAATTTAAAAATGGAAAAGACTTCAACTTTTTCATCTGGCCCAACCATTGGTATTCTCCCCATAATATTTTCAAGAAGCAATCATGCAGTCTATCCTTAAACATCTCCAGCCATGGGGAGCTCATCCCATGTTTTGCTTGCTCTGAATGACTGTGGCTGTGTTCAGTCACTGCCATATCAGACTCCTTTGTGACCCCATGGACTGTAGCCCATGAGGCTCCTCTGTCCACGGGATTCTCCAGGCAAGGGAGTGGGTTGCCATGCCCTTCTCCAGGGGATCATCCTGACTCCAGGATCAAACCTGTGTCTCCTACAGATATTCTTTACCACTGAGCCACTAGAGAATTCCTGAACAGTTTGCCTCTTTTATCCACTCTTTTATAACAATTGTTGTGTCAATAATTGCTCTAGATGCTTTACCATATTGATCTTACTTAATCCCCACTTAATCGTCACATTTTACAAGCCTATGACTTGTCCAAAGTCATACAGATGGTGACTGGCAAAACTGGGATTCAAGTCCCTAAATCTGTCTGACTCCGATGCTCACTCCATTAGAGCTAAGTCTAAGCCAAGATCTGTCTGCCTCTAAATCCCACCCATTGACAGAATCATAGCATTCTTTCTTAGAAAGAGGATGCCCTCTTTGAGGTACGTTAGAGAAACAAATCTAGATTCCTCTCATCAAAATGAAACCCAACAAAAGGCCATCGAGCAAAGTCTGTTACCACCATATGGCACTTAGGCTTCTTCTCTCTCAGGTGTCACCTTTGAGCCTTCTGACCAATACAAACGACAGCCACTTCCAAGGCCTCATGTTCTGGAAACTCCAACTGTGGAGAAATTTTTTCCTGTCTTCATTTCTGGGATGCTTCCTTCAACAGACATTTGTTGAGTTCTCACTATAAAGCAGATTCTGGACTGGGTTCTAGGTGGCCACAAGATGAATTAGAAACAGTCCCCAGACTACAGGAGCTCCCAGTCCATCACGAAAGAGAGATGAGAGGCAATAATAAAAATACAAAAGGGAAGTGCTGGTCTAGAGGACCGTCTTTTTTACACTTTATTCACTTTTAATTGGAGGATAATTG
Source organism: Tragulus kanchil (assembly GCA_022376925.1). Classification (NCBI taxonomy): domain Eukaryota; kingdom Metazoa; phylum Chordata; class Mammalia; order Artiodactyla; family Tragulidae; genus Tragulus; species Tragulus kanchil. Next base: position 2,568,500 of record JAIOJX010000001.1, on the reverse strand, counting down.
CTTTACAATGTTGTTGAGGGCACCGTTGGATCATAAAGGAAAGAGGCACTATCTCTGCCTGGCCAGTTGAAAAAAGCTTCATAAGAGCTGGACTGAGTCTTTAAAAAAGATGAGTAAGAGTGCTGTGTCGTGCACACCTCCAGGAGCTACCTATTCACCACTTGTACAGGATCCCCACTCCTCACCCCTCAGGAACAGGGGCAAAGTTGCCCAGGGCACCCTCTAGCAGGCACCATGAGGCCTTAGCAGGGTAGCTAGTGACAGCTAGGACCCCATGTAGAAGTAGTTGATCCATTTGTGCACTGAAGCCTCCTATCTCAGAAGGATCTTTGCTCCCTATGCTTACTTATCACCCTACTGTTTCACGGAGTTGAAGGTTCTTTTCGTAAATGTCAGCCTGGCTTCCCTGGATTCCGGAAGCGATTAGATAAACAGGAGTCAGTCCACAATTAGACCAAAAGAGCTGAGGACCCCTGGTGGATAGTGGTGGTAATGACAGCAGTCTTTCCTGAAGGAGATTAGGAGAAATCTGATGGGGCTGAAGAATCAAGGGAGGTGAAGCCCCAGAGTTAGGAAATTAAGGTGGTCAGGGGCTCCTCTCTGACTCTATTGTTCCATCAACAAGCATGCATTATTATCACCCCCAAATTTCAGATGAGACAACTGAGGTTCAGAGGCAGTGACACATGCCTAAGTAGCTGATGATGGAGCTACAATGCAAATCTTCATATTTTTAGTCAAAGCCTTTGTAGCACATATGCTACAACCAGTTCCAGGAGCAAAACCTTTAGAGTTAATGGATCATTCTCCCTATTCCTTCTCTTCCATGCTCATGGAGTAAGCCACTGCAGGAACAGACTATGCAGCAAGAGTCAACTTTCTGCAGACTCTGAAGAGAAAGCTGCGGCCCATGCAAATTGTGAATTCCCAGAAAAAGTGAAAAGAAAGTCTGCAAACTCAGAATCAACATTCCAGCAACTTCTCTCTTAATGACATTAGATCAAAGTTGGTGCTGACATGTTACATGCCACAAATGAAGGAGGTTTATGTCTTTGCTGTTGGACAACTTTTTGACTGCCTTGGGGTGAGTGGTGATGGTTTTCAGCTTGGGTTTTGGTCAGGAAATTTCAGAGGTGCAGACAGGTGGTCAATCAGCCAGCCATCATATGAACAGCCCTAGTAACAGGTCAAGAAACCCTGCCCCCAGGAATTCACCTGCCGTCCAGCCTCACATAGACCAGTGAGTGAGGCACATGGTCAAGCCTGAAGGTTGTAACAAGGCACCCTGAGAAGCACAGAATTATTTATTTTATATACTTCTCCTTAGCAACAGAGTGAGAGTCTGGGGGAGGGTAAGCAAAAGGAAGCCTTCCTACAGAGATTCCCTTTTAGTCTGCTTACTCTTCGAAAACCTTGTATGAGCACATTTCTCAAGCCTTAGAAATCAGCTGCAACCAGCATGTTAGACCCATGGAGAACACTTGCATCTTTCATGGTTCATGAGACAAGAAATGCATACTTTTCAAGCATGACAGCTGTGAAGGTCCTACACATCAGGTTGCTCCAAACTATCCAATTTTTGACAAATACATTTTGTTAATTAGGAATAAAACAGGCAACATCTTTATTAAATTGTGTTCATCGAAAATTCGAGTAAAATGCATTTTTGAAGTTGAGAGTCTAACACCCCATTGTCTTGTTTCAGTTTCTCTTCCTTGTGTCTTTGATGAGGACCTCATCTCCATCTTGAACCATTACCACAGTGTCCTTTGTCTCTGATTTTATGCACTTGCACTGTGATGTCACTGTGGATTCAGATTTTTAGCCATCATCTTCTTTCCCATTTCCCTCTCTTCTCTTTCCAGGACATCAGTTAAATGTATGTTAGATCTCACTCTATTCCTTATGTCTCTGATCTACCTTTTTCTCTTTTCCACATAATTTGTTCCTCCAGGCAGAATTGTGGACAGTATCTTGTGACCTGTCTCCCATTTCAATAATTCTATCTTCAATTGCATTTTGCCTTCTGTTAAACCCATCTATCCATTTTCAGTTTTTATTATTATATTTTTTAGTTCTAGTTCTATTTGATCCTTTCCCAAATTGTCTGTATGATGTTTTCTGTTCCCTGAAGATATTTTCAAACTTATGTTTTGCTTTTTGAATTATGGTCAATTAGTTATTATAGTCTGTCTTGCAATTCTGATTTCTGAAATCTTTGTGAATTTGTCTTTGTCATCTCTTCTTTTCTGCTGGCTGTAACTCACGTCACATACTTTTCTTGGTATGACTACTTTGACTGTGCACTGACGTAGTATTGAAAAATTATTTGTAACAACGATTTCAGGCTTAGGGTGACAGTACCTGCCCAAAAAATTTGAGAAGCACAGAATTATTTATTTGATATACTTCTCCTTAGCAACAGAGTGAGAGTCTGGGGGAGGGTAAGCAAAAGGAAGCCTTCCTACAGAGATTCCCTTTTAGTCTGCTTACTCTTCGAAAACCTTGTATGAGCACATTTCTCAAGCCTTAGAAATCAGCTGCAACCAGCATGTTAGACCCATGGAGAACACTTGCATCTTTCATGGTTCATGAGACAAGAAATGCATACTTTTCAAGCATGACAGCTGTGAAGGTCCTACACATCAGGTTGCTCCAAACTATCCAATTTTTGACAAATACATTTTGTTAATTAGGAATAAAACAGGCAACATCTTTATTAAATTGTGTTCATCGAAAATTCGAGTAAAATGCATTTTTGAAGTTGAGAGTCTAACACCCCATTGTCTTGTTTCAGTTTCTCTTCCTTGTGTCTTTGATGAGGACCTCATCTCCATCTTGAACCATTACCACAGTGTCCTTTGTCTCTGATTTTATGCACTTGCACTGTGATGTCACTGTGGATTCAGATTTTTAGCCATCATCTTCTTTCCCATTTCCCTCTCTTCTCTTTCCAGGACATCAGTTAAATGTATGTTAGATCTCACTCTATTCCTTATGTCTCTGATCTACCTTTTTCTCTTTTCCACATAATTTGTTCCTCCAGGCAGAATTGTGGACAGTATCTTGTGACCTGTCTCCCATTTCAATAATTCTATCTTCAATTGCATTTTGCCTTCTGTTAAACCCATCTATCCATTTTCAGTTTTTATTATTATATTTTTTAGTTCTAGTTCTATTTGATCCTTTCCCAAATTGTCTGTATGATGTTTTCTGTTCCCTGAAGATATTTTCAAACTTATGTTTTGCTTTTTGAATTATGGTCAATTAGTTATTATAGTCTGTCTTGCAATTCTGATTTCTGAAATCTTTGTGAATTTGTCTTTGTCATCTCTTCTTTTCTGCTGGCTGTAACTCACGTCACATACTTTTCTTGGTATGACTACTTTGACTGTGCACTGACGTAGTATTGAAAAATTATTTGTAACAACGATTTCAGGCTTAGGGTGACAGTACCTGCCCATAGAAAGTATTTTCATTTGCTTCTGACAAATGCCTGGGGATACTACCTGTCGAAGACTACTTTAATTCAAATGCAGAGCTTCCGGTTCCTCCAGGGACCATCCACGTGATGGAGGCAAGAGGTGGTTACCACCGGCTCACCATTATCCTGAGAGGGTCGCTACTCAGAGTCTCAGTCTAAAGCGGTAGAAAGGCTTTTCACATTTCCCACGTGTGCGGGCCTTGGACTTCAACTTTTATCCGGTTTTTCTTATCAGGGCACCGCAACCAGAGCCCAGTCTCACAACTGCTTTACGATTTATCAAGTGCCCTCCCGGCAAAATGACTTTTAGAGCCAAACTTCGCCCTCTGGGTTCTTTCCTTCTTCTAGATTTTAGTCTAACTATTTTGGAATGGGTTATTTTTAGCTTTTTTGCGATATTCTTGACATATGTAAGTTTAAGGTGTACAACATGAGGATTTGACATGTGTATATATATATACATATATTATGAAATGATTACCACAGTAAGGTTACTTAGCATCTCCATCCTCTCTTAAAATTACTTTTGTTTTTTTGGCAGTGGTGATAACTTTTAAGATCCACTGTCCAAGTTTTTAATACACTATTATTAGTCTTAGTCACTATATTAAACATTAGACTCCCCATACCCTATTCATTACCTATCCATTTTATAGCTGGAAGTTTGTTCCCTTTAGCCAATGTCTCCCCATTTCTTCCCACCCTCAGTCCATGGAAACAACCATTCTACTCTGCTTCTTTGAATTTATGCTTTTTAGGTTTCACATATAAGTGAGAACATACAATAAGTCACTTAGGGTAATACTCTCAGGTGCCATCCATGTCCCAAATGACAGGGTTACCTTCATTTTTATGGGTGAACCATACTCCCTTGTATATATGCACCGCACGTTCTTCATCCACCCACCAGTGAATACTTCGGTTTTTTCCACATCTAGGCTACTGCAAACAATGTTTCAATAAACATGGAAGTACAGTACCTGCTCCATGTATTGAAAAATTATTTGTAACAACGATTTCAGGCTTAGGGTGACAGTACCTGCCCATAGAAAGTATTTTCATTTGCTTCTGACAAATGCCTGGGGATACTACCTGTCGAAGACTACTTTAATTCAAATGCAGAGCTTCCGGTTCCTCCAGGGACCATCCACGTGATGGAGGCAAGAGGTGGTTACCACCGGCTCACCATTATCCTGAGAGGGTCGCTACTCAGAGTCTCAGTCTAAAGCGGTAGAAAGGCTTTTCACATTTCCCACGTGTGCGGGCCTTGGACTTCAACTTTTATCCGGTTTTTCTTATCAGGGCACCGCAACCAGAGCCCAGTCTCACAACTGCTTTACGATTTATCAAGTGCCCTCCCGGCAAAATGACTTTTAGAGCCAAACTTCGCCCTCTGGGTTCTTTCCTTCTTCTAGATTTTAGTCTAACTATTTTGGAATGGGTTATTTTTAGCTTTTTTGCGATATTCTTGACATATGTAAGTTTAAGGTGTACAACATGAGGATTTGACATGTGTATATATATATACATATATTATGAAATGATTACCACAGTAAGGTTACTTAGCATCTCCATCCTCTCTTAAAATTACTTTTGTTTTTTTGGCAGTGGTGATAACTTTTAAGATCCACTGTCCAAGTTTTTAATACACTATTATTAGTCTTAGTCACTATATTAAACATTAGACTCCCCATACCCTATTCATTACCTATCCATTTTATAGCTGGAAGTTTGTTCCCTTTAGCCAATGTCTCCCCATTTCTTCCCACCCTCAGTCCATGGAAACAACCATTCTACTCTGCTTCTTTGAATTTATGCTTTTTAGGTTTCACATATAAGTGAGAACATACAATAAGTCACTTAGGGTAATACTCTCAGGTGCCATCCATGTCCCAAATGACAGGGTTACCTTCATTTTTATGGGTGAACCATACTCCCTTGTATATATGCACCGCACGTTCTTCATCCACCCACCAGTGAATACTTCGGTTTTTTCCACATCTAGGCTACTGCAAACAATGTTTCAATAAACATGGAAGTACAGATAGATCTTTTAGATCCTGATTTAATTTTAATTTTTTAATATATAGCCATAAATGAGATGGATAGATCATACCATTGTTCTGTTTTTAATTTTTTGAGGACCCTCCAGGCTATTTATCATGGTGGCTATATCAATGTACACTCCCACTAGCAGTGCAGAAGATCCCCTTTGCTCCACGCCCTCATCAACACTTGCTGTCCCTTGTGTTTTTGACAGTGGCCATTCTAGCAGGTATGAGGTGAGATTTCATGGTGATTTGGATTTGCATTACCCTGATGACTAGTGATGTTGAGCATCTTTTCATGTGCCCGTTGGCCATCCGTACATTCTCTTTGGGAAAATATTCTGTTCCTCTACCCATTTTAGTCAGTCTTTTTGCTTTTTTGCTGTTGAATTGTATGAGTTCCTCATATATTTTGGATATGAACTCCTTATCAGATGTGTGGTTTGTAGGTATTTTCTTTCTATTTTGCCGAATGTTTCTTTTGCCATGCAAAAGCTTTTTAGTTTGATGTAGTCCTACTTACTGATTTTTGCTTTTTGTTGCTTATAATTTTGATGTCATTTCAAAAGGAAAATAAACAGTTTGCTAAGACCAATGTGTAACAGATTTTCCCCTATGTTTCCTTCTAGTAGTTTTACAGTTTAAGGTCTTACATTCAAGTCTTTAATCCATTTCAAGGTAAGCTTTGTGAATAATGTAACATGGGATCTGATTTAATTTTTCTGCACGTGGTTAATCTGATTTTTCCAGCACCATCGATTAAAGAGACTCGTTTCCCCCACTGAGTCTTTTTGGCTCCTTTGTCAAATTATTAGTTGACCAGACAGGAGTGAGCTTTCTTCTGGGGTCTATTCTTCCTGCTCAACTGTTTTGCAATCTCCGTAGTCACAAGGGCACCTAAGAATAGAACGTCAAGCTTCAGTCTGGTTTTCCCCTGACAGAGGGACCAACCAATTAATTGCCTGTGGAATTTGCTCCAGGATACTGGGACCATCTGAATGTAAGTAAATCTACTGCCATCTGCTGGTGGTTGTCTGAATTTCCAGTCGTCGCTGAATCACACAAAATAGATTTGCCTACTCGCAGAATGTTATCTGTGTTATTTACTTTATAAATAACATTCTGCGAGTAGGCAAATCTGGAAACGGAAATCTAGTTCGGGCATCTACTGTTATGTGACCTCGGGCCAATCCCCTTTCCTTCTCTGGGCCTCAGTTTACCCACATTACAATCGAGATGGTGGGACAAAATGACCTGGACCGGCCCTTCCACTCTTATCAAGCAAGGATTCGCTCTATGATATCCCTGGATGAGCAGAGACAACGTGGGCAGGCCTGCTAGAGGCAGGGATGGGTTTGACTGATCCACTCCTGTATGTGATAGTGCCATCCAGGTCCCCCATGTTTTGATTTCTTTACTCGTATAGGAAGGAGACCATTTGCTCCAATGCGGGGGCGGGGGAGGGGGGAAGGTGAAGAGGAAGGAAGGCATGAGGGTGATCTGTTCAGTAAATAACAACAACAAAAAGGTAGGGAACTATGAAGCACATTTTCTAAAACGTTGATTCTAAGATAGTTAAGAAAGTGGGGCTAAAGAGGTAAACACTGAACTCTTCTGACGAGCGGCGGGAGCACAGGACTCCCCGGCTGCGCGCTTGGGGGTCGGAGCTCCCTGCGCTCTGCCGCTGGAGACAGGGACGGAGTGCGGGTCGTGTGGGGCAAGAGGGAGCGCAGCCAACCAGGCAACTGAAGGTTTGGGGGCACAAATCTCAACTCACTTCGCCAAATACTGAGAGAAAGGAGAAGAGAGCTCTTCTCTGTGTGGATGTTCCAGCTATCCAAGAGTGAACGTAAAATTCATTTTCATTGCAACCCTTCTCAGTGGCGTGCCTTAGGAATTGCCCGTCTGGTTCACTGAATTTGCTTTTTCAAAGATCTAAGGGGATTGGGTGGAAGAGTTTCCCTGTCCTCTGAGATCCTTTTGCTTCGCAGGACAGTGTTTGAGGCAGTGGAAAGAACAAGAGCGCTCTAGTCAAAATTCCAGGCTTTTCTACATGATGGACCCAAAACGCAGGAGCGTTAGAGTCGCCGGCTCTCCAAAGACTAACTCCTTTGAACACCTGAAACGCTGGTCTTGGACTCTTTCCCCTTCCATGTCGTCGGCCCTGACTTTGGGACAGTCACACCTCCGTGTGATCCCCGTTGGCGAACCCTTCCGTTTCCCTGATCTCTGTCCTGGGGACCCAAATGTGTGCAGCCCTATCAGAATATAGATTCCGAGAGAGCAGGCAAATTGCCTCACTCCCTTCACCACGCACACACACAACACAGCTCTTGGGCACAAGGTCTTCCAAAAGCAATGCCCAGTTTGAATGTTTGCAGAGAGAAAGAGCAGGACCCACCGGAGAAAGAGCAGGACCCTAGCTGCGGTTGCGCGCCCGGCCCTCCAGCGGCCGACTCCCGCCTCGCCTCCCCCTCCCCTCGCCGCCCCGGAGGCCCGAAGGGGCGGGGGCCCGGGCGGAGGCGAGAGCGCGCGCCTTTTTTGTGCGGCTCTGGCACCTGCTGGATTGGTCCGGCCGGCGCGGCCGTCGGAGTGGGCGGAGCCAGCCGGGCGCCGCGCGGGGTGCCCAGCCGCAGCCCCGAGCGGCCGCAGACGGAGCGCACTCGGCAGCGCGTCCGAAGGGGCTGCGTCGGGCAGAGCCGGTGGAGGACGGCTCCTCCCGGCTTCTGGGCTTCGGTCCGAGCCCTGCGCTCCCTGCTCGCCGCACTCTCGCTACTGTCTCCTTACAGGCGACTCCTAGCGACCCCCCGGCTCCCTCTCGCCCGCACTCCCCGCACTCCGTCCCTTTCCCCGGCGGCGGACCGCAGTCTCCCGCGCCCTCCGACCCGCCGGAGTGCGCAGCCATGAGCATCCGAGGGATGCTGCGCGCCTTCGTGCTCCTGCTGCTCATCAGAACCTGGCTCGCGGAGGGCAGCGACCTCAGCGCCACCCCGAAATTCCACTTAGAGCTCCCCTCAGCCGTGCCCGAAGTCGTCCTGAACCTCTTCGACTGGTAAGCGGGAGCCGCCGGGCTGGGCATGGCAGCGACAGGAGAGGACCGGCAGCCTCGGACCTCTTGGACGGAGCGGGCTGGGGAAGACTTGGATCCGGGCTCGCCGAGCCCGGGCGCGCCGGCCATCCCTGGAGGGTGGTGGGCGGCGAGTAAGGGCGGCCGGTCGAGATAGAGCCCCGCGCTTCAGCCCACCTGTTACTGCGGCGCCTGACAGAGCCTCGCGTCTGCCCAAACTGCAGCCCCGGGGGCCGGGGGAGGGGGGGTGCCCTCGCCCCAAGGTCTGCCATCCATCCTCGGGGACTAAAGCCCCTGGCAGCTTTTCCCAGTCATGTCCTTGCGCACCTGTAGAATTGGGGGTAGGGGTACAGGGTGACGGGAAATTCACAAAGCAGTAGAGACACCTGTTTGAGTCCGGATTTTTGTCTGTTCCCTGAGGCGCGTGCGTGTATTCGTGAATGTGTGTTGAGCAGTGAGGGACCTTTTCCGATGCTGCAGATAGAAATTATTGACTCAACCTCATCGGAGCCCAGACAGTGCGATCGGTGGCTGTATAATTTATAACCGTGTGACCTGAGATGAGTGCGTTTTTGTAGTTACTCCGGTTAAAAGATGTGAAAATTTGGTGTTTGATTTGAAGTTTGTTTGGGTCTGCAAATACCTGAAGAGATGTCCAACAGTCAGCCTTTCCATGTAGATCACATGGAAATGTGTGTTTGTCGTGGCCACAGATCCTGAGCGCTGGCGTATGGGTAGTGCGTGTGGCCTTAGCACGCAGAAATGCGTTGCTTTAATTTGGAAATCATTCGTGTGCACACATTGAAATTTTGTCATTAAAGATAATTGAGATTTTTTTTAACAAGATGATTGAGAATAATTTTTCAGATGCCAAACCAGAAATGAACATGTATGAGGAAAAAAGAGGGGAGATAGTTGGGCAAGGTTCCAGCAGAAAGCTCTGCAACATCCTTAACCCAACACACCAGACTGCGCTAGTGAACACACACACACACACAAGACTTGCAGGGCCTGACGTTCCGTATCAATGCGTCAAAGATACTAAGAGCCATGGTGATATCAGGGCCTATTCTCATTCACAGGCCCCCTTTTTGGGGGAAAAAAGGCCCCAGTGAAAGACTAGTTGGATCGGAACGGCGTATCAGAGACTTCTGGAAAGGCCAGTTCTCTGCAGGGCACCCTGGGTCCATTTAGATGTGCTAAGCCAAAACACGTCTAGGTTGGAAGCACATGCTTAGCCAAAGAGGTGCCCGCTCCAAGAGTACGTGTTTTGAGGATGGCTCTGAACCCCAATAATCAGATAATTCAGCCCACCTGTTACGGGGCTGCCAAACTGCAGCCGGGCCGGGGAGGGGTGCCCTCGCCCCAAGGTCTGCCATCCATCCTCGGGGACTAAAGCCCCTGGCAGCTTTTCCCAGTCATGTCCTTGCGCACCTGTAGAATTGGGGTAGGGGTACAGGGTGACGGAAATTCACAAAGCAGTAGAGACACCTGTTTGAGTCCGGATTTTTGTCTGTTCCCTGAGGCGCGTGCGTGTATTCGTGAATGTGTGTTGAGCAGTGAGGGACCTTTTCCGATGCTGCAGATAGAAATTATTGACTCAACCTCATCGGAGCCCAGACAGTGCGATCGGTGGCTGTATAATTTATAACCGTGTGACCTGAGATGAGTGCGTTTTTGTAGTTACTCCGGTTAAAAGATGTGAAAATTTGGTGTTTGATTTGAAGTTTGTTTGGGTCTGCAAATACCTGAAGAGATGTCCAACAGTCAGCCTTTCCATGTAGATCACATGGAAATGTGTGTTTGTCGTGGCCACAGATCCTGAGCGCTGGCGTATGGGTAGTGCGTGTGGCCTTAGCACGCAGAAATGCGTTGCTTTAATTTGGAAATCATTCGTGTGCACACATTGAAATTTTGTCATTAAAGATAATTGAGATTTTTTTTAACAAGATGATTGAGAATAATTTTTCAGATGCCAAACCAGAAATGAACATGTATGAGGAAAAAAGAGGGGAGATAGTTGGGCAAGGTTCCAGCAGAAAGCTCTGCAACATCCTTAACCCAACACACCAGACTGCGCTAGTGAACACACACACACACACAAGACTTGCAGGGCCTGACGTTCCGTATCAATGCGTCAAAGATACTAAGAGCCATGGTGATATCAGGGCCTATTCTCATTCACAGGCCCCTTTTGGGGAAAAGAGGCCCCAGTGAAAGACTAGTTGGATCGGAACGGCGTATCAGAGACTTCTGGAAAGGCCAGTTCTCTGCAGGGCACCCTGGGTCCATTTAGATGTGCTAAGCCAAAACACGTCTAGGTTGGAAGCACATGCTTAGCCAAAGAGGTGCCCGCTCCAAGAGTACGTGTGTTTTTGAGGATGGCTCTGAACCCCAATAATCAGAAATGGTTTGATTGATGAGGCTCATTCATCTCTGCCACATGTCACATGCCAAGTCTTGGAAACAGAGATGCACAAAAACAAGATTCACATACACCTGATAACAAAATGCCGGCCCCAGCCTAGGTAGGGGAGATGTGAGTAAGGTGGAGAACATAGGCTGGTGGGCTCGGCTTCGGGGGTACCAAGGGGGTAAGGCACATCCAGGCTGATGGTAAGCTGGGGCTCCTTAGGGGGCTGAGGTCATGCGTTTCTGTGAAGGCTCACATCTGCCCACACCCTCGCTTCTCCACTTCCCCTGCAGTTTTCCCCATCCCCCCAGTTCTGCTTGGTAATGAGAATCCAGTCTTTATGCCCCACCCTTTGGATAAAGGCTGGGGAGAGGGAGGGGAGAGAGGAGTCTGCGTCACTGCTGTGCTTCTGGCTGACTCACTGTGGGGGGGGCAGGGAGAGATGTGCATATGTACGAGGCACACGTCTACGTGTGACTGTACGTGTCTGTGGGAGTGCCGGAGGAGGGGGGAGAGAGGGCAGGCCCTGGCCAGTCGATGCCTGGGGTGCTGTTTGTTGTTTGTTTTCTGAGAAGCGACGTGGCATTCGCTGATGACCAGTATCTACCAATGACTTCTCTGTTCCAGCAAAAATTGTGCAAATGAAGCTACGGTTCACAAGATTTTGGACAGGGTGCTGGCCAACTATGATGGCCGTCTAAGGCCCAATTTTGGAGGTAAGACACGTCGAGATACCGGAGCTGAGACCCAGCAAGCCAGCCCCACCCAGTGAACTGACCAGGGGCACACCTCTGGGCTGGACCCTTCTGTCTCTCCAGACCCCCTTCCTGACCCCATAGAAACCCCAGCAGAGCGTTCCCAGACCCCAAGTCGCAGGCCTTTGGCTCTGCCCCCTGGCACTTCTCCCACTTCCCCACCCCTTCCACACACCTTCACAGTGGCAGGCTGCAGAAACACTCATCACCGCAGGTTTGCTTCTCAGGCTAGAGTTTTCTGCTCCATCAGTGGGGAGGACACGTGTTTCACTTGTGCATACATTCTCTGCACCCTGGACACTTAGCCGTTCAGCTAGCTGGAAACTGAGGGCATGGTCTTCCCCGCCTAGTTTAGTGCACCGCCCCGGGGCCTGGGCACTTCCGCCTCTGCTCCCCCCACCAGGCCTCCAGCTCCACTAGGTTAAGTTTAGAGCACACACTGCACTCAGCATGATCTTTTTTCTTTTTTTTTTTTTGCTTTTTTGCTTTTACAGACTTTCATTGTTAACAGATATGTATAACCCCAGATTAGTAGCATGATCGTTATGAATCCCACCTTTATTTAGTTGCTAACTAAAATGTACACTTCTTAGCACAGCACTCAGATCTCAAGCACAGAAATGAGAAAGGACGAGGAAAGTGCAGTGCCAGCCTCCAGGAAGCCGACACATCAACTTTTCCTCTTATTGCTGCCTACCCCACCTCACCCTGCCCCCAGCTTTGGAAAGGGTGATTGGCCATCTCACAACGTGAAGTAACAGGCACCCACCCAGAGCACCCACAACAGGAATACCATTCTCTGACTGAGGGGACACCCAGAAAACCTAGACCATGGACAGATAAGGGGAGGGGTGCGTTAAATAGACATCACTCACATTTTGGCTCAAAGGAAATCACGAAAGGGCTAAAAAGCCAGGTGGTAAGTCAGAGAGAGCGCTCCCCTTCCCGCAGGCGGTAGAACTAGACCCACTCGAAAGGATTAGGGAATGCTAATGTTCACAGTAGCACATTTGCATGAACAGAGGTCTTCTGAATATACAACGCCTCCTCCCAAACAGGCACAGAGCTGTTAGCACCTGCCTCTGTGGTAGACCGCTAGGGGTTCCCTGATCTGCCTGCGGAGCCACCTTGAAAGCCAGGCTGGTGCCCCCGGGAGCCCTAAGGTTTGGGGGCGGGACACTTGAGTGGTATCCTCTTTGCTGCTTTGCTTGTCTCAAGTGTGAGGGCAGATGGCGGTGCAGCCTTGGATCTCAGGTGAGTGTCCACTGGGGACCGGGAAGTGAGAGTGGAGGGGGCAGAAGGCAAGTTCTTTCAATATAGTAATCCAAGTGTTAGGGCACAGCCAGCACCCCACTGCATGGCACTGGTTTGGGGTCAGTTGCACCAAGCAACGAACGGCGGGTGTCAAGGGTGTAGCTGTTACATTTTTTCCATTCGTTGCTCTCCTGTTTTTTCAGCAAAGGCTGACCAGCAGCCATTCAAGTATGTCAAGCACATTCTCCTCACTGCTTCAGGTTGCCATCTCTGCAGGACAGGGGTGGGGAACAGAGCAAGGACCAACCTCTGGGGGCTGTCAGGTGTGGCTGGCCCACGGCATCTCCAAGGCACCGCACTGCCGCATTTTGAGCTTAGATTTGTTTACCCCTGATGCCTGACCCCCTGGGTTACACCAAGCTTCATGAGCATATAGCTCCGGGGAGTGTGAAAACAGCTGGGTCTCCAGTTTGGCCAAAGAGTAAATGAAGGTAGGAAGGCAAGGACAAGACAGAACCTTCTAGCATTTAGACAGAAGGAGGCATTACAGGCTCTCCGTCTGGGGTTGTTTTTATCGGCGGGGCGGCGGGGAGGTGGGGAGAAGAGGAAGCAATCCTGGGAGAGTGAGGCCAGGAGGTTTAGAGGTGGGGTAACCCAGCCCTCCCCCTGTACACAGAGTCAAATTTCCCTCTGTGTCTGAGGTTACGGAGAGTTTCAGCTTCAACCCCAGGCACACACACGGAGACATGACCCAACGATGCTTAGGTTCAGATGGGAGACCTTACTTCCTTGAGAAGCAAAGGAAGATGAAGAGGAGGAGGAGGCAGGGCCAAGGAAAGGTAACAAACAAAGCGGATTCTTTCTGAGCAAGAGAGGTGGGACTCCATAGTGCTGCAGAAGCAGGTCTCTAAGGGCTTTGCTTTGCCTGTCGCCTGGCATGACATAGGCGTGGAGCAAAGGATAGCCAGGACATCTTCATCGCCCCTTCATCTACCTCCTCTTCCTCTGGTGCTCTGCTGGATGCTAGGGAGGCAGCTGTGTCGGTGCTGCAAAGTTTCCAAGAGGGAGGGAAATGGTTACCCTCCTCCCACTTCCCCTGCCTGCCTGAGGCCATCGGCAAGGACAGCAGTGGGATACGGGGCGGAGGCCGTCACCCCGGAGACAGCACTTAGACACCTCACCTGGAAGATTCTTGTCCCCCTGTAATACTTCGAGAGGTGTGGTATATCTTAGTTAACCTCTCAGGACCACTGCTAGCACAGAAGGTGTTCCCTCCAAGTGTGTAAACTAGAAAAAGACCTCGGGCTCCCTTCCTTCCAGCCACACTTCAGTTCCCACTTGCCCCTTCACTGGGGACCTTTGCACAAACCTGAGCTCTGGCACTTTAGGTTTCAGGTTCCCAGGATTCTGCTGTGAAGGATGGAACTGCCTGAGTGACGCAGAATGGTCCGGGATTACCGGGTTGAACTTACAGAGTGAGGCAGTTGAGGGATGGCTGCCCCGCCATTTTAGGGCGTGTTGCCTGTCGAACATAGCTGCCAGCCTCCTCTAAAGGCATGTGGAGAGTCTGAAAGGCTGTGATAAAAAAAAAAAATAAAGAAAAACTGCCTTTCTAGAAACCCCTGTCACTACGTAGCACTTTGCTGGGGATCATTCACAATAGCCCTGAGTGCTGGAGTTGGCTATGCTCTCACTCAGAGGCCCGTTTACTTCTCAGCTGCCATTCATACACGGGTTCCTAGTAGCACTGTGTAGCTCAGTTCTAGGCAGCCAGCCTGCAGTGAAGCCAGCAGGCTGAATTGGAAGCATCATGCGTGTTTCCATAACAGCAGTGTGATGTAATGCACACAGAATAACGGTTCAGCTGCAGGGCCAGGTAGAGCGATTTCTCAGTCAATGAGGAAACAATAAAAATATTTTTCTACAGTGCTTTATGGCCCCTTTGTACATCCGAGGCAAAGGAAGATGAAGAGGAGGAGGAGGCCAAGGAAAGGTTTTTGACTGTTGCTGCAGAAGCAGGTCTCTAAGGGCTTTGCTTTGCCTGTCGCCTGGCATGACATAGGCGTGGAGCAAAGGATAGCCAGGACATCTTCATCGCCCCTTCATCTACCTCCTCTTCCTCTGGTGCTCTGCTGGATGCTAGGGAGGCAGCTGTGTCGGTGCTGCAAAGTTTCCAAGAGGGAGGAAATGGTTACCCTCCTCCCACTTCCCCTGCCTGCCTGAGGCCATCGGCAAGGACAGCAGTGGGATACGGGGCGGAGGCCGTCACCCCGGAGACAGCACTTAGACACCTCACCTGGAAGATTCTTGTCCCCCTGTAATACTTCGAGAGGTGTGGTATATCTTAGTTAACCTCTCAGGACCACTGCTAGCACAGAAGGTGTTCCCTCCAAGTGTGTAAACTAGAAAAAGACCTCGGGCTCCCTTCCTTCCAGCCACACTTCAGTTCCCACTTGCCCCTTCACTGGGGACCTTTGCACAAACCTGAGCTCTGGCACTTTAGGTTTCAGGTTCCCAGGATTCTGCTGTGAAGGATGGAACTGCCTGAGTGACGCAGAATGGTCCGGGATTACCGGGTTGAACTTACAGAGTGAGGCAGTTGAGGGATGGCTGCCCCGCCATTTTAGGGCGTGTTGCCTGTCGAACATAGCTGCCAGCCTCCTCTAAAGGCATGTGGAGAGTCTGAAAGGCTGTGATAAAAAAAAAAAATAAAGAAAAACTGCCTTTCTAGAAACCCCTGTCACTACGTAGCACTTTGCTGGGGATCATTCACAATAGCCCTGAGTGCTGGAGTTGGCTATGCTCTCACTCAGAGGCCCGTTTACTTCTCAGCTGCCATTCATACACGGGTTCCTAGTAGCACTGTGTAGCTCAGTTCTAGGCAGCCAGCCTGCAGTGAAGCCAGCAGGCTGAATTGGAAGCATCATGCGTGTTTCCATAACAGCAGTGTGATGTAATGCACACAGAATAACGGTTCAGCTGCAGGGCCAGGTAGAGCGATTTCTCAGTCAATGAGGAAACAATAAAAATATTTTTCTACAGTGCTTTATGGCATTTGTACATCCATTATCACATTTGAATGGTCAGTGCTACTACCTAGTCCTGAAAAAGAAAGCCAGAAGGCAGAAACACACACACATGCACAAATTCAATCACGGTTACATATTAACACACACAAACATCCTCATACCTGTCCTCACTCATATGAACATATTCAAATTCACTCACACATGGTTTGGCATTCACACACATGCTCACACACACAAACCTGTCAAAATATTTACCAACTTACACTCACACATGAACATCCTCACACATTCACTCTTACCTGTATAGTGACATGTAAACACATATGCATATGCTCATGGGTTCACTTGCACATCAACATGGTCACATATTCACTGACACACACAGTCACATACGTTCACACATTCCCTCACATGCACATGGACAAACACATTTTCTCAAGCACATAAACATGCTTACATAAACTCACACTGACACACTCACACTTATAAGCATGATGAGCGTGAGTGTAGTAGTCTAATTTATCACACTTTTCACTTGTATATGAACAAGGTCACATGCGCAAATACATTCACACAATGAACATGCTCACTCCCACTCATACACAGTCACACACCCATGAGCTCACTAACATTCCCAAACACAGCTTTTTGCACACAAACATAATCATGCATTCACTCACACATGGACGTGCTCACAAATGCACAAACAAATGAACAGGCTCACACAAACAATCTACCTATTCACTCCCACATGATGCACTCAAACACATACACATGCTGACACGTTCCTTCACCAGAAATGTGCTTAAACACTCACTAGCTCACACATTAACTCACACACAACAGTCACAAAGTCACTCACACGTGAATATATTCATGAACATGCTCCCACACATGAACATACCCACAAATTAACAAGCTCACAAGCACACCCTTGTCCACACATTCCCTGGTGCATTAACAAGTTCACATACATCCACAGTCACACATTCCCTCATACCTGAACACACAAACACACTTACTTGCATATGAACACACTTATAATGCACTCCCACGTGACATTCCTGCATCCATTCACGTGTTCACACATGCACCCCCACACAGCACACTCAAGTGCACAAATGTGCACACTGACACATTCACCTGCACATGTATACATGCACAGATATACTCACATCTGTGAACATGATCACATCTACTCATGTACATGGCTCACACACTCATAGGAAGACACACATCCACTCACACATGGACACACTCACATGAACTCACACAAATGTGCTCAGGCACAGCATAGATCTTGTTTGGGGGCTTATTCTTGAATTGTTATCTGGAAAACAACTAAGGGAACTCAAACAGGGGCTCTGTAACAACCTAGAGGGGTGGGATGGGGAGGGAGACAGAAGGGAAGTTGAAGAGCGAGAGACCTGTGCACACCTGTGGCTGAGTCAGGTCGATGTGGGGCGGGGAACAACAGAGCTCCATAAATCAATCAAACAATTAATTAAAAACAATAAAAGAAAAGAGCTTCATCCCCCTTTTTTTTTCCTTTATTTTGGCTTGACTCAGCATACTGTGAACCAGACCCTACTCTAAATGCTTGGCTTGCATCAACTATGAACGAAATGCTACCCATTATCACCATTCTGAGGAAACTAAGACTCATAGAGGTTAGGTAACTTATTCAAGGTCATACAGCTAGTAGGTGCCAAAATAGGGTTCAAACTCAGGTAACGTTTTACCCTTTTTCCTACCCTACCTGTAATAGTGTTTTCCTGTATTGTAGGTGCCCCTGTGCCAGTGGGAGTGTCTATCTATGTCTCCAGTATTGAACAGATCTCAGAAGTGACTATGGTAAGTGTGCCAGCTCCAGTCATGGGGTTGGGGACAAGGGACATGAGATGGTATCCCTAACACTGAACAGTCTTACATATATTTCATTACTCTTCTATATTTAGGATAAATCTCATACACCTACACACACACACACATACTGGAGACTGAAAGTTGAACAACCACACTTACAACTGGGGTTTATCTTTCTCTTCTCAGGACTATACTATTACGATGTTTTTTCATCAGACCTGGAAAGACCCACGCTTAGCATACCATGAGACCAATCTGAACTTGACGCTGGACTATAGGCTGCTTGAAAAGCTGTGGGTCCCTGACTGCTACTTTCTAAATAGCAAGGAGGCCTTTGTGCATGATGTGACTGTGGAAAATCGCGTATTTCAGCTTCAGCCAGACGGAACAGTGCGGTATGGCATGCGGTGAGTTCCCCCAGGAACCTGGGGACCACTCTGGCGGGCTACCTCCTTCCTACTAAATATCCCATGAATGCAACGAACGCACAGAGGAGCCCACGACGTTCCAGTTTCTCTTATGTTGCCCTCACACTCATCCTACCCAACTAGTCAAAGTGGAATCTTCAGTTTCCCACAGCGATCCTTGGCTCTCCTGACCCACTCCTTGGCTTCTGCTATGGCTTATGTCTGGAAAAGCCCTTTCTTATGCCCGCGAGTCTAAACTTTCCTCATCCTTCACTCCCTAATTCAAATGCCCTCTTTGTCAAGAAATCCCCTTTGATTCTCTCAGCTGGAAAAGCTCTCCCTCTGCCTTAGCGCTGCATATGCAGTCTGTTACTGATTGTGTCTTTTCGCTCCCATGCTCTGAAGGCGGGGGACTGGTCTCTGCCCCTGGCCCTATATGCAGCATCCGGGGGTCCCAGGGGTGTGCAGTGTGCATCTATTGCCTATGGCTTTGTACAAACAGCATGTGTGCACCCTGGAACTCCTTGCTGGTCTACTTGTAACATAAAAGTCACCAAAACCCTCCTCACAGCTTCATCTCTTACAAACTGTCTCATAAGACAAATGTAAGAGACAAATTTAGCTCAGAAAATTTCTCCAACAGGTAGCTACTGGGTACAGCTCTCCCCTCACTACACAAACACTATGTACTATACAAAATGGAAATCACTTCAAGAGCTCAAAGAGACAAAGGGGGCATTAGCACCTTGGAAGAGCAAGACAAAGAGGGGTCCAGAGCCTCCCAGCTGGGGCTACAGAGAGCATCTTCCCGCTGGTCACTTCTCCCACTGCCTCAGGTCGTCCATGATCCCTCCTCAGAGTCCTCTCGGAGCTCCCACGTGGCAGTTGAGACCCCGTTCCACTGCTGTCCTCAGAGATATTAACCCCTCCTGCCCCTTTACACCCACTGACATTTTGCTGAGCCTCTGGACCCTCCTAAGCAGGTGCACAAAGACAGGAGGGCCGTGGGAGCCGTTCTCATGGCCATAGGCGGGTCTGGGTCGCTGCTGCCTACATCGGGACTTCAGCTGCTTCAGTGTAGTGGTTTCCTCCTGACAGCCTTGCTGCGTCTTCAGCAAGAAAGACCCCCTTCTGACTGTGCGCTCAGTTTTCTCCAGGGCCCCTCCCGTTCTGACCTCGAGGTTTCCTGGCATGCTGTACATCTGGCCTCATCTGCCTTCGTGCTCCCAACACCTTATAGTTTTTTTGTCACATACAAACCTCCTCTCTCCTCCTTACACGACTGCAATTCAGCTTTCGTCTAGAAGGAAGGGAGGGAAGGGAGAAGAGAAACAGAGAATCAAAGAAAGGAAGAGGAGAACCCAGCGCCAATGTAGGCAATGTGGGAAGGTGGCAAGTGGGCCAGGCCTTGGGGTGCCTCTCCCACGCCACCCCTGCAGTTTTCTCAGGAACTGTTACTTGCCTGGCCCTGACTCGCTTTTCCCTTCCTTCTGCTTTTCCTTTGCAGGCTCACCACCATAGCAGCTTGCTCCATGAATCTGGAAAAATTCCCTCTGGACAAGCAGACCTGCCAGCTGGAAGTGGAGAGCTGTGCGTGTGTCTCCCGTGGCCCCTGCTTCCCTTTCTGAGTTTGGGCCATGAGGAAACCAAAGGCTCAGGACAGTGACAGGGATCACATACCTCTCCTACCTCTCCCTCCCCCTTTCCTCTCCTAGAAAGATAGACGGGTAGACAGATGGACAGACAGACAGGGAGAGATATACATAGCATCTGGGAGAAGGCGGCCTTCAGGGCGGAAATACTCCCCTATGGGAATGTGCTTTCCTTCCCGGATAAGAAACTCCAGATTGTGAGCTCTGTCTCCACGTGCCCCACTGCCCCGTGGTCAGACCCATAAAACACAGAGGTACTACACGAAACGGGGTCCAGAGCCTCCCAGCTGGGGCTACAGAGAGCATCTTCGCTGGTCACTTCTCCCACTGCCTCAGGCAGGGTCCTCTCGGAGCTCCCACGTGGCAGTTGAGACCCCGTTCCACTGCTGTCCTCAGAGATATTAACCCCTCCTGCCCCTTTACACCCACTGACATTTTGCTGAGCCTCTGGACCCTCCTAAGCAGGTGCACAAAGACAGGAGGGCCGTGGGAGCCGTTCTCATGGCCATAGGCGGGTCTGGGTCGCTGCTGCCTACATCGGGACTTCAGCTGCTTCAGTGTAGTGGTTTCCTCCTGACAGCCTTGCTGCGTCTTCAGCAAGAAAGACCCCCTTCTGACTGTGCGCTCAGTTTTCTCCAGGGCCCCTCCCGTTCTGACCTCGAGGTTTCCTGGCATGCTGTACATCTGGCCTCATCTGCCTTCGTGCTCCCAACACCTTATAGTTTTTTTGTCACATACAAACCTCCTCTCTCCTCCTTACACGACTGCAATTCAGCTTTCGTCTAGAGGGAAGGGAGGGAAGGGAGAAGAGAAACAGAGAATCAAAGAAAGGAAGAGGAGAACCCAGCGCCAATGTAGGCAATGTGGGAAGGTGGCAAGTGGGCCAGGCCTTGGGGTGCCTCTCCCCACGCCACCCCTGCAGTTTTCTCAGGAACTGTTACTTGCCTGGCCCTGACTCGCTTTTCCCTTCCTTCTGCTTTTCCTTTGCAGGCTCACCACCATAGCAGCTTGCTCCATGAATCTGGAAAAATTCCCTCTGGACAAGCAGACCTGCCAGCTGGAAGTGGAGAGCTGTGCGTGTGTCTCCCGTGGCCCCTGCTTCCCTTTCTGAGTTTGGGCCATGAGGAAACCAAAGGCTCAGGACAGTGACAGGGATCACATACCTCTCCTACCTCTCCCTCCCCCTTTCCTCTCCTAGAAAGATAGACGGGTAGACAGATGGACAGACAGACAGGGAGAGATATACATAGCATCTGGGAGAAGGCGGCCTTCAGGGCGGAAATACTCCCCTATGGGAATGTGCTTTCCTTCCCGGATAAGAAACTCCAGATTGTGAGCTCTGTCTCCACGTGCCCCACTGCCCCGTGGTCAGACCCATAAAACACAGAGGTACTACACATTGTAGGTTCCAGCTGTCCTCTGGTTTTCACAAACTCCTCTGGTGTGAAAGCCACCTGTGCCTGCTTTCTTAAACTGACTGACTCTGCTCCCCGCCCCTGCCCCTGCCCCTGTAGATGGCTACACAGTCGATGACATCCTGCTCTACTGGGAAGGCAGTGGCGATGCCGTCCAGGGGACTGAGAATCTACACATCCCTCAGTTCAGCTTCCTGGGAAAGACAATCAGTACCAAAGAGGTGTTTTTCTACACAGGTGGGTCTCACCCCCTCCTTCTCTCCTGTCTCTTGTCCCTTTGTACCCTAGGAAACTCCTGGTGACTTCTGCCTCTGGCCTCTAGAATCTCTTTTGCCTTCTTTCCTATTCCCCTCTCTTTCTGGATACCTTGCACAGCCCCCTTCATGAAGTCCCAGAGGCTTGCCTTCTACCAGTGAGGAAATGAGTGCAGAAGCACTTGGCCGGGTTTAACATTCCACAGGCCTTCTTCCAGGGCCAGCTGGTCCATCCGTTGCAACTTTGAAATATCTCCTATCTCTCCTATTTCAACTTCAGTTGACATGGAGCAAGCAAGGAAGGAAGAGATAGCGGGCTTGCTGTGCCATATGGCCTACTGGTACGTGCCGTTGCCACTGGCCTTAAGGCAGCAAGGGGTCAGGTCTGCCGACTGACCAGGTGGAATAGTACAGGATGGACGGCTATCATTTATCTTCAACCATCCCATACTTCACCTCAAAAATCCCCTCATCCCTACACCCTAATACCGGTCTGTCTCCTGCCCAGGTTCCTATGTGCGCCTGATACTGAGGTTCCTGGTCAAGAGGGAGGTCACCAGCTACCTTGTGCAGATCTATTGGCCTAGCATCCTCACCACTGTTATTTCTTGGATATCATTTTGGATGAACTACGATTCTTCTGCAGCCAGGGTGACAGTCGGTAGGTCCTGGCCCCTTCCCCAAGGGAAGAACTTGGCTCATCTGGCTCAGAAAAAAAAGTTGAGAATGAGGAGCAGTGTGTGATTTCACAGACAAGCAAACAAGATGGGGCCTGACTAACAGGGGCTTGTATAGGTGCGCAGCCAATCCCCAGAAGAGACACCAACCCTGAAGACAGCTAGAGAAACACCAGGGTTAGGATCTTGATATGTTCGACCCAAAGTACCAGAATTGATTATTTGCTGGATACATAAATGAATGGACAAGTCACAAATTTAGATTAGAAATGCAGCACAATAAATATTGATTAAGCAGCATATCAAAATTCCTATGAAGTAGCAGAAGACTTTTAGATGAACTGCCCTTGACAAATGTCTAATGGAATGTTGAGACACACACAATCAGAGTCAAGAGGAGAAAATGACCCGGGTCGTCTTAGCTAAAACTGTACCAGGAAAGTATTGCTCAACCTGGGTTTTGAGGACGCCAGGAGGCAGAGACACAAGTCTCAGCATTCCCTAAAAGAGGAAATAGCTTGATTACAGGCAACAGCTAAATCACAGGATACCTGGGGCACGCCTGGGGAAGTGGGGAGAGTACCAGAAAGAAAACCTGGGATGAATTGAGAAGAGCTTGAAATTCCATTTTAAGCGGTTGGGACTTCATGTCTCAGCAATGGAGAGCAGTAAAGACTTCTGAGCAGTACCAAGGCGGAGCCTAAGCTCGCAAATATATTTGGTGCCACTCTGCAGAATGCTCGTCTGTCCTAGACCCGAGTCTGCTTTCTCCTTCACCATCTTGAAGGCACTTTTCAGCCTCCTTCTTTAGGAGCACACACTATGCTAAACCTTTATATTCGTACAATATTTTAGGGCTCACAGAACCGTCTGAAGGGCAGACTACAGGCAAGCCTACATACTAGGAGGCTCAAAGGGAAGGGGCATCATCGTGCACAATGGGGTTAGACGTGTAAATCACTGTGAAACCGTGACTGAAGACACTTGATTTGACCCCAAGAGCAATGGGAAGTCACTGAACTATTGAGGTAGAAGCTGGGCACAAAGATGGGGATGAAGACGCTAAAAGGGCAATTGAGCTAAGGCCCTGAGCCTGGAGAGCTGGAGCCCGTCCGCTGAGGGCCCTCTCAGCCTCGGAGATGGCCTTTGCTCCCTGCCAGCGGGATGTGCGCCCGATGGCTTGCCAAGAGCTTCCGCCTCCTGAGGGAACTAACCCTGTGCTGTCTTGTTTATAGGGTTGACTTCAATGCTCATCCTGAACTCCATCAACTCACATCTGCGGGAGAAATTCCCCCAACTTTCCTGTATCAAGGCCATTGACATCTATATGACTGCATGCTTCTTCTTCGTGTTCCTGTCCTTGCTGGAGTATGTCTACATCAACTACCTTTTCTACAACCGAAGAGGATCCCAGCGTTCTCAGAGGCAACTCAGAAGAGCCCTAAGAGTCATGGAGCGCTACCGCTACCGAGAGACCGTGCAGGTTTGGCTTTTTGAATGACAATCCTCTTTCCTTGAGCACCTCTTAAACCTAAGATTAGCACTTGAACCTTTTGAAGTTCTCCGCTCCTTTAATCCTCACACAACACACACACCAGATAAGACAGAAGTAGAACAATTTATCATCACTCCTTTATAGGTTGAGTCTTTGTCCAAGGTCACAAGGTTAATAAGTGGCAGAGCTAGACTACCCCAGACCTTTGGGCTTCAGATCTGGTGAATGCTCCCAAGGGCATGCTTCCAAAGGCAGGCCGTGGAACCAGAAGGAAAGGAATGATAGGTAAGTTGAAAGAAGGAGGCACTGGAGAGGCTGACCTACCCCTCTTTCCTTTGCTCTTCTGACTCCAAAAACCATGCTGAGTCTTTTGCTGCTGGCAGTGCCTTAGTGTCCCTACTTCACAGGGAGCCCACTCCCACCTGCCTGAGGAGGTCTTGCCTCTGTCCACTACACAGCACTCCAGGGCAGGCAGCCGCCGCCCTGGGTGCTAAGCGCCTTGTGTGCTAACAGCCTCTTGGTCCTGTTCTTCAGCGCCGTGTGCACAGGAGATTCCAGGAAGAAGAGGACGAGCCAGTGGACGAGCCCATCAATCATGCTGATGAGGAAAGTCCCCCACCTCCACCCTCCCCCACAGTGGTTGTTCATACAGCATTCAATGACCAGGTTCAGATAGAAGATGAAACTGACTCTCCTCCCTCCAGCCCACGGTGGGCCGGCCTAGCGAGCCCAGAAAGCCTTGGCTCTTTGGCCTCCCTCACAAGGGAGGCACCACTGGCCTCCTCAGAAAGCCTCAGCTCGCTGTCTTCCCTCTCGGATGGGGCCTCACTGGTCACCTCAGAAAGTCTGAGTGACCTCCCATCCACCTCAGAGCAGGCCATACACCGCTATGGCATTCAAGTGAATGCTACTGATGTTGATAACAGCGTTATTCCCACCGAAATCCGCAACCATGCTGAGGCCCATGACCCAGAAGACCCTGAAGAGAGCTCTGACTCGGATGAGAGTGAAGACGATGGCCCCATCAGGAGGCGTCTGCTTGTCCACGGCCAGAGGCACGTGCAACCCTACGAGCTTCAGGAGATCTGTGACACCCTCCGCCATATCCGTAGCTTACCTGATGACGTCAGAGTGGAGAGCGCCTACCTTGACCTTGAGGAACAACTCAGATGCAGCGCTGACGATACCCGAAGCCTCCCTAGTGATGATTCTGTGGACTTTGATGGAGACGATGAGAGCAGCTCCGAGTCTGACGACAGTTTCCCGCCGAGCCCTGGCTGCTCCTTCCCTGAAGGGTTCTCCGATCTCTTTCACCCTGACGACATCCTTAAGATTGACCGGTGCTCCCGGCTCCTCTTCCCTCTTGCTTTCGTGGTGTTCAACATTGTGTACTGGGTGTACCATATCTATTAGTTCCTTAGTGTCCCCAAGTGGCAGGGACACTGTGCTGTGCTCCTTTCATTGTTCCTTTTGATTCCATTTTGCCTTTTTTTTCTGTCTTCGTTTTACTTTGTGATTATTTGGACATTTGAGTCCATTCCACCTTTTCTTTATAAAATGACGAGGAGAGTAGTTGAAAAGGATGGGTTCTGGCTGGAAGGGAAGGGATTGAGGAGAAGTCAGAGATAAAGAACACGCTGAATTTCCTTTCCTTCTGAATACTATCACATTTTAAATGACTTCTAACACCTAATAAGGACAGAAAAACCACCTAGAAATGTTTACAAGACAGAGAAGAGTCAGATTTAAGGACAGGAAGGATCCAAACCCTGTGCACAAAAACATTTTGGGGACTTTTCTGTCCCACTGAAGTGCTGAATTTTCTTTTTCATTAGTTTTTTCTTCCTTTATTTTTCTTCCTAGGGATTAGGTTTTTTTTCTCATCTTCTGCTTAAGATTTTACAGGAGAAAACCAACTTGGGTTGCAGAAGGGCTGGCCGTCTCTTGCAAGTGCCGGGCCGGGGGGCTACAGGGGTGTCTAGGGAACCTGGGGATTTTGAAAGTGCCTTTTCTCCACTATTCTTCAGTTGCATTTTGAGTTGGTGGTGCGCGGTAGGGGGAGTGGGTAGGCGTGCTGAGTGGGACGCCAGGATGAGTGAGGGAGCGTGCTCCCAGCAGAGCGTGAAGCTGTTGGGCTGGAGATTACTCACATTGATCCAGCATCTTTGGCAGAACTGAAAGTTCTCTTGTGTATATTTTTGCTTCAGAATACTTGGTGATAGGGACTTGGTACATCTGGTCAGATGCTGAGTTGATCCTCACTAGACACTAGACACAGTGCAAGCACTTGGTCAGTGAAGACTCAATTTAGGAAAGTTCACTCTCTAATCTAGAATAGCAGATGAACAAGTGTTGTGAATCTATATAATAATTCTTTCTTTTTGTCTAGTGCATAGTAGTGTCAAAAAGCTCACCCACACGTCACATTGCCAAACCCTCACAAGAGTCCTGTGAACCAGGGAAGGCAAAGCACATTGTCTCCAGTGTTCAGAGGGGGAATACAATGGAATCCGTGTGCCATGCTTGGGGACATGCATCTGATGAGGAGTGGGGTCATCCTACTTGCTCGTCCTTCTTCTTGTCCTCTTAACTCTGTCAGCGGAGGCACTCCCCTCTTGTCCCTCTCTTTTACAAAAGGGTGTGCTCCATCAGGTTCTGCTTATGTGCCAGGCCGCAGACCTAGTTCTAGAGCACCTGGAGTGTCTCTGCAGAAAGAGGCCAGCGACCAGCCAGTGGGCGTGAACTGAGCACATTGAACATGGGCACTGCCCTCCCGGTGGGCTCCTAAGGGAAGAAGGCAGTAGGCTGTATGCCAACCTGCCAAGCAGCTCCACTTCATTGGCACTGGAGGCGGGGGAGCAAGCTTGCTGAAGCTCTCAGCTGCTATCCCCCTTCCTACATACGCAGCCTCCCCTGCAGTCCCTCAGCCACTTACGCGTTAGCTCTGTTTCCACATGTGTGTTTCTGTGCGTACTTGGGTGTGTGTCTGCATCACAGTAGTTCTGCATACACATACAACCACTTGAGAAGCTATATAGTTCTACGTATGTTGGTGTAAATCTATATTGGTGTGTGTAAGGTTGTCTATATAACCTGTAGATGCATATGTGTGTGTCTATGTGCACCCCTATGAAAGAGTGTGTAAATGTTTATAAGTCTATGTGTACATACCTATGTGCATCTAAGTTGAATGAGTGTGAAAGGAAATATACCTGAAAAGATACATATCCCCTGTTCATGGCTCTTCTAGAACCACCAGAATTCTCTTGGCCTTTTCCCACATCAGGGTCGGGGGTGTATTTGGCTAGGCTATTTAACTGAATGTTTCCTTGCTATTCCCTTGTCCCATGGATTGGGGTCTCCCAGTCCCCATCCTCTCATCCTCTTTCTACCCATCTGTGCTGTCTCCTGGGTGGAAGATGCAGAAAAAGTGAATGTAGTCTCAGGAAGTGATCATTTAGTGCCTTGAGGTAGGAAGTGCTCAGCAGTCTGTACATATACACACAGATATGCACAAACGCAGTCACACACAAGCATTCACATGCAGCATCACACGCTTACCCGCATATCCACATACAGATGCACACACACACACACACACACATGCAAATCTTGTGGGACAGCTGAAAACAAGAAAGTTACTCCTGGAATGGTTAAGATGGCCTCTTTCTTTTTGGACACTCCTCACAGAGATGTTTGGCGGGGGTCGAGCAGTGACCTCACATCCGAAGTTCCCACTATGGTTATTTGAAAGGCTTGCTTCCTGGGGCCTAAACATTAGTTGATTGATTTTGACTTGGGTTTCCAAGCCCCAGGAGTGCCTTGAAGCCCTGCAGGAGGCAAGTATTCATTCGGACGAAATCATACAGAGAGATTGGAGCAGTGAGGACCAAAAAAGGGGAGGTTTTATGGTGTATCTGGCAGAAATGCTCAGGAAGGCTTCAGAGCACCGGGGAAGGGCAGAGAGCCCAGTTGTAAATATCTCTATAGATCCATGTAGCTAGGTACAGTGTTATACCTTAAAAAAGAATTCCTGGCCCTAGTGTGCTGCAGTGAGAGTGGCTGAGCCGCTGAGGCTCACAGTGTGCAAGGACGTGTCCGAGTGAGGCGGAGGTGTGGCGATGACACCTTTTCAGACATTTGAACCTTTGAATTCGCCATAGACTTGGTCGTTTTAGCCTGCGCATTGTCAGATCTCCCCTTGTCTCTTTCTGTGCGTGTTCTACCCTCAGCATTGTAGTTGAACCCCAGTGTCAGCTGCCTCCTGCTGGCTGCCTCAGTCCCCTCCCACTCCTCACCTCACACCAAGGAACTCTGGAAGTGCTGGGCATCTGTCAGGGCTCTCCTGAGACTCAGCCCATGGAGGTTTCCTGGGCCCAGTCAATCACAGAGTGCTGTGGTAATAGAGAATGTGGAGCTTGGGCAGAGGGAATGGTCTCGCTTAGTCTGGGATGGAGCAGCTCCGACTTTATTCCTCCCCTCAGCTTCACTTTCTTTTCCCATTAACTTTCCCCCTAAAATCCCTTCTCCACCACTACCCCCAAGAAGGAGACCTCTGTGCCTTTAAGGTGTCAATCTGTTGTGAGGATGTGTAACACGATTCCCACCAAGTTCTTGCCCATTCCATCTGCCACTGGGGACCACCTTTGCAGAGATAACAGATGATCTGTTGGGTCTTACTGGAGCTTGTCAAATGTATTCCTACAATCCACGTCATCTTGTTAATAGCGAGGCTGCACAGTCTTTGCATATTTAGAACTGAATTCTGCTGAGACTGTGGCCATTCCTAATGAGGTTTCCTTATTCTGTAAATAAAAGAGCTAACCCTTTGAGCTATTAACTAATGAATGCATTTACTAAGCTGTCCACCTGCATGGTACCCTGCTCTGGTGATGAGCACTAAAGGAAATCGTGACTTGTCCTACTGAAAGTGCTGCGTGTTTGTGTTTGTTGTGTCGTGTCCTGTGATCACTATGAAATCTCTATTGTCAGTGTTGGGTTTTCAAGGGGAGGTGTAACAGTGTCTCCTTGATATACTTCAATTATGAAATACTCTCTGCTGGTCATGGTCACCTCTGTGGACTCCACATATGCGAGTTGAGCCTGGGTAGTTTTGCCAAGGACAGTTTTATACCTTAAAAAGATTGCCCTAGTGTGCTGCAGTGAGAGTGGCTGAGCCGCTGAGGCTCACAGTGTGCAAGGACGTGTCCGAGTGAGGCGGAGGTGTGGCGATGACACCTTTTCAGACATTTGAACCTTTGAATTCGCCATAGACTTGGTCGTTTTAGCCTGCGCATTGTCAGATCTCCCCTTGTCTCTTTCTGTGCGTGTTCTACCCTCAGCATTGTAGTTGAACCCCAGTGTCAGCTGCCTCCTGCTGGCTGCCTCAGTCCCCTCCCACTCCTCACCTCACACCAAGGAACTCTGGAAGTGCTGGGCATCTGTCAGGGCTCTCCTGAGACTCAGCCCATGGAGGTTTCCTGGGCCCAGTCAATCACAGAGTGCTGTGGTAATAGAGAATGTGGAGCTTGGGCAGAGGGAATGGTCTCGCTTAGTCTGGGATGGAGCAGCTCCGACTTTATTCCTCCCCTCAGCTTCACTTTCTTTTCCCATTAACTTTCCCCCTAAAATCCCTTCTCCACCACTACCCCCAAGAAGGAGACCTCTGTGCCTTTAAGGTGTCAATCTGTTGTGAGGATGTGTAACACGATTCCCACCAAGTTCTTGCCCATTCCATCTGCCACTGGGGACCACCTTTGCAGAGATAACAGATGATCTGTTGGGTCTTACTGGAGCTTGTCAAATGTATTCCTACAATCCACGTCATCTTGTTAATAGCGAGGCTGCACAGTCTTTGCATATTTAGAACTGAATTCTGCTGAGACTGTGGCCATTCCTAATGAGGTTTCCTTATTCTGTAAATAAAAGAGCTAACCCTTTGAGCTATTAACTAATGAATGCATTTACTAAGCTGTCCACCTGCATGGTACCCTGCTCTGGTGATGAGCACTAAAGGAAATCGTGACTTGTCCTACTGAAAGTGCTGCGTGTTTGTGTTTGTTGTGTCGTGTCCTGTGATCACTATGAAATCTCTATTGTCAGTGTTGGGTTTTCAAGGGGGGGGGGGGGAGGGGGTAAGAGTTTCTCTTTGATATACTTCAATTATGAAATACTCTCTGCTGGTCATGGTGACCTCTGTGGACTCCACATATGCGAGTTTCGCACCCGCTATTTCACTGGGCTGCATCCCCAGGGTTAGCAGTCGTCAGCAGGACTGAATTCTTCAGAGCGCAACCGAGGCAGTACCATTCTGGAGGCAGATGAAACACAGCAAAACCACACACATGCAGGTCTTCAGGAGTGGCCCCAGGCCCAGGCAGTGAAAACCAAGAACGGAGGAGGACCGAGATGCATGTGTCCTGAATGGTCTTGTCTGGCAAAGGACTCTAAGCACCAGGGACTCCCAAAGATGATGCAGTTCCCTCTTTTTCCTCATTAAATGCACACTTTTGCATGAAAGAGACCTTGACCAGTCCTGACTTTTAAAAAGGAAAATATGGATAAACATACAATTCAAACAGAAAATGTAATGTTTCTGAAAATATGCTGACATAAAGGTTTGTAAATAGTCAAAATGAGAAAATAAATAAATAAAATTGCAAATGTGCTTACAAGGCATTGTGTTTCCTGTCTATTATGTTGGGAGGGCCCTCCATCTGGGCCCAGGGAGCCTCTGCCTCCCAGTCATCACCTTTGCCTCTGCTTTTCCCCCAGGACATCTGAATCCATGGCTTTCAAGAGGAGGGAAAACAGTGATGTCACAGTTGAAATTAGTTTATGTTCTTGCACATATCATTCTAATCATTTAAAACAACAAAAAAGAAAACAGGTGCTTCATAAAGAACATTTTTGTAA
Source organism: Tragulus kanchil (assembly GCA_022376925.1). Classification (NCBI taxonomy): domain Eukaryota; kingdom Metazoa; phylum Chordata; class Mammalia; order Artiodactyla; family Tragulidae; genus Tragulus; species Tragulus kanchil. The sequence goes on along the minus strand of JAIOJX010000001.1, from coordinate 2,537,769 downwards.
AACTTTCTTTTGCCAATATAGATGTGCAAAATACAAAGCAAGAAAACCCTGTCAGGGTGGCTTCTTCTGCTGAGACTGTGGCCATTCCTAATGAGGTTTCCTTATTCTGTAAATAAAAGAGCTAACCCTTTGAGCTATTAACTAATGAATGCATTTACTAAGCTGTCCACCTGCATGGTACCCTGCTCTGGTGATGAGCACTAAAGGAAATCGTGACTTGTCCTACTGAAAGTGCTGCGTGTTTGTGTTTGTTGTGTCGTGTCCTGTGATCACTATGAAATCTCTATTGTCAGTGTTGGGTTTTCAAGGGGGGGGGGGGGGGGGGGTAACAGTGTCTCCTTGATATACTTCAATTATGAAATACTCTCTGCTGGTCATGGTCACCTCTGTGGACTCCACATATGCGAGTTTCGCACCCGCTATTTCACTGGGCTGCATCCCCAGGGTTAGCAGTCGTCAGCAGGACTGAATTCTTCAGAGCGCAACCGAGGCAGTACCATTCTGGAGGCAGATGAAACACAGCAAAACCACACACATGCAGGTCTTCAGGAGTGGCCCCAGGCCCAGGCAGTGAAAACCAAGAACGGAGGAGGACCGAGATGCATGTGTCCTGAATGGTCTTGTCTGGCAAAAAGGACTCTAAGCACCAGGGACTCCCAAAGATGATGCAGTTCCCTCTTTTTCCTCATTAAATGCACACTTTTGCATGAAAGAGACCTTGACCAGTCCTGACTTTTAAAAAGGAAAATATGGATAAACATACAATTCAAACAGAAAATGTAATGTTTCTGAAAATATGCTGACATAAAGGTTTGTAAATAGTCAAAATGAGAAAATAAATAAATAAAATTGCAAATGTGCTTACAAGGCATTGTGTTTCCTGTCTATTATGTTGGGAGGGCCCTCCATCTGGGCCCAGGGAGCCTCTGCCTCCCAGTCATCACCTTTGCCTCTGCTTTTCCCCCAGGACATCTGAATCCATGGCTTTCAAGAGGAGGGAAAACAGTGATGTCACAGTTGAAATTAGTTTATGTTCTTGCACATATCATTCTAATCATTTAAAACAACAAAAAAGAAAACAGGTGCTTCATAAAGAACATTTTTGTAAAACTTTCTTTTGCCAATATAGATGTGCAAAATACAAAGCAAGAAAACCCCTGTCAGGGTGGCATGAAGGGTGTGGTCAGGTTTTCAAAGTTTGCAGAGTCACATTAAAGCATCCCGCTGATGCTGCAAGAGGCCATTGCCATGGCCCACATTGGTCAGTGCAGCCGCTGCCGAGCACCATTTTGATGAAAACCTTGGGGTTGCAGCAGGGAACCCTAACCTAATGACTCCTCCTCTTTGGTCCTTTTAACCCAAACCAGGACAGGAGAGCTGTGCCTTCACACCTGACAGGTGTGATCTGCCAAAGGGGCTGGAGGCTGGTGTGGTCACAGGGTACACACACAAAGAGAAAGCACAGCTGCCACGGTATGTCCGGAGCCTGCCCTTAGCTCCCGACTTCTCTGCTAGCTAGTTTCTTGCCAACAACTAATTTCTGAAAGTGACCTGTGACCCCAGGTAGAGCTGTGGTCCTTGAACGGTCCTACTGTCTCTTGCCACACACCGACTATGTTAATCATTAAGTCATGTCCGACTCTTTGTGATCCCGTGGACTGTAGCGCATCAGTCCCCTCTGTCCATGGAATTCTCCAGGCACGAATACTGGAGTGGGTTGCCATTTCCTTCTCCAGCGGACCTTCTCGAACTCACCGACTATGCCACTACCTTAATGGATATGGGGTAAGAGAAGGGGGATGCAGCCTCCCTCCCCATTTACATCTTCATTAACCCTCAGGATGAAAGAGCCTCACCACAACCTCTCCAGGCTTTCAGCAAGGTCTCTTTCCAGGCTCCCATGTTGGCTCAGCTTCCCCTGAGCCCTGGCAGGGCCTACCAGGGGCCCCTTGGGGCTACCATGGTGCCACCTCCCCCAGCCAGGTCTCTTCCAAGTTCTCTTCCTCATCAGACTCTCAAGGGAATTAGTAAGGTATACAGGACTGAGGCAGGATTATTTTATTTTTTAACAAAAAAGCACATTTTTTGTACTGATATGTTTAAAAGCAGTAGGGAAAATGAAGAAAAAAGAAAGTGAGGATTATAAAACAAGTTACGGGGTAAAAGGGCCTAGTCCTCACTGGGACTCAGTTTTTTTGTAAAACTTCTTTTGCCAATATAGATGTGCAAAATAGAAAGCAAGAAAACCCCTGTCAGGGTGGCATGAAGGGTGTGGTCAGGTTTTCAAAGTTTGCAGAGTCACATTAAAGCATCCCGCTGATGCTGCAAGAGGCCATTGCCATGGCCCACATTGGTCAGTGCAGCCGCTGCCGAGCACCATTTTGATGAAAACCTTGGGGTTGCAGCAGGGAACCCTAACCTAATGACTCCTCCTCTTTGGTCCTTTTTAACCCAAACCAGGACAGGAGAGCTGTGCCTTCACACCTGACAGGTGTGATCTGCCAAAGGGGCTGGAGGCTGGTGTGGTCACAGGGTACACACACAAAGAGAAAGCACAGCTGCCACGGTATGTCCGGAGCCTGCCCTTAGCTCCCGACTTCTCTGCTAGCTAGTTTCTTGCCAACAACTAATTTCTGAAAGTGACCTGTGACCCCAGGTAGAGCTGTGGTCCTTGAACGGTCCTACTGTCTCTTGCCACACACCGACTATGTTAATCATTAAGTCATGTCCGACTCTTTGTGATCCCGTGGACTGTAGCGCATCAGTCCCCTCTGTCCATGGAATTCTCCAGGCACGAATACTGGAGTGGGTTGCCATTTCCTTCTCCAGCGGACCTTCTCGAACTCACCGACTATGCCACTACCTTAATGGATATGGGGTAAGAGAAGGGGGATGCAGCCTCCCTCCCCATTTACATCTTCATTAACCCTCAGGATGAAAGAGCCTCACCACAACCTCTCCAGGCTTTCAGCAAGGTCTCTTTCCAGGCTCCCATGTTGGCTCAGCTTCCCCTGAGCCCTGGCAGGGCCTACCAGGGGCCCCTTGGGGCTACCATGGTGCCACCTCCCCCAGCCAGGTCTCTTCCAAGTTCTCTTCCTCATCAGACTCTCAAGGGAATTAGTAAGGTATACAGGACTGAGGCAGGATTATTTTATTTTTTAACAAAAAAGCACATTTTTTGTACTGATATGTTTAAAAGCAGTAGGGAAAATGAAGAAAAAAGAAAGTGAGGATTATAAAACAAGTTACGGGGTAAAAGGGCCTAGTCCTCATGGGACTCAAACAAGCTTCTAGAAGCAACTGAGGACTGTACAGTGAGCAAGGGCCATGATGTGAACATAAATTCTTTCAACGGCCAGGCTAAGACTTTCTAAAATAGAAAGCAGTCCTACATCCTTGACTTTAGATCTCTCCATTTCAATTACAAATCAGATTCTTAGAATGTCTCCCTTTAATATCACCTCCCTTTTCAATGAGTAGATAACATTCTACTCCATCACATCACAAATAATGGCTGGCCATGGAATCCCAATTTAGTATAGGAAAACTGATCCTTGGGAGAGGCTAGGCAGGTGCCGCTGTGGTAACAATCCCCAAATCCCAGAGACTTATTCCTTTCTCATACTGTATGTCCACAACAGGTCATCAGAGCAGCTTCTGCTTATCATAGTCACTGAGGGACAAGCTGACAGATGCTTCGATGACATGTGCCTCTCTAAAGTTTGTAGCAAGGGAAGGGAAGTGGGGAGTCCTCACACTAGTGATTCAGCGTTGCAGCTGGGAAGGACACACATCACTCACACTCACAATTCATAAGCTAGAACATATAGGTGACCCAACTCTAAGGAGCCAGGCTATTCAGTTTGGTATATATCCTAAGGAGGTGAACCATCTGTCACTGAGTCATCCTCACAGCAACCACTGGGACTTTCCCTGGATCTTCACAGGGACGTTGCTTGTTCCTCTTCTGTCTCATCTTTAAACTTGACACAGGAACCAGCAACATACATTAAAATTCCAAAATGCTGTCATTCGTCAGTGGGAATGCCTGCCATTCTGAAAGGAGGATTCTTTGGCCCCTGGAGGAAGCTGCACCTTCTCTACGGATAGGACTCCAATTTGTCCTTCCAGTCACTCTGGGTCAATCACCTCTGTCATTTGGGGTAGTTGTCACAAGCCAAAGGTAAGAGTTTCATAATATGTGGGTGTAGGTAGAGTGTCCAGAAGGGGCGTCAGGTAGGCAGACATTCCTCTCATCCCTTCCCCTCAGAACAGGGAAGAGATCCCCTTTACTGTTTCAAATGGGCTGCACCACCAAAATCCCAGAGATTACGGGGGTTAAGAGTTGAAACCCATCCCTGAGCTGTCTCCAAGATTGAAAGCAGACCTTTCTTATCTGAGCTTCACCACTGAGGATTTATACCCAATCCCAGCTACAAGGAGAGGTTAACCACACCTGAGACAATAAAACCAAAACTGAGGAGTGAGTAAACTCCACTGTCGCTGAGTCCTGAGCAAAGTAGACTAGAACTAAAGGGGAATGGCTTAGCCTTCAGCGAAGTCTCTGACAAACTACAAGTGCATTTCCTTTGGGATCTCAGGGGTTCTCAATTATTCTGAGAATCCTGTCAAGACTGAAGACTGTCAGAATGGACTCTGTGGGGCAGAGACAGTGGTGGGCCTCCTTCTGAGCTAGCAATTCCTCATGGGTGAATGAGATGGCCAAAATGTACTCCTTCTTCCTGTAAGATCCCTCAACTGATGCTATGTGGCCCTATTTATGGATGGCCCCATTCTTACTCTGAGAATAAGACTGTCAACATGTAGCCTTTCCAAACAAGGGCTTCAAATCCCATTTTGATGATGGAAGGCCTTCCTTAAGACACTTTCATGACACATCCTACACAGACTGGTGGCGGCTCATGTGCCAGAAGGGGAGGCCCTTTCACTGGCATCTCTGGAAGCTCCCTGATGACTGTGGAATCATTCCATGATTCCTGCCTTCTCCCCATCTAGAGTGCCCTTGATCTCATGAAAGAGAAAGGCCCCTCTGTTGCTCCATTAGGTAGTGAGGATCTACAGAAAGGGTTTTCTGCAAGACAGGAGGATGTGCAGAACACCTTCACCAGAGGGAAAAAGGAGAGAGGCCACGGCCTCCACGTCCTTCTGCTTATCAAGAGCTCTCATTCAGTGAGAAGGGAGGTATGACATTCTTCCCATCACATGTCAACAGCCTGGCACTATCTCTAGGTCAGTAAAGGACTCCTGTGCTTCTTCAAGGTGTCTTTGGTAAGCCCAATATCCTTTTGTCGTGAGTATCTGGAATCCTACTGTCAAGTCATACAAGTACGAGTGGATCAAGACCCTTTCTCCAGAGCTCCAGATGTCAGCAGAAAGACTGGTACAATGGGAGGAAGAATAAACAAAGCATTGGCCCAAGTGTCTTTCTCCCAATCCACTGCTAAGTTCCTGCTCTTTGAAAGCAAAGGCCCATGAAGGTGGCAAGGCTATCAATGCTGGAAAAAGGGAGCAGGAAAAGCTACCATTTTGTCTCCTGTCGACCACCCCAACTCATATTATCTCAACTCTTTCTGTTACTGTTTTATTTTCTAGTGCTAAATTTCTTTGCATTCTGAGGATAAAGCATGTCACCAGCGGTTAAACACATTTGGCTCTTAATAACTAAGAACAAAAAACAAGTAAATAGAACAAAATACCCCTGAATCCTAGAATCTCCTCAAAATTACTTTTTCTCTCTCATTCTCTTTACAGCTTTCTCAACGATATTTTTTATGCTTTCAGTTTCCAGTTTTGCATGTAAAAAAACTGGAAGTTGTGACTTCTTTTTAAAATGAGTAAAAAACTGGAACCGGCTGAAAAATCAACAACTTTTCTTAGATACATAAGAGATGTAAGAACAGAGCAAACTGTGGTCCCCAAGACTGGTGAGACAGGCAGGCAAACACAGGGAGTGAGAATTACCAGAGCAGAGACATAGTAAGTATCCAAGGAAAATCGCCTCATGCTTCTGGTGGGAGGGTATGAGGGGTGCAAAGGAACCATTCTGAAATACACCAGAGCACAATATTCTTCTTAACAAGTCTTAGCCTCAGAAGAAACTACTAGTTAACCAGAGCCTAAGCTACTATGGTATTATCAAAGCGTAACTGATCACAAGGAAGGGAAATTCCCAACTCGAGTCAATTGTAGCCTTCTGTGTGGAAGAAGGGAAATAATTCCAGCTCAATCTAGTCATCCCATTGCAAGTAAGGGGTGGAGGCAGAGAACATGAGAAGTATTAATATGTATAAAGTTGAGATCCAGAGGCATGGTCTCACTGAAAGACTGAGACCTAACACAGGACTACAGAAATTTTCTCTTCCACCCACACCTACACCCCACATTAAAGGCTACATATAGCAGTGCCTCTTACCCAGTAATCATGCCCAGTTCAGTTCAACTGAGTCACTCTGAAAGAGATGGGAATACCAGACTACTTTACCTGTCTCCTGTAAAACCTGTATGCAGGACAAGAAAGCAACAGAGCCAGATGTGACTCCAAATTGGGAAAGGAGCACGTCAAGGCTGTATATTGTCACCCTGCTTATTTAACATATATGCAGAGTACATCATGCAAAATTCCAGTCTGGATAAAGCATAAGTTAGAATCAAGATTGCAGGGAGAAATATTAATAACCTAAGCTATAAAGATGACACCACCTTTATGGCAGAAAGCAAAGAGGAACTAAAGAGCCTCTTTATGCAGGTGAAAGAAGAGAGTGAAAAAGCTGACCTAAAACTGAACATTCAAAAATCTAAGATCGGGCATACTATTCCATTGCTTCATGGCAAATAACTAGGAAACTGGACAAACAATGGAAAGAGTGACAGACTTTATTTTCTTGGGCTCCAAAATCACTGTGGATGGTGACTGCAGCCATGAAATTAAAAGACACTTGCTTCTTGGAAGAAAAGCTATACCTGGTCAGCATATTCAAAAGCTGAGACATCACTTTGCTGACAAAAGTCCATATAGTCAAAGCTGTGGTTTTCCCAGTAGTCATGTATGGATGTGAGAGTTGGACCGTAAAGAAAACTGAGTGCCAAAGAATTGGTGCCTTAGAACTGGTGTTGGAGAAAGCTCTTGAGAGCCCCTTGAACTGCAAGGAGATCCAGCCAGTCAATCCGAAGGGAAATCAACCTTGAATAGTCATTGGAAGGACTGATGCTAAAGCTGAAGCTCCAATACTTTGGCCACCTGATGGGAAGAGCTGACTCACTGGAAAAGACCTTGATGTTGGGAAAATAGAAGGCAAAAGGAGAAGGGGATGATAGAGGACAAGATGGTTGAGCCCCTAGCGCATGCACTCCCTAAAGCTCCCCAAGGCCAGCCTCGCTGGAAGCATTGCTTTTTCTCCCTGACATCAAGTGGCCCCTCGGGGTCTGGATCCACCCCTGCAGGTTCTCTCTAAGGGGGGAGGAGTGGTATAACCCAACAGGATTGCTTTCTCATCTTTCTTCCATCACCCTCTCAAGAGAAAAAAGTTATTCTAGGAAATGAAACCTGTCCAGTACTCAGCTTGTCTAGTCTCTCTGGAAGGGCTTTCTACGTTATCATCATCCTCTTCCCCTCAGAGCCACCCAAGGGGCTAGATTCTGCTGAAACCATGTAGGTTCATCTCTCAGATGAAAGTCTTGATACTCTCCGTACTAAAGATTATGGCCTCCCTTCTGCAGTGCAGGACCTCCATCTGGAAGAGATCTGCATCTGTCACCAGCATGTCTCCCTCCTCATTCCACCGCATCGATGTGGAGGCAGGGTGGTTGACCAGCAGCCATAGCTTTATGGGGAAGGGCATCCCGAGGACACTGGTCTTCTCTTCCTCACTGATCCTTTCTGCATTCGGGCTCTGTGGGCTGTCTTGAGAGCCCAGATCTGGGCTCGGGGGGTCACCTTGATTGTCTGGAAAAAAACAATGGAAAGAGTGACAGACTTTATTTTCTTGGGCTCCAAAATCACTGTGGATGGTGACTGCAGCCATGAAATTAAAAGACACTTGCTTCTTGGAAGAAAAGCTATACCTGGTCAGCATATTCAAAAGCTGAGACATCACTTTGCTGACAAAAGTCCATATAGTCAAAGCTGTGGTTTTCCCAGTAGTCATGTATGGATGTGAGAGTTGGACCGTAAAGAAAACTGAGTGCCAAAGAATTGGTGCCTTAGAACTGGTGTTGGAGAAAGCTCTTGAGAGCCCCTTGAACTGCAAGGAGATCCAGCCAGTCAATCCGAAGGGAAATCAACCTTGAATAGTCATTGGAAGGACTGATGCTAAAGCTGAAGCTCCAATACTTTGGCCACCTGATGGGAAGAGCTGACTCACTGGAAAAGACCTTGATGTTGGGAAAATAGAAGGCAAAAGGAGAAGGGGATGATAGAGGACAAGATGGTTGAGCCCCTAGCGCATGCACTCCCTAAAGCTCCCCAAGGCCAGCCTCGCTGGAAGCATTGCTTTTTCTCCCTGACATCAAGTGGCCCCTCGGGGTCTGGATCCACCCCTGCAGGTTCTCTCTAAGGGGGGAGGAGTGGTATAACCCAACAGGATTGCTTTCTCATCTTTCTTCCATCACCCTCTCAAGAGAAAAAAGTTATTCTAGGAAATGAAACCTGTCCAGTACTCAGCTTGTCTAGTCTCTCTGGAAGGGCTTTCTACGTTATCATCATCCTCTTCCCCTCAGAGCCACCCAAGGGGCTAGATTCTGCTGAAACCATGTAGGTTCATCTCTCAGATGAAAGTCTTGATACTCTCCGTACTAAAGATTATGGCCTCCCTTCTGCAGTGCAGGACCTCCATCTGGAAGAGATCTGCATCTGTCACCAGCATGTCTCCCTCCTCATTCCACCGCATCGATGTGGAGGCAGGGTGGTTGACCAGCAGCCATAGCTTTATGGGGAAGGGCATCCCGAGGACACTGGTCTTCTCTTCCTCACTGATCCTTTCTGCATTCGGGCTCTGTGGGGCAAGCTGTCTTGAGAGCCCAGATCTGGGCTCTGGGGTTGGTCACCTTGATTGTCAACAACCTCCCCTGAATCCACATTTGGATTTGGGGATGAACAGAGGTCCCCACCAGAGGTTCTCCATAAGCTGGTGGCACCAGAGAGGACGGGCATGCCTCATTGGAACTCTGACTAGCCATGGAGCCAGTCAAGGTCAGGGCCATTCTTCAGCCAAGAACATAGCCCTGAACGATCAGGGAAGAAATGGCTCACACCAAAAAGCAGATCCTTCAGGGGTGCTGTATGACGGTCTGGAGGGGTGGGATGGGAGGGATATACATATGACTAATCTGAGAACATACATATCTGTAAACAACAAAACTCTGTAAAAGTTGAAAGCAAAATAAAAGTTTAAAGAAAAAAAAAGAAATGGCTCACACCAGGGTAACGTTGCTCATGAAATACTGCCTGGAGATTCTAGAATCTGGGTCACTGGTCAGGCAGTCAGTTAGGTGGTCCACTTCCTTCTCTGGTACATGATGTCACAAGGTGGTCTGGAGAGGCAGCCCTAGCCCACTGTGGGAGAGGAGGGAATGGGGATGAAGACAGGGCCCCCTGCTTCTCTCTTCTCTAAAAGGACAGGCGAGTATGTTTTAAGCTGCCTGAAAAGGTTCCCATCTGCTGCCAGGCACCTTGTTTCAAGGGGTCAGGCCCTGGATGGGTTGGGAATCTGCCCTGTCTCCACCCCACTCCTGAGCAATGGACAGGCCTGCAGCTGGCTTCTGATCTGCTCGAGGGCCAGGCCCTGGCGAGTCCTAGCTCGACCACCAAGACCCACTCCTGAGTCCCTCCTAGAGCATGGGTTCCCTAGCAGGATCCAAGGCCTGCCTCATCGTACTAAAGATTATGGCCTCCCTTCTGCAGTGCAGGACCTCCATCTGGAAGAGATCTGCATCTGTCACCAGCATGTCTCCCTCCTCATTCCACCGCATCGATGTGGAGGCAGGGTGGTTGACCAGCAGCCATAGCTTTATGGGGAAGGGCATCCCGAGGACACTGGTCTTCTCTTCCTCACTGATCCTTTCTGCATTCGGGCTCTGTGGGGCAAGCTGTCTTGAGAGCCCAGATCTGGGCTCTGGGGTTGGTCACCTTGATTGTCAACAACCTCCCCTGAATCCACATTTGGATTTGGGGATGAACAGAGGTCCCCACCAGAGGTTCTCCATAAGCTGGTGGCACCAGAGAGGACGGGCATGCCTCATTGGAACTCTGACTAGCCATGGAGCCAGTCAAGGTCAGGGCCATTCTTCAGCCAAGAACATAGCCCTGAACGATCAGGGAAGAAATGGCTCACACCAAAAAGCAGATCCTTCAGGGGTGCTGTATGACGGTCTGGAGGGGTGGGATGGGAGGGATATACATATGACTAATCTGAGAACATACATATCTGTAAACAACAAAACTCTGTAAAAGTTGAAAGCAAAATAAAAGTTTAAAGAAAAAAAAAGAAATGGCTCACACCAGGGTAACGTTGCTCATGAAATACTGCCTGGAGATTCTAGAATCTGGGTCACTGGTCAGGCAGTCAGTTAGGTGGTCCACTTCCTTCTCTGGTACATGATGTCACAAGGTGGTCTGGAGAGGCAGCCCTAGCCCACTGTGGGAGAGGAGGGAATGGGGATGAAGACAGGGCCCCCTGCTTCTCTCTTCTCTAAAAGGACAGGCGAGTATGTTTTAAGCTGCCTGAAAAGGTTCCCATCTGCTGCCAGGCACCTTGTTTCAAGGGGTCAGGCCCTGGATGGGTTGAGAAATCTGCTCCTGTCTCCACCCCACTCCTGAGCAATGGACAGGCCTGCAGCTGGCTTCTGATCTGCTCGAGGGCCAGGCCCTGGCGAGTCCTAGCTCGGCGACCACCAAGACCCTAGGAGTCAGATGGGCCCCTGGTGACTGTCCCTCCTAGAGCATGGGTTCCCTAGCAGGATGGTTGGCCCAGAATGTGTTGGTGCCCCCTGCCTCATCCTTCCTCCTCTTCCTGCTTTGGTCTCTTCCAGCTGGTTCCATTGGTTGGTAGGTCCCACTCAGATGGCCCCAAACTCAAAGTCCTATTGTCTTGCCCTCTCCTAGCCATGGGCAAACTTTTCCCAGAGTAGGGCTGTGCTCCAGCAGAGTGGGAGTGACCTCACACTCCCCTCGACTGCTCCCCAAGCACCTGAGACACAGACTCCCCACGATGCCATGTGGGAGGGCAGAGCCAGGCACTGGACTGAGCTTGGAGCTCTGCTCATCCCAGACCTCATCCTTCTGCAGATCACAGGCCATTGTCTTCAGTTTCTATTTCTTTCCATAAAAAACACTCTTGTGGTCCTGAAATGCTCACTTTAGGAACACCTGTGTGTGTGCTTATCCCATACCCTTCCCAGAGCCTCAGAATCAGCCTCCCTGGAAGGTGCCTCAAAAGCCCTGTTTCCATTTGTCAATGGGATGGTTGGGCTTTTGCTCTCCCCAGTCCTGGTCTCCCACGTCCAACTTGGCTCTCCATCGGTACCTACACTTTGAAGGACTTGATTTGGGTCTCAAAAGAAAGCAAGAGCTTCACTAGGCCTCTCTGAGCCAGCTCTGATCTTCTCTGCCCTTTCCATCAACCACACTGCTGTGGACTTGTTCTCCCTTACCTTGATGGCAGGTCCGTGGAGTGGTTCTCTTTTGCTCATACTTTTCAAGGGATCTCCTTTACACAGACTCACTCCCTGGGACACGTTTGGATTGTTGAACTAGACATGTTCCTGGTTGAGCAAAGGACACCCCTGTCCAGCTGTATTTGAAAATGGATGTGAATCCAGCTATGGGACTGAACGAAACCCGAATGAGAGTCACCTGTCTTCACTGCACATTGGATGATAGGGCAGTGGGTTTGTGCGGAGGGGAGAAAATCCAAGGTTCTACCTGGAGGCAAGGTGAGACTCCTGAGGGAGCACAGACGGAACCCCACACATCCCCACCCCTGTCATTGGCCCTGGGAGACCCCGGGGTGAGAAGAGCATGCTAGGCCTGTCCTGACTTCCGGACATCCGGGCCCCAGACTGGGGACCCGGCCCGGGGACTGACTTCCGGACATCCGGGCCCAGAGACACTGAGGCGCGTGTAACAGGCGGCGCCTCCAGTGGGGAGCGGAGAGGATCCCAGCTCCCAGCCGGGGTCAAGGTGAGGACCCCGAGGGAGGCCTGAGGGGATCGAACCCCAGGCCGAGGGCGCCCCGAGGGTCCCCAGTAGGGACCACCGCGCGCCGCACCCACTGACTTCAGGGTCTCGGGGAGACGGGGGCCTGGCGAAGGCGCGGGGCCTCGGCATGGCGGCGGGGCCTCAGCATGGCGGCGGGGCCTCGGCATGGCGGCGGGGCCTCAGCATGGCGGCAGGGCCTCGGCATGGCGGACAGGAGGATCCCGGGCCCTGCCTGGCGTCCAGGCTCCGTGCGAGGGAGGCCGGGGCGGGCAGAGCCCAGCCCGGGGAGAGAGCTGGGCCCCGGGCTTCCTGAGCACGGGTGGAGGGGCCTGGGGACGGGAGGCGGCCGGCCGAGGGCGAGGGCTTCAGGGCGCGGCTCCAGGGCGCACTCCCGGGGCCCGAGGGAGGCCCGAGCGGGCGCGCGGCCCTGGCCCGGGGTGCACTCCCGGGGTCCGCGCTGGAGGCCCGGCGGGGGGCGCGGAGGGAGGGCGGGGGAGAGGCCAAGCGGGTCCCCAGCCTCGAGGCCGCGGGAGGCCCCGGGCAGGTGTGGCCCCGCGCGAGGCCCCGCGGGGCTGTGGGGGCAGCGCCGGGCCTTGTCCCGAGTGACCCCGCGGGCCCCCCGAGGGCGGGCAGGGTCCAGGCCCGGCCCGGGGAGAGCGGAGCCCTACCAGGGAGCCCCACGAGGGAGCCCCCACCCCAGACCCGGGGGACCTCCCAGAGGGCAGCCCTCCCACCAGCACCGAGGGCCCAGGGCGGTGCCGCAGTCGACCCCCGAGGTGTCCCCTCCAGGTCTCTCCCGAGGAGGAAGCCGTGTGAGAAGAAAGCCTAGGAAGAGGTCCCGAGGTCAGAGAGCCCAGGAGGTGCAGGCCGTGCCAGGAGGCAAGGTGAGGTGTGCGCCCTGAGTGCGCACCGGGGCCCCCATCCCAGAACAGACGGGACCCCACAAGGCCCCGGTCCCCCACCGTGTCACCCCGGAACCGCGGGTGGTGTTGCCTGCGCCCTGAGGAGCCCCCTCACTTTTGCACTTGACAGGGGACAAACCACCAAGGAGGAGTACCCTTTTGAGCCCTGAGAGCAGCCATCAAGGGAGACCTGTAAGTAGCCTGTATCCGGGCTGCGGGTTTCTCAATTGAGACCATTTATTCCCTTTCTCTTTCCCAGCTCTGTGGTCTATGTTGAACCCCTGCTTACATTCCTACTGGGGACAGCACTCCAATCATCAGTATGAATGAGCTCCGCATGCCCGAGGAAGACCTTCAGAGCTCAGTCCAGGCCCAGGGCCTGGTGAAAGAGCCGCTCTTGGGGGCTGAGGCAGAGGAGGGCTCAGTCGCCCTGGCCTCTTTTCCTCGGATCTCCTCCTCCGCTGCTGCTGTTCATGCCGAGGCATTGTTCAAGCAGGTTGTGAATATGCTGACAAGTGACCTGCTGGCATACCTCCTCCTCAGGTATCAGACCAAGGAGCCAGCCTCCCAAGCCGAAATGCTGAATACAGTCCTCAGGGATAACCAGGGCCACTTCCCTGTAGTCTTCTACCGAGCCGTGTACTGCCTGCAGCAGATCTTTGGCATAGAAATAAAGGAGGTGGACCCCAGGGAGCACACATACGTCCTGGTCCCCACCCTGGACCTCACCCTCAATGAGACCCTGAGGGATAGGCAGAGTATGCCCAAGGCTGGCCTCCTGGTGAGGGTCCTGAGCCTGATCGCTCTCCTAGGGGACTGCGCCTTTGAGGAGAAGGTCTGGGAATCACTTGACACGATACGGGTGTTTCCTGGGAAGGAGCACTGTGTCTATGGCGAGCCTAGGGAGCTGCTGACCCAAGTGTGGGTTCGGGAGGGGTACCTGGAGTACCGGCAGGTGCCTGACAGCGACCCTCCTCGCTACGAGTTCCTGTGGGGTCCTCGAGCCTATGAGGAGACCAGCAAGGGGAAAGTCATGGAGTATCTGCACAGGATCAGCAGAAGGGGTCCTGGCCGTTACTACCTCCGCAGGGGAGGAGACGGGCCCTGAGCTGCCGCAGCAGCCTGGCCCACGTCCAGTAGGTTTGGAAAGGTCGGGTCCACCTTCTCAGTAATGAGGGCCCGGGCCAGTTGAGGGAACCGGTGTGGTATCTTTTGTTCCTGTTTTCTACACTCGCACAGAGATTCACCTGTTTTCTTTAGGAATCTTTCAAACTTTGGTTGTTCTAATAGAAGACTAAATAAACGTCAGTGTGTTAACTTTGTGAAGGATGTTGATCAGTGTGTGTGTGTATCCAGTTCAAGGACAAGAGTTCTGTTATTTGGGAAAAGCAATGGTGAACACACTTTTTTATTTCGTGACCCTGAAGCAGATTACATGGAGTTGGAATAGAACTGGTTTTAGAAATATGAAACTCCTTAGCAAGAATTAAGAACTAAGAAGCAATTGAGGTGAATTCTTGCTGCTTATGTCATTTTATATAGCTAAGCTATCTCTTTTCAATGGATTTTTTTTCAGGTTACTGTGTAAGAAAGGAAGGTAACATTCATCTGGCTTAATAAGCCCCCCGCTGACTGGCTTGTTTACACCCCAGACCCTCACGGAGCCCCTGCCCTGTGGTAGCAGTGGGGACGCTAGGAGAAGCAGGACACTCCACTGGTCTAGGGGACAGTTCCAGAAGGAAGACGGGGAGACGGCCCTCATCCCACAGAACCAGGCGACACGGGGTGTGGAGGTGGGGCTCCAGGTGGAGCACCCGCGTGCCAGCGCCTGCGCCCGGGTGGACAGGGCTTTGGGAAGCCGGGGCTCCTTCTGTGAGAGCGGATGGTACTGAACCTGAGGGGTGGCAGCGGCCAGAGCGATCGATGGCACCCTATGGGAGAGGAGAACATCTGACATGGGACATGTGCGTTAGGAGTGCCTCTTGTGTCTTCAAAGAACTTCCTGGGGCGGGAGGGGAAGGTACGCTTTGGTGAAGAACAGGTAGACACGTGCTTGTACTACCTGGTCTAAGTACACCCCCACGTTTCCCAGGGGGGCGGGGGGAGGGGAGTGTGGTTGGGTGCACCATCTACTCAGTCTTGGGGCATGTCGTTGGAGCACCCCTAAGCTTCTGGTAGGATTTTTTTGGGGGTGGGGTGGGGAGGGAGGGGAGTGGGCAGGCCACTTCTGTTGGTCTTTCATTTGTCTATTTTCATCCATCTTTGTTCTTTGGCTCCTGTGGGCCTCCCATCGCGGTGGCCTCTGTTGTCGCAGAGCACCGGCTCTGGGCGCATGCGCTCCAGAGCTCCGGCTCGGTAATTGGACACATGGGTCCAGCCGCTCCGCGGCACGTGGGATCTTCCCAGGCCAGGGATCGAACCGGCGCCCCTTGCACTGCAGGGCGGTGTCATTACCCTCTGGACCACCAGGGAAGCCCTTCTGGTAGGATTTTAGTGGCGTGTCTCCTTTGAAACTGGCGGCGGAGCAGCTGAACTGATGGATCCGCTTTCCTGGGTGGGCAGAGCCTACAGCCGTGGAGGAGGGCTGGGTGTGGCAACCGCGGGGACAGGCGCCGCAGGGAAGCCCCATCCCACACCTCAGAGTCCTCCCTGGAGCTGAAGGGTGGCACACTGTGCACACCCTAGCCACACTCCACAGAGGAGATCCCCACTGGCCCTGTCCTCCCACTGCCTCACGTCTGATAGCCCCGCATGAAGGTCGCGCCTGTCGGGGAGCCTGCGGGCCCCCGTGCAGGGGGTCAGGCACGTTCTATGGGGTGGAGGCGGCCGAGGCTCGCCAGGGGAGACTGTGTCCTGGCATCCGGAGGCAGGGGCACGTCCTCAGCGTGCCGAGACGGTGGGCCGGCGACACTGCCGAGGGAAGGGCAGACAGAGCCCCGGAGGGAGTGGGGGACCCTCCGCTGACACTCACGAGAGCCTCGGAAACTAAACCAGATCTTGCATTCGGAAGGGCCGCATGCAGAGTCGGGACTAGAAATAGGTGGCGATTCAGGGCACTTTGGGCCGTGTCAGAAGCGCCTCCAGCACGGTAAGGGAACTGTCTTCGTCGCAAGGTATTCTGGCTGCTGTCTGTGAACCCTGGGTACCCTGCGGTGCAGGAGACAGACTCCACGCGGCCTGGTTTCCTCTGCTTCCTGGAAGCTGCCTGTGGGCAACCTGGGATCCTACATGTAAACCGACAACAATCTGGAAATAAATAGGTGATCCACTCACAGACTTACACGCAAAGACAGAAGGCCACTTCTATTGGTCTTTCATTTCTTTATTTTCATCCATCTTTGTTCTTTGGCTCCTGTGGGCCTCCCATCGCGGTGGCCTCTGTTGTCGCAGAGCACCGGCTCTGGGCGCATGCGCTCCAGAGCTCCGGCTCGGTAATTGGCCACATGGGTCCAGCCGCTCCGCGGCACGTGGGATCTTCCCAGGCCAGGGATCGAACCGGCGCCCCTTGCACTGCAAGGCGGTGTCCTTACCCTCTGGACCACCAGGGAAGCCCTTCTGGTAGGATTTTAGTGGCGTGTCTCCTTTGAAACTGGCGGCGGAGCAGCTGAACTGATGGATCCGCTTTCCTGGGTGGGCAGAGCCTACAGCCGTGGAGGAGGGCTGGGTGTGGCAACCGCGGGGACAGGCGCCGCAGGGAAGCCCCATCCCACACCTCAGAGTCCTCCCTGGAGCTGAAGGGTGGCACACTGTGCACACCCTAGCCACACTCCACAGAGGAGATCCCCACTGGCCCTGTCCTCCCACTGCCTCACGTCTGATAGCCCCGCATGAAGGTCGCGCCTGTCGGGGAGCCTGCGGGCCCCCGTGCAGGGGGTCAGGCACGTTCTATGGGGTGGAGGCGGCCGAGGCTCGCCAGGGGAGACTGTGTCCTGGCATCCGGAGGCAGGGGCACGTCCTCAGCGTGCCGAGACGGTGGGCCGGCGACACTGCCGAGGGAAGGGCAGACAGAGCCCCGGAGGGAGTGGGGGACCCTCCGCTGACACTCACGAGAGCCTCGGAAACTAAACCAGATCTTGCATTCGGAAGGGCCGCATGCAGAGTCGGGACTAGAAATAGGTGGCGATTCAGGGCACTTTGGGCCGTGTCAGAAGCGCCTCCAGCACGGTAAGGGAACTGTCTTCGTCGCAAGGTATTCTGGCTGCTGTCTGTGAACCCTGGGTACCCTGCGGTGCAGGAGACAGACTCCACGCGGCCTGGTTTCCTCTGCTTCCTGGAAGCTGCCTGTGGGCAACCTGGGATCCTACATGTAAACCGACAACAATCTGGAAATAAATAGGTGATCCACTCACAGACTTACACGCAAAGACAGAAGGCCATTGTATGTACATAACAATGGCACATTGCTGGCAGAAAAAGCATTCTGTGTGTGCCAGTGCCTGGAGTGGGGTGGAATATACTACGCTGGACGCAGGTGGTTCCACGTCCACGGGGCTGCGCTCCCAAGAAGCAGGAAAGGCTCCTGCCTGACGGATGGAAGCGCCTCCACCCAGGCGCTGTCCATTCAGGGTCAAGGTGAGGGCCTGCACGCCTCCTCCGAGTGGCACTGACCCTGGGAGGCAGCAGGAAGGGTGGCCTGAAGTGAAACCTTAGTTCTCTGCCCAGGAATTGAACCTGGGTAGCCTGGGTGACAGCCAGGAATCCTAGCCCCCTGACCAGCAAGGGCTAGAGATTGAAAGCTGCCTTTTCCTGGATCTTTGCCCTCAGTGTAAAACGCATTTATCGCAGAGGGAGACCCTATACATGCAGGTACAAAGTTCATCATTCGAGACATTGCCCAACAGCAAGTAGGAGAGCAGAGAGAGACATGGTTGGTTTGGTTGAGACAGAAGAAAGGCACAGGTCTGAACCTCGTGTCCGCAGGTCGCAAAGCAGAGGAGGGGCAGGCTGTGCCAGGAGTCAAGGTGAGGCGTGTGCTCTGGATGTGCACTAGGGGCCCCATCCCAGATAGCGCCCGGCAAGGCCCAGATTCCCCAAGCATGTCAGCCCCAGAAGCTCTGACTGTGTGGCTGTGCCCTGCGGCACCAGCTCAGTCCTCCTGCGGGCAGCCGGAAGACAGTGCACCCAGGAGGACCACCCCCCTGAGGCCCAAGAGCAGCCCTAGAGAGAAGACCTGCCCGTGGCCAGTGTCTGGGCCGCCCAGGGTGGGTTTCTCAGCTAAGGCTGCTCACGTGCTCTGTCTCCCCCGGGCTCGTGGTCCCCATCTGCCCCCCTGGCTACACTCCCTATGCCTGGGATGAGTGAGCTCCGCTAGTCTGAGGCCTTCAGGACCCAATGGGGGACCAGATCCTGATGCAGGTAAAATTCACGTGGGGTGAGGAGGAAGAGGAAGAGGAGAAGGAAGGAGATGCAGCTTCCTCCTCCTCCCCCTCCTGTTTCTGGGCACCATGGAGGAGGCGGCTGCCGCTTCAACAGCAGACCCCTCCGGATTCCTCCAGGTGTCTGCTCCTCCCCCAGTGCCATGGCGGCCACTCCAGGGAGCCAGTCTGAAGACAGCAGCCTCAGTAGACAAGAGGAGGAAGTGCCAAGTCCCTTGGGTGACCACGAAGAGGCCAAGTCCTTGCTCAAAGATGCACTAAGGCAAGTGTGCTTCCTGCTCCTCAGGTGCCTCACAAGGAACTGACCACGAAGGCAGACATGCTGACTGGGGGCTTCAGAAATGACCAGGATCACTCCCCGGGAGTCTTCCATCAAGCTGTGGAGTACCTGCAGCTGTTCTTTGGCTTGACTATGCAGGAGGTGGACTCCAGGGAGCCCATGTACATCCTGGTCCCCACCCCGAGACTTAGCCTCGATGAGATGCTGAGGGATGGGCAGAAATTGCCCAAGGCTGGCCTCCTTGGGCAATAGATCAAAACAATATTTTAAGGCTGTAGAGGTCTTACTAGACTCAGTGCCACAACATTAACATAAGATGAGTCAGAGGATGGTCTCAGGACTTCAAGACTAGATGAGACACTCCAATGCAAAACAGTTTGCCTCCATAAGACAGAAAATTAGTTTCAGAGTAGATCTTTATCATGGCAAACATTTTAAGCTAAGAAATATTTACCCATCCCCCTCCTTGGAAACCACTGGCCTCCTTACCAAGTCTGCCTGTTCACCCCTTTCAAGACCAGCAAGTTTGAAGACTTGGAACATGTGAACAGAGTCAGGCTCCTTCCAGGCCCACGTTCAGCTGCTTGTCCTGGGGGCAGGAAAGGAGGCTGCGGAAAGGAGGCTGCTCCTGCTCTCTGGTTTGAAGAGGGAGCCGTCAGCCTTCTCAGTAGTGAGGACCCAGGCCAGTTGGGGGAACCCAGCGTGTAGCATCTTTGTGTTTCTGCTCTCTAGGATGACATGGAGATTCTTCTCTGTTTCTTCAGGAATTTTTCAAATGCTACTCCTTTTACTAGGAGGATTTATGAGTTTTACTGTCTGTGTCAGAGATGTTGATCACAATGTGTTTTCACTTAACTAGTTGAAGAAGTGTTTTGCTGTTTAGTAAAAGAGATGGGGAACTATTCCATTTTATTTTGTGATCCTGAACAAGATAATATGGAATTATAATTAGAATAACTTTGGAAATGTGAACTTAATTAACAGTATGATAGTTGGTGGAGGAATTAGAAAATAAAAAGTTGACTGTACTGAATTCTTGCTTGTTACACTCTTTCTCATTCTGTCCTCCTGAGCTCTCTCTGTGTATTTGGACTTCCCCAGGTTATTACTGAAGAAAGTAGGAGAAACTTGATCTGAGTTAGTAAGCCCTCTGCTCCCTGGTTTGTTTATTCCCCAGACCCTCATGGAGGCCCTGCCCTGTGGAAGGCCCTGTGGTAGCAGTGGGGATGCTAGGAGAAGCAGCACACTCCACATCTAGAGGGATGGTCTAGGAGCCCCAGTTCCAGAAGGAAGATGGAGAGACGTCCCTAATCCCACAGAACCAGACGACACAGGGCAAGGCGGCGGGCTCCAGGAGGAGCACTCGAGCGTCAGTGCCTGAGCCTGGGTGGACTAGGGCTTTGGGACCCTGGATTCCTCCTGTGAGGTGTGATGGTGATGAGCCTGGGTGGAGGCAGCCCTCAGACCTGCAGATGGTGTGTCTTGGGGCTGAAGGGAGTGTCTGAAATGGGACATTGCTGTGAGGCATCCTTTTGGATCCCGGGTAGACCCTAGAGTGATCTTGTCCTGGGGCCAGAACGAGGGGGTCCTGGCTCTTACTGCATTGCTGTTGACCACAGGGACGAGGTAGGTGTTTTCTACGCCCATCTGCTAGGAAAATGTGGTCACACTCCTTTGGGAGTGATGCCCAGAAGTCCGTGGACAGGCACTCTTTTTCCCAGGTCTGGGAGAGCCAGAGCCCATGACATTATTATTAGGTAATCTTGAGAGTGTCTCAGGCAACTAAGTAGTGTATAGATTTTTGGTGGAGGTGGAATTAACGAAAATCATGGTTTGGACGGAAGAGCAGCTGGGATGGGGAGACGGAGTTGGTTCTTAACATAAATTCTGGGAGCTCTGAGTTATATGCAGCTGAGTAAGACTCCTCCATGCCCAAATTAAATAGCAGATCCTCCGGGAAGGAGATCATGCTGAGTTTTATTAACAAAGCAAAGTTTCTGGCTGAATTATCGTTCTCTGTCATGTTGTTTTGCATGCTCTCTCAGATTCCCTAGATAACAAGAACAACTAAAATCCCCAGAGCTGAGAGGTGTGGGATCGAGGGCCAGATACTGGTGCACATAACTGCTAATCAGAAAGATCAAACCAGGTTTTGTGTGAGGTGCTTTATTTGCACCCTGCCTCCCCACCCAGAGGCCTCCTCACACCCGCCGGCTCTCCAGAGGAAGCACTGAGGCCGCGGGGCTTGGGCGTCTTCCCAGGATCAGGTGGCTGTAAGGGCCGGGGAGCGCTCAGAGCCCCGGTCCCTCTGGAGCCCCTGCCCTTCCCGCCCACCCCAGGCCCTGGCTGACCTTCTGACTTCTCCCACCTTCCTGTGTTCAGGATGCCACAGGATGCTTCTGACAGGACAAAAAGCAGACCCATGGAAGGAAGGGGACAAGGAGAGGCAGAAGCCCTGTGGGGCTGCTCTGTGGTTTGCTGAGACCTGACTCTGCCAGGGTGGGGGGTGTATTTCTCTTCAGTCCTGGCACCTCCTGTGTGAGGGCGCCCTGTCCCTGCTCCTGCCCTGGGGCCTCCTGCCTGACTGAACCTGGCCAGCGGACCAGCGCCTTGCTGCTGCCCGTTCAGAAGGCTGCACTCTGCTCCTGGTAGAACTGCCTAGCATCACCTGCCCTCCACTAACTGTATTCTCACTCCTTGTAATCTCTTTTGCTTCTGTTAGGTCCTTTATTGTGCCTATCTTTGCATGAAATGTTCCCTTGATATCTCTAATTTTCTTGTAGAAACCTCTAGTCTTTACCGTTCTATTGTCTTCCTCTCTTTCTTTGCATTATTCACTCAAGAAGGCTTTCTTATCTCTCCTAGAGCCAGACATCTTAGAGTGTGAAGTCAAGGAGGCCTTAGGAAGCATTACTATGAACAAAGCTAGTGGAGGTGATGGAATTCCAGCTGAGCTCTTTCAAATTCTAAAAGATGATGCTGTTAAAGCACTACACTCAATATGTCAACAAATTTGGAAAACTCAGCAATGGCCTCAGAACTGGAAAAGGTCAGTTTTAATTCCAATCCCTACAAGGGGAATGCCAAAGAATGTTCAAACTGCCGCACCATGGCACTCATTTCACACACTAGGAAAGCAATGATCAAAATCCTCCAAGCTAGGTTTCAACAGTATATGAACCAAGAACTTCCAGATGTACAAGCTGGATTTTGAAAAGGCAGGGGAACCAGAGATCAAATTGCCAGCATCTGTTGGATCATAGAAAGAGTAACGGAATTCCAGAAAAGCATCTGCTTCTGCTGCATTGACTACACTAAAGCTTTTGACTGTGTGGACCACAACAAACTGTGGAAAATTCTGGAAAAGATGGGAATACCAGACCACCTTACCTGCCTCCTGAGAAGCCTGCATGCAGGACAGGAAGCAACAGAACCGGACATGGAACAACAGACTGGTTGCAAATTGGGAAAGGAGCATATCAAGGCTGTCTACTGTCACCTTGCTTATTTAACTTCTATGCAGAGTACATCATGTGAAATTCCAGTCTGGGTGAAGTACAAGCTGGAGTCAAGATTGGACAAGGGGTTAGGAGATTCAAATTCACTGCTCTGCCACTGACTTACTAACTTGCAAGTGCCATCCTTTCTCTAGGTCTCAATTTTCTCATGTGTGAAATGGAGATGTGTTGGGACTTAAAGCTGTCACCAAGGTCTCTGTCTGCTTGGTTTTCACAAAAGAAAGGCAGATTTCACAGAATTAGGCTATCATAGGGATTTATGTATCATTTAATTAAATTAGTAGTGGAGTCAGTAAATACAGGTGTCAGCTATTTATGAAAAGTTTCTAATACTCGCAAACATTCATCAACTTACATAAATCTCATCATATTGCTTTTCCAAAAAAAAAAAAAAAAACAGCTTTATTGAGATATAGTTCATATACCGTGAAATTTACCCATTTAAACTGTACGAAGCTGGGAGTAGAAGGAAGCTGCTCATCTCCTCTTGTGAGACCACCAAAATCGCAACTAGCTGTTGAATAATAATTGGCGGGAGGATGCTGGTACCTCCCCGAAAAAGATATACCACCCCCAGAGACAAAGAAGACGCCACAGTGAGATGGTAGGAGGGGCACAATCACAATAAAATCAAATCCCATACCCACCAGATGGGTGCACCACAAACCGGAGAACAATAATAACAAAGAAGCTCTCACACTATTGTGAAAGTTCAGAACCCCACATCAGGCTTCGCAGCCTGAGGACCCAACAAAGGGACTGGGAATCCCCAGGGAATCTGACCTTGAAGGCCAGTGGGACTTGATTGAAAGTCTTCCGTAGGATTCGGGAAAATAGACTCCAGTCTTGCAAGGCACAAACAAAACCTTGCATGCACCAAGACTCGGAGGAAAAGAACAGTGACTCCACAGGAAATTGAGCCAAAGCTACCTGCTAGTGTTGGAGGGTCTCCTGTGGAGGCGTGGGTCACCAGAGGCTCGCCACAGGGATGGGAGGGTTGACTCGCAGCGACTGTCTGGGAAGGTCCCTTTTGGTGTTAGTCCTCTTAGAGGTCGCCATCAACCCAACCACAGAGTCCAAGGTCTGGGCTCAAAAAACTACCAGGGAGGGAGTGCAACCCCACCCATCAGCAGATAATTGGATTAAAGCTTTACTGAACAAGGCTCTGACCACCAGAGCATGACCCAGCTTTTTTTTCCCTCCAGTAGTCCCTTCCATCAGGTAGCTTATACAAACTTCTTAGCCGTCTCCTTCAGAGGGCAGACAGAAGCAAGAAAAACCACAATCCCATAGCATCGAAAACAAAACCACATTACAGAAAGTTAATCAGCATGAAAAAGCAGGAAGTTACATCCTAGACGAAGGGACAAAATAAATCCCCTGAAAAAACCATTAAATGAAGTGGAGATGGGCAACCTTCCAGAAAAAGAATTCAGAATAATGATACTGAATATGGTTCAGGATCTTGCAAGAAGAATGGAAGCAAAGATTGATCAGATGCAAGAATTGTTCACCAAAGACCTGGAAAAACTAAAGAACAAACAGATGAATAAATACAGAAGGAATCCATAGCAGAATAACTGATGCAGAAGCATGGGTAAAGGACCTGGAGGACAGAATGGTGGAAATCACTGCTGCAGAACAGAATACAGAAAAAAGAACAAGAGCAAATGAAGACAGCCTAAGACACCTCTGGGACAACATTAAACACAAACATCTGCATTATAGGGATCCCAGAAAGAGAAGAGAGAAAGGGCCTGAGAAAATATTTGAAGAGATAATAGCTGAAAACTTCCCTAACATTGGAAAGGAAATAATCAACCAATTCCAGGAAGCACAGAGAAACCCAGTCAGGATAAACCCAAGGAGGAATACACTGAGACACATATTAATCAAAATGACAAAAATTAAAGATAGATAAAATATTAAAACCAACGAGGAAAAAACGACATTAATCATGTTCCCATTATGGCTTGC
This sequence comes from Tragulus kanchil, assembly GCA_022376925.1. NCBI lineage: Eukaryota > Metazoa > Chordata > Mammalia > Artiodactyla > Tragulidae > Tragulus > Tragulus kanchil. The sequence continues at coordinate 2,513,503 of JAIOJX010000001.1, read as the reverse complement.
AATTGTAATTGTCTTTTTCTTTTGGTCTGGCTATTGTGAAGACTGATAGATGTCTTTTACCATTGTGATTATGTAACTATTAAAACCATTGTGCCATGATTGGTCAACAGAAACATTATAGCATTGTATATTGCCAAAATTATAATAGAAAAACCTGTAATCACTTTTTTTAAATCCATACGCATATCAGAATTATCTTGGAATTATTTGAAAAATACAAATGCCCAGGTATTGACTTTTTTTTTTTCTTTTTTTGCCAGAGCTCAAGATATGTTTCTAATGAGCCATCATGCTTAAAAACTTGTGTGTATGAGGATCTTTTACCTTTATATGGTTTGTTTCACTTTTTCTATTTCATATTCAGTTCTCCCATTTCATTTAGTTTATGTTTTCTGATTTCTCCAGCTCTTTGGCTTTTTTTTTTTTAATTATTGATTTATTTGGCTGTTCTGGGTCTTAGCTGTGGCATGTGGGATGTAGTTCCCTGACCAGGGCTCGAACCTGGGCCCCACTGCATTGGGAACACAGAGTCTTAACCACTGGACCACCAGGGAAGTCCCTCTTTGACTTTCTGATGCTCCTTCTCAAGTCTTCTGTATACATATATATAACTAATATGCATTATATATATTCTAGAAAACTTGTGAACTTTTGCCTAACTAAAAAATTTGACATTTTAATTCCACTTGTTTGACTTAATATGAATAGAATGCTAGATTTCTAATTTAAAAAAATAGATACACAACAAGCAACAAAGGTTTACTGGACAGCACGGGGAACTATAGTCACTACCCTATAATAACCTATAATGGAAAATAATTTCAAAAATAGTATATGTGTAACTGAATCACACACACAAAAAAGAATCCTACTTTTTGAAATGTAGTAATGTTCATTTTTTGCCAGTTTTTCTAAATGCCCTATGGATGTCTAATAACAACATATGAAATTCAAAATTTTAACTATATTTGTGTAGGATATGATTGATATAAATTGATTAAATACAAATCTATTATATTTAAATCATTAATGATATCATTCAAGATGCTCCTATTCTTATTTTTTCTTTACTTGATAAATTATTCTCAGAGAAATGTCAATGTCTCACTATGATTATGTATTTTTTAGTTTTCCTTATATTTCTTCTGATTTTTGCTTTATGTATCTTTGTTTCTTAACAACAAGGATATTTTCACTTTGAATAATGCCCTTTAAGCCATACAAATTACTGCATGTATGAAGAGTCTGCTCTTTTTTATTTCTGAGTATTAATCCATGGTATGCAAGAAGCAGTGTCTTTAATCATTCCTTTAGTAAAGGACAATTTGGTTGTTTGCCACTTTTTACAAATAAAGTCACAATGGTATTCCTGTTTGCTTGCCATATATTTATATCATTATGTTTGAGATGAATTTCTTATGTATACGATATAGAGTCATTTTTAAATCCAATTTTCCACTTTCTGTCATTTAATTGATGCCTGTAGACCATGTGACTTAATGTAACTATGGATATGTTGGAACTTCAGCCTGACTTTTTTTTTTTTTTTTAACACAATTTGGCTTTCAGAACAGTTTCAGATTCACAGCACAATTGAAAGGGAGGTGCAGAGATTTTCACTATACTCCCTATCCCTGCAGATGCATAACCTCTCCCATTATCACCATCCAGCACCAGACTGGCAGGCTTGTTACAGCTGAACCTGCACGGACACGTCATTATCACCCAGAGTCCATAGGTTCACTCTTGGTGTTGTACATCCTATGGGTTTGTGAAAATGTATAATAACATGTATGCACCATTATAATATCATACAGAATAGTTTCACTGGCCGAAAAACCCTCCATGCCCTCCTGTTCATGGTTCTTTTCTCTCAACACTTGGAAACCACTGAATTCTTACTGTCTCCATAGTTTTGCCTTTTCTAAAATGTCATATAGGGCTTCCCCTGGTGGCCCAGTGGATAAGGACACCGCCTTGCAGTGCAAGGGGCGCTGGTTCGATCCCTGGCCTGGGAAGATCCCACATGCCGCGGAGCGGCTGGACTGATGTGTCCAATTACCAAGCCGGAGCTCTGGAGCACGTTTGCCCAGAGCCGGCACTCTGCAACAACAGAGACCACTGCGATGGGAGGCCCACAGGAGCCAAAGAACAAAGACGGATGCAAATAAAGAAATGAAAGACCAATGGAAGTGACCTGCCCGCTCCCCTCCCTCCCCCACCCGACCCCCGCCCAAAATAAATAAATAAATCTTTAAATAAAATAAAATAAAATAAAATGTCATATAGTTGGAACCATATAGTATGTAGCCCTTTCAAATTGGCTTCTTTCACTCAGTAATGGGCACTAAAAATTCCTTTGTCTTTTCATGGCTCAATGGCTCAATTCTTTTCAGCACTGAATTGTGGTGTTCTATTATCTGGAAGCTCCAATACTTTGGCCACCTGATACAAAGAGCCAAATTATTGGAAAAGACCCTGATGCTGGGAAAGATTGAGGGCAGGAGGAGGTGTGGAATGTGATTGCTGGATTGTATGATTAAGAGTTTAGTTTTGTAAGAAGCTTCCAAACTGTCTTCCAAAGTGATTGTACCATCTTGCATTCCCTCTAGCAATGCATGAGAGCTCCTGTCGGTCCATATTCTCACCAGCAGTTGATGTTGTCAGTGTTTCAGAATTTGTCCTTTCTACTGGTATACAGTGGTATCTCATTGTAGTTTTAATTTGTATTTCTCTGGTGACATATGAGGTAGAGCATCTTTTTATATGTTTATTTTCCATCTGTAACTCTTCATTGCTGAGTTATCTGTTCAGATCTTTAAGCCATTTCTCTTTTTTTAAATATTGGCCTCTTTTATTGTTTTTATTTATTTATTTTCATCCATCTTTATTCTTTGGCCTGTGTGGGGCTCCCACTGCAGTGGCCTCTCTCGCTGCAGAGTGCTGGCTCGCAACTGGACACACCAGTCTAGCCACTCTGCAGTGCATAGGATCCTCCGGGGCCAGGGATCAAACCACTGCCCCTTGCACTGCAAGGCAGACTCTCCACACACTGGACTACCAGGGAAGCCCTTTAAGCGATTTCTTAATCAGGTTGTGCATTTTCTTGTTGTTGAGTCTTAAGAGTTCTGTGTGTATATTTGTTTTGTTAACCTACTGGAAACCCATAGCTTTGACTATGTGGGAGAGTCCCTTGTAGCTCAACTGATAAAGAATCCGCCTGTTTGCCCAGAGCCGGCACTCTGCAACAACAGAGACCACTGCGATGGGAGGCCCACAGGAGCCAAAGAACAAAGACGGATGCAAATAAAGAAATGAAAGACCAATGGAAGTGACCTGCCCGCTCCCCTCCCTCCCCCCCCCCACCCCCCCCCAAAATAAATAAATAAATCTTTAAATAAAATAAAATAAAATAAAATGTCATATAGTTGGAACCATATAGTATGTAGCCCTTTCAAATTGGCTTCTTTCACTCAGTAATGGGCACTAAAAATTCCTTTGTCTTTTCATGGCTCAATGGCTCAATTCTTTTCAGCACTGAATTGTGGTGTTCTATTATCTGGAAGCTCCAATACTTTGGCCACCTGATACAAAGAGCCAAATTATTGGAAAAGACCCTGATGCTGGGAAAGATTGAGGGCAGGAGGAGGTGTGGAATGTGATTGCTGGATTGTATGATTAAGAGTTTAGTTTTGTAAGAAGCTTCCAAACTGTCTTCCAAAGTGATTGTACCATCTTGCATTCCCTCTAGCAATGCATGAGAGCTCCTGTCGGTCCATATTCTCACCAGCAGTTGATGTTGTCAGTGTTTCAGAATTTGTCCTTTCTACTGGTATACAGTGGTATCTCATTGTAGTTTTAATTTGTATTTCTCTGGTGACATATGAGGTAGAGCATCTTTTTATATGTTTATTTTCCATCTGTAACTCTTCATTGCTGAGTTATCTGTTCAGATCTTTAAGCCATTTCTCTTTTTTTAAATATTGGCCTCTTTTATTGTTTTTATTTATTTATTTTCATCCATCTTTATTCTTTGGCCTGTGTGGGGCTCCCACTGCAGTGGCCTCTCTCGCTGCAGAGTGCTGGCTCGCAACTGGACACACCAGTCTAGCCACTCTGCAGTGCATAGGATCCTCCGGGGCCAGGGATCAAACCACTGCCCCTTGCACTGCAAGGCAGACTCTCCACACACTGGACTACCAGGGAAGCCCTTTAAGCGATTTCTTAATCAGGTTGTGCATTTTCTTGTTGTTGAGTCTTAAGAGTTCTGTGTGTATATTTTGGATAAGAATCCTTTATCAGTTATAAACCTACTGGAAACCCATAGCTTTGACTATGTGGGAGAGTCCCTTGTAGCTCAACTGATAAAGAATCCGCCTGCGATGCGGGAGACCTGGGTTCCGTCCCTGGGTGGGGAAGATCCCCTGGAGGAGGGAAAGGCGACCCACTCCAGTATTCTTGCCTAGAGAATTCCATGACTCATCCATGGGTCCCAAAGAGTTGGACGTGACTGAGTGACTTTCACTTTCACTCGACTATCTGGACATTTGTTGACAAAGTGATGTCTCTGCTTTTGAATATGCTGTCTAGGTTTACCATAGCTTTTCTTCCAAGGAGCAAGTATCTTTTAATTTCATGGATGCAGTTACCATCCACAGTGATTTTGGAGCCCAAGAAAATAAAGTCTGTCACTGTTTCCATTGTTTGCCCATCTATTTGCCATGAAGTGATGGGCCAGGATGCCATGATTTTTGTTTTTTGAATGTTGAGTTTTAGACCAGCTTTTTCACTCTCCTTTTTCACCTTCATCAAGAAACTCTTTAGTTCCTCTTCACTTTCTGCCATAAGGGTGGTATCATCTGTATATCTGAGGTTATTGATATTTCTCCCAGCAATCTTTCTCTTTTTTTCCCTTTTGGCTACTTCTATTGGTCTTTCATTCATCTAGTTTCAATCCATCCTTTGTTCTTTGGCCTGTGTCGGCCCCCCATCACAGCGGCCCCTCTTGCCGCAGAGCACTGGCTCTGGGCGCATGCACTCCAGAGCTCTGGCTCGGTAGTTGGACACATCGGTCCAGCCACTCCACAGCACGTGGGATCTTCCCAGGCCAGGAATCGAACCAGCACCCCTTGCACTGCAAGGCGGTGTTCTTACGCACTGGACCACCAGGGAAGCCCTCTCCCAGCCATCTTAATTCCATCTTGTGAGTCTTCCAGCCCAGCATTTCATATGATGTACTCTTCATTTAAGTTAAATAAGGTACAAAATAAGTGTACAATATACAGCCTTGACGTGCTCCTTTCCCAATTTGCAACCAGTCTGTTGTTCCATGTCCAGTTGTAACTATTGTTTCTTGACCCACATAGAGGTTTCTCAGGAGGTAGATAAGGTGGTCTAGTATTCCCATCACTTCAAGAATTTTCCACAATTTGTTGTGATCCACACAATCAAAGTCTTTAGCTTAGTCAAAGAAGCAGAAGTAGATGTGTGTGAGTGTGTGTGTTTTCTTTGAATTCCCTTGCTCTTTCTGTGATCCAATGGATGTTGACAATTTGATCTCAGGTTCCTCTGAATTTTCTAAATCTAGCTTGTACATCTGGAAATTCTCAGTTCACATACTATTGAAGCCTAGTTTGAAGGGTTTTAAGTACTATCTTGCTAGCATGTGAAATGAGTGCAACTATACAGTAGTTTTAACATTTTTTGGCAATGCCTTTCTTTGGGATTGGAATGAAAAATGACCTTTTTCAGTCCTGTGGCCACTACTTAGGTTTATAAATTTGCTGGCATATTGAGTGTAGCACTTTAACAGCATCATCTTTCAGGATTTGAAAGAGCTCAGCTGGAATTCCATTCCCTCCCCCAGCTTTGTTCACAGACCCACTTAACTTCATACTCTTTGATTTGTGGCTGTAGGTGACTGACCACATCATCGTAGTTATCTCAGTCATTAAATGGTATTGTGTTTTAAATTTCTAACTCCATTTGGGTCTGGTGCTTTCTGTTTGGGAAAGTTATTAGTTAATTGTAACAAATGTACTACGCAGTGTGGGATATGAATTATGTGTGGGAGCTTGTGCATGTGTGGGGCAAAGGGTATGTGGGAACTCTCTGAACTTTCCACTCAGTGTTGCTGTGAACCTAAAACTGTTCTGAAAATAGTCTATTTGAAAAAGAAGTTCTTATTTTATCAACACCATAATTCTCATTTCTGAGTAATACCAATGAGTAAACACTTCCTTTCTCACCAAATCTTTTATCTTTATTCTTTCCAAAAGTTAGGATTTTTTCCTACTGAGAATATGATTTTTTATTTTATAAATTTCAGATATATAGCACTATAGTTCAACATTTATATACAGTATAGAGTAATCAACACAAATCTAATTACCAGTAATCCCTTATAGTTGACCCCCTTCATCCACTTCACCCATCTCCAATTCCCTTCCCCCTCTGATAATTTTTTCTGTGTACCTGTGCATTTGTTTTATTTTGTTTGTCCATTGGTTTTGGCTTGTTTAGATTTTAGGTGTGAATGAAATCCTGTAGTATTTCTCTTTCTCTTTCTGACTTATTAGCATAATATCCTCAAGGTCCAGCCATGTTATCACATCCTTTTTATCCATTCATCCATGGATGAAAACTTAGGTTGTTTTCATGTCTTGGTTCTTATAAATAATGCTGTGATGAACATATGAGTGCATACATATTTTCAAGTTAGTGTCTTCATGTTCTTTGGATAAATACCCAAAGTGAAATAGCTGAGCCATGTGGTAATTCTATTCTTAATTTTTAAAGGGTTCTCCATACTATCTTCCATGGTGGGTGCACCAATTTACATTCCCACCAACAGTGTGAAAAGGTTTCGTTTTCTTTACTTCCTCTCTGGTGTTTGTTATTCCTTTTCTTTTTGATAATAGCCATTCTAACAGATACAAACTGGTGTCTCATTGTGGTTTTGAGTTGCATTTCCCTGATAATTAGTGATGTTGCACAGTTTTCATGTGCCAGTCACCATCTGCATGTTTGTCATCTTTGGAATAATGTCTATTCAGATTGTCTGATTTTTAAATCAGGTTGTTTTTTGTTGCTGTTGAGTTACATGAGTTATTTATATATTTTAGATATGTCTTTTGCAAAAATCTTCTCCCACTTGATAGGTTGTCTTTTCACTTTAATGATGATTTCCTTCATTATGCAGAAGATTCTTGTTTTTGTAGTGGGTTACCCTCAATTTTTTTATCGAAATATAGTTGATTTACAGAATTTTTCCTTTCTTGTCCTTTTTTAAAATTAATTTGTATTGGCATATAGTTGATTTACAATTGTGTTGTGTTATTTTCTGCCATAAAGCAAAGCGAATCAGTTATACATATACATATATCCCCTCTGTTTTAGATTCTTCTCCCATATAGGACATTACAGAGTACAGAGTAGAGATGCTTGTGCAATACAGCAGGCTCTTATGAATTATCTATCTTATATATAATAGTGTTGCTAAACGTCAATCCCAATTTCTCAATTTATCCCTCCACCTACCTTCTCCTTTGGCAACCATAAGTTTGTTTTCTACATTTGTGACTCTATTTGTACCATTTTTTGATCCTACATCTAAGTGGTGTGTGTGCGTGTGTGTGTGTGTGTGTGCATGCACTCAGTTGTGTCCAACTCTTTGTGACACCATGGACTGTAGCCTGCCAGGCTCTTCTGTCCATGGAATTTTCCAGGCAAGAATACTGGAGTGGGTTGCTATTGCCTACTCCAGGGGGACTTCCTGACCCAGTTATCAAACCCACATCTCTCACATCACTTGCATTGGCAGGTGGACTCTTTACCAACTGAGTCAATGGGAAACCCTGCATCTAAGTGATATCATACATTTGTTTTCCTCTAACCTCAATCAGTATAACAATCTCTAAGTCTGATCATGTCAGTGCAAATGGCATTAATTCATTCTTTTTATGGCTGAGTAACATTCCATTGTATATATGTACCACATTTTCTTTATCACTCATCTGCCAATGGATAATTAGGCTGCTTTGATGTCCAGGCTATGGTAAATAGTGTTGCTAAGAACACTGGGGTGCATGTATCTTTTTGATTATGGCTTCTTCTGGATATATGCCCAGAAGTGGGATTGCTGGATTATGTGGTAGCTCTATTTTTAGTTTTATAAGAAGCCTCCATAGTGTTCTTTATAGTGACTATACCAATTTACATTCCCACCAACAATGTAGGAGGGTTCCCTTTTCTCCACACTCTCTCTAGCATTTACTGTTTGTAGATTTTTTGATAATGGCCATTCTGACTGATGTGATACCTCATTGTAGTTTTGATTTGCATCCCTATCAAAGTCGCAATAGCATTTTTCACAGAAGTAGGACAAAAATTTTACAATTTGTATGGAAGCACGAAACACCCCAAATAGCCAAAGTTATTTTGAAAAAGAAAAGCAGAGCTGGAGAAATCAGGCTCCCTGACTTCAGACTATACTACAAAGCTATAGTAATCAAGACAGTATGGTACTGGCACAAAACCAGAAATATGGATCAGTGATGCAGGATAGAAAATCCAGAGATAAGTTCATATACACATGGTAACCTAGTCTATGATAAAGGAGGCAAGAATATACAGTGGAGAAGAGGCAGCCTATTTAATAAGTGGTGCTGGGAAAACAGCTACATGTAAAAGAATGAAATTAGAACATTCTCTAACACCATACACAAAAATAAACTCAAAATGGATTAAAGACCTAAGACTGGATACTATAAAATTTCTAGAGAAAAGCATAGGCAGAACACTCTAACATAAATCACAGCAAGATCTTTTTTGATCCACCTCCTAAAGTAATAAAAATAGAATCAAAAATAAATAAATGGGATCTAATTAAACCTAGAAGCTTTTTGCACAGCAAAGGAAACCATAGACAAGATGAAAAGACAACCCTCAGAATGCAAAAAAATATTTGCAAATGAACCAATGGACAAAAGATTAACCGTCAAAATAAACAGGTCATTGAGCTCAATACCAAAAAAATAAAACGAAGAAAAGGGTAGGAGACATAAATAGTTTCCATGTTTTAAAGTTATATAATTTTCTAGGAGTAGGGTACCAAAATCGCATGATAGGTGAATGTCTAACATTTTAAGAAACTGCCAAACTGTTTTTGAAAATGACTATACCATTTTACATTTATGCCAGGTGTATAACGAGAGCTCAGTGTTCCACATCCTAACCAACACTGGGTATGGTCAGTCTTCCGAGTTATAGACATTCTAATAACTTTGTAGTAATATATAACTGTAGTTCTAACTCGCATTTCTTTAATAACTAGTATATATGAGCTTCCACTCATGTGAATATCTGTCATCAGTTCATCTTTTTTAAAAAATGTCTAAATCTTCTGCCCATTTTGTATTTATAGATTTAATTTTGGTTCCTTTTTTTCAGTTTTAGTTTCTTTGATCCATTTAGAGTTGTTCTTTTATACAGTTTGTGATATGGATTAAAAATTATTTTTTGCATACAGATATCCAATTGTTCCCGACTCAGTTTTTTTCCTTCATCTTAGTTTGGCCATGCCCTGCATCATGTAGGACTTACTTCCCCGACCAGGAATGAAATCCATGCCCCCTGCAGTACAAGCACAGAATCTTAAACATTGGGGCAGAAGGGACGCTCCCAAACTCAACTTTAAAAAGATTTCTTCCTTATTTTCTTCTTTTGCATTTGTTAAAATCAACAGTCTGTATATATACATATGTTTGAGTTTCTTTCTATATTCTTTATTCTGTTCCACTGATATAATTCTATCATTATGCCAATATCACACTGTACTAATTATCTTCACTTTATAATAAGCCTTAAAATCAAAAAGTGTAATTTCCTCCATCTTTGTTCCTTCTTTTACAGTTTTTTAACCATGTAGGTTCTATCCAACTCCATATGAATCATACTGCCAATTTCTATTTTTAAAGTTTTCTGGTTTTTAGTTGGGAATTGTATTAAGCTAGCAAAGAATTTGGAAAGAATTTGTATACTAACAATATTGAGCATTCTAATGGTTGAACAAGACATCTACCTGGACTTCCCTGGTGGTCCAGTGGTTAAAACTGCAGGGGGTGTGGGAGGGACCGCTGCTGTGGCCAAAAAAAAGATATTTAGATATCTATATGTACATTAATTAATCAGCTTATATCTACAATGTTTTGCAGTGTTCAGGGTATACGTCTTCTACATATTTTGGGGGTATTTGCCTCTAACATTTCATATTTTAAAGCTATTTTAAATTACATTGTTGCTTATTTCAATTTCCAAATGTTTAGAATAAACCACTAAAAAATAGAATGTATAGCTTCCAAGTTAGTAGGAAAAGGGGAGGAATTAAAATTTAAAACAAAGAACTGAGAAAAAAAATAGAAAAATAGAAAGAGCAAGCACAAAATAAATAGGATAATGGAAAGAAATCTAGATATACCAATAATTACAGTACATGGAAACGGAAAGGCAGAGAGCAGTGGTTTCTCCCTTGGCAAAAGCCATGCGACCACAGCCCCTGTCTGTCATCATGTAGTGTGCTAAGCCCTAAATCAATGTCCCTAGACCTTGCTGCATGCTTTGCAGGTTATGGACCTGTGAAAGCCAGTCTGTGGGACCTGATCCTCAAAACTGCCTCATACCTTACCCTGACTTCCACCAGAAGTAGGTAGAGGAATATCTCTCTTTCCTGCTTCCGGGCGCAGCCTGCTTGAGCCCATGATCTCCCAGGGTTCTGCCACCTAGGCAAGCCTGCTCACAAAAAGTCAGGTGAATTGGGTTATATGAGTCCACTGGTATGTCTCATGGCTGCAAGAGCATCTTTTAAGAATGTAGAGGGCAGAAGGGACAAGGGTTTAGTCATGGACTTTCTACTTTATTTGAAGCCTGTCTCCTTACCTGTTCTTATGATTCTTCCTGTGTAATGTAGCAGATCTTCAATACAGTTTAGTTAAACAAATGGATGAATGAATGTAACTTCAGCCTCCGCTGTCGGTTGCTAAGTACAGTAGATAGTTTGCAGTCCTTTCTTCACTGGATAATTCTGCAGAATGTAACAGTGATGGCCAGAAATCAAAATCACAAATCTTGGCAGATGGCATCCCTAGAAATACATGATTTGTACTGTGAGTTGAGCCCAGTGCTAGAGGTAGGAAGCAAGGTTTCTGGCAGGAGAACCTGGGAAGACACGTGACGTAACCATCCTGAGAATAGGGAGCCTCTTCCTGAGGACAAGGCCAGCTTAGGGCCTTAAAGTGGCAACATTTATATCCCACCTTCCACCCCCCCACTTTGAGTCTCCTGATTGCCTCTTGCACCAGGGCACCTGGCGGCCACGCCCCTGCCCTGCAGCAGGCTGGCCGCCGAGGGGCTCTTCCGCTCTCCCCGCGGGCCCTCTCAGCTGCTTCTACTCAGCTCCCCAAGCCCACCGGGGCACCCCTGCCCTCCCTGCCGTTACTACTTTGCAACTGATGCTGGACCCCGACCCCCGCTTCCAAATCAGGAAAACAAGCTCACCTCACTGAGGACGGCCAGCTGGGGCCTCTCCCCGCTGTGTCTCAGCCGGTGCCGGGAAAGCCCCCCGAGCCGGGGCCTCGGGTCTCTGAGCGGCCCCTAGTCGGGAGGGCCGTGCAAGCGCCCCACGCCCACAGCGTGCGTCTTTTTTGCTGTGTCTACAGTCATCAGACAGATCTTAACTAATAAATAAGATCACATTTCTCTCCCGCTTAAACCTTCCAGTGGCTCCCTGCTTTCCTCAGAATACAATCCAGACCCTTTTCCCTGGCTCACGTGTCCTGCCCACTGAGGGCGCTGGCCTCATTGCTAGCCTTACACCTTGCCACTCTCCCCGCTTGTTAACAATCTGAAGCCAAGGCTCCTCCACCCCTCAAGCAAAGCTCTCACCTGCCATGCTTTTGGAACTCTGCCTTTGTGCCCTTGAGCTTCTGTGGCTTGTGAGGAAAACCTGTGCAGGGACTCCACCCTTCTGATGACTCAGTCGTGGGATTGTGGGCCAATGCCTCCCCAGCTTCACTTGCCCACAGGTGTTTGGTTAACAAGTTGATAAGGCTGGGTGGGTCTCAGGACTTGAGGAGCTGAGAGTGAGAAAAACTGACGGCTGCAAGCTATGGGTAGATCCTTCAGAGCCTCCGAAGGCTTCCTTGTAGCAGGCATCCCTCTCTGATATCCCATGAGGCACGGGATATCTGTACAGGTCGTCTGTGCCAAATACTGGCTCACTCATTCTCAGGTTGCAGGACAATGAAGAGAGGCTGTGGATTTCTTGTTGGTCCCCTGCCAGGATTCATGGGCACCTTTTCCCCTGCCTCCTCCTTTCCCTCCAATGTTTTCAATTGTGGCAAAATAAAAATAACATAACCTTTGCTATCTTGACTATTAAGTGTCCAGTTCAGTGGTATGAAGCACATCCACACTGTTGATCAGCCATTACCACCGTCCACCTCCAGAACTCTGTTCGTCTCGCAAAATTGAAATCCTGTTCCCATTTAACACTGTCCCCAGCCTCTCCCCCAGCCCGGACAAATAGCATTCTACTTTTCTGTCTCTATGAACTTGACTACTCTATGGACCTCATAGAAATGGAATTATATTGTATTTGTCCTTGTGTGCTTGGCTTCTTTCACTAAGCGTAATGTCCTCAAAGTTCATCCATGTTGTAGCAGATGTTAGAATTTCCATCCTTTTAAGACTGAGTACTATTCCATTGTATCTATGAATCACATTTTGTTTATCCAGTTATTCACTGGTGGACGCTTGTGTTGCTTTCACCTCTTGGTTACATATGAATAGTTCTGCTAAGAACATGTGTGCAAATGTCTCTTTAAGACCTTGCTTCCAATTCTTTGGGGTATATATCCAAAAGAGAAATTGTTGGATCAGTATGATAGCTGTCCACATTTCTGCAAACACTCGTTATTTTCTGGGGGTTTTTAATAGTTACCATCCTAATGGATATGAGGTGGTATCTCATTGTGGTTTTGATTTGTATTTCCCTAATGACTAATATTGGGATTCCCTTGTAGCTCAGCTGAGAAAGAATCCTCTTGCAATGCAGGAAACCCTAGTTCAAATCCCAGGTTGGGAAGATTCCCTGGAGAAGGAATAAGCTACCCACTCCAGGATTCCTGGGCGTCCCTGGTGGCTCAGTCGGTAAAGAATTCATCTACAATGTGGGAAGACCTGGCTTCAATCCCTGGATGGGGAAGATCCCCTGGAGAAGGGAAAGGCTACCCACTCCAGCATTCTTGCCTGGAGAATTCCATGGCTCATCCATGGGTCACAAAGACCTGGATACAACTGAGTGACTTCACTAATGACTAATAATGTTCAGCATCTTTTCATGTGTTTATTTGCCATTTGTATATTTTGTTTGGAGAAATTTCTATCCAAGTCCTTTGCCTATTTTTAAATTAGGTTGTTTGTTTTGTTACTATTCAGTTGTAAAAGTTCTTTATATATTCTGGAGAGTAACCCCATATCAGGTATGTGATCTGCAAATATTTTCTCCATGGGCTGCCCTTTCACTCTGTTGGTTATTTCTTTGTTTCACAGAAGTTTTCATTTCTGATGCAATCCAACTTATCTACTTGTCCTTTTGTTGCCTGTGTTTTTAGTATCATATCCCAAAAAATCACTACCATATCTGATTTCATGAAATGTCTCTATGTTTTCTAAGAGTTTTAGTGTTTATGTTAGGGATTTTGATCAACCTTGAATTTATTTTTTATATGGTGTAAGATGAGGGTCCAACATTCTGTCACATGTAGATACCCATTGTTTTGTTCCAAGCCACTTGCTGAAATTCCTCGGCTCTTAAAGGAAGGAGAATGTCTGAAGGCAGCTGGGTGACTGCCACTCACTTGTTCGAGGAGCATGGATAATTTACTGAACTCCTAGTCTTTTATCACCTGTTCATGCATTCATTCATTTATACAGCATGCAGTGTCCAAACTCAGAGCCCACAACCTAGTACAATTTAGGAAGTTCTATGGTACTAGATGTGGGAAGAATATTCTTTATTTTCACTAGTGCAGGCGCCAACTACAGGAATACTAGCAGTACCTGCAACTTTGTCACCAAGAGAAATATCTGGAATTTTTATATCAGGTCTCCATGGCAGCAGCTCTCTCCAAACATTCTTTACACTTGTCACTACTTCCTAATTACAGTAATTACTATACCTACCATTCAATCATATTATTTAATGCATCAATGAAGATGCACTGATATTTTATAATATCACAATTGTGCTTTTTAATATTTTGATAACTGTATTTCCACAAAGTTTCTTTACTTTGTAACCCTACTTATCTTAATATGTTCAGAAACATTATTCTGGGGCTTCCCCTGGTGGTCCAGTGGGTAAGGACACCGCCTTGCAGTGCAAGGGGCGCCGGTTCGAGCCCTGGCCTGGGAAGATCCCACGTGCCGCGGAGCGGCTGGACTCATGTGTCCAATCACCGAGCTGGAGCTCTGGAGCGCATGCGCCCAGAGCCGGTGCTCTGCAACGACAGACGCCACCGCGATGGGAGGCCCACAGGAGCCAAAGAACAAAGACGGATGAAAATAAAGAAATGAAAGACCAATAGAAGTGGCCCGCCCGCTCCCCTCCCTCCCCAACCTGACCCCCGCCCAAAATAAATAAATAAATAACTCTTTAAAAGAAACATTATTCTGAGACAGGCCCTACAGTCTTCCCCAGATGAGCAAAGAGGTTAAGATGCCCTGCCCCGTCTAGAGCCCTGGAGACATAGCAGACCCCAACACAGCCTCAGTGAGACCCAGCCACTTGGAGCGGGAGGGCACACAGATGTGTAGATGCAAAATACTATGGTGGGATCCCAGCAGACTACTCAACAGCAAGTTGAGCAGTTATTTTTTGGAGGTCTATGTAAAAGGAAAGATCAACCATTTGTCAACCTTGAGGAGTGATCCTGCCCCTGCTGATGACACTTCTTTGCCCCTCTTTGTGCAGATAATGAGGTTCAGAGGAACAGGCCCTGACGCCCCCGCTCCTTGGCAGTAGAACATCAGCTCTCCTTTCTCCTCTTCTGCTGACACCAAATATATTCAGCTGTTGGAATGGAAATGGTCACTGAGCTCTCAGTAACTATGGAAATCCCAGGGTTTCCCTAGCAACAA
This sequence comes from Tragulus kanchil, assembly GCA_022376925.1. Taxonomy (NCBI): domain Eukaryota; kingdom Metazoa; phylum Chordata; class Mammalia; order Artiodactyla; family Tragulidae; genus Tragulus; species Tragulus kanchil. The sequence goes on along the minus strand of JAIOJX010000001.1, from coordinate 2,498,305 downwards.
CTCTGGTTCAGCCTTGTTGCTAGGGAACGCTGGGATTTCCCAGGCTGCTCCATGAACAAGACTGCTCTAGCCCAAAGGCAGAGGCGTGAGCACAGCTGTGTATCTGAGCCTGGATGGTACATACCCCTTCACTCCAATCCTTTCCAAGTAAAAGACCTAGCCTGTAGCCAAGTGAAAGGGGATTGCATATTGGGCAAGAGGTCTTCTGAGGGGATGAAGAAGGAGGCCAGTGGAGCACACGAACTAATTAGAAAGGTTCAAAATGAGCGCAAAAGGTGCCGAGAAGCTCTCTGATCTTCAAGCCCAGCACTTGGTAGTTTGTAAAGGACTTCCCCCAAGATTATCACATACTCCACTCTTGCTCGGGTTAAGGAGAAGGCCCAAGATTAGAACTAACACTAGCCTCATGGCTGAGAGTATACAATGTAGGTGGTCCCAAAGGTCCCTACTCTAAGAAAGGCTCTGCATGCTTGGTATAATGCTCTGTTCTCACCATTTGGAAATTCAGTTTTTAAACAAGCAGCCCTGATTTTTTTTATTCAGCAAAGTGTGTAAGCATGCTAAGTCACTTCAGTCCTGTCTGATTCTTTGCGACCCCATGGACTGTAGCCCACCAGGCTCCTCTGTCCATGGGAGTCTCCAGGCAAGAATACCGGAGTGGGTTGCTGTGCTCTTCTTCAGGGGATCTTTCCAATACAGGGATCGTACCCACATCTCTTATGTCTAACCTGCATTGGCAGGAGGGTTCTTTATCACTAGTGCCACCTGAGAAGGGCTCCACAAATTATATAGCCAGTTCCAGTTATTACAAAAGAGAGGATTGACCTATAGGGAGCTGATGTACTTAGCCCAAGTTCGCATGTCAGAAAGGATACCTTAGGGGCCACTGTATTTTCCCTCAGCTGCTTTTAGACACCAGCAGATGGAAGGATTTGACCCAATAGTCATTCAGCATAGGAAGGCACTTCTGGAATTTCCCATGGCAAGAACATAGGGATGTCTAGAGTCATGGTCCCCTCATTACTCTAGGGGTTGAACAGAAAACAGGAGAAAGCGAGGCTTAGGGACGCTCCCATTTTAGTAGAGGATATGCCCAGCATTAAGGAGATACAATTGGAATAAGCCTTTGACTGTGTGGATCATAACAAATTGTGGAAAATTCTTAAAGAGATAGGAATACCAGACCACCTTACCTGTCTCCCAAGAAACCTGTATGCAGGTCAAGAAGCAACAGTTAGAACCGGACATGGAACAATGGACTGGTTCAAAGTTGGGAAAGGAGTATATTAAATCTGTATGTTGTCACCCTGCTAATTTAACTCATATGCAGAGTATATCATGCAAAATGCTGGGCTGGATGAAGCTCAAGCTGGAATCAAAATTGCAAAGAGAAATATCAATAACCTCAGGTATGCAGATGATACAACCCTAATGGCAGAAAGTGAAAAACTAAAGAGCCTCCTGATGAAAGTGAAAGAGAGTGAAAAAGTTGGCTTAAAACTCAACATTCAAGAAACTAAGATCACGGCATCCAGTCCCATCACTTTATGGCAAATAGATGGGGAAACAATGGAAATGCTTGGTATAATGCTCACTTCAGTCAGCCCTGATTTTTTATTCAGCAAAGTGTGTAAGCATGCTAAGTCACTTCAGTCCTGTCTGATTCTTTGCGACCCCATGGACTGTAGCCCACCAGGCTCCTCTGTCCATGGGAGTCTCCAGGCAAGAATACCGGAGTGGGTTGCTGTGCTCTTCTTCAGGGGATCTTTCCAATACAGGGATCGTACCCACATCTCTTATGTCTAACCTGCATTGGCAGGAGGGTTCTTTATCACTAGTGCCACCTGAGAAGGGCTCCACAAATTATATAGCCAGTTCCAGTTATTACAAAAGAGAGGATTGACCTATAGGGAGCTGATGTACTTAGCCCAAGTTCGCATGTCAGAAAGGATACCTTAGGGGCCACTGTATTTTCCCTCAGCTGCTTTTAGACACCAGCAGATGGAAGGATTTGACCCAATAGTCATTCAGCATAGGAAGGCACTTCTGGAATTTCCCATGGCAAGAACATAGGGATGTCTAGAGTCATGGTCCCCTCATTACTCTAGGGGTTGAACAGAAAACAGGAGAAAGCGAGGCTTAGGGACGCTCCCATTTTAGTAGAGGATATGCCCAGCATTAAGGAGATACAATTGGAATAAGCCTTTGACTGTGTGGATCATAACAAATTGTGGAAAATTCTTAAAGAGATAGGAATACCAGACCACCTTACCTGTCTCCCAAGAAACCTGTATGCAGGTCAAGAAGCAACAGTTAGAACCGGACATGGAACAATGGACTGGTTCAAAGTTGGGAAAGGAGTATATTAAATCTGTATGTTGTCACCCTGCTAATTTAACTCATATGCAGAGTATATCATGCAAAATGCTGGGCTGGATGAAGCTCAAGCTGGAATCAAAATTGCAAAGAGAAATATCAATAACCTCAGGTATGCAGATGATACAACCCTAATGGCAGAAAGTGAAAAACTAAAGAGCCTCCTGATGAAAGTGAAAGAGAGTGAAAAAGTTGGCTTAAAACTCAACATTCAAGAAACTAAGATCACGGCATCCAGTCCCATCACTTTATGGCAAATAGATGGGGAAACAATGGAAACAGTGACAGACTTTATTTTCTTGGCCTCCAAAATCACTGCGGATGGTGGTGACTGCAGTCATGAAATTAAAAGATGCTTGCTCCTTGGAAGAAAACTATGACAAACCTACACAGCATATTAACAAGCAGAGACATCATTTTGCCATCACAGGTTCATATAGCCAAAGCTGTGGTCCAACTCTCACATCCATATATGGAAGCTGTGGTCCCACTCTTACAACCACAGCTTTGAAAAGTGTTAGTAAGCAAAGTAGCAGTCACATGGAGTCCCAAAGCCCTTCAACACTAGAGGACACTTTCCTTTCGTGTTCAAGTGGTTGCACTAGGGAAATCCAATCCTGCTGCCTTCACGTGGGGTCAGGGACGGTGGGGCATGAACCTCAATGCTCTGTGAGTCTCTGTTCACCCCTGAGGCCATCAGGTGTCTCCCTAAGCAAACAACTATCTATCCAGAGAAACCCATAGCTCTCCCCTGAAAAGCAAAAGAAACGGCAGTTGTTTAAAAAGAGGGATTTTTCTGTTTTCAGAAAATGTTTACATTAACAGTGCTTTATCGAGGTACAATGTACATACAAAAAGTTGCATAGATATGGCAGCCTGGATGGGACAGGAGTTTGGGGGAGAATGGATCCATGTATATAGATGGCTGAGTCCCTTCGTTGTTTACCTGAAAGTAGCACAACACTGTTAATCACCTATACCTCAATTTAAAATAAAAAGTTGAAAAAAAAAAAAGACGACCAAAAAAAATTGCGCAAATCGTAAGTGTAAAATTCAATGAGAAATTTGTGCAGGCTGAAATGACAGCGGTGGTTTTAAGTGGAAATACCCCGCTCTCTACCACAAGGCATCCACGCAGAGTGTGGCCACTCTCTGCCAAGTATGGGGCCCCAAGGATGCAGGGTTGAGTAGATGACCTTGCTAACCTAGAGGGACCAAAGCTATGACAGAGACCAGGGGCTCTCTCCAGAGAGAGGAGCACAGATCCAAGTCAGGCCAGTCATGAAAGGCTCCCTTTGACCATGTGGCAGGTAAGCTGGATCATGTAGGATAAGAATGAGTCTGCTGGGGAAGAGAAAACATAAGTGGACATTGGCAACGTAAGAGTGTGTGGAGGCTTAAGGCTATCAAACAGCTTAGGAGAAGGAGTTCAGAGTAAATACAGCATAGGATGGCTCCTAGGATGTCACATGGGGTCAGAAACAAGATTTAATTATAGAAAAATGAAAACAAGTTTCTTCTGTGACTTAGAAGCTGTTTTTGAAGTCAGAACAGTCAGTGCCTAATGTTCATGTCAGATTTTATTGCTATGGTCAAAGGCTGATACACAATGCACAGGGCAAAGAGCAGGGACTGCACGATTCTCACAGAAACGTTCAGAATAAACGTGAGTCTCTGCCTGACACGTGATAGTGCAGAGCAAGCTGTGTAATGGAATTACCCACCTGATAGATCACAGCACAAATTGATCCACGTACCTAAAACCAGCTCAGCACTGATGTTTAAAATAGTCAAAGATGTTTAAACTTACCAAACCTCAATGCATACTTCACTTCATTGGCCCAGCATATCATCTTCTCCTTCTTTAATTATTTGTTTTGTCAGCAGAATGTATCTTTTGAAGTGTCCTTAAATCTTTTCTGAAAGAAAAATACCCACCTAGATAGTCACATACATATGTACAGCAGACACAGTCCATTCTTGCACAGCATCCCTGATATAATCCAAATTGCTGTATACACTTAAGTCTCTTTCAAGATCATTTCTTCTATTCCAATAATCAATTTTTTTCCTGGTCCCATACCACACTGGTTTTATTTACTATGCTTTCTTCCCTTTAGACATTCAAACATTCTCAAGTCTCTTCAATTAAAAAAAATAATAATAAAATTTCTTCCCCATAAGGAAGGCTGAGCAGCAAAGAATTGATGCCTTTGAATTGTGGTGTTGGAGAAGACTCCTGAGAGCCCCTTGGACTGCAAGGAGATTAAACTTAAAGGAAATCAACCCTGAATAGTCATTGGAAGGACTGATGCTGAAGCTGAAGCTCCAATACTTTGGCCACCTGATGCAAAGAGCCGACTCACCGGAAAAGACCCTAGTGCTGGGAAAGACAGAGGGCAAGAGGAGAAGGGGGTGACAGAGGATGAGATGGTTAGATAGCACCACCAACTCAGTGGACATGAGTTTGAGCAAGGTCCAGGAGATAGTAAAGGACAAGGAAGCCTAGCGTCCTGCAGTCCACTGGGTGGCAAACAGTTGGAATGGCTTAGTGACTGAACAACAACATCCGCACAAAGAGGCCTTCCCTGACCACCCTGTCTAAAATAGCACCATCCTTTTGTATCTTCTTTTCTCGCTTTATTTTCTTGAGGTTGTTCTTTTTCTTTCTCCTTCACCAGAATGTAAATCCCATGAATCTGTATTTTGTTTACTCCAGGGCCTGACTCAAAATAGATGCTCATTAGGACTTCCCTGGTGGTCCAGTGGCTAAGACTCTGTGCTCCCACTGCAGGGGACCCAGGTTCAACCCTTAGTCAGGGATCTAGAGCCCACCTACCACAGCTAAGACCCAGTGCAGTCAAATAAGTTTTAAAAAGATGCTCATTATTGCTTAAGAAATGATAAATAAATTGAAGAGACAGAAGGAAAGAAATGATACACTGGTTGATTTTTTTCAAAAGAGCAATAGTATGAATCTCAAAAAAACAATTTCAGGAAGGCTAAACCCGAAAATGGATTGAAGCTTTCAAAAACTGCTGAAGACAGGTAAGTGAAAGGTCTTTTAATCAGTACAAGGAGGGAAAAGAACAACTTTTTAAAGAAAATAAATCCTCTTTTGTTAGCATTTTCCTTCAAGAAGATTGATTTTCAAGCCAAGAAGGGCCAAAAGTGTTGGAAGAGGAGGTCTAGATAGGGACAGAGACAGCGTGGTAGAGATCCCCAGACCCTGGAGTGGCAAGAAAGCAGCAGTCTCAGGCTCTCAGGCACTGCATGGAAATGATGTTGGAACTACCCCACCCCCCCCCCCAGCCACCACCACCACCACCAATACTCTGGCAGAGCCAAGAAACAGGTCGACTTCAGGGAATGCCTGTGTGGACAGAGGACCACAAATCCAGGTCTCACACACCACTACTATTGCTACTACTACACAATTGAGGACAAAACAATCCAATACATCTAAAGAGCTTAGAACAGTACACAGGACATGGTAGGCATTCAAAAACATTTGGTGAATGAAGAAATTCAACACAATGCTACAGGTTTGTGCTATTTTCCTCCACACATCAAATGGCAATGCCTAATTCTGAGACAGTGTGTTACAATCTTTTCAGTTCTGATGAAAGTCGCCCACGTGCCTGTACCTACAAATCATGCTTGTTATTTAGGAGATTTAAGAACCTACTTGGGACCATTCATGGACCTCCAAAGTGTAAGTGCACCAGGTTAGGAGTCTGTGTTCTGATGGTATCTCCCTAAACTGCCCCACTGGGACAAATGGTGCAGCTACCGAACCCTACGGTCAAGGAGTCTGAATTTCCTCACTCACCAAATGGTTTTTGAATGCCTGCCATGTGCTATGCACTGTTCTAAGCTCTTTATATATATTGGATTGTTTAATCATTACAAGTGCCCTTGAGGTAGGTTCTATCAATAAACTCCCTCTGAACCCTCCTATACTATTGTTGGGAGTTTAAATTGGTGTGGCCACTATGCAGAACAGTATAGAGGTCCATTAAAGAAATAAAAATAGAGCTGCCATGTGACCCAACAATACCATTCCTGGGCAAATATCTGGAGAAAACCATAATTGAAAGGGTACATGCGCCTCAGTGTTCATGGCAGCACTATTTACAATAGCCAGGACATGGAAGCAACCTAAATGTCCCCTGACAGATGAATGGATAAGGAAGATGTGGTACAAATATACATGGAATATTACTCAGCCAATAAAGAGGAGCTAAATTGTGTCATTCATAGAGACATGGATGGACCAAGAGACTGTCATACAGAGTGAAGCAAGTCAGAAAGAGAAAGATAAATATCATATGGTATCACTCATACATAGATTCTAATTTTTTAAAAGTATATAAATGAACTTATTTACAAAACAGAAACAGAGTCACAGATTTTGAAAATAAAGTTAAGGTTACCAAAGAGGAAACATGGGGCAGGGGTTACATTAGGCTTTGGGGATTGACATATGCCTACTACTATATATAAAACAGATGACCAACAAGGACCTACTTTACAGCACAGGGAACTCTACTCAATATTCTGTAAGAATCTATGCAGGAGAAGAATCTGAAAAAGAATGAATGCATGTATATGCATAACTGAATCACTTTGCTGTACACCTGAAACTGAAACAGCATTGTAAATCAACTGTACGCCAATAAAATAAACCTTTGACAGATGAAACCAGATAACTCGCCAGAAGTCACATAATGAAATTTCACATGTCCAGTTCCAGAGGCATTTCTCCACTCTCCCACAGTGCCTCTCGCCAGGTCTGGGTCTGTTCTCCAGAGCCATGTTCATCCTAAAAGCCTTGCTCTGAAACTGTAGACAGCAGGTGAGAAACAACCACCGCACAAGCAACAGCATATCTGAGATGCTGTCACACTGCCTCTGGTCACTCATTTTTCTAGTGCTTTCAGGCTCAGTTTGTAATCATCGAATCTAGTTGTATGAGGGATTGCACGAATATTCACCCGCAAACAACATCTCACAAGGAGGTGGCCTTCCATCCATGTGCAAGCTTACACTTACATAGATTAAGGGGGAAAATAGTTTCTGTAGCGGCTGGGGCAGCAAGGCTGCTTGCTTCCATGCCCAGTTTTTGTTTCCTTGACATTACCATGTGCACTTCCGGTTAGGACGCTTGAGGGAGTAAAGGAAGTTTTTCAGTAAAAGAGAGACACATATGAGTTTGCTGCGGCTGCCACAAACAGTCCCACAGATTCAGGGCCTCAAACAACAGACATGTACTGCCTCCCAGTTCTGGAAGTTAGAAGTGCAAAATCAAAGTGTTGGTAGGACTGGTTCCTTCTAAGGCTGTGAGGAAGGTATCTAGTCCAGATGACCATCTGTCTCTGCCTCATCATTGTCTTTCCTCTATGCATGCCAGCATCCAAATTTCCCTTTTTCCTAGGAACTCCAGTCAGATTGGATGCGGGTTTACCTTAGTGAATTCATTATATCTCCAAATATAGTCAAATTCTAAGGTACTGAGGCCTATGACTCCAACATAGCTCTTAAGGAAACACAATTCAAGCCGTAAGAAGGCACAGTGAGCAGGGAAAAAAGAAGTCACAGAAGGCTGGAATTGTCCATGAGTTAATAAACCCTTACTAGAGGATCAACAAAGCTGGCAGATGAGGAGGCCTGGTTTGTGAACAGAGCATTTTACTGGACACTAAGCATCACTATGAAGAAGTCAAAAGCACATTTGTACCCTTTCCTTGAGAAATATTCAGTGTAGTTAAGGAATCTCAATAAGGTCATACAGCAGGTAAACAATTTTCCCTGCAAACACTCAGAAATGCCAACAATGTCATTTCATTCTCTTTTAATTGGATTTACTCACCTATCCACCCAGACAAGCTATCATTCCATCAGCATCCACAGCCCTACCAGGATTCTCCACACTACGGCCTCCTCTCCATCACACGCCAAGGCTGGGTGGCACTGATGACAGCCATTTCAAGGCACCTGAGGAGATCCAGCTTGAGTCACTGGGCTCCAGATGATAATGTGCCTTGGAGCCTCTCTGTCCTGGGACTCCACCTAGTGGCAAGAGACAGATCTGCAAGGCTACTGTCAGAATTTCAGCTAGGAAGCAGCCCACAAGCCTGCCCATTGTCCAAAGCTTTTCTGGAAGGAGGGGGCTCTCAGGCTGACTTTCACAAGAAGAGAATACAGATGCAGGGAGAAATGGGGGCAAGATTTCAATAAGGACAATGACAGGGACATAAGCACATGTATAGAAATTAACTCCACACCAAGGAGAACACATACAGGCACTGACTGAGGACAGAACAGTCCAAGTTAAGGAGGAAACTGAAGCTCAAGACTGTTCAGTCATGTACCCTGAGGTTACAAGTGCGGATGAGAAGAGTTGAGATCTGAATTCGGAATGACTGAGTCTAAAGGCCAGGCTCCTTCCCTGAGCAAGATAGTGGCGCAGTGAAGATGGTACCACAGATTATCTTGGGAAAAGACAGGACAGAAAAAATAACTAGGAGGACCTGGTGGTGGTTGCTCTTGCTCAGTGGCCAAGCGGTGGCTGACTCTCTGTGACCCCATGGCCGGCAGCGCCCCAGCTTTCCCTGCCCTTCACCCTCTCCTGGAGCCTGCTCAGACTCACATCCACTGACTCAGTGATGCCATCCAGCCATCTCGTCCTGTCGTCCCCTTCTCCTTCTGCCTTCTATCTTTCCCAGCATCAGGGTCTTTCCAATGAGCTGTCTCTTTGCATCATGTGGCCAAAGTATTGGAGCTTCAACTTCAGTCCTTCTGATGAACATTCAGGGTTGATTTTCTCTAGGATTGACTAGTTTGATCTCTTTGCTGTCCAAGGGACTCTCAAGAGTGTCTTCTCTAGATCTACAGTTAGAAGCATCAATGTAGGAACACTTGCTCCCTCCTCTTTCCTCTTCCCCACTCTTCCCTCCCCCTCAAATCTCATAGTCCAACCTCCTGCAAACCAGTCTCTGTCAAAATCTTACATCATAAAACCCCACTCCCACTCCCCCACAGCTCTCTGGTCCAACATGGACACTGTTCCCTCTCCCGCCCCATCACCTCTGATCACACCATAGCTCTCTGTTTCAGCTAAACATGGCCTCACACCTACTCCCTTCCCCTCAGCGCCCCCAAGCTCCTCCAGCCCTGATGCATCCACACAGAAACCAGTCCTTGCTCCTTCTCCCTCTCCTCCGCTCTCCCATCACTTCTTCCTACCCACATGGATGGACCTCTGTCCCATGGTGTTCCCCGGTATCTTTCGGATCTGTTCCCAGTTGATTTGAGCTCTTTTACCTCTGCCAGACACCCTGCCTACTGCAACTACCTCTCCAGGCCGAGCCCTGTTCTCTCTCAGCCTGCTGCCACCGCTCTCCCCCATCTCTGGGGAACTTAGCTACCCTGCCTCTCCCTCCCAGCCCACCCCCCCACTGCCCAGAGACTAAGCAGCCACTCCCCCTATACTTCTGGGGCCAGCCCCACATGAACTAACCTCTACTCCCTTCTCTTTTATGACCGTCCACTCACCCTACAAGTCTGCATAACCTGCCCGTGCCCTGGCCTCACCTACCATCCCCTCCCCCTCGCCCCCCGCCCCCAGCTACCTGACCCAGTCCCACCGGAACCGACTCCAGACTCCTCTCTGTCCACATCTCTCTACCCTCTTGCAGCTCAGTAGTCAAGAAGATAGGGATGGAGAAGGATCTGGGGCCAGTACACAGCAGAAAAGAGCTGCAAGGGGAACATTAGGCAGGAGGAGACGAGAACGTTCCCAGGTGACACTGAACAGTGCAATGGGAAGCAGGTCCCACTTATCTCACTCCTCTCCAATACCGTGTGTCTTTTATCAGATCACACGCCTTTTCTTAAAAAACAGCAATATGACGAAGGTCAAATCCTCACAGGAAATACTGTCAACTCAACTTTGCGGACAATAATCCTAAGTTTCATGGACCCACAATTAACAAAAAGCTTATGCGACCACCGCAGCAAAGGAATGAATGAGAATGCATACTTGTGAAACGCCTCCTTCTTGGACACTGTAAACCCAGGCAACAACTCTTCGCCTTATCACACAAACAGGAAGCCTGAGGCGCCCAGAAGAGAAGCCTGCCCCAAATGACACAAACAGGAAGTGCTGGAGCCCAAGTGAGAAGCCAGGTCCAAGGTTCCCACCACATCCCAGTACCCCCCAAGGAGCTCTCCATCCAGGATGCTAACGTCCAGAGACAAGACCTAGGGTCCCCCTCTTTAACATACATAGGGTTGATAGTTCAGATCCAGGACACCCAGGTAAACTGATCTGAATTTCAGATCAACAATGAACAAACAACAAAATGGCCAAATGGGATATACTTACGCTAAAAAACATTGATCTGAAATTCAAATTGACCTAGGCGTCCTCTTTTTATTGGCTAAGCCCGGTAAGCCGCTCCAGGATTAGGATCCTCCCTCACCCCTAAAAGCCTGAAACCCACGTGCAGGGTTGACCAACATTCGTTGGCCAATTTTCATTCCTCCTCATCCCTTCCTGCTCCCCACCTTCAGCCTGGGACAGAATTTAATGCCGTCTGCCAGAACTTCTCCTACAGGTCATCCTATATAGATCCAGTAGGGACAAAGTCACTGGACCTAACACACAGACTCTGAGACACCACCCAGCAAATGAACTGACCAGAGGCTGACTAAGCTCTACCTACCAGCATAATCATCTGGCTTTTACCAATGTGTCCCAAGCACAAATCACCAGTAAGACTGTTTTCCAGCTGTACATTTTGCCAAAATTATTTTTAGGGCATCATTTAGGCTTACACAAAATGGTCAACTAGTTTTACACATAGGTTCCCAAGGCAAAAAACAATTCATGTTAATAGGAAAAGATTATTTTGTTTTCTGTTCTCGGGCTGGCATGGAGTTTGGTATCTACCAGGCTGCCTTCAATAAAATGGTTTACAAACTGAACTCAAAGTCAAGGCTAAGAACTGATCCTTAGAGAACAGGAGCTCAAAATAACAAAGGCTTTATTTGAAGACAAAACAAATAGTACACACCTACACACACACCCCCAAATACAAGTAAGAGTTCACCGGGTTTTATAAAAAAGAAAGCTGCACTTGGGCATCAGTTGAAACTGGAACCACTGAAGAGATGCTCCCTGCTTGTGGTGACACGGGTACATGTGCTTGAGAAGAAGTTGTTCGGTTGCAGTGAAAATGTGGGAACGCAGGACAAGAGTTAAGAGATACAAGGCAGAACGGCAGGTGGGCAAAAGCTCAAAGACCCTCTTCTCCACTCTAGCGTGCTCTCGTCCTGCCCTGAGGAATTAAAGCAGTCACCTGGTCACCTTTCAAAGAACTTCAATTTCAAAGAACACTTTCAAAAGTTGAAAATAGAGTTGTTACTAAAGTTATACAGAAAAGTCAATGGGGAAATACAATTTATGTTTTCAAAAATCAGGCTTCACACAATGGCAGGCACTAAACAGAGTTCCCTGTGCTCATGGCAGGAGAGCTGAGACTGATCTTAGTAAAGACTGGTCTTCTTCATGATGCGCAGGAACTCCTGCTCATTGACTTCTCCATCTCCATCTCGATCGGCTTCATCAATCATTTCCTGCAGGACAGGAAGGATTCCACTTAGAGCAATTCAAAAATAGAGCAAAAGTGCGACTAAGCGACTGCATGAATAGACAACATGGTCCACCTGCTGCAAATGTGCTGCTTTCTATAATTGCTTGGTTCCTGAAAAGTTATTTGAAAACCAAGTCATACTCTGCCACGTTTCACCTAGAAGGAAGCTCAAAAGGCCATCCCGACTAGTGAGATTCTTGAAACCCGTAACTGTCCACATGTGTATTTTTAAGAGCAGTGTCATAGGTTTGTCACACTATGAAGAGAGAAATCAAATGGTCAATAGAGTGACAAGAGAATACTAGTTTTCCTTCAAATGTAAGCAGAGAAAATGGAACTCAGAAAAGTGACACAGGCTCCAGGCTGCTGCTCCACAAACCTGCAACTCCTCGTCAGTAAGGTTTTCACCCAATTCCTTGGCCACGCGTTTTAGATTTTTGAATGATATCTTCCCAGTTTCATCATCATCGAAGAGCTTGAAAGCTTTCAGGATTTCTTCTTTGGTATCCTTCTCAGACTTAACAAGTAGAATATAAAACACATGAAAAAAAAGAGACACTCATGATGCACACTTAGCTCCGACCCATCACTGGCCATTCCCTGGGCCCTGCCTGGTCTTGGTGACAGCCTTCATGGCCACAAGTGCCGGGTCACAGAAAATTACACCTCGACCAGGGCAGAAAAACAGGATAATCAGTGAAATTATTACAAACCCAGAGGCTAAAAAGGAACTATAAATATTTGCATTTTAAACATTTTCTATACAAACCAAAGAGAAAGTAAATGTGTTTTTAAAATATAGGAGCAGACAGTAGAGTTAGATTTAGGGGAAATATACTGCTTAAGCTGCTGGAAGATGGATCCTCTTGGTGGGGGTGGAGGGGAAGGGGGGAAAGAGAAGGCTATTTCACTTATTATGAGATCACAAAGTGTTACTGGAATTCCAAGTACTCTAACAGAGGAAAAGAGTAAAATCTCCAAGAGCTCCAACTTCAAATATTCCTGAAAGTGATAGTGTAGTTGCTCAGTCGTGTCCGACTCATTGCAACCCCATGGACTGTAGCCCACCAGGCACCTCTGTCCATGGGATTCTCCTGGCAAGAATGCTGGAGTAGGCTGGCATTTCCTCCTCCAGGGGATCTTCCTGACCCAGGGATCAAACCCACGTCTCCTGCACTGCAGGCAGATTCTTTATGGTCTGAGCTACCAGGCAAGCCCAAATATTCCTGAAAGGTAGCTAAAGACAGTGAGAGCCCCTAATAAGAGCAATGTGGGAACCTACTTTGAATGTGGGACTGCTTTACTAGGTTGTTACAGAATATTAAGCTTCTGTACTCTTAAATTAGTCCCTGCAAAAAAAAAATATAGATGTGGTTAGACGATTTCAAAGTAACAGGATTATCAGAGTAGGAACAGGCCTGGACACTGGGAGGCACACCTGACGCACTGACGGAGCTACTTTTCCACAGACCAGTAGAGCGCAGATGAGCCGCACGGCAGAGGGGCCAGGAGGCCAATCAGAGAGAAACGGACCAATGGGAACACCTGCTCCCAGGGGACACTCAGGTGACATCGAAGCATCTCTCTGGATCATATGGAGACTAGAGAATGGGTGAATTCAACCTTGGAAGTGGTGAAAGACCAAATTCTCAGTATAGTTAAAAAAAATAAAAAACCTCATCCTCAGGATGAGGCTGCCCAAAATAACAACAAGTGTGAGAAAAAAGAATCTGAAGTACAGGGACGCTGCTTTGTCAAAATGCAAGACACTGTAATATCGCTTGTGCTATACAAGGTTTTCCTGCTTGTAGCCGCCACACTGGCATACAGGCTGGAGAAAGATAAGAGCAAACAAAGCGCCAGCAGGAGTACTTTCACTTCTTCTCAGAGGGTAAAATGACTGACTCTGTGGCCTGAGAGAAAGTCAGTAGAACCTAAACATCCTAGTTCTGAATCACAAACATTCTCTTTTACCAGCTGAACTCTCCAGTTTGTAGATGGATCCTCTTGGTGGGGGTGGAGGGAAGGGAAGAGAAGGCTATTTCACTTATTATGAGATCACAAAGTGTTACTGGAATTCCAAGTACTCTAACAGAGGAAAGAGTAAAATCTCCAAGAGCTCCAACTTCAAATATTCCTGAAAGTGATAGTGTAGTTGCTCAGTCGTGTCCGACTCATTGCAACCCCATGGACTGTAGCCCACCAGGCACCTCTGTCCATGGGATTCTCCTGGCAAGAATGCTGGAGTAGGCTGGCATTTCCTCCTCCAGGGGATCTTCCTGACCCAGGGATCAAACCCACGTCTCCTGCACTGCAGGCAGATTCTTTATGGTCTGAGCTACCAGGCAAGCCCAAATATTCCTGAAAGGTAGCTAAAGACAGTGAGAGCCCCTAATAAGAGCAATGTGGGAACCTACTTTGAATGTGGGACTGCTTTACTAGGTTGTTACAGAATATTAAGCTTCTGTACTCTTAAATTAGTCCCTGCAAAAAAAAAATATAGATGTGGTTAGACGATTTCAAAGTAACAGGATTATCAGAGTAGGAACAGGCCTGGACACTGGGAGGCACACCTGACGCACTGACGGAGCTACTTTTCCACAGACCAGTAGGCGCAGATGAGCCGCACGGCAGAGGGGCCAGGAGGCCAATCAGAGAGAAACGGACCAATGGGAACACCTGCTCCCAGGGGACACTCAGGTGACATCGAAGCATCTCTCTGGATCATATGGAGACTAGAGAATGGGTGAATTCAACCTTGGAAGTGGTGAAAGACCAAATTCTCAGTATAGTTAAAAAAAATAAAAAACCTCATCCTCAGGATGAGGCTGCCCAAAATAACAACAAGTGTGAGAAAAAAGAATCTGAAGTACAGGGACGCTGCTTTGTCAAAATGCAAGACACTGTAATATCGCTTGTGCTATACAAGGTTTTCCTGCTTGTAGCCGCCACACTGGCATACAGGCTGGAGAAAGATAAGAGCAAACAAAGCGCCAGCAGGAGTACTTTCACTTCTTCTCAGAGGGTAAAATGACTGACTCTGTGGCCTGAGAGAAAGTCAGTAGAACCTAAACATCCTAGTTCTGAATCACAAACATTCTCTTTTACCAGCTGAACTCTCCAGTTTGTATTAACTTTTCTCCAATGAAGACACTTTCATCTCTAGATTAAAATTTGTTGGGGCTTCCCTGGAGGTCCAGTGGGTAAAGAGTCCTCCCTGCAGTGCAAGGGGCACCAGTTCGATCCCTGGCCTGGGAAGATTCCATGTGCCACGGAGCAGCTAGACCGGTGTGTCCAATTAAGAGCCAGCGCTCTGGAGCGCAGTGCCCAGAGTCAGTGCTCTGTTACCAGAGAGGCCACTGCAATGGGAGGCCCACACAGGCCAAAGAGTAAAGATGGATGAAAATAAATAAATAAATAACCAATAAAAGAGGTCCCCCCCCCAAAAATTGTCCACCATTATTGGTGGAACATGTGCTGATCATCTTAGCTAACTTACCATTTTCTGAGTCATCACAGTTAAAAAGTCACTAAAGTTCATTTTTCCAGTCCCTTCCTTATCAATTTCGCTTATCATTTTCTTGATCTCTTCTTTCTTGGGTTCAAAGCCCAGTGCCCTCATTGCCACCTACAACAAAAAATAAGATCATCTCAGTATGCACATCTAAACCCAGGACTGAGCCGACGACAGTGCTTAGAGCATTAAACCATCACCTGTCACGATTCTGATAAAATAAACAGGAAGCACTATAACATTAAGCAAGCTGACATGTGCACTCGATTTTATTTAGTAATTCCTGAGGTAAATAAAGACAGGAAACCACAGCACAGAAGACAAAGAGGCAGAGGAAACTCAAGGTAGCAGAGCAGGAATGTACAGGGCTTGCCTTAAGCTCCTTAACATCAATTGTCCCAGTTCCATCAGCATCAAAGAGATCAAAAGCTTCTCGAATTTCCTGTTTCTGCTCTTCAGTAAGCTCGGGTTTAGGACTCGTCCTTTTTCGCTGGGCAGCTGATGCCATGTTTGCCTTCTTAAAGTTAGAGGCCTTAATATGGTTTACAAACACAAAAACACAACATTATGTAATAGAGTCCACACTTTCCCAAAATACAGTTACAAACGTATCTACTTAAAATCATTTATATCAACGAATTCCAAAACTTTGCTTAAAAAAAAAAGAGATACCACAGTTTGCTGGAAGAAGCAATGAATCTTTCTATGCACATATATCCCTCCTTCTTCCTTGTTCTTTTGGACCTCTCTTATTGAAAACCATCCCCAAAGAAAGCTAGCCAAGGAGCTGACTGGGGACAACTGTACAGATAACCAATTGTCCCAATTTGGGGATCTTAATCTAAAAATATCCTTCAAACGCTGCTCCGCTTCACTCCAATTTCTCCGATTTCCTGATTACTTCTAGATTTGGCCAAATATTACTATGGTAAGATGTACATTCTGTCAATACAGAATAAAATTCAACCCCCTTAGCACAGCTGAGCCTTCTCCAAGAAGCTCAAAACGTTTCCCTAACATTTTCTAGCTAGTCGCTCAGTCTTGCCCGACTCTTTGCGACCCCATGGACCGTACATAGTCCACCAGGCTTCTCTGTCCATGGAATTCTCCAGGCGAGGACACTGGAGTGGAGAATCATTCCCTCCTCCAGGGGATCTTCCCCCGGGTCAAACCCTAGTCTCCTGCACTGCAGACAGATTCTTTGCCTTTTCAAATTTGCCACCTACAACAAAAATAAGATCATCTCAGTATGCACATCTAAACCCAGGACTGAGCCGCGACAGTGCTTAGAGCATTAAACCATCACCTGTCACGATTCTGATAAAATAAACAGGAAGCACTATAACATTAAGCAAGCTGACATGTGCACTCGATTTTATTTAGTAATTCCTGAGGTAAATAAAGACAGGAAACCACAGCACAGAAGACAAAGAGGCAGAGGAAACTCAAGGTAGCAGAGCAGGAATGTACAGGGCTTGCCTTAAGCTCCTTAACATCAATTGTCCCAGTTCCATCAGCATCAAAGAGATCAAAAGCTTCTCGAATTTCCTGTTTCTGCTCTTCAGTAAGCTCGGGTTTAGGACTCGTCCTTTTTCGCTGGGCAGCTGATGCCATGTTTGCCTTCTTAAAGTTAGAGGCCTTAATATGGTTTACAAACACAAAAACACAACATTATGTAATAGAGTCCACACTTTCCCAAAATACAGTTACAAACGTATCTACTTAAAATCATTTATATCAACGAATTCCAAAACTTTGCTTAAAAAAAAAAGAGATACCACAGTTTGCTGGAAGAAGCAATGAATCTTTCTATGCACATATATCCCTCCTTCTTCCTTGTTCTTTTGGACCTCTCTTATTGAAAACCATCCCCAAAGAAAGCTAGCCAAGGAGCTGACTGGGGACAACTGTACAGATAACCAATTGTCCCAATTTGGGGATCTTAATCTAAAAATATCCTTCAAACGCTGCTCCGCTTCACTCCAATTTCTCCGATTTCCTGATTACTTCTAGATTTGGCCAAATATTACTATGGTAAGATGTACATTCTGTCAATACAGAATAAAATTCAACCCCCTTAGCACAGCTGAGCCTTCTCCAAGAAGCTCAAAACGTTTCCCTAACATTTTCTAGCTAGTCGCTCAGTCTTGCCCGACTCTTTGCGACCCCATGGACCGTACATAGTCCACCAGGCTTCTCTGTCCATGGAATTCTCCAGGCGAGGACACTGGAGTGGAGAATCATTCCCTCCTCCAGGGGATCTTCCCGACCCAGGGATCAAACCCTAGTCTCCTGCACTGCAGACAGATTCTTTACCATTTGAACATTTAAAATAGACATTAACAACCAAAAATAATAAACTTCCCCCTATCTCGGTGCGGAAACTTTGGTAGACACGGCCAGGAGGCCAGCGTCTGAGAGGAGTTGAGGCCTACGGAGAACGCGAGTCTTTTTGACCCAGGGACGGTCAACGAAGGGGCTGGAGAAGGCCAGGGAACCCCAAGGGCGAGTTCAGGGCGGCTGCGGCTGACGGGAAGCAGTGGAGAGTCACAGGCCCAGCGGGCGGCCGGCAGCTTTACCCTACTCCTCGGGGAAAGCTCTCAGAGAAAGAACCAAAGCCGAAAACCGCGCAGGAGAGGTGGCGGGGCCCCGCAAAGCCTGAGAAGGTCTCAGCATCTGAACGCAGAGCTCGAGACCGCACCAAGCACTCACCATCGCGGAGGGACTCCACTTCCCGTTGTTACGGCAACCGACGTACACACCGAATCGGCGCCGTTCCCGTCGCCCCGCGCGCGTGACCTCGCTCCCCATTGGCGGACCTCTCGCTGCCGTTCCCCATTGGCAGAGGGCTGGGGCGGGAGGGACTAACCCGACGTACACCGGACGCAAGGCGGGGGGCGGTGCGTTCGCGGCCCGGCCTCATTGGGCAGGATCACGCCGTGAGCGCTGTTTGGCTGAGCCAGCACCGAACCAAGCCAATCCCTTTGGTGGAGGAGCCTCGATAACAACTGTACAGATAACCAATTGTCCCAATTTGGGGATCTTAATCTAAAAATATCCTTCAAACGCTGCTCCGCTTCACTCCAATTTCTCCGATTTCCTGATTACTTCTAGATTTGGCCAAATATTACTATGGTAAGATGTACATTCTGTCAATACAGAATAAAATTCAACCCCCTTAGCACAGCTGAGCCTTCTCCAAGAAGCTCAAAACGTTTCCCTAACATTTTCTAGCTAGTCGCTCAGTCTTGCCCGACTCTTTGCGACCCCATGGACCGTACATAGTCCACCAGGCTTCTCTGTCCATGGAATTCTCCAGGCGAGGACACTGGAGTGGAGAATCATTCCCTCCTCCAGGGGATCTTCCCGACCCAGGGATCAAACCCTAGTCTCCTGCACTGCAGACAGATTCTTTACCATTTGAACATTTAAAATAGACATTAACAACCAAAAATAATAAACTTCCCCCTATCTCGGTGCGGAAACTTTGGTAGACACGGCCAGGAGGCCAGCGTCTGAGAGGAGTTGAGGCCTACGGAGAACGCGAGTCTTTTTGACCCAGGGACGGTCAACGAAGGGGCTGGAGAAGGCCAGGGGAACCCCAAGGGCGAGTTCGGGGCGGCTGCGGCTGACGGGAAGCAGTGGAGAGTCACAGGCCCAGCGGGGCGGCCGGCAGCTTTACCCTACTCCTCGGGGAAAGCTCTCAGAGAAAGAACCAAAGCCGAAAACCGCGCAGGAGAGGTGGCGGGGCCCCGCAAAGCCTGAGAAGGTCTCAGCATCTGAACGCAGAGCTCGAGACCGCACCAAGCACTCACCATCGCGGAGGGACTCCACTTCCCGTTGTTACGGCAACCGACGTACACACCGAATCGGCGCCGTTCCCGTCGCCCCGCGCGCGTGACCTCGCTCCCCATTGGCGGACCTCTCGCTGCCGTTCCCCATTGGCAGAGGGCTGGGGCGGGAGGGACTAACCCGACGTACACCGGACGCAAGGCGGGGGGCGGTGCGTTCGCGGCCCGGCCTCATTGGGCAGGATCACGCCGTGAGCGCTGTTTGGCTGAGCCAGCACCGAACCAAGCCAATCCCTTTGGTGGAGGAGCCTCGGCAGATCCTCGACTCACCGGGGCGGGGAGAAAAAGGTGACTGCCGGAAATGGAACTCTGAGTGTGCCCGCTGTGGATGTGCTGGGGCCAGCCCGGGCGTCGCCTACGGACTGGTAAGTGTTGCAACCTCAACCTGGTGTCGGCGACAGGACTAGAAGGCAGGGAGTTGGGTGGCACGATCCGGGTCGGGGATTTCCTAGTCTGGCCGGAGACTGATAGGGTCCCAGGGACCAGGGAAGACCGTGACCTTCCGTGTTTGGAGCAGACACTGTACTCCTCATGGGGCATCTTCCCTTCCCTTGGGAAGGGACGTGCCGGGCCTTGTCGCAGAGGTTCGAACGTCTGGGACTTAGAAGCCGAATGCAGCCTTGGCACTGTCTTTGGGCTTGTGCCTTCAAGAGCACCCCCGGCCCCCAAAGTAAGTTCCAAGACAGGATCAGTTTAGTTCTCACCCGACTAACGTTAAGTAGCCTAGGAAGGTGAGCTGAGAGCCTGGGAACGGACTTTGAAGGAAGTGAAAGAGGTATGAGTGAGCGTGAGGGGGCAGGTCATAAAGAAATATACTCCTATTAACAGCCAAACACTCGGGGCGGATAGTGAGAAGGTTTCCAGGTGCAGACACCTCTTGCACCTCATGAAGTAAGTGTGAAATCTGCTTGGAGAATTGCAAGTGGGCATGTGCCAGGGTAAAGTATCAGATGGAGCCGCAGCAGTGGAGCTAAAGGTCTAGGATCTGCCTTCAGCCCGCCCAGTGTAAGGGTGAAGCTTGGCTTTCATCCCTTACCCTGGCACATTTGGTTTATTGACATTCGTTAAAGGAAAGTGTTCTCAGACCTTCTGCCCTTTGCACTCTTCCTCTTTGAGCATAAACCAGGTTCACAACCTTTCGGTCATATTTGACTTTTCCTGCCCCTTTCCCATTTACCAGTCTTCAAGTTTTTCCCACCTCTCTTAAGCGTTCCTCTCCCACTTAAAGCCTTCAGCAGAAACCTCCCTAATGGGTAGAAGACAGAGTTCTGACCATGATCTGCAAGGCCCATCCTTATGGGCTTCCTCCGTCCTTATGGGCTCCTCTCCACGATTCCCTCCAGCCTCTGAATGCTAGCTTCCTTGCTGGACTCAGATGCACAGACTCACTCCTTCCTTTGAATTTTTGCTCCAACTGCCCCTTCTGCTTGCTCCCTCCACTTCTTTCCCTCCTGTAGGCCTTCGCTCTACTGTTACCTTCTCGATGAGCCCCCCTAAACCCCCTCTCTAGCATCGCAGTCCCCAGAACACCCAAACTCCACACCTTGCTCTCCTTTTATCCCGAAGAATGGACTGTTTCCTGCCATGTCAATAAACAGAGGACGTCACAGTCACCAGCAATTGCAGCCACCATGGTTGGTGAACTGAGAGGCCTGAGGGAACCTCAGAAGGAAAGAATACCTGTCATCTAGCAGACTGCAGCCTCTCGATGTGGTGACCCCCGAAGAGACAGGAAACCAGCCCCAGATAGCTGAGATGCATGTCAAAGGAGGGATTTCAGTGAGCCCAGACACTTGCATGCCTTGCATCTTCCCATACACAGAAAAGCGCTCAATTCCTTAACTTGGGTTATCTCGTTTTCCTTAATTAACAATAATCTTTTTGATGTTCACAGTACCTGCCCTTTGTTGCAAAACTTCTATATAACCTGGCAGTCATCCTCACCTCCTAGGACCAGTTCTCTCAGGGTTACTTGAGATGCCGTTCCCAGGTTTGAAATCCCAAATATTCCCACAAAATAAAACATAACTCTCAACTTTTAGGTTGTGAGTATTTTTACATCCACAATCCCATAGTACTTGTCCCTATATATTTGACTCGTTTGTTTTGTTCTTTGCTGCCCATCCACTAGAAGAGAGCCTGTGAGTGCAGGCATCTTTGTTCTGTTCCCTGCCGGCTCTCTAGGACCTGGAGCCCAAGGGGGGCAGATGACGTACTTGGTAAATTATCAGTGAACGAGTGGTGAGTGGTCCCCCTGTTTCCTGCTTCTCACCTGTCTAGTCCACCGTTCTTCACCAGGTTCACCCCCATGGCTTTAAACCCTCCGAGGTTTTCTCTGACTGCAGACTCCTCAGCCTGGCATCTGAGCCTTCTGCCCAGTGTTGCCCCTGCTGGACCTTCCCACCTCGTGCTATTCCACCGCCCGCTTCCCCGTGTGTCTGCAGGGTGGCAGCTGGCAATGTAGGAGCCACAAGCTCTGCCTTGGCCTTGGACCAGCAGTGTGACTTTAGGCAAGTCACTTGACATCTCCGAGCCTCAGTTTCTTATCTGTTGAATGAGACCAGTCCTGTCTTTTCAACTGGAAGCTTTTTGGATATTAGTGGTGTAATATGCACTCAGTCCTTCATATCTGCAGGTTCTACATCCGTGGACTGAAAATATCAGAAAAAGAATTCCAGAAATGTTTCAAAAGCAAAACTCAAATTTGCTGCATATGCAACAATTTATATGGCATTGACATAGTATTTACAGCTATTTCTATAACATTGGCATTGTATTAGGTAGTAGAAGTAATGTAGAGATGGTTTGAAGTATATAAGAGAATGTACATAGGTTATATGCAAATGGCCTTATTCGTTCTTTTTAATTGCTGAATAATATTATATATATATATATATATATACACACACACACACACACACACACCCCACATCTTTTTTTTTTGGCCACTTTTATTGGTCTTTCATTTACTTTATTTTCATCCATCGTTGTTTTAATTTGGCCTGTGGGGGCCTCCCATCGCAGTGGCCTCTCCTGTAGCAGAGCACCGGCACCGGCTCTGGGCGCATGCGCTTGAGAGCACTGGCTCCTAATTGGACACACCGGTCCAGCTGCTCCTCAGCACGTGGGATCCTCCCATGCCGGGGGCCGAACCAGTGCCCCTTGCACTGCAAGGCAGACTCTTTACCCACTGGACCACCAGGGAAGCCCACACACCACATCTTCTTTATCCATTCCTCTGTGCATGTACATTTAGGTTGTTTCCATCTCTTGCTATTGTAAAAAGTGCTGCAATGAGCACTGGTGTATATCTCTTTGGGCCATGTTTTTCTCTGGATAGATGCCCAGGGATTAGGATTGTGGGGTCATATGGTCGCTGTATGTTTAGTTTTGTAAGGAACCTCCACACAGTTCTCCATGGTGGCTGTACCCATTTACGTCCCCATCAGCAGTGCAGGAGGGTTCCCTTTTCTCCGCACCCTCTTCAGCATTTGTTGTTAATGGATTTGTGGATGATGGCCATTCTGACAGGTGTGAGGTGGTGTCTCATTCTAGTTTTAATTTGCATTTCTCTAATAACGAGTGGTCTTGAACATTTTTTCATGTGCCTGTTGGCCATCTGTCTGTCCTCTTTAGAGAAATGTCTATTCGGGTCTTCTGCCCACTTTTTGAGTAGGTTGTTTGTCTTGATGCTGTTGAGTGTCATAAGCTATTTGTAAATTTTGGAGATTAATCCCTTGTCAGTCACATCATTTGCAAATATTTTCTCCCAGTCTGTGGGTTGTCTTTTTTTTGTTTGTTTCCTTTGCTGTGCAAAAGCTTTTGAGTTAAGTAGGTCTCATTTGTTTATTTTTGCTTTTATTTCCACTATTTGGAAGATGGATTAAAAAATTTTTGCTGTGATTTATGTCAGAGAGTGTTCTGCCTATGTTTTCTTCTAAGAGTTTTATGGTGTCTGGTCTTACATTTAGGTCTCTAATCCGTTTTGAGCTTATTTCTGTGTATGGAGTTAAGGAATGATCTAATTTCATTCTTTTGCATATGGCTTTCCAGTTTTCCCAGCACCATTTGCGGGAGAGGCTGTCTTTCCAACATTGTGTAGTCTTGCCTCCTTTGTCATAGATTGATTGACTGTCGGTGCATGGGCTTATTTCTGGGTTTTCTATCCTGTTCAGTTGATCTGTATTTCTATTTTTGTGCCAGTACCACACTCTCTTGAGGACTGTAGCTTTGTAGTATAGTCTGAGGTCAGGGCGCCTGGTTCCTCCAGCTCCGTGTTTCTTTGTCGAGATTGCTTGGGCTGTGTGGGGTCTTTTGTGTTTCCATACAGATTTTGAGATTTTTTTTTTGTTCTATATCTGTGAATAATGCCACTGGTAATTAGATAGGGATTGCATTGAATCAATAGACTGCCTTGGGTAGTATAGTCATTTTGACAATATTGAGTCTTCCAATCCATGAACATGGTGTATCTTTCCATCTGTGTATGTCTTCGATTTCTTCCATCAGCACCTTATAGTTTTCGAAGTACACGTCTTTTTGTCTGCCTAGTAGGTTTATTCCTAGGTATTTTATTCTGTTTCATGCAGTGGTAAACGGTTGCTTCTTGAATTTCTCACTTTATTTGCTTTCTAATAAGTGGTCTTGAACATTTTTTCATGTGCCTGTTGGCCATCTGTCTGTCCTCTTTAGAGAAATGTCTATTCGGGTCTTCTGCCCACTTTTTGAGTAGGTTGTTTGTCTTGATGCTGTTGAGTGTCATAAGCTATTTGTAAATTTTGGAGATTAATCCCTTGTCAGTCACATCATTTGCAAATATTTTCTCCCAGTCTGTGGGTTGTCTTTTTTTTGTTTGTTTCCTTTGCTGTGCAAAAGCTTTTGAGTTAAGTAGGTCTCATTTGTTTATTTTTGCTTTTATTTCCACTATTTGGAAGATGGATTAAAAAATTTTTGCTGTGATTTATGTCAGAGAGTGTTCTGCCTATGTTTTCTTCTAAGAGTTTTATGGTGTCTGGTCTTACATTTAGGTCTCTAATCCGTTTTGAGCTTATTTCTGTGTATGGAGTTAAGGAATGATCTAATTTCATTCTTTTGCATATGGCTTTCCAGTTTTCCCAGCACCATTTGCGGGAGAGGCTGTCTTTCCAACATTGTGTAGTCTTGCCTCCTTTGTCATAGATTGATTGACTGTCGGTGCATGGGCTTATTTCTGGGTTTTCTATCCTGTTCAGTTGATCTGTATTTCTATTTTTGTGCCAGTACCACACTCTCTTGAGGACTGTAGCTTTGTAGTATAGTCTGAGGTCAGGGCGCCTGGTTCCTCCAGCTCCGTGTTTCTTTGTCGAGATTGCTTGGGCTGTGTGGGGTCTTTTGTGTTTCCATACAGATTTTGAGATTTTTTTTTTGTTCTATATCTGTGAATAATGCCACTGGTAATTAGATAGGGATTGCATTGAATCAATAGACTGCCTTGGGTAGTATAGTCATTTTGACAATATTGAGTCTTCCAATCCATGAACATGGTGTATCTTTCCATCTGTGTATGTCTTCGATTTCTTCCATCAGCACCTTATAGTTTTCGAAGTACACGTCTTTTTGTCTGCCTAGTAGGTTTATTCCTAGGTATTTTATTCTTTTTGATGCAGTGGTAAACGGAATTGCTTCTTGAATTTCTCTTTCTGATCTTTCATTATTCATGCATAGAAAGGCAATAGTCTTCTGTGTATTAATTTTGTAACCTGCAAATGTACTAAATTCATTGCTGAGTTCTAGTTGTTTTCTGGTAGCATCTTTAGGATCTTCTATATATAGTCTCTTGTTCATCTGCAAACAGAGACAGTTTAACTTCTTTTTCGATTTGGATTCTCTTTACTTGTTTTTCTTCGATTGATGCAGCTAGGACTTCCAGAACTATGTTGAATAAAAGTGGTGAGAGTGGACATCCTTGTCTTGTTCCTGATCTTAGAGGGAATGCTTTCAGCTTTTTGCCACTGAGTATGATGCTAACTGTAGGTTTGGCATATATGGTCTTGATCATGGTGAGATATGTACCCTTTATGCCCACTTTCTGTTCATTCTTTTCTCTGATTAGCTCTTGTCATTCCCCCTGCATGACACGTGCAGAGCCTTCGACTTGGCTAAAATCCCTTCTCCATGCTGTAACCAGAGTGATCTGACACTCACCCTTTGTTACCACTTCCAGAGCTTCCCTCATCTCCTCCTAGAGAAACTCCTTAGCCCGACACACAGGACCTGCACATTCTGAACTTTGCTCCCAATCTGACTTCATACTCGCTGTGTCACAGCTGGTCACAGACCAGGCTGACTGTGCCAGCACCTCGTGCTTCCCACCCCTAGCCTTGGAATGCCTCTCAGGATGCCTGCCCCCTCTTTGACTCACGCATCCAGGGCCTTAGAACTTGAGTTAGCAATTGCCTTCCTGCCTGGGCTTACCCTCATTGGACTCAAAGGCATTTCTGCAGTGTTCTGCTAAGCCTGTATCCACCCCAGATGCTGGGTTCCCTAAAGGTCGATGCTGTGTCTTATGTAGGCTCTGTTTGGCAGTGACCTTGTGAGGAAGGGAATGGATGAGTGAGCTGACGCTGAAGTGGGCCCAGCAGGAAGGCAGCCATGGGCTCGCTCCCCTCTCTATGTATTTGATCCTGTCAGCAACCCTTGCCTTCCTTGCCCTGAAGTGGAGCCAGGTGTTTGGGTTTCAATCTTAGAAGGTGGGTCTCTTTTCCTAGATTCCTTTAGCTTTAAGACCTTGTCCCAGTGTGTCTAGAGGAAGAAGGGCATACATGCTGGTTTTAATTCAGAGACCTGCGATTTTAAAGGGAAAAAGACTTGAGGCTTCTTATGTGTGAACCTTAAAAATCCCAGCTCCTAGAATGTTGCTCTTTTGGGTCTTATTTTCTCATTCACAGTTGTTCTTGTGAGTGTGTGTGTGTGAGTGAGTGAGAGTGAGAGAGAGAGAGAGAGAGAGATAGTCGCTCAGTCACATCTGACTCTGCAATCCCATGGAGTCTAGCCCACCAGGCACCTATGTCCGTGGGATTCTCCAGGCAAGAACACTGGAGTGGGTTGCCATTCTCTTCTCCAGGGGATCTTCCCGACCCAGGGATGGAAGCCAGGTCTCTCACAGTGCAGGCGGAGTCTTTACTGTCTGAGCCACATGTGTAATAAAACAGATGAATGTCCAGTTCAGCGGCAGGAAGTAGGTTCACGTTGTTAGGCAGCCATCCCCAACCTTCTGTCTCCAGACCT
This sequence comes from Tragulus kanchil, assembly GCA_022376925.1. NCBI lineage: Eukaryota > Metazoa > Chordata > Mammalia > Artiodactyla > Tragulidae > Tragulus > Tragulus kanchil. Next base: position 2,471,639 of record JAIOJX010000001.1, on the reverse strand, counting down.
CTTCTCATCTTGAAAAGCTGAAAGTCTGTACCTGCTTAGCATCACTCCCCAATTCCCTGCCTCTTCCTAGCCTCTAGCACCCATGCTTGTACTTTCAGCATGTAAGAATTAAATGACTCAAAAAAGTAGAATCATATAGTATTTGTCCTTTTGTGTCTGACTTCTTTCACTTGTATAATGTCTCCAGAGTTCTTATTCCACTTAGCATAAGTTCATTTGTGTTGTAGCGATGTATCAGAATGTCTCTTTTTAAATTTTTATTGCTGTAAGAACACCTAAGATGAGATCCACCATATTACCAAATGTTTGAATGTACAGGGGATCGTCCGTTGTAGGTACAATGTACAGCAGACCCTAGCGCTTACCCATCTTGCTTAACTAAACCTTTCTCCCCATTGGTCAGTACCTCCCCTTCTCCCCCTCACCCAGCCTCTGGCAACCACCATGCCACTCTCTGATTCTATAAATTTGACACTTTTTTTTTTTGGCCACTTTTATTGATCTTTTGTTTATTTATCTTTGTTCTTTGGCCTGTGTGGGCCTCCCATTGCAGCGGCCTCTCTCACTGCAGAGCCCCGGCTCTGGGCATGTGCGCTCCAGAGCTCTGGTTCGGTAGTTGGACACATCAGTCCAGCCGCTCCACGGGTACATGAGATCTTCCCAGGCCAGGGATCGAACCAGTGCCCCTTGCACTGCAAGGCGGTGTTCTCACTCACTGGACCACCAGGGAAGCCCAATTTGACACTTTAGATACCTCATATGAGTGGAATCACACAGTATTTGTCTTTCTGTGACTGGCTTATTTCACTTAGTGTATGTTCTCAAAGTTTATCTTTGTCTCATATTGTGGAATTCCCTTCATTTTTAAGGCTTTATAGTATTCTGTTGTATGTATGTACCACATTTTCTTTATCTGTTCAGCCATCAGTGAACACTTATTGTTTTGATCTTGGCTACTGTGAATAGTACAGCAATGAGTTTAGGAGTACTCATATCTCTTCAAGATTCTAGCTTCAGTTCTTTTGAATATATACCCAGAATCAGAGTCGCTAGATCATATGGTACTTTGGTGGCTCTATTTTAATTTTTTGAGGAACCTCCGTACTGTTTTCCCCAGCAGCTGCATCGTTTCTGTATTCAGTATATAAAGGTTCCGATTTCTCCACCTCCTTGCCAGCGCTTACCTTTCCACTTTTTGGTTGACAGCCATCCTGACACTGGTGGAGTGGTATCTCATTGTAGTTTTGATTTGCATTTCCCTCATGATTAATGACATGGTTTCGTGTCCCTGTTGGCCGTCTATACATCTTCTTTGGAGAGTCTATTCAAGTCCTTAGCTCATTTTGTCCCTACCATATTCTGACCACTTTCCAGGGGTTTCTCATGGCCCAGACACTCCTGAGTTCTATATATGGTCAGGGTGGCTTTTATTCCACCAAGAAGGAGCGGTCCATCTTCTCTTATTCTTCTTCCTCCCAGCATTCCATGCCCTGGCATCATGGGGATGAGCAGTGAGTCTGTTTTATTGAGCTCCAGCAAATAGAAGAGGCTTGAGCAGACTGATACACTTTCTGGCGGGGCCAGGGCTGGAGCTCTGAGGTCTGTGTGTTTTCCCACTGCACCGCCCCAGTCTACTAATCTACTGACCGACACTAGAGAAACAGAGAATAATTGAAGCGCATGCGTGTTGTGGGAAAAGCCATGATGCCAGAGATAGTCTTTTCACTGTAACTGTTCAATGGGGCTGTTTAGCTGGCTTCTCATTCTGCCCCTAGCCAAAGTGGACCGTGAGTTATGGGCCCGCTAGGGCCCTCCTCGGGGGGCAGCCTTTGTCCCAGGAATGTTCCCTGCATGCTTCTTCCAGCTGCTGCCACTGTGGTTGAGCACTCTGTGAAAACATGGCGGGGGCAGGACGTTATCCACATAATAAACACAAACAGCTAAAAGATGTTACAGTGTATACAACATAAATATTTGCCTCTAAATATGTGTTTAAGGAAAGAAAAGTTGATTACAGACGGGGCCATATTTGGAGCTGAAATGGAACAAGCAGCTGGTGAGCCAGTGAGAGACCAGGGCACTCGGACATACTTGGCAGAAGACCTTCCAAAAGTGAGTACTGACATGGAAAAGGCTCACCAGAACCAGGTAAGGCGACAGTCTAGCACATACATAATAGCGAGCCAGTGATGCATAGCCGTGGATTAAAAATTATGTTTGGAGTATACTAACACATATATATGGAATCTAGTAAGATGGTAATGGTAACACGCAGTGAAGCGATGGAAAAACAGACATAGAGAACTGATCATGGACATTGTGGGTAATGAACAGGGGGTGAGAGGCGTGGAGGGAGTAACATGGAAACCTGTACTATCATATGTGAAAAAGACAGCTATGGTCATTGCCCTGTGGGAGTAGGGGATCCTGCAGGGGCGCTGGGAGATGGCCTGGAGGGGTGGGGTGGCGGGGACTGGGAGCGGGTGGAGGAGGGAGGAGGCCAGGGATATACATATCACTAAGCTGGGATTATACATACCTGTAAACAACAGAACACTGTAAAAGTAAAAAGTAAAATAAAAAAAAAATTATGTTTGCTCCATATTAAGTCAATTAGTCAACTGTTATTAAGTCAACTGTTTCTTTCTAGAAGATATATGTCATTATTTAAGACATCAGTTACTGCTGTATAACAAACACAACAAGATCTTAGCCGTTTCAAACAACACCCATTGCTTTGTTCGCAGGTTAGGCCGGGCCCAGCTTGTGGCAGGGGGTGGAGAGCGCCTACATTGGTCTTTGCTGCACTCATGCACACAGCTGCAGTCATGGGGCTCCTGAGGTGTATGTTCTAGACAACCTCACTCACACACGTGGCAATAACTACTGCCTGTCTTCTGGGCGCCTCAGTTTGCCATCACATGACCTCCAACAGGTTAGACTGTCCTTCTGGGTAGAATGCCAGAAGCCTTCCCAGAACCAGCAAGGACCAGAGCAAGGAGGGCCTTGAAGTAGTTGTCAGGCCTCCTGAGATTCTTTACAGAGATTGGTAAAGGGTGGGTTCGTTACGCTTTCGGGAAGCTAACACTTCAGATACGACATCACGGCAAGGTTAAATGTGTCTGTATCAAATGTTACTAAAGTAAAGCTTTCCAGGAGGTTACCACAGGTCACCAGATGACGTTGGTTTTAACGTACAGCTCAAAGGAAGGCCTTTTCTGTGCCTCTGTAGTTGGGGGTTAATCTTGAAATTCTAGTGCTGAGATGAACCACCAGAGGCCCTGGCCATCTCTAGTTCATTGTTTGTATGCATCAGGGTTTTACTGATGCTCAACAACCAAAAATAGTCTGGATTCAGTTGGTGGTTTTTTTCTCATCAATTGATTTTATAGAAAGTAAAGGTTATGCATTTAAACTGCTATAATAAAAAGAACAGTTTCATCCAAATTTACATACTCATTCTGTGTAAGACTTCTCTGAGAAAAGGAGCCACTGCTAAAGACAAGGGGAAACAGAAAAGACTGGAAGAAACCCAGTGACCTAGAGGATTCTGTTATCTGCAGATCATTTTGCAATGAAATAGTTTCTCTAGAGGGCTTTCTTTCCTATTCTTAAAACTGTCTCTGAGGTGTTGATTGTATAAACTCCCCGCAGTAAGCCATTCTTGAGTCTCCCTCCCTGTTTCCTGTCTGGAATTTCATTCTTATGTAGTATTACAGGTTCCTTCTTGTCTGCTGGGCCCACTGGCACTCCTTGTCTTTCATGGCCATGACAAGTGAGTGATTATGTCACACCATCTCCTGTAACTGAGCACCATGGCCCCGTCACAGTCTGGGCAGCTCTGTTCCTATCATTACGGAACTCTCTGGCATAGCCAATGGCCCCTGCTTTCCAGGCAGTATGAGTGCAACATTTCAATATAATATAAAAACCCATATCACTCTGTCAAAGAAAGAAAGACTTTAAAGTCATGAAATTAAGTTGTACTGGACAAAGACAGCATTGTAAAATAAGTATGCTCCAATAAAATTTTTTTTTAATTAATTTATTTATTTATTTATTTTGGGGCGGGGGTCGGGTTGGGGAGGGAGGGGAGCGGGTGGGCCACTTCTATTGGTCTTTCATTTCTCCATTTTCATCCGTCTTTGTTCTTTGGCCCGTGTGGGCCTCCCATCGCGGTGGCCTCTGTTGTCGCAGAGCACTGGCTCTGGGTGCACGTGCATTCCAGAGCTCCGGCTCGGTAATTGGACACATTGGTCCAGCCGCTCCGTGGCACGTGGGATCTTCCCAGGCCAGGGATCGAACCGGCGCCCTTTGCACTGCAAGGTGGTGTCCTTACCCACTGGACCACCAGGGGAAGCCCTAAGTGTTTTTTTTTTAAAAAAAAAAACAATAAAAAGGAAATTGCACTAGGCATGATAGCAAGGCATGATTTGATTTTTCTTTTTTTAATTAGACTGTCAACCTTTTGAAGCAGCTTTTGTCTAGAGACTCCAAATACTGTAAACAAGAGACTCCGAACTCCTTTGGCGTTATTCTAAAAAACTGCATTTGCCAGTGCAGCTGACTCAGGGAAGCAGGAAAAGAAGGAATTGCCGAAACGGAGATCTAGTGGGATTTGTGTATTTCCTTTGCCTATGCCCTGGGGATGTGTTAGAAATTTTAGTAAAGGTGTAAAATATAGCGCTATGATTACATGTATATGGCAGTCATCTAAGCATAGACAAGAGTGGGCTTAAAGGATACTTGGCAGAGAGTGGCATGGTGGGACTAGGCTGAGCGATAAACTAAGATTGCCAGATGGCTCATCTTGACTCCCTCCCTGTTTCCTGTCTGGAATTTCATTCTTATGTAGTATTACAGGTTCCTTCTTGTCTGCTGGGCCCACTGGCACTCCTTGTCTTTCATGGCCATGACAAGTGAGTGATTATGTCACACCATCTCCTGTAACTGAGCACCATGGCCCCGTCACAGTCTGGGCAGCTCTGTTCCTATCATTACGGAACTCTCTGGCATAGCCAATGGCCCCTGCTTTCCAGGCAGTATGAGTGCAACATTTCAATATAATATAAAAACCCATATCACTCTGTCAAAGAAAGAAAGACTTTAAAGTCATGAAATTAAGTTGTACTGGACAAAGACAGCATTGTAAAATAAGTATGCTCCAATAAAATTTTTTTTTAATTAATTTATTTATTTATTTATTTTGGGGCGGGGGTCGGGTTGGGGAGGGAGGGGAGCGGGTGGGCCACTTCTATTGGTCTTTCATTTCTCCATTTTCATCCGTCTTTGTTCTTTGGCCCGTGTGGGCCTCCCATCGCGGTGGCCTCTGTTGTCGCAGAGCACTGGCTCTGGGTGCACGTGCATTCCAGAGCTCCGGCTCGGTAATTGGACACATTGGTCCAGCCGCTCCGTGGCACGTGGGATCTTCCCAGGCCAGGGATCGAACCGGCGCCCTTTGCACTGCAAGGTGGTGTCCTTACCCACTGGACCACCAGGGGAAGCCCTAAGTGTTTTTTTTTTAAAAAAAAAAACAATAAAAAGGAAATTGCACTAGGCATGATAGCAAGGCATGATTTGATTTTTCTTTTTTTAATTAGACTGTCAACCTTTTGAAGCAGCTTTTGTCTAGAGACTCCAAATACTGTAAACAAGAGACTCCGAACTCCTTTGGCGTTATTCTAAAAAACTGCATTTGCCAGTGCAGCTGACTCAGGGAAGCAGGAAAAGAAGGAATTGCCGAAACGGAGATCTAGTGGGATTTGTGTATTTCCTTTGCCTATGCCCTGGGGATGTGTTAGAAATTTTAGTAAAGGTGTAAAATATAGCGTGCTATGATTACATGTATATGGCAGTCATCTAAGCATAGACAAGAGTGGGCTTAAAGGATACTTGGCAGAGAGGGTGGCATGGTGGGACTAGGCTGAGCAAATGATGCCAAAGCTCCAGAGCCATTGCCAGATGGCCCGGTGCCCCCCAGTTAAAGAGTGCCTTTGCAGGTGGGACACCTCTTATAGAAGAGGCTCTGGCTCCCCTGTAGTCTCCTGCAGATGTTAATTATATCAGTATTTAAGGAATACAGAGCAAATTGGTTGGTTGGTTTTTTTAATCAGCAGAATTTCTTTAAAACCTCTGCCTTTTCCTATCCCCAACTTTGATTCACTGTACATAAGCTAAGAGCAAAATGGGGGCTTGTCATCTTAGAGAAGCCCAGATATGGTTTTAGAAAGATGCCAGGGAGGAGAGGCATGACAGGCCTTCCTCTGGGCCCTCTGGAGCCAGCTTCATCAGCGTGCGCCAGCTCCAGTTTTGCACCAATTCCCTGGAGTCAGAATATTTAAGTGTCTGCAAGTAGTTCTCTGTCCCTCCATTGTCCCCAGCCAAAAGACTTGGAATTCAGCCAGAAGAGTCCATGTGCTGATAAAGCTGAAATGTGAACATTGTGCGTGTGTCAGTTGTTCAGTGATGCCCAACTCTTTGTGACCCCATGGACTGTAGCCTGTCAGGCTCCTCTGTCCATGGGATTCTCCAGGCTAGAATACTGGAGTGGGTTGCCATGCCCTTCTCCCGGGGATCTTCCCAGGATTGAACATAGGTCTCCTGCATTGAAGGCAGATTCTCTACCATCTGAGCCACCAGGGAAGCCTATAAACATTGTAGGTCTCACCTAATATGTCTACTTCCTAGACCTCAGAGAAGGGAAAGCAAAGCCCTTAGCTTTGCTGATGAACAGCTCACCAATCCTCCCTGTGACCCTACCAGGAGGTCCCCAGACCGCAGCACAGCTTTAGGTGGATGTGCTAAGAGGAGAAGGGGTTAGGTGATGAACCCCAAGCAAACAGCCTAGCCCTGCAGTGGTTGGAGAGCCAAGTGGGATGTGTTTTATTTCCTTTGCCTATGCCCTGGGATGTGTTAGAAATTTTAGTAAAGGTGTAAAATATAGCGCTATGATTACATGTATATGGCAGTCATCTAAGCATAGACAAGAGTGGGCTTAAAGGATACTTGGCAGAGAGGGTGGCATGGTGGGACTAGGCTGAGCAAATGATGCCAAAGCTCCAGAGCCATTGCCAGATGGCCCGGTGCCCCCCAGTTAAAGAGTGCCTTTGCAGGTGGGACACCTCTTATAGAAGAGGCTCTGGCTCCCCTGTAGTCTCCTGCAGATGTTAATTATATCAGTATTTAAGGAATACAGAGCAAATTGGTTGGTTGGTTTTTTTAATCAGCAGAATTTCTTTAAAACCTCTGCCTTTTCCTATCCCCAACTTTGATTCACTGTACATAAGCTAAGAGCAAAATGGGGGCTTGTCATCTTAGAGAAGCCCAGATATGGTTTTAGAAAGATGCCAGGGAGGAGAGGCATGACAGGCCTTCCTCTGGGCCCTCTGGAGCCAGCTTCATCAGCGTGCGCCAGCTCCAGTTTTGCACCAATTCCCTGGAGTCAGAATATTTAAGTGTCTGCAAGTAGTTCTCTGTCCCTCCATTGTCCCCAGCCAAAAGACTTGGAATTCAGCCAGAAGAGTCCATGTGCTGATAAAGCTGAAATGTGAACATTGTGCGTGTGTCAGTTGTTCAGTGATGCCCAACTCTTTGTGACCCCATGGACTGTAGCCTGTCAGGCTCCTCTGTCCATGGGATTCTCCAGGCTAGAATACTGGAGTGGGTTGCCATGCCCTTCTCCCGGGGATCTTCCCAGGATTGAACATAGGTCTCCTGCATTGAAGGCAGATTCTCTACCATCTGAGCCACCAGGGAAGCCTATAAACATTGTAGGTCTCACCTAATATGTCTACTTCCTAGACCTCAGAGAAGGGAAAGCAAAGCCCTTAGCTTTGCTGATGAACAGCTCACCAATCCTCCCTGTGACCCTACCAGGAGGTCCCGTCAGACCGCAGCACAGCTTTAGGTGGATGTGCTAAGAGGAGAAGGGGTTAGGTGATGAACCCCAAGCGAAACAGCCTAGCCCTGCAGTGGTTGGAGAGCCAAGTGGGCTGACTTTTCCCTGCAAGTGTGGAAACTCTGCTTTCTTTTTTCTTGTAAGTGCACTGTCAGTTGAGTGGATGGCTTGTTTTGATTTTGTGTGTGTTTTTTTTTTTTTGCAAGAAGGTATTTTTTTTTGAGGGAAGGACACACCATGTGGTTTGTAGAATCCTAGTTCCCTGATCAGGGATTTAACTTGGGCCATGGCAAGTCCTAACCACTGGATGCCTGGGGACTTTCCTCAGGTCATCTAGTCTTACCAAAGTCTGCCTGAGTATCATTTGCTATCTCTTCCCTCCTTACTGATCCCAAGAGAGAAAGTTGCCATGGGTGATAGAACACCAGAATTATATGAAGCTTCCAACTTGGTTCAAGAAGAGTTTCAAACTGAGAGATGGACTGCTGTTTCAGTGGCTCATGGTGTGAGAGCACAAGCTCTTACAGCCGCCAGCTCTCAGCACACCCATATCCCCTGCCGTCTCTCTCTGCAGGCTAAGAAGTGCACGGTGATTGGAGGCTCTGGGTTCCTGGGACGACACATGGTCGAGCAGTTGCTGGCAAGAGGCTACGCTGTCAATGTATTTGACATTCAGCAAGGGTTCGACAATCCTGATGTGCGGTTCTTCCTGGGTGACCTTTGCAGCCGACAGGTAACAGATCATCTCACCTTGCCAATGGCCCCAGGCCCCTGAAGGGAGACTGCCAGATTTCCCTGCTCAGAGGCCAGCCAAGTTATTTCCAAAAGAAAATTTTTTGGGAAAAACTCGTAAAGTTACAGGAAAGAATTTAACACACACACCCATTGTTCCTAGTGAGAAAGAGTAACTGTCGTCTCTGCCGCCGCTGCTCCGCTCTGCACGGACAGGTCAGAAGCTACCGTTGCCCATATGTGGTGGGTGCGGCTGTGTGCCAGTAGAACTTTTTTTACAAAGTTGGCCACAGGCTCTAGTGTGCCATCAGCTGCTCCGGAATATATATACAAAAGTGCAATTGCTGGGCTTTGTGTTTCTTTTCTTATTTCTTTTTTTTTTTTTGTCTGTGCTGGGTCTTTGCCACTGCTCGGGTCTTCTAGTTTCAGTGAGCAGGGGCTACTCTTGATTGTGGTGTGTGGGCTTCTTGTGGCGGTGGCTTGCTTGTGGAGCACGGGCTCCAAGGTGCAGGCTTCAGTAGTTGCAGTTCCCACGCTCTAGAGCACAAGCTCAGTAGATGGGGCACACGGGCTTAGTTGTTCCACGGGCATGTGCTATCTTCCCCAACCAAGGATCGAACCCGTGTCTCCTGCATCAGCAGGTGGCTTCTTTACCACTGAGCCACCAGGGAAACCCTGAACTTTATGCTTCTGCACAACATTTGGCATAACTGATATATTCTGTGTCAATTTGGGTATCTTGCACACCGCCCATTCCCCCCTCCCACCAGAGAACATATGCTCCATGAAGGGAAGCTTTACCATTTTGCAAGTAGCATGTTAATAAGTTGTTCCAGGCGAAGATCACCACTGAAGGCTGAAGTCAATCAGTGGAAGATTGCTGGGGAGGAAGATATTCAGAGTCTCTAATGATCACCCCACAGATTATTTTTTTGATTACTCAGAGGAAAAAATTTTGGATGGCCCCAGTCTAGCAACCATCACGTTAATCAAATGATTGGATCAACAGTACCAACAGTGACAGACTGCTATCTTGATCCTCTTGGGGTGATGCCCTGAGAAAACACAATGTCACTGATGTGATGTTCCTGCCAAAAGTATTAAGTCTGAATCCAGTTATGAGGAAGAAGACTAAGTCCTTAGGAGAGGCTTGCGGAAGACTTGAGAGGCAGGACGGCATGGTATGTGCAGCTTGCTCTCAAATGTTTCCAAGGAAAGAAAATCACCTCTACATAAAGAAAGTTGTGGCAAAATGCTAAGAATTGGTGGATCTAGGCACATAATTCATGCTTTTCTTTTGGTGATGTTATTGATCATTCCTAGATCTTATTATTAATAGTCGAGGTTTCACAAAATGGTCCCATGCTGTATTCTTCTCACTTTATTCCTTAGCCTAAATCTTTGAACCTTTTGCAGATTCAGTGCTTGGCTCTTTGTTTGCAAAAGGAATTCTTATTGTTACTGGTGATCAAATTGTCCCATCTTTCTTTGGGCAGGGGGAGCATCTTCAAGGTGGCTCTTGAGTCCTTTTCATAAGACTTTACTTTCTGGTGTGACGAGGTGTTCTTAGCTCATCGTGTCTGTTTCTTGCCCCAGATCTGCAATCAGCCATTACTCTCAGGAGCTCCACTTCCCTGTAGCAGTCCATCTCAGGGTACTGTTTGTTGTATGTCTAGTTTCACAGAAAGGATTACTTACCTGTGTGTAGGATATTTACACTGTCTGTTGCAGTATGGGATTTTTATATGATTCACAATTTGTATCTATGGGCTCATTTTCCCCAGAACTTTTACCTCCAGGTACCCTGACTTTTCCCACCCCACCCACCCATCACCCATGAGGCACAAAGGCACAGATGTTGCCTTTTTCTGGATCCCACAGGCTTCTCATGCTCCAAAGCAGTTTTTGCTGGGGCCTAGCTAATGGGGAGGGAGATGTTTAGAAGGGACAGTATGCGTCATTTGAATCTTTTGCAGTGAAAATGTATGTCTATGTTGATTGCAGAATTATAAAAGGGCAAGACATCCACATGCCCCGGACTGGAGACAGGGAATGTGAGGAGGCTGTTTACTTGTGTAAAGCAGGAGTGGTTGTTTTTGTCTTTGCTTTTCCAGGATCTGTACCCGGCTCTGAAAGGCGTGAGCACAGTTTTCCACTGCGCGTCACCCCCACCATCCAGTAACAACAAGGACCTCTTTTACAGAGTGAATTACATTGGCACCAAGAATGTCATTGAGACTTGCAAAGAGGCTGGGGTTCAGGTAAGGGGCGAGCCGGAGTGCGTGCTGTCAGGAGCATGGGCTGGCCTTTCCCAGCGTGCCCAGACCAGGGCTCTGATTCTTTTCCTGGGCGAGCTGGGCTTGCTTCCTAAAGTGTGGTGAAGAGCCCCAAAATTCAGCTTCCAAACAGATCGTATGAAGAGCCCAAGGCTTATGAGTCTTTGGTTAAAGAACTACAAAATCTAGACATTGCTTGTATTTTTGGTTGTGCTTTAAAAAACATTTATAATAAACTTAACCATTTTAACCATTATTATTTGAGTGTGAAGGTCAGTGGCAGTAAGCCCACTCCCATTGCTGTCAGCCACCAGGGGAGCATCTTCAAGGTGGCTCTGAGTCCTTTTCATAAGACTTTACTTTCTGGTGTGACGAGGTGTTCTTAGCTCATCGTGTCTGTTTCTTGCCCCAGATCTGCAATCAGCCATTACTCTCAGGAGCTCCACTTCCCTGTAGCAGTCCATCTCAGGGTACTGTTTGTTGTATGTCTAGTTTCACAGAAAGGATTACTTACCTGTGTGTAGGATATTTACACTGTCTGTTGCAGTATGGGATTTTTATATGATTCACAATTTGTATCTATGGGCTCATTTTCCCCAGAACTTTTACCTCCAGGTACCCTGACTTTTCCCACCCCACCCACCCATCACCCATGAGGCACAAAGGCACAGATGTTGCCTTTTTCTGGATCCCACAGGCTTCTCATGCTCCAAAGCAGTTTTTGCTGGGGCCTAGCTAATGGGGAGGGAGATGTTTAGAAGGGACAGTATGCGTCATTTGAATCTTTTGCAGTGAAAATGTATGTCTATGTTGATTGCAGAATTATAAAAGGGCAAGACATCCACATGCCCCGGACTGGAGACAGGGAATGTGAGGAGGCTGTTTACTTGTGTAAAGCAGGAGTGGTTGTTTTTGTCTTTGCTTTTCCAGGATCTGTACCCGGCTCTGAAAGGCGTGAGCACAGTTTTCCACTGCGCGTCACCCCCACCATCCAGTAACAACAAGGACCTCTTTTACAGAGTGAATTACATTGGCACCAAGAATGTCATTGAGACTTGCAAAGAGGCTGGGGTTCAGGTAAGGGGCGAGCCGGAGTGCGTGCTGTCAGGAGCATGGGCTGGCCTTTCCCAGCGTGCCCAGACCAGGGCTCTGATTCTTTTCCTGGGCGAGCTGGGCTTGCTTCCTAAAGTGTGGTGAAGAGCCCCAAAATTCAGCTTCCAAACAGATCGTATGAAGAGCCCAAGGCTTATGAGTCTTTGGTTAAAGAACTACAAAATCTAGACATTGCTTGTATTTTTGGTTGTGCTTTAAAAAACATTTATAATAAACTTAACCATTTTAACCATTATTATTTGAGTGTGAAGGTCAGTGGCAGTAAGCCCACTCCCATTGCTGTCAGCCACCAGGCCATCCATCTCCAGAACTTTTTCATCTTCCTTGGATGAAATCTGAACCAGTTAAACACTAGCTCCCTCCTCCCCCAGCCCCTGGCACCCCCAATTCTGCTTTCTGCCTGTGAATTTGACTCCTCTAGGGAGCCACACAAGTGGAATCATACACTGTGTGGCCTTTTGTGTCTGGTTTGCTTTACTTGGCAGAACCTCGTCTAGCTTCACCCATGCTGTGGTGGGATCAGAGTCTCCTCCTTTTTTAAGACTGAATAGCACCCTGTGTGGAGGGATACACTGCATTTTGTGTCTTCGTTCATCCCCCGTTGGACTCTGGTTGTTTTGACTGTTGCGTATCGTGCTGCTGTGAGCATGGGTGTGCAGGTGTCTGCTCCGCTTCCTCTTTCCCTCCTTTGGGGCAAATATCCAGGAGTGGAATTCCTGGAGCATACAGTAATTCTGAACTGATCCTTTTTCCTTTTGGGGTGGGAGGGGACGGGTTGGGGAGGAAGTGGGGTGGGCAAGCCACTTCTATTGGTCTTTCATTTCTCTATTTTCATCCATCTTTGTTCCTTGGCCCGTGTGGGCCTCCCATCACGGTGGCGTCTGTCGCTGCAGAGCTCTGGCTGTGGGCGCATGCGCTCCAGAGCTCCGGCTAGGTAGTTGGACACATCGGTCCAGCCGCTCCGCGGCACGTGGGATCTTCGCAGGCCAGGGCTCGAACCGGCGCCCCTTGCACTGCAAGGCGGTGTCCTTGCCCACTGGACCACCAGGGAAGCCCCTAAGCTGAACCTTTTAGGAACTGGCATATTATTTTCCAGACCTTACCTGTTCTGTTGTGCCGACCAGTGCTGCCAGAGGCTGGTCAGCGGCACTAGGGGCTGTTGGGAGAGAGACCTCCGGCTCACTTCACACCCTTCTCTTGTCTGCACAGCATCTGTGGTGCACAGCGCGGTGCGCGTCGGGGGCTTGGTGGATAGGACGCTGTGTCGTCCAGTGGCAGGTGGCCCATGAGAGTGACCCAGAGAACCAGGGTTTATAACAACACAGCAAGTTGCATCACTGGAGCTCTGTGGATTACACTCTGCCATTTTTTCTTTGGCCCATCCCAGACTTGCAGAAGAGATCTGAGAAGCAGGTAGCGCCCATACACTCAGGACAGTGTTGGGGTCACAACATTCCTGGGGAGGCTGCTGTCCCAGCCTTGCCCATCCTCGGCATTGTGGCTGTCCTTGCCCGCGCCATGTGGCACAGCCAGAAAAGAACATCTAAAACCGTAAAAATACTATCATACTGAATGTAGCTTCTTGCAGCTTGCTTTTTTTCCCCTCAACGTTGTGTTTTTGAGATTTATCCATCTTGAAATACAGTTCCATCTGGTGTAGTCACTGAAGTGGCAGTGTGCACCAGTGCAGGAAGTAGACTCGTGGGGCATTTGGAGACGCTCTCTTAACAGAGATTAAACCATCATTGACTGCTTTTCTTCTCAAAGGTTTAAACTGTTACTTCTAGCAGGAGTTTGTGTCTGTGTGTTCTGAGATAGACAGAGGATGTTTCGGTGCTCAGCAGCGTATGAATGGACAGTCCGTCCTTTTCCGGCTCTTGTGCTCCATTGGCCTGTCCATGCCCAGGCCCCTGTGCCCTGCCTTAGGATGAGCCTCAGTATCTAGGGTAGGACAAGTCACCCTCAGCCCTGTTCTTCAGAGTTTGCTTGGCTGTTCCTAGGGCTTTGCTCATCCATGCACATACATTTTAGGACCAGCTTGTTGAGTTCTTTGATAAAGCCTGATGGGAATTTTAATGTAATTGCATCAATCCTAAAGGTAATTTGGAAGAGAACTTTTATCTTTCCACTGTTGAGTCTTGTTACGTATTCCTTTCTGTTAAAGCCTTTATGCTTTACTTCATAAAGGTTCTGTATGGTTTTTGTTAAATTTATTCCATGTACTTCACTTTTGGTGATTGAAATATCTTTCATTTTCAACTACTACTGCATAGGAGGACAGTTAGTTTTTCTGTATCAATTTTGAACTCTTAACATTTTCTGTATGTTCATAATGTTTTGTATATAGGCATTTCCAACACTAGTAAATGGTGATAGTTTCTCTTCTCAAATCATTATATTCAGTAGTTTGTTGTTTGCCTTGCCCAGTGGCAGGTGGCCCATGAGAGTGACCCAGAGAACCAGGGTTTATAACAACACAGCAAGTTGCATCACTGATTGGATTACACTCTGCCATTTTTCTTTGGCCCATCCCAGACTTGCAGAAGAGATCTGAGAAGCAGGTAGCGCCATACACTCAGGACAGTGTTGGGGTCACAACATTCCTGGGAGGCTGCTGTCCCAGCCTTGCCCATCCTCGGCATTGTGGCTGTCCTTGCCCGCGCCATGTGGCACAGCCAGAAAAGAACATCTAAAACCGTAAAAATACTATCATACTGAATGTAGCTTCTTGCAGCTTGCTTTTTTTCCCCTCAACGTTGTGTTTTTGAGATTTATCCATCTTGAAATACAGTTCCATCTGGTGTAGTCACTGAAGTGGCAGTGTGCACCAGTGCAGGAAGTAGACTCGTGGGGCATTTGGAGACGCTCTCTTAACAGAGATTAAACCATCATTGACTGCTTTTCTTCTCAAAGGTTTAAACTGTTACTTCTAGCAGGAGTTTGTGTCTGTGTGTTCTGAGATAGACAGAGGATGTTTCGGTGCTCAGCAGCGTATGAATGGACAGTCCGTCCTTTTCCGGCTCTTGTGCTCCATTGGCCTGTCCATGCCCAGGCCCCTGTGCCCTGCCTTAGGATGAGCCTCAGTATCTAGGGTAGGACAAGTCACCCTCAGCCCTGTTCTTCAGAGTTTGCTTGGCTGTTCCTAGGGCTTTGCTCATCCATGCACATACATTTTAGGACCAGCTTGTTGAGTTCTTTGATAAAGCCTGATGGGAATTTTAATGTAATTGCATCAATCCTAAAGGTAATTTGGAAGAGAACTTTTATCTTTCCACTGTTGAGTCTTGTTACGTATTCCTTTCTGTTAAAGCCTTTATGCTTTACTTCATAAAGGTTCTGTATGGTTTTTGTTAAATTTATTCCATGTACTTCACTTTTGGTGATTGAAATATCTTTCATTTTCAACTACTACTGCATAGGAGGACAGTTAGTTTTTCTGTATCAATTTTGAACTCTTAACATTTTCTGTATGTTCATAATGTTTTGTATATAGGCATTTCCAACACTAGTAAATGGTGATAGTTTCTCTTCTCAAATCATTATATTCAGTAGTTTGTTGTTTGCCTTTTCCTTCCATGCCAGGACTTGCAGGACCATGTTGAATGAAAGTGGCAACCATGTGATTCGACCTTACCGTGTTTAGTTTAGAATGGGCTGTCCTTAACCTGAGAGCTGAACGCTGGGGACCCTGATACTAAAGCACCTTCCTTTCAAATAGCATTTGACCAGGGGGCACGTGCACATGGCCGTGCGAGCGCGCTGAGGTGCCGGGGCTGGGGTCGGAAGTGTCTTCTACCCCCTCTCCTCAGGACAGCGCTGGAGGCTGCGCTCAGCCTCTGCTCCGTGCACGTTTACTCAGTGGCTGCAGAGATCACACCATTTATGATAATCCAAAGCGGCAGGCAGAACTTGGCTAAACACTCAAGTGTCTTTTCATTTGAATACACTTCCTAGTACTATTGCACACCCTCCTTTACTTCTTTAAAAAAAAAAAGGGGGGGGAAAGTTGTGATAAGAGGAGAGAAAATGTGAAATCCACTGTTTTAGAATGCCATACCATAATGTATCTCAAATCCTCCTACCTGTGAAAGTTGGTGCTCTTCGCATTGTTTTAAGAAGGCCTGAAAAGGGATGGCATCATACTAAAGAATATTAACCCATGATGTTTAAATAGCGATCATTCCTGAAACTTTGGTGGGGCGGTAGGGGCTACTGTTCTGGGTTTTCACTGCTGCCACGGGCTCTTCTCTAGTTGCAGGGAGTGGGAATCACTCTCTAGTTGAAGTGAGCAGGCTTGTTGCAGTGACTTCTTTTGAGGTGGAACTCGGGCTCTAGGACACACGAGTTTCAGTAGTTGCGGCCCCTGGGCTCCGTCGCTGTGGCTCATGGGCTTCAGTAGCTCCACAGCATGTGGGATCCTCCCGGATCGGGGATGGAAGCCGTGTCTCCTGCCCTGGCAGGCAAGCTCTTCACCGCTGAGCCCCCAGGGGAGCCTCAGACTCATTTTTTTCTACATCTGGTTTTCTCCTCTGCCAGAAACTCATTTTAACCAGCAGTGCCAGTGTCATCTTTGAGGGTGTCGACATCAAGAATGGAACTGAAGACCTCCCTTATGCCGTATAGTTTCTCTTCCAAATCATTATATTCAGTAGTTTGTTGTTTGCCTTTTCCTTCCATGCCAGGACTTGCAGGACCATGTTGAATGAAAGTGGCAACCATGTGATTCGACCTTACCGTGTTTAGTTTAGAATGGGCTGTCCTTAACCTGAGAGCTGAACGCTGGGGACCCTGATACTAAAGCACCTTCCTTTCAAATAGCATTTGACCAGGGGGCACGTGCACATGGCCGTGCGAGCGCGCTGAGGTGCCGGGGCTGGGGTCGGAAGTGTCTTCTACCCCCTCTCCTCAGGACAGCGCTGGAGGCTGCGCTCAGCCTCTGCTCCGTGCACGTTTACTCAGTGGCTGCAGAGATCACACCATTTATGATAATCCAAAGCGGCAGGCAGAACTTGGCTAAACACTCAAGTGTCTTTTCATTTGAATACACTTCCTAGTACTATTGCACACCCTCCTTTACTTCTTTAAAAAAAAAAAGGGGGGGGAAAGTTGTGATAAGAGGAGAGAAAATGTGAAATCCACTGTTTTAGAATGCCATACCATAATGTATCTCAAATCCTCCTACCTGTGAAAGTTGGTGCTCTTCGCATTGTTTTAAGAAGGCCTGAAAAGGGATGGCATCATACTAAAGAATATTAACCCATGATGTTTAAATAGCGATCATTCCTGAAACTTTGGTGGGGCGGTAGGGGCTACTGTTCTGGGTTTTCACTGCTGCCACGGGCTCTTCTCTAGTTGCAGGGAGTGGGAATCACTCTCTAGTTGAAGTGAGCAGGCTTGTTGCAGTGACTTCTTTTGAGGTGGAACTCGGGCTCTAGGACACACGAGTTTCAGTAGTTGCGGCCCCTGGGCTCCGTCGCTGTGGCTCATGGGCTTCAGTAGCTCCACAGCATGTGGGATCCTCCCGGATCGGGGATGGAAGCCGTGTCTCCTGCCCTGGCAGGCAAGCTCTTCACCACTGAGCCCCCAGGGGAGCCTCAGACTCATTTTTTTCTACATCTGGTTTTCTCCTCTGCCAGAAACTCATTTTAACCAGCAGTGCCAGTGTCATCTTTGAGGGTGTCGACATCAAGAATGGAACTGAAGACCTCCCTTATGCCGTGAAGCCCATCGACTACTACACAGAGACGAAGATCTTGCAGGAGCGAGTACGTACCTGACAACTGGTCGAGTCAGTGACAAACGAATTCCATGAAAATCTGCAAGATTTAGATTCTTAAGAAGAATATTGGGACTTCCCTGGTGGTCCCGTGGGTAAAGAGTCTGCCTTGCAGTGCAAGGGACGCCAGTTCGATCCCTGGCCGGGGAAGATCCCACGTGCCGCGGAGCGGCTGGGCCAGTGTGTCCAATTATGAGCCAACGCTCTGGAGCGCATGCGCCCAGAGCCAGTGCTCTGTGGTGGGAGAGGCCACTGTGACGGGAGGCCCACACAGGCCAAAGAACAAAGATGGATGTAAATAAGTAAATGAGAAACCAGTAAGAGAGGCCAAAATTTAAAAAAGAAGAATGTTTATGAACATAGGAAGTAAGCATTCTGAAGCCTGTGTAACTTGTGAAATAAAATTTGTGGATAAAATTAAATTCTAAAAATGATATCAGAAAAAACAGTAACAGAATAGCTTATTGTGGCCAGATGCTACTCTGTGTTTTATGAGGAATAGCTTCATTTACACTTCGCCATGACCCCATGAGGCAGGCACTGTCATCTTCGCCAGGGTGCAGAGGAGAGTTAGTGCAGAGGTTCAGAGGCTTCCTGAGGCTGTGCGGCACCGGAGGCGCGCTCAGCCTCTGCTCCGTGCACGTTTACTCCGTGGCTCCAGAAATCAGACCATTTATGATAATCCAAAGCAGCAGGCAGAATTTGGCTAAATGCTTGAGTGTCTTTTCATTTGAATACACTTCCTAGTACTATTGCACTCCTCTTTTTTTTCTCTCTTAAAAGCAAACAACGGAAGGATCTTGCTTTATTGTAAGGAAAAGTACTTTTCCACTTGTCAAGCCAGGTTCACGAGGGAGTAGCTAGTTGTAGCAGTGGTGTGGGCCGTGTAACAGGCACTCATCCAGAAGATTATTACCAGGAGGATGCCCCATGTTGCAGGCCATGGGTGCTCATCAGCCACGGGTAGCTCACCTCAGCCAGGCAGCTATGAGGTTACCTCTCCCAGGTATTTCCTTTCACAGCTGGCGCATATGGAACCGGAGCTTACGGCTGCATTGGCCTGAATCCCCTACACGGCCTGAGCACCAGCTGTCCCCCAGCTGTTTGCTATTGCTCCACCTCGGAAAGTTCCAGCAGAGCTCATCTGCTGGGAGACCTGAGGGCGTCACAGTGCAGGGACAGAGGCCTCACTTTTGCAAGTTCCAGACCAGGTCTGTCTGCTGCTGCTCGGAGCACAGAGAGCCGTCAGAGCACCCGACAGGTCAACACCGCCGAGACACTTCCGGGTAGCTCCTGTCCCGGTGCGCACAGGCACCAAGTAGCTTGAACTTGCTGGTAGCAAAACACCAGCAAGGGTTTTGCCACCATAGAGTAGAAGCCCTCAGTGAAGTGGCAGAAGGAGCTGACGGGAGCCCTCTCGTGTCGTCAACACACAGCCCAGCAGTAGCAGCATCGTGATCCCCGTTTTTAGCAACAACCTAGCAGATCCCTTTGGGAAGTCTTATTCCTTTGGAGACAAAACCTGCTTCTCTGTACTTAAGCCCAGTCCTTTCTGTTGGGTCTTCCGGCTTGGCTACAGCTCTCTGGCCCACGTTTCCAGATGTGGGTGTTGGGGTGGGAAAGGGATAGAGAGGTAGTATCTGCAGGCCACACATCCCCTCTGCTCTCCTGCAGGCAGTCCTGAGCGCCAATGATCCTGAGAGGAATTTCTTAACCACAGCCATCCGCCCTCATGGCATCTTTGGCCCAAGGGACCCCCAGTTGGTCCCCATTCTCATCGAGGCAGCCAAGAAAGGCAAGATGAAGTTTGTGATCGGGTAAGTCAGCCGCTGACTGCTCCCCTCCATGTCTCCAGCCCCATAATAAGGCTCAGTCACAGTTGCCCCTTCTCTGCTGTGGCCTTTTGTCTGCTGCCTGCTATTCGTTTCCTGCAGCTGCCATGAGAAATGAGGCCTAGAACAATGGAAATGGGTTCACTCCTGGTGCTGTGGTCCAGGGCGCCAAAATCCTGGTGCTGGCGGGGCTGATTCCCTGCGGAGGCTCCAAGGGGGAGTCTGTTCCAGGCCTCGCTCCCAGCGCCACGTGGCTGCCAGCAACCTTTGGCGTCCCTTGTATTGTAGACACGTCACTTCAGTCTCTGCCTCCATCTGTACGTGACATTCTTTTCTCTGTGTGTCTTTTCCAAAAGGTTCCTTCTCTTATAAGGACACCAGTCATTAGGTTTAAGGCACACCCTACTCTCGTGCAACTTCATCTTAACTAATTACATATTCAAAGACCTTACCTCCAGATGAGGTCACAGTCACACCTGCCAGGGAGTCATGGCTGTCTGCCCCATACACCCTCTCAGGTATGCTGGAAAACTATCTGTGTCCCTGTCAGGAAACAGACTCGGAGGGGAAGCCGTTGGTCCCAAGTCAAGGGCCAAGCCCTCCCCTCTCCTGGCATCTGGAAAGGCAAGGGAAGGTGTTATCAGGAGGAGGGGCCTCTGCAAGTGTGTCCCCACTACACCTTTCCTTCCCTCCTTCCTTCCTTCCATCCGTCCATACTTCTTCCTTCATTCTCTGTTCTGCCTTTCTTTTTTTTTTTTTTTAAATAAGTGGCTTTATTTATTTATTTATTTATTTTTAATTTTTGAAATATTTATTTGGTTGCACTGGGTCTTAGTTACGGTATGTGGGATCTAGTTCCCTGACCAGGGATTGAACCCAGGTCCCCAGCATTGGGAGCACAGGGTCTTAGCCACTGGACCGGGGAAATCCCTGTTCTGCCTTTCTATCCCCCTTATCCCTGTGCCTGTCGCCTTGCCTCCCTGCCTCTCGCTCAACTTCCCTGTTACCGGACTAGAAAGAGACAGTAGAGAACTCTGAGGCCAGAGCAAGGCCTCAGCTTGGAGTGCCGCTGAGGGAGCGGAGAGCTGCTCTCCACGCTGGAGTCCAGAGGAGATGCCGCCAGTGTGGGCCACACCAGGGTGGGCAGGCAGGGCCTGGGGCTTTCAGATTCCTGTGTGGGCCCCTAAATATCCCACTGGCCCTGAGGGCCCACGAGCCACGGCTTCCAGTATATCTTCACGCGTTATGGATGCCCAGGTGTGCCAGGCTGGCATTCCCAAGGTGGGTCACTGCCCTGGGTCCACGCGCAGGGCCTCGGCTGGGTGTGGAGCTGAGCACTCCCAGCACAGGGGACCCATTCCTTGTGCACCTGCAGGAACGGGAAGAACTTGGTAGACTTCACCTTTGTGGAGAACGTGGTGCACGGACACATCCTAGCTGCAGAGCACCTCTCCCAAGACACCGCCTTGGGCGGGAAGGTAATGCACCTGCTTCTGTCTGCTCGGAAGCGGCCGTACCCCTTTCTGCCCCTGTGTGTTCGCCTACCTTCACACTGCTCCCTGTCCAGATGAGGTCACAGTCACACCTGCCAGGAGTCATGGCTGTCTGCCCCATACACCCTCTCAGGTATGCTGGAAAACTATCTGTGTCCCTGTCAGGAAACAGACTCGGAGGGGAAGCCGTTGGTCCCAAGTCAAGGGCCAAGCCCTCCCCTCTCCTGGCATCTGGAAAGGCAAGGGAAGGTGTTATCAGGAGGAGGGGCCTCTGCAAGTGTGTCCCCACTACACCTTTCCTTCCCTCCTTCCTTCCTTCCATCCGTCCATACTTCTTCCTTCATTCTCTGTTCTGCCTTTCTTTTTTTTTTTTTTTAAATAAGTGGCTTTATTTATTTATTTATTTATTTTTAATTTTTGAAATATTTATTTGGTTGCACTGGGTCTTAGTTACGGTATGTGGGATCTAGTTCCCTGACCAGGGATTGAACCCAGGTCCCCAGCATTGGGAGCACAGGGTCTTAGCCACTGGACCGGGGAAATCCCTGTTCTGCCTTTCTATCCCCCTTATCCCTGTGCCTGTCGCCTTGCCTCCCTGCCTCTCGCTCAACTTCCCTGTTACCGGACTAGAAAGAGACAGTAGAGAACTCTGAGGCCAGAGCAAGGCCTCAGCTTGGAGTGCCGCTGAGGGAGCGGAGAGCTGCTCTCCACGCTGGAGTCCAGAGGAGATGCCGCCAGTGTGGGCCACACCAGGGTGGGCAGGCAGGGCCTGGGGCTTTCAGATTCCTGTGTGGGCCCCTAAATATCCCACTGGCCCTGAGGGCCCACGAGCCACGGCTTCCAGTATATCTTCACGCGTTATGGATGCCCAGGTGTGCCAGGCTGGCATTCCCAAGGTGGGTCACTGCCCTGGGTCCACGCGCAGGGCCTCGGCTGGGTGTGGAGCTGAGCACTCCCAGCACAGGGGACCCATTCCTTGTGCACCTGCAGGAACGGGAAGAACTTGGTAGACTTCACCTTTGTGGAGAACGTGGTGCACGGACACATCCTAGCTGCAGAGCACCTCTCCCAAGACACCGCCTTGGGCGGGAAGGTAATGCACCTGCTTCTGTCTGCTCGGAAGCGGCCGTACCCCTTTCTGCCCCTGTGTGTTCGCCTACCTTCACACTGCTCCCTGTGATTGGATCCACCAACAGACCTACCTTAGGCTCCCGCTGGCTGTGCGCAAGCCCGCTGGGCAGCGGAGGGCAGCGGTTACGCAGAGATGCAAGAGCACGCACGGGCACCCTTTGCTCCCGCTCCCGGGCACCGCCCCATTTAGGTCTCGTTTTTGTCTCCTGGACTTCAGCCATTTTCCAACTCTGTGGCAGGGCTAGGGTGGGCATGGCTTTTAGTTGACACCAAACAGCACATTCGAGATGTCACGTGACCCAGTCGTTGCATCTGAGGATAAGGCCCTTCACCACGATTAACAGTGACTAACGTAACAAGCATACCTTCCCGAGTGCAGTCTAAGCCTCACTTGAAATCCTGGCCCATAGCGAACGCCTTGATCACCTCCCCACTATACCCGAAAGCTGCCTGGCACTCATGGGCTGCCATGTGCAGATCACAGGAAATGCTGCAGTCTGTGTGGGCTTAATATCCACCTCACTTTTGAGCTGCCCTGTGAGGAGTGGTGTGGCCCCTGGCTTCTCAAGATGTTGGTCTTGGCAGAACCAGCAGGCTGCAGCTGAGCTCCGAGCGTGACCCCGCTCCCCACCCCGTTGGGAAAGAGTTTCTAACTTCTGGTTCCCTCTACAGGCTTTTCACATCACCAACGATGAGCCCATCCCCTTCTGGAGTTTCCTGTCCCGCATCCTGACAGGCCTCAACTACGAGGCCCCCAAGTATCACATCCCCTACTGGCTGGCTTACTACCTAGCCCTTCTGGTGTCCCTCCTGGTGATGGTGATCAGTCCTGTCATCCAGCTTCAGCCCACATTCACGCCCATGCGGGTTGCGCTGGCTGGCACCTTCCACTACTACAGCTGCGAGAAAGCCAAAAAAGCCATGGGCTACCGGCCGCTGGTCAGCATGGACGACGCCATGGACCAGACCGTGCGGAGCTTTCACCACCTGCGCAGGGTCGACTGAGGCCAGTCCTGGCCCTTCGATGCGTTACCCGCCTCATAACTCTTTCCCCTGTGGACCAATAAACTAACCTCCTTCCAGTGAGTTTCTTCTTAGCTTAGGTCTCCCCTGGCCAGTTGGATGGCAGCACACCCGCCGTTTTGTGACTGAGAGGACAGCGAGATGAGCGGATGCGTCTCCTGTGTGGGGTGGGATGTGCGTGTCTTGCAGTAGAGCACCAGCTTCTGTTCTGAGCGTTCTGTGTTCTTTCCACCGCCCCTGCCACATCCTTCCTCCTGGGTTACTGATTATTCCAGTGTCCCTGTGCACAACCAGAGAAGCTGTAGGAGGAGACAGTCATCTGTGACTGAGTAGGGCCTAGACTTATTTCCATGCAGACTGTTTAAGGAGCCACAGATGCCAAGCACCCTAGAGAAAAGCAGAAGTTCTAGACACATGGTGAGCTGCGAATAGACATTTCAAATAGATGCAGAGTTTAGAGCAGAAACTTAAAAGGCTTCAACAACTGTAAAGCCCCAGTCCCTCCTAATATGCTCCCGAGTTCTCTTGGGTTCAGCTGGTGTGCCTGCCTGCGTTATTTTTCCTAAAGTATTGTTTTGTGGACACCTTTCTCATCATCCACAGAGCGCTGTTTTTTTTTTTTTTGAATGGCGAGGTGGAGGCATCAGGCAGGTGGACAGGAAGCCATGGGAAAGGCTTCCAGAGTGAAGAGCCCCTCCTTTATCTGCTTGGAGTTTGGGCAGAAACAGGTCGAGATGATACAGAAAGGGCTCTGTCCTCACAGCTCATGCTGAGAACCCTTCAGGCCAGTTCCCTAAAGTTGTAGCATATACAGTGATTCAGCGGCCTTTATTTTCTGTTTTTATAGAACCTGGTTTCTTAGACTCATTGAAATGTAATCTTAAAGACTTCCGGGTTTTTTTCTCTACCTTGTCCAAGGGTAGGGAGACCAAAATAAAGTGAAGGCCTTGTGCACGCTGCGCACTGTGTGTGATATGAACTTCACCCCAACCTGGGCGAAACTGAACTGCTGGGGTGAGGGGACACAGAAATAAGACAGGGCACTGAGAGGAGTGAAGATACATTCGGAAGCCCCTGTCATACGAGGCAGGAAATGACATGAGATGGTGTAAGTTCAGAGAAGGGATACATGACTTCCAGTCAAGACCTTGAAGGCTGGGTAGAGTGAGTAGGTCCAGCCCCCTGGGTGGTGTTTCAAGGTAAAGGGTCGCAGGTAATTCGTTTGTCTTAGTTCCTTTAGCAGTGCGTTGGGCCTCTGAAGGACAGAAGTGTCCTGTGGATTGGTGTGGGAGGCGAGGAGCAGAAGGTCAGGCTAAAGAGGTTGGGGGAACTTTATCCTGTAGGCCGGGAAACCACTGACAGTTGAAGCAATGGGGACAAAAATCCACCCACATTCCAGCCACACTAAAAGGAGCTTGGGAGCCCAGACAGGAAGTAGCCCGTGAGACAGTGACGCAGCCATCCATAGGATTAGAAACGGAGTCTTGGTGGAAGGCCCTGGAAAGGAGTCAGCCTGCCGTTGGATTCCTCTGGTGGGTGAGGGAGGAGGAGGCCAGGGCACGGAAGGGAAGACCCTACTTTCGGAGCCCGGGAGGGTCTCTGGCCGGGAGGACTGAAGGCGGCGAACCTCGCTGAGGAGCACTGAGGACCAGACTGCTCTAGGCCCCACCAGTGGGGAGGAAGGGACCACCGGGGAGCCACAGCACACCCCTGGGGCTTAGAAACTGGGGTCCCACCGAAGAACGGGCACTCTCACAAGCCCCTGCTTTGGTTCTGAACAACTGAAGTGGTCCCCCAGCGGCTCCGTGAGACCAGCTAGAAGCTCGCCTTGACCACTGTAAGGCTGAGCTGGCCCAACTCACAGGCCTGAGTGCCCAGGCCACCCGCCACCCTCTGCCTCACGTCCCCTTCCTTTCCGGCCACTGCAGCCTTGCAGCGCATGTCCCTCAAATGAGCCCCTGGGTAACCCACCCGGCCGATTCTCCCCCGAAGCACCTCTGCAGATTCAGGCCTGAGGCAAGGCTGTTGTTTCCCAGCCTGGGAACAGCTACAGATCCAGGCCCAGTTCGGCATGTCCATTGGGGAGCTCTCTTGTTTCAGGCTGTCTCCCCTCCCCAGCCAGGCTGACCTAGATCCATACCTGGCCCGTCCACACCTGGGTCAGGTGTACTGGGACAGCAGAGCTGATCTGTCTGCCCCGTCTGATCCCAACTCTACACCCATACAGGTGTGCTCCCTAAAGCAGACCTACGAGAGGCAGCAGATCTGCCTCTCTGCTGCTGAAAACATTTCAGTGGGGCCCAATTTTCTGAATCCATTCTGCGGCTGGGCCACAATGTCTCTGCCCATGCCGTGCACGCGCTCCTGATTCTCCCAACTCGAAGTCATCTCCTTCCTCTGGTCTCCCCACATGGGCCAGGAGCTGCTTGCAGGCAGAGCCAACCAGTGTCCCCATAGCAAAGAGCAGAGCTCAAGAAGCCTGGGTCACCGCCTACCCGGCCTGGCATCCTGGAGTAACAGCTGCGAGCAAAGGAGACAACCCGAGGAATGGGGAGCAGAGCAGCCAGCGGGCCTGATGGGAGCAAAGGTTCCAGGCCTGGCACTGTCATGTGGATTTGAGAGGCCTGTGAGCCCCATAAATTGGACATGGCCTGCGTGTGTCTTCTGGCGGGAGAGGCGCATAGCTGTCATCGGCTTTTCAAACATGACTGTGACCCCACACAGAATTCGAGCCAGTGGGATGGTGGCCAGGAGCTGTGGAGAGGCCTGCTTTGGATGGAGGTCCAAAGCGGGCAGACAAGCCGAAGGGGCAGAAGCCAGAGTGCATTCCTGAGACAGGGGTTGCCTGGGGCAGCTCCCCCGCCTGTGGAGTCCCTGACTCCAGACCAAGGAAAGGCACACCCCTCCAAGCTCCTCCAAGCTCCTCCAAGCTCTAGTGCGCATTCAACCTGCTGACAGGAGCTCTCGGCTTCCTCTTTAGTCACTGGGTGAGACAGCCTTGGAGTAGAAGTTCTCTTCTACTGAACTGAAATGCCTCTCCGTGTGGCCTCCCTCACCTTCCCTCCCTCCACCAACCCCAGCCAGTTAGGCTTTAAGCTCCTCCGCAACCTCTGCTTTCAAACCTCATCATTTTCTCCCTCATGAAGGTCTCTCTCTTCTGGCTTCCTGCAGAGCCTGCCCCACACGCCATCTAAGCACTTTGTCTCATAGAGCAACCGTGACCTTAGCGGCCCACGTCTCCGATGAGCCACTCCACTGCACGGGGGCCAGGGGCTTTTGATGCTTTTCTCTGTCTCTGAAGTCATGTGTGGTGCTTACTTCTGAGAAGGTGGTCAGTAACTGTCTCTAGACTTCATTGAGAGGAGAAAGATGGTAACACCCACACTGACCAGCTGGGGGAGCCTCAGAGAGACACTGCATCAGACGGTGCTCTGACTGAGCACATCTCCCAAGCCCGCAGGCCAGTGCACCCAACGTTACTGCGTGGATTGAGGCAGCTTCATAGACCGAGGGACACAGGCTCTCATCTGACGATCTCCAAAGTGAAGGGCTCAATGAGCACAAATAAATGTTTAGGAATTGAGCCATGAGAACCTTCCATCACCAGCCTCCATCTCTTTTCACAAGCACTGCCTCCAAGTCCCACAAAGTAACAGCTCAAGGGCTCCTTGCCTCAAGAGCAGAGGTCTGCAGCTGGGAAGTCACAGTCAAGTCCTCTCACTGTCTGCTTTAGTCAAAAGAGTTTTATTGCCACACAGCCGTGTTCATTTACGTATTGTCTGTAGCTACATTTGACCAGTTATGACATAGATCATGTGACACACAAGCCTAAAATCATTACTATTTTCCTTTTTACAGAAAAAGTAGAGGTGAGAGTGGCTTTCTCAAGACACACAGCTGATGGGGTTAGAGTTGTGTCTGAACCCCAGGCTGGCTGCCCTCTTGCCCGACATTCTTTTCCTTGATGGCTTTCCACTCGCCCAGGATAGTCCTCAGTGGTATGAGCCCCTTCGCCCCGCGCTCGATGGGAATAATAGATGGATGAGTTTCCTGTGGCTGCTGTAACAACTCACCACAAACGTAGTGGATTAAAACAATGCAAACTTACTCTCTTATGGTTCTAGAAGTCAGATCAAAACCAGTTACACTTGGGTTTCCCTGGTGGTCCAGGTTCGATCCCTGGCCCAGGAAGATCCCACATTAGGGTTTGCGGCTGAGCCCGTGTGTCCAATTACAAGCCAGCGCTCTGGAGCGCGTGCGCCCTGAGCCGGTGCTCTGCACCAAGAGAGGCCTCTGCGATGGGAGGCCCACACAGGCCAAACAATAGAGATGGATGAAAATAAATGATGACTTAGAGGCAAAAAAAAAAAAAATCAGTTACATTTAAAGTCGAAGTGCCAACAGGGTGGTTACTTTTGGAGGCTCTGGGGGATCCATTCTCTCGCCTGGTTCACCTCCAGCAGCTGCCTGCGAGCCTCGGCTCGTAGCCACCTCCCCCATCTTCCAAGTGCCTCCCTCTAGTGCCTGCTTCCATGGCCACGTCTCCTCCCAGCATGTAGACATCTTCGGGAGCCATTAATCAACTACCACAGTGGCTAATGAGGTACACGGGATCCCAAAAGGGAATCTTCTGGGTTGGTCACTGGGGCAGAAGTGTCCTGGTCCCCTAAGCTTTGGCAAAACCAGTCAATCATGAGGCTCGATTTGAACTCAAGTGCAAGACAGTGAGACAAGTCGCTTAAGCAGTGGCCAGGGAAGTTCATGGCCCTGTGGGGAGATGTACACAGAGGGTGCTGAGCAGGCCACTGAGGCAGAGAAAGCCGCGGGCCAGCCATGGCAGGCCTCCCGCTGCAAGAGGGGGCCAAAGGGCAGACAAGTCCTGGCAGGCTCAGCAGCCACGAACCCAGGGCGGAGCAGCTCCCGCAGAGCTTGGAGAGGCGAGGCCCTCGGTAAAGTGCCAAAGGGCTGCCTACCTAACGCTCTGACCTGCCTCTGATGGGCCAATGGCTTTGAGCGAACTGCTGGATCCCTGGAGCCCTGTCTGCCAATACTATTCAGATCTTTCACGGGGCCAGCTTGGCCCCGTGATGATTGTAAAACCTGTACAGAGGTCACTAATATGATGGCTCTGGCTTAGAAGGTGCTGAGAAATGTGGGTGGATCTGTAGGGTGGGTTCAGAAAGGCTTGAGGAGCCAGTGGCCCAGGTGAGCAAGTGTTTGTGCCAGCCCTGCCTCGAGGCCCATGACTAGGCCTCCGATCCCGGGCCTGGGCCTCGGGTCCCCGCAGGGGAGGGACTGGGATTTGGACATGCTTATTGAGCCCTGCTTGGGGCTGAGATCAGCATTCAGGAGAGAGAAGCTCAGAGGTTGAGCTAAGGCCACCAACCAAAGGTCATCTAGCCACAGTGAACTAAAGGAGCTCCCAGTATGAGCCCCTGTGGTGCCGAGACCAAGCCTACACAGACTGGGCCCTGGAAGAGAGGCAGGGACAAGTCCCGAGGCCCCGTGGCCCTGCGGCCTGTTCAGGAGAGGGCCCCCTGTGCCGCTGCAGCTCAAGGGCTCTAGCGGTCCCTGTCCTATTCACACGACTGATGACTCCCTTTTCCAAAGCCAGTTTTGGTTCAGACTGCTGAATGTGGAGAGACTGTGTTCAGGGTGGAGGGGCCGAGCTAGCCTTTGCCAACTGTGGCCAGGGGAGGTCCCTGGGCAGTCTGCTCAGGACCATTAGAGGGACTCTCTCTGAACTGGGAGACCCATGACGCCATGGAAGGGCTTCTCCCTGGAGTGCCTCCTGTCCCCTTCGCTGGCAGACTCCCCTAAGTCTTTTCTGGGCTGGCAGCCTGGCCCGTCGAAGCTCCCACTGCGCCTGCTTCCTCCACCACTGGCTCCACCCAAGATTCCTGGCCTTTCTTCCTGTGCTCCCCTAGACAAGACAGGGCCTGCGCAAGTGCCCTGTAGCCCCTGTGCTGTCAGCACTGTGGAGCCCACCTCTCCCCACCTCGGTGTGAGCACTCCACAGAGCTGAGCCAAACAGAAGGGAAGGGAAGCAGAAGCTGCCTGGGGGCCGGCCAGAGGAGGCCTCTGGCACGAAAGCCCGGCAGCACAGTCGTAAGAAAACAGGCAAGACCCAGGGCTGAGGGCCTTCCCCAGGACCCACATTCCGTGAGTCCTAGTTGGCGCAGGACTGCCTGGGAAGAGCCAGGCTCTGGCAACACTCCAGCGCTCTGGTGCCAGACTCCAGCACCGGCTGGCTGAGCTTCCTCCTCCAAGGTCTGGAACTGAGTGAGGGCCCCTAGGTCAGCCTCCTCGTGGGTCAGATTAAGGGGCCAGCACTCAGGGGTGACTGAGATGGGTCTGAGAAGAAAATCCTATTCATGAAAGAATACTTATTACAATGATAATTCCCTCCCAGCTTCTAGAAGCCTGTGCTGAGGGACGGAGCAATTGGGTCTCAGCAGCCATGAGAAGGTTGAGTGAGGACCCTCAGAGGACCCGAATGCAGCAAGATGCCCTCGTGAGGGGAGGGGAGAGACACAGACAGCCACGGGGATATGGAGTCTGAGGTGGGAGGGAGGAGGACACAAGCCAAGGAAAGCCTGGGGCCACCAGAAGCTGGAAGACGGGGGCAGGATTCATTGCTAGACGTCTGTGAAGGCCATTGCACTGCACATACCTTGATTTCAGATTTCTGGCCTTCTTTGAGAAAGTAAATGTCTGTTGTTTTAAGCTCCCCCCGCCCCCACCACAGGTGGCACTGTGGACACGGCGTCAGGGCTCCAAGCCTAGGGCTTCCCAAGGCTGAGATGACCCTGTGAGAGACTCATACAAACACCCGGAGCCTCGCAGCCAGTCGGGGCAGAAGCTGGCCCGTCGGCCTCATCCAGTGCCAGGGCTCCCGGCGCTGCCTCGCAGCTCACTGCTTCCATCCCAGTCACGAGTAAACAGCGCTCTTCAGCTTCAAAGCACTCCGGACATACTAATTAACTCTTGGTTAATTGGATGAAATAACGTGAACCTCTAGTGACATCATCTCCATAGTGTGCCCAGATCTAGCCACAAGCAAAGTCTGGTGACCGCCGGGCTGTGAGCTGCGTCCTGTGGGAACATGTTGCACCTTTCACAGCCATGCCCAGAACAGACGTCTGGGAGGGCCCGCTCCCCCGCAGCTCCACCGGCTTCAGAAAATGGCCACCCTTGGCCACTCGAGCACGCGTGATCCTAATGGCCTCTGTGATTAAGTGTGCACGCACACGTGTGTGTGCGCGCACATGCGTGACAGAGAACCACACAGCCCTGTACTGTCCCAAATCACAGAAATGGTCTGACTGGTGGTTCTAAACAACAGTCTACACTCACATTTACCTGCAAGTGTTCCACAAGACGGCTCTCAGGGCCTGTGCGCTGCCTGCCTTGTAGAGCCAAAGGGACGAATCCCCTAGCCCTTTGTATTCATGATCTCAGCAGTGCTGGAGCTGGGCAAGTAGCTGCAGGCGAGGCCGGAGTCAGGAGCTGACCTGGAGCCAGAGTCAGGGAGAAATTCAGACCAAGGCCTGCAGGGTGCAGCACCAGGGGCCTTGAGGACTAGAGGGTGGGCATGCTGTGGTACAGGCAGGCAGGGGTGGGCTCGGAGTGGCCGACCTGGGGGAGCCGACCTGGAGGAGCGCAGCGGCCGCGGCCCAGGTCTCCCTGATTCCACGTAGGCTCCCCTTCAATCGCCCCCAGACCAGTGGCTCTGTGCACCAGGTAGACCTGCTCTTGCCAGTCCCCACTGAACCCTAGACAAAGGCTGCCAGCGGCCCTCACGTGTGTGCCCCAGCAGGTGCCCTGGGACACCATCAGTGGTGGTAAAAAAAAAAAAAAAGCTGCAGCTGACCAATAACAAAGAAAGGAAGACCATCGCTGCTCAGCTCTTCCAGTCAAGCTCATGCTTAGAGAGAATTCTAGACACAAATGTGTGTGGCTCAAAATGAAAAGGCTCACAAGGATCTAAGTATCCCTCTCAAGAATGAGGAAAAAAGAAGACGGAAGTAACCCCCAAAGAATGAATGAATGAAGATACAGGCAGAATTAGTGAAAAAGGTAAAAAACTACAGAGGGTCAACAAAACCAAACTTTTATTCTTTGAAAAGATTAATAAAATGACCAAAACTTTGGTGAGATTAATCAAGAAAGAACACAGGAGTCTCAGGGATGGAAAAGAGGTTGTAATTTAAATACTATGAGCTTTAAATTAAGTGATAATAAGAAATTACTAGCAAAACCAGAAAGTTTGACTAAAATACAACTCATAGAAAAAATGTGATTTAGAAAAATCCTAATAGCTTTATAACTGTTTAAAAATGGAATCAGCAATTAAAAATTTCCCCACCCAGTGATGGGCAATCACATGACAACTTGACTAGGCTACAGTCAGTCCCCTGTTACTCTTCTAGGTGTTTCTGTGAAGGTGTTTTATAGAGGTGATTAAAGCCCATAATCAATGGACTTTAAGGGAGATTATCCTGGATAATCTGGGCGGGCCTGATTGAATTCATTGGAAAGTTTTAAGAGCAGAGCTTTGGCTCCTGCCAGAAGTCCTAGCCTGGCCTTCCTCACGTCCTGCCCTACAGATTCTGGGCTGCCCAGCCAGCCCCAGTCCTGACACTAGAGCTCTTTACCCGTCTCCTACTGATTCAGTCTCACTGATACACTCACCCCTCCATCAAACAAAACTTGCAGGCAAAGATGGTTTCAGTAGTGAATTCTAACAACCATCCAAGGAAAAGTTGCAGTTCAGTCCGTTGAGTTGCTCCGTCGCATCCAACTCTTTGCAACCTCATGGCCTGCAGCACACCAGGCGTCCCTGTCCTTCCCCCTCTCCCAGAGCCGGCTCAAACTCATGTCCACTGACTCAGTGATGCCATCCCACCATCTCGTCCTCTGTCGTCCCCTCTCCATCTGCTTTCTATTTTCCCCAACATCAGGCTCTTTTCCAATGAGTCGTCTCTTCCCATCAGGTGGCCAAAGTATTGGAGCTTCAGCTTCAGCATCAGTCCTTCCAATGAATATTCAGGGTCTATTTCCTTTAGGATTAATTGATTTGATCTCCATGCCGCCCAAGGGACTCTTCAGCTGCAAAAAATATAATCAATCTGACTTTGGTATTGACTGTCTGGTGATGTCCATGTGTAGAGTCATCTCTTGTGCTGTTGGAAGAGGGGGTTTGCTATGACCAGTGTGTCCTCGTCACAAAATTCTTGTTAGCTTGTGCCCTGCTTCATTTTGTCCTCGAAAGCCAAACTTGCCTCTTACTCCAGATATCTCTTCCTACTTTTGCCTTCCAATCCTCGATGATGAAAAGGACATCTTTTTTGGTGTTAGTTCTAGAAGATCTTGTAGGTCTTCATAGAACAGCTCAACTTCAGCTTCTTCAGCATTAGTGGTCGGGGCATAGACTTGGATTACTGTGATATTGAATGCTTGGCCTTGGAAACGAACCGAGATCATTCTTTCGTTTTTGAGATCGCACCCGAGTACGATTCAGACTCTTCTGTTGACTATGACGGCTACTCCATTTCTTCTAAGGGATTCGTGCCCATGGAAGTAGATATAATGGTCATCTGAATTAAATTCCCCCATTCCTGTCCATTTTAGTTCACTGAGTCCTAAAACATCAATGGTCACTCACTCTTGCCCTCTCCTGTTTGACCATGTGCAATTTACCTTGATTCATGGACCTAACACTCCAGGTTCCGGTGCAATATTGTTCCTTACAGCACTGGAGTTCACTTGCGCCACCAGCTTCCAGCCCTACAAAAACAATACTTTCCAGGGACTAGGAAAAGAAGGAAGACTCCCTAATAAGAACAGAATGGAAAACGGTAAATAGACCAATTCCCCTTATCGTAATATATACACGCACGCCCTCAGCAGAATAGTTAGCCAAGTGGTCATAGTCAAAGGATCCTGTGTCTCGAACAAGTGTGCTGGCAGCGGAGTACTATTGCACACGGGGTCCTGCAGGGACAACTGATATTACCATAAATGATGAAGTAAGTAGCACACCAACAGTGAAACTCTACTGAAGTGCATTTGAAATCAGCGCACAGCCTTCAGTGACCTTCACAGCTTTCCCATCATCACGCCCCCGAACCGAAGGCTTGACAGACCGGCCTGGGGAAGATTCCAGGTGCCTTAACTGCTTTAGCTCCACCCCTGGATTACCTCCTGGAGCTCCCCACACCGCCCTGACGCCTGCCTTGGGAACTGGATTCCTCAGTCTTTGGAGCACACCCGAGTCTCCCGAGTTATTTGTTTAAAATGTGAGTTGTCTGACCTCATCTCTAAGCTAAAAACTAGGAGCTCTGAGAGTGGAGCCTGGGCATGTGCACGGCTCTCTGCAGCTCGAGGAAGGTTCCTCTCAAGATAAGCTTTGAGCTCCAGCCAGAGAGAAGTAGAACCTGTCATTACAGAAGCTGCATCCACATGTGTGTGCTGTGCCTTCTAGGGCCTCCAGAGCCAGGCGGCTGGATCTCCTGGGGCAGCTTAGAGGGACCCAGCACACGTGCTTTCCTGAAGGGTTCTGGCTGCCTCACACTGCTGTCCAGAGTCAGCTACTCCTCCCCTGTGCGGCCTTGGCCAAATGGCTCAGCGTCCTGGACCATAGCCTAAGGCGGGGGCGGGGGAAGGGTCACAGCCCCTTTGACCTTCAGATGGGACACTGAACTGTGGTGGGCTTGTAGGTTGTGTTTGGAAGTGTTCCTTCCTGTGCAATTTTTTGAAAGAGTTTTAGAAGGATAGGCATTAGCTCTTGTCTAAATGTTTGATAGAGTCCAACTGTGAAGCCATCTGGCTCTGGGCTTTTATTTCAGGGGAGATTTTTGATCAGAGATTTGATTTCAGTGCTTGTAATTGGATTATTTGTAATTTTTATTTATTCCTGGTTTAGTCTTGAAAGATTGAATTTACCTAATCATCTGTCCATTTCTTCCAGGTCGTCCATTTTATTGCCATATAGTTCTTCATAATAGTTTCTTATAATTCCTTGTATTTCTGCATTGTAGAGTCTCTTATATTT
Organism: Tragulus kanchil; assembly: GCA_022376925.1. Taxonomy (NCBI): domain Eukaryota; kingdom Metazoa; phylum Chordata; class Mammalia; order Artiodactyla; family Tragulidae; genus Tragulus; species Tragulus kanchil. The sequence goes on along the minus strand of JAIOJX010000001.1, from coordinate 2,437,310 downwards.
ACAAACTGCAAGATTCAAATAATTTAATTTTGACCAAAGGAAGAAAACCTCTTTACAAACTGACAGTCCAAGGGGACTTTTTTCCCCAGACTGAACCCGGTGAGGCAAGAGATGTGTAAGTTAGGAGTCCAGGCCGGGGAGACAGCCCAGGCTCCCACACTAGTGTGACCTTGGACCTTGGACCTTGGTCTCCTCATCTGTAAAGTGAGAATAATCAGAGGCAGATTTTTGAAGTTTCTCCTTCCCCGATGGGCAAGGCAGCCCCTAATACGTTATTGAAATGCCAGTCTCAGACTGGATTTGACCCCCCTCCCTCCATCCCCCTGTTTAAAATGTGAGTTGTCTGACCTCATCTCTAAGCTAAAACTAGGAGCTCTGAGAGTGGAGCCTGGGCATGTGCACGGCTCTCTGCAGCTCGAGGAAGGTTCCTCTCAAGATAAGCTTTGAGCTCCAGCCAGAGAGAAGTAGAACCTGTCATTACAGAAGCTGCATCCACATGTGTGTGCTGTGCCTTCTAGGGCCTCCAGAGCCAGGCGGCTGGATCTCCTGGGGCAGCTTAGAGGGACCCAGCACACGTGCTTTCCTGAAGGGTTCTGGCTGCCTCACACTGCTGTCCAGAGTCAGCTACTCCTCCCCTGTGCGGCCTTGGCCAAATGGCTCAGCGTCCTGGACCATAGCCTAAGGCGGGGGCGGGGGAAGGGTCACAGCCCCTTTGACCTTCAGATGGGACACTGAACTGTGGTGGGCTTGTAGGTTGTGTTTGGAAGTGTTCCTTCCTGTGCAATTTTTTGAAAGAGTTTTAGAAGGATAGGCATTAGCTCTTGTCTAAATGTTTGATAGAGTCCAACTGTGAAGCCATCTGGCTCTGGGCTTTTATTTCAGGGGAGATTTTTGATCAGAGATTTGATTTCAGTGCTTGTAATTGGATTATTTGTAATTTTTATTTATTCCTGGTTTAGTCTTGAAAGATTGAATTTACCTAATCATCTGTCCATTTCTTCCAGGTCGTCCATTTTATTGCCATATAGTTCTTCATAATAGTTTCTTATAATTCCTTGTATTTCTGCATTGTAGAGTCTCTTATATTTACAAACTGCAAGATTCAAATAATTTAATTTTGACCAAAGGAAGAAAACCTCTTTACAAACTGACAGTCCAAGGGGACTTTTTTCCAGACTGAACCCGGTGAGGCAAGAGATGTGTAAGTTAGGAGTCCAGGCCGGGGAGACAGCCCAGGCTCCCACACTAGTGTGACCTTGGACCTTGGACCTTGGTCTCCTCATCTGTAAAGTGAGAATAATCAGAGGCAGATTTTTGAAGTTTCTCCTTCCCCGATGGGCAAGGCAGCCCCTAATACGTTATTGAAATGCCAGTCTCAGACTGGATTTGACCCTCTCCTCCCTGCCTCCCATCCAGTGCAGCCCCCCCGAGACCTGGCTGCTCTGAGGCCATTCTGTCACTCTCCCGTCTTCAGGACAATGACACGATGCTGGCTCTTTCATCGCGGGGAGTGGGGTGTTCTGAGCTCTTTTAAGGGTTCTCTGGGAGCATGTCCCCTGGCATGGATGGGCAAGGCAGTTGCTGCTATTTTTCCCCTAATGAGGAGAGGAGTAGGGGTGGGGAGAGGCTGTGGCAGTGACTGGTGAGGATGACATGCCTGTGTCTTCTGCACATATTGCTGGAAGGTTCTTGGATGCCTTTAGATTGGGAGGGCACTTAAGGCCTCATGTTTAGTTTTCAGCCAGGGCTAGAATCGATCCAGGCTCTCAGTGGGAACAAGCCGGTGAGAGCTGCTGGATGAGTCTTGACAAATATGGGGCTGCGGATGCCTGACCTCTGACCCCTTCTTCACAGGCTCTTTCCTCGTGCTGGCTCCCTCTCAGTTACGCTGGGCAGGGCTCCTCCCTGGCCTTCCTTATTCTGTGCACAGCCCTTCCTGTACTGCCAGAGAACGCCACGACCTCTGTGGCCTCCAGGGACCATCACAAGGAACCTTTGCCCCCACAAACTTGGCCTCCACCCTGCACAGTGCCTCTGAGCCCCAGCCCCTCAATATCCTGTGTCAGCTCATTTCCTCCACTTGGTTATCACACAGGCCCTCCGTCTCGCTACCTTCAAAACAAGCTTCACTCCTTGACCCTCAGAAGGGCACTCCTGCAGACCGCTGCCCGCCCCGCCTCCTTCCTCAGCTGTTTCACAGGGCTTCTCTCATTCCTGCATAAAAGCTGTGTGCAAAGAGCCGAGGTCAGCGGGCACCCTTTCTGTGTCTCTCTCACTCCCAACCCAAACTCCATCTGGGCTCAGCCCATTTCCTCTCCTCTTTGTGGATGGTCAAACATTTCAACTCCTCTGAACGTAGGGAGGACAGAGCTGGTGGGGGCCCCTTGTTGAAGCTGGGGTGGGGCCTGGGAAGAGCAGATGAAGTCTATCCCAGCCACACGGGAATGTTATTGAAATGCCAGTCTCAGACTGGATTTGACCCTCTCCTCCCTGCCTCCCATCCAGTGCAGCCCCCCCGAGACCTGGCTGCTCTGAGGCCATTCTGTCACTCTCCCGTCTTCAGGACAATGACACGATGCTGGCTCTTTCATCGCGGGGAGTGGGGTGTTCTGAGCTCTTTTAAGGGTTCTCTGGGAGCATGTCCCCTGGCATGGCTGGGCAAGGCAGTTGCTGCTATTGTTTTCCTAATGAGGAGAGGAGTAGGGGTGGGGAGAGGCTGTGGCAGTGACTGGTGAGGATGACATGCCTGTGTCTTCTGCACATATTGCTGGAAGGTTCTTGGATGCCTTTAGATTGGGAGGGCACTTAAGGCCTCATGTTTAGTTTTCAGCCAGGGCTAGAATCGATCCAGGCTCTCAGTGGGAACAAGCCGGTGAGAGCTGCTGGATGAGTCTTGACAAATATGGGGCTGCGGATGCCTGACCTCTGACCCCTTCTTCACAGGCTCTTTCCTCGTGCTGGCTCCCTCTCAGTTACGCTGGGCAGGGCTCCTCCCTGGCCTTCCTTATTCTGTGCACAGCCCTTCCTGTACTGCCAGAGAACGCCACGACCTCTGTGGCCTCCAGGGACCATCACAAGGAACCTTTGCCCCCACAAACTTGGCCTCCACCCTGCACAGTGCCTCTGAGCCCCAGCCCCTCAATATCCTGTGTCAGCTCATTTCCTCCACTTGGTTATCACACAGGCCCTCCGTCTCGCTACCTTCAAAACAAGCTTCACTCCTTGACCCTCAGAAGGGCACTCCTGCAGACCGCTGCCCGCCCCGCCTCCTTCCTCAGCTGTTTCACAGGGCTTCTCTCATTCCTGCATAAAAGCTGTGTGCAAAGAGCCGAGGTCAGCGGGCACCCTTTCTGTGTCTCTCTCACTCCCAACCCAAACTCCCTCTGGGCTCAGCCCATTTCCTCTCCTCTTTGTGGATGGTCAAACATTTCAACTCCTCTGAACGTAGGGAGGACAGAGCTGGTGGGGGCCCCCTTGTTGAAGCTGGGGGTGGGGCCCGGGGAAGAGCAGATGAAGTCTATCCCAGCCACACGGGAATGTTTCCACGGCGGCAGGAAGCCTACATCAAAGTGGCCACAAGATGAGCTAATAGAAAATAGACAAACGTGACTCCACGTTTACTTGGCTTTATGTGGAGTCTTAATTTCATAGGGTGGGGCCCTTGCCCCCAGCTTCCTCTCCACCCATCCTTATGGTTAGGGTTGGTTCCTGGCATTTGAGATTCTTATCTGTTCCTTCTGTTTCTGTGGAGCTCGGGCTGCCCGCTCCCCTCCCCCGCCTTTTCCTCTAGGGTAACAACACAGAAGAATCACCATAGTTCATCTTGAAAAAACTGAGTCCAACTTTTACCTGTAGGGCACAAACTGCAAAGACCACTGATGGCAGTGCCCTCTCTGCCCCTGTCACTCTTTTTCCAAACACGCACCGAGAAGCCCATGTCCCTTGTGGGTGCAGCCAGGGGCCCAGAGATGTGACCTGAAGGAGCTCTCCAGCAGCCCAGGGAGGCGTGATTGCCCCTGCCACCTCTGGCTCCGCCTTCCTTGAGGCCAGGCTCCCCTCCACTCACTTTCCCCCACAGCCCTCTGCCCCCTCCCCACTGGCGCCCACCCCATCGCAGTGGCCATGGCAGCTGAAATAGTGATGTCACGACACGTCCAGCTGTGACTCTGCCTTGAGTTTTGAAAATGAGCGTTGCAAAATTGTATCTGCATTTTGTTGCTATACTGGAGGTGATCCAACACTTCCTGAGCGCTTAGTAGTGCCCCCTACCTATGCACAGAGGAGGGGCATGAATGGGAGCCAGTTTCTCCCTTCCAGATCTCATGGGCCCTGGGGGAGGCAGAGGAGCTGCTGTGAGGAGGGAGCACCCGTTGTCGGTCCAGTCCCCGCTGCGTGACGTCTTCTTTTGTTTTGAAAGTGTTAGCTGCTCAGTCGTGTCAGACTCTTTGGAACCCCATGGACCGCAGTCCACCAGGCTCCTCTGTCCATGGAATTCTCCAGGAAAGAACACTGGAGTGGGTGGCCATTCCCTTCTTCAGAGGATCTTTTTCATTTTGGATGGTCAAACATTTCAACTCCTCTGAACGTAGGGAGGACAGAGCTGGTGGGGGCCCCCTTGTTGAAGCTGGGGGTGGGGCCCGGGGAAGAGCAGATGAAGTCTATCCCAGCCACACGGGAATGTTTCCACGGCGGCAGGAAGCCTACATCAAAGTGGCCACAAGATGAGCTAATAGAAAATAGACAAACGTGACTCCACGTTTACTTGGCTTTATGTGGAGTCTTAATTTCATAGGGTGGGGCCCTTGCCCCCAGCTTCCTCTCCACCCATCCTTATGGTTAGGGTTGGTTCCTGGCATTTGAGATTCTTATCTGTTCCTTCTGTTTCTGTGGAGCTCGGGCTGCCCGCTCCCCTCCCCCGCCTTTTCCTCTAGGGTAACAACACAGAAGAATCACCATAGTTCATCTTGAAAAAACTGAGTCCAACTTTTACCTGTAGGGCACAAACTGCAAAGACCACTGATGGCAGTGCCCTCTCTGCCCCTGTCACTCTTTTTCCAAACACGCACCGAGAAGCCCATGTCCCTTGTGGGTGCAGCCAGGGGCCCAGAGATGTGACCTGAAGGAGCTCTCCAGCAGCCCAGGGAGGCGTGATTGCCCCTGCCACCTCTGGCTCCGCCTTCCTTGAGGCCAGGCTCCCCTCCACTCACTTTCCCCCACAGCCCTCTGCCCCCTCCCCACTGGCGCCCACCCCATCGCAGTGGCCATGGCAGCTGAAATAGTGATGTCACGACACGTCCAGCTGTGACTCTGCCTTGAGTTTTGAAAATGAGCGTTCGCAAAATGGTATCTGCATTTTGTTGCTATACTGGAGGTGATCCAACACTTCCTGAGCGCTTAGTAGTGCCCCCTACCTATGCACAGAGGAGGGGCATGAATGGGAGCCAGTTTCTCCCTTCCAGATCTCATGGGCCCTGGGGGAGGCAGAGGAGCTGCTGTGAGGAGGGAGCACCCGTTGTCGGTCCAGTCCCCGCTGCGTGACGTCTTCTTTTGTTTTGAAAGTGTTAGCTGCTCAGTCGTGTCAGACTCTTTGGAACCCCATGGACCGCAGTCCACCAGGCTCCTCTGTCCATGGAATTCTCCAGGAAAGAACACTGGAGTGGGTGGCCATTCCCTTCTTCAGAGGATCTTTTTCATTTTGGATCAAATTAATTCATTCTTCATTCCAGGTGACCCCTGATTCCCATAGTGTGTTGTAGACGATCCCATGTTCAGTCTTTACGCCTTTCTCATTTTGTGGGCACCGCTTCCTGGGTCTGACCTTTATAGACTGAAAATCACTTCGTTAGAGACACAGGCTGCTCACTGGTGGAGCTTGTCCCCACTCCTTGACAGTCACTCGCTTCCTTGGCTGTGTCAACGGCTTCTCCCTGGGCCCTCTGAGGGGCTGGCCTCTCCTTCCAGCACAGACAGTAGGGGAGACCACAAAAATATGCTTTGTGGGGGTGATCTGTGACTTGCCTCAAGGCAGCACCCAGAAGCAGGAGGAAAGCTCTCCTGGGCAGCCCACTGACTCGCCCGGGCTCCCCAGCTTGAAAGCTCTTGCCCAGAGGCAGTCTGGCACAGCTTAAGTGGGATCCTTGTGAAGTCACTGGGGCTCAGCGTGGTTCAGTGGGCTGGCCTGGGCTGGCAAGGGCAAGGGCTGGCAGGGATTGCTTGTGTATTAAGACTAGCTCTCTTTTCTTTTTTGTTTTTACTAGTGTTTTTTTTGTTTGTTTGTTTTTATGAAAGTAACACATTGTCATAAAAATTCAGAGTATAGAATAGAATAAAGAGAAAACTTAAAGTACATTTCCACTCAGCCCACACAAACCCACTGCCTAGCGGCAGCCACTCTGACCACTTTCATGTGAAACCTTCCAGATGCTGTCTAGCATACACAAACAGAAATATAATGATGTAGTTGTTGAAAATGACTTTTTTAAGCAAAAAAACAGATATGCACATTAAAAAAAAAAATCAAACGTTACAGAAGATATACACAAAAAAGAGAAGTCAAGGTAGCTCAGACTCCATCTCCTAGACATATCAAGTATATTGAGGTGTTTCTCAATGCCTTCAGACAATTTTACAGAAATGAAATCACACTCTCCATGCTCTCATGTGTCTCATGGAAACTGCTGTTGCCTCTTGTTCAACAATTTTTAGGGATTTTTTATATCGATAGTCATCATTGACAGTTTCATCTTCCAAAAGAACACTGGAGTGGGTGGCCATTCCCTTAGAGGATCTTTTTCATTTTGGATCAAATTAATTCATTCTTCATTCCAGGTGACCCTGATTCCCATAGTGTGTTGTAGACGATCCCCTGTTCAGTCTTTCCGCCTTTCTCATTTTGTGGGCACCGCTTCCTGGGTCTGACCTTTATAGACTGAAAATCACTTCGTTAGAGACACAGGCTGCTCACTGGTGGAGCTTGTCCCCACTCCTTGACAGTCACTCGCTTCCTTGGCTGTGTCAACGGCTTCTCCCTGGGCCCTCTGAGGGGCTGGCCTCTCCTTCCAGCACAGACAGTAGGGGAGACCACAAAAATATGCTTTGTGGGGGTGATCTGTGACTTGCCTCAAGGCAGCACCCAGAAGCAGGAGGAAAGCTCTCCTGGGCAGCCCACTGACTCGCCCGGGCTCCCCAGCTTGAAAGCTCTTGCCCAGAGGCAGTCTGGCACAGCTTAAGTGGGATCCTTGTGAAGTCACTGGGGCTCAGCGTGGTTCAGTGGGCTGGCCTGGGCTGGCAAGGGCAAGGGCTGGCAGGGATTGCTTGTGTATTAAGACTAGCTCTCTTTTCTTTTTTGTTTTTACTAGTGTTTTTTTTGTTTGTTTGTTTTTATGAAAGTAACACATTGTCATAAAAATTCAGAGTATAGAATAGAATAAAGAGAAACTTAAAGTACATTTCCACTCAGCCCACACAAACCCACTGCCTAGCGGCAGCCACTCTGACCACTTTCATGTGAAACCTTCCAGATGCTGTCTAGCATACACAAACAGAAATATAATGATGTAGTTGTTGAAAATGACTTTTTTAAGCAAAAAAACAGATATGCACATTAAAAAAAAAAATCAAACGTTACAGAAGATATACACAAAAAAGAGAAGTCAAGGTAGCTCAGACTCCATCTCCTAGACATATCAAGTATATTGAGGTGTTTCTCAATGCCTTCAGACAATTTTACAGAAATGAAATCACACTCTCCATGCTCTCATGTGTCTCATGGAAACTGCTGTTGCCTCTTGTTCAACAATATGTTATAGGCATTTTCCATGTTAGTATCTAGAGACCTAGAATCATCATCTTGACCAGCTTCATATTATCCTGTTATAAATGTTGAGTGTATGGATGGATGGAAACCTACATTGTTACCAGTTTTTTAATACTAAGAATAAAGTTGCGATGAGCATACTTATACTCATGTATTCTCTCCCAACCCCAGGTGATTGCCATCTGAAGATAAATGTCAGTGACTCAAAACCGTTGTATTGCCAGCACCTCTGTATCCATTGTATTGGCAGCCAAAGGGCCTCTGACAACATCAAGTCTCGGCAAGGATGTGGCGCACTGGGTGCTCTCACCCACTGCTCCTCCAAAGGCAAACCAGTGTTCTATTGCGAGGTCAAACAGGCACGAATCCTGTGACCCGGCATTTTTACTCTTGGGTATAATACACCCTAGAGCTGTGAATATCCAAGTGTGATTTCCTCACCAGTAGCACGAGCGACGGGCTTCCCTGGTGGCTGGGATGGTAAAGAATCTGCTTGCAATGCAGGAGACCTGGGTTCGATCTTTGGGTGGGGAAGGGCACCTGGAGGAGGGCATGGCGACCCACTCCAGTGCTCTTGCCTGGACAGTCCCATGGCCAGAGGAGCCTATGATCCATGGGGGCTACAGTCCGTGGGGTCACAAAGAGTCTGACACGACTGAGCGGCTGACAGTCTCACTTACACAGCATGAGCATCATCTGGAATCTTGTTAGAAATGCCAGTGCATTCCTAACCAAACTGGGATCTCTGGGGGTGAGATCCCACCCTCTGGGTGTTAACGAGCCATCCAGGGGATTCTGAAGCCCACTAAAGTTTGAGAAGCACTCACCTAATATGACTAATCTGGGATTATACATATTTGTAAACAACAAAACTCTGTAAAAGTAAAAGTAAAGAAAAGAAAACTCCAGAATCTCTTGTCCACGGGGCCAGGAGGTGTGTACAAGAATTCCAGAGCAGACTTGTTCTTAAAGGCAAGACAATTCCAAGCTCACCAGATAGTAGATCCCTTTTTGCCCCAACCTCGGGGAACACCTGAGGGGAAACTTTCCCGAACAATATGTATGCATTTTCCATGTTAGTATCTAGAGACCTAGAATCATCATCTTGACCAGCTTCATATTATCCTGTTATAAATGTTGAGTGTATGGATGGATGGAAACCTACATTGTTACCAGTTTTTTAATACTAAGAATAAAGTTGCGATGAGCATACTTATACTCATGTATTCTCTCCCAACCCCAGGTGATTGCCATCTGAAGATAAATGTCAGTGACTCAAAACCGTTGTATTGCCAGCACCTCTGTATCCATTGTATTGGCAGCCAAAGGGCCTCTGACAACATCAAGTCTCGGCAAGGATGTGGCGCACTGGGTGCTCTCACCCACTGCTCCTCCAAAGGCAAACCAGTGTTCTATTGCGAGGTCAAACAGGCACGAATCCTGTGACCCGGCATTTTTACTCTTGGGTATAATACACCCTAGAGCTGTGAATATCCAAGTGTGATTTCCTCACCAGTAGCACGAGCGACGGGCTTCCTGGTGGCTGGGATGGTAAAGAATCTGCTTGCAATGCAGGAGACCTGGGTTCGATCTTTGGGTGGGGAAGGGCACCTGGAGGAGGGCATGGCGACCCACTCCAGTGCTCTTGCCTGGACAGTCCCATGGCCAGAGGAGCCTATGATCCATGGGGGCTACAGTCCGTGGGGTCACAAAGAGTCTGACACGACTGAGCGGCTGACAGTCTCACTTACACAGCATGAGCATCATCTGGAATCTTGTTAGAAATGCCAGTGCATTCCTAACCAAACTGGGATCTCTGGGGGTGAGATCCCACCCTCTGGGTGTTAACGAGCCATCCAGGGGATTCTGAAGCCCACTAAAGTTTGAGAAGCACTCACCTAATATGACTAATCTGGGATTATACATATTTGTAAACAACAAAACTCTGTAAAAGTAAAAAGTAAAAGAAAAGAAAAAACCCAGAATCTCTTGTCCACGTGGTCAGGAGGTGTGTACAAGAATTCCAGAGCAGACTTGTTCTTAAAGGCAAGACAATTCCAAGCTCACCAGATAGTAGAGGTGAGGACAAGCAGCCAGATTTCTGTAGCCCCAACCTCGGTGGGAACACCTGTGGGAGGAACAGGCTTGGGAGGGCGGACAAGGAGTTTGACTGGGGACACCAAATACAATGCCTCATCAATATGCATTGAATGGGCCTTGGGATATAGGAATCTGAAATTAAGGGGAAAGGCCTGAGTTGGAGACGTTAGTTTGGGGGTTATCAGCCTTCAGATGGTGTTTAAAGACACAAGATGGGCAGAAATCACCATAAAAAAGGGGAAATCATTGAGAGGAGTTCCAAGAACTGAGTCCTGGTACCCTCTAAAGTGAAGAGGCTGGACGGGGGCGCAATGAGAAGGGGTCAGGAGTAAAGCACTTCCAGAAGGAGTGATTCCTGTGTTCAGTGCTGCTGACATGTCCAGTCAAGTGAGAACTGAAAGCTGGCCATCGGACACAGCAAGATGGAGGGCACCGGTGGCCTTGACAAGAGCCACTTCTGCCAAGTGCTGTCCATGAGCAGGAAGGGAAGAAGAAGGGCTGGAGACGGGAAGTGCAGATACGCCTCTCCCAGACTACTGCTGAAAAATGCAGGAGGGAAATAAATGAAGAGTAGCTAGAGGAGAAGAGGCAAACAAGAAAAAGCTTTCTGGTGACGGGAAGAATGGCATCATGCCTGCATTCTGATCAGAATGGTCCAACCTAGAGGAAACAATTAGTGACTCCTAAAAACAAAGGTTAGTGGGCCTGAGCAGGTGGCAGGAGGTGGGGTCAAGTCAGGACAGATGGCACAGAAAATGGTGCTGGCTGGTGGGCAGATGTTCCATTCCATCACATTTTATACAACATATATATATATATGTATACATATATATAGCATTTTATATGTATCAGATAATAAAAAGATGTTTTAATGTCTATTTTGAGGTATGATTTTATTGGAGTTGATTTACAGTGCCATGCTAGTTTCAGGCGTACAGCACAGTGATTTAGTTTGGGGTTTAGGGAGTTTCTGTTTGTTTTGGTCACACTACGAGGCATGCAGGATCTCAGTTCCCTGACCAGAGATCGAACCCAGGCCCCCTGCACTGGAAGCAGAGTCTTAACCACTGGACTGTCAGGGAATTCCTGAAAAGAATTTTTGAATGTTGGTATTGCTAGGTCAAAGGGAATCCTCATAGTTCTTGTTACATATTTCTAGAAAGGCCACAACAATTCATCCTCCCACCCCTAGGGCCCCTGGGGCCCAAAAGTGACCATTTTCCCCACACCTGGGTTTTGCAAATCCAAGTTAACTCCGACTTCTCCGAGACTGTATTTGCATTTCTTTCATGTGTTAATGGAGGCTCCTGCAAACCTTGCTGTGAGAATTGTCTGTTCGTTTCTCTGCTGGCCCGGTTTTCTGTCGCTGGCTAGGAAAGTAGCCCTTTTTTATTTTTGGAAGATCGTCTTTTGCTGCCACATTCAGTGCAAATAAGTCTTCCTTGTTTGTCATCTGACTAATGACAGTTATGAAGGCTTTTGCCATACAGAAGTTTTTAATTTCTCTGTCTTGTCTTTTATGGTTCCTGGTTTTCATGACATACTTAGAAAGGCCGTCCCCACCCCAGGATTCCTTCTAGTACTTTTATGGTTTCGCTTTTTTTACATTAACTTTCTGAGCCATCTGGAGTTTATTTCGGTGTGGAGTCTGAAGTAGGAAATCCAGCTTGTTTTTCCACATGACCAGTCATTCCGACGTCATCTACTGAGTGATACAGTTTTAATCACTGCTTTGAAAAGGCAGTGCATTATTTGATAACATACCACATTTGACATGAACTTTCATCCCTTCTTTCACTCATTTGGCAAATATTTCGTGTGTGCCCACTCAGGAACCTTGCCAGGTGCTTGCGTGAGCAGACAGGCATGAGACGTGTTTCCTACATCCAAGAGGAAGGGAGGAGAGAAACCGGAGACAGTGAGTCTGTAGGGACGTGAGGGCTGGGGTTGAAGGGCAGCCCAGGAAGAGACACTTGGCTGGTCTTGGTGGTTAGGGACAACTTCCTGCTAGAGGTGTGTGCAGGGCAGGAGTTCACCAGGGCCGGGGAAGCTCAGCCGACTCCAAGGCTTGGAGACAGAGAATAAGGTTTCTGTGGGGATCAGCAAGAAGTCCGGTGTGATGGGAGCTTGGAGCTTGAGAGTTATGCGGAGAAGCTGCCACCACAGCAGGCATCAGAGCCGAATAGGGAGAGGGAAAGGGAGGTCTCAGAGGGTTCCTCAATTTCCATCTTGGACAGCTGAGGGAGTGAAGTCACCAGACTGGCAGCACAGCGGAGACTGCTCTGGCTGATTCGTGGACAAGAGTGGAAGCCAGAAGACCAGAGGGGGATCGAGGGTGACGGCGTGGGCTAGGAGGGTGGCGCAGTGGAAGCAGGGAGACGGACCGGGCTCTGGGTGTATTTCCGAGGCAGAGCTATGATCAGGACTTGCTGATTGATTGCATGTAGGAGATGAGGGAAGGAAAGAAAATCAGGTTTGCCGCCTGGGCCTTAAAGGACATGCACATCTGGGAGGTGCCACAGTGGAGATGGGGAAGACCTAGGTAAGCGAGGTTTGAGGGGTGTGGAGTAGGGTGCAAGAGCTTTATTGGAATGCGTTTAGTTTCAGTTAATCCTGGATAGATCTGCAATTAGACTGACAAAGAAAGATTGACAGGAGAAAGGCACACACATTTATTTAATACAAACTTGGGAGCCATCATAAGAAAATTAAGCCCAGAAGAAATGGCTAAATCTGAGTATTTTTATGCTAGGCTTGATGAAGAGTGAAAAGTCATGCAAAACCAGGTTAGGATGAAGAGTTTGAGCAAGTGTAGTAAACTCGGGTGAACTTAGCAAGGCCTCCTTGTTCAACTTCTTCCCCCCTGCTCTTCTTGTCTAGGTATGGAAAGGGCACCTCTCCCATGTAGTCTTACGAGCTGCTTCCAGGAGAAAAGCAGCAGTGTGGGGAAGGTCAGAGAGATCTTCTTGTTTCTGCCATTTTCTCAAACTCCTTCATTGTACAACATTCACCATGCCATGTTTGAGGGGAGCCTGTTTTGAACCCCGTCAACATCCACGTGGTGATTTCGTTGAGCATCTCTGCAAGTAACAAGCTCTATTCTTAGCACTCTGTTGCCAATGTAACCTTCATATCAACCCCAGCAGGTAAATGCTGCGGTTGTCACCTCCTTCGGACAGGTGAGAAATGGAAGCATAGAGATGGCAAGTGACTTGTCCAAGGTCACACAGCTATTAATTGGCACAGGCAGGTATTGTGCCAGGTATTGTGTCTTAGCCTTCAATACCTGCGGGGAAGTGGAGTGTCAGGGAAACCAAGAGAAGCATATTTTTCCATAATGAAGGAGTGATCAACTGTGGTTAAGAGGTTAACTTGAAGGCAGAGATGTGAGCGCTGGGTTTGGCAACATGGAGAATCACTGGTCACCCTGACAAGAATGATTGTAAGGGTTGAAATCCTGATGGAATGAATTTATGAGAGAGTGAGAAGTAGAGACAGGGAGTGCAGACGACTCCTGTTTTGCTCAGTAGAGGAGTCGAGAAGTGGGACACTGAGCAGAGGCCAGCGTGGGGTCAAGTGAGAGGACTTTTCTTCTTTTAATGTTGATGATGGAAATGCTCCAAATAAAGGACCTTCTTATGATGCAGAAAAGAAAGGGATAATGACAAAGACGGAGGTCCTCACGGAGGTGAGAAGTACAATCCAGCAGTGTACGTCAGCGCCATTCTGCACAGATGCGCAACCTTTGCCGGCGCCGTCATCACCTTGGGGCAGGCAGGAGGAAAGCAGGTGTGTAGATGCGTCCAGATGTGATGCAGTGTCAAGCGGAGGTGACAGAGGGACGGGAGAGCAAGGGAAATTCAGATGGTAACAAAAGACATGTTGAACTGATGGGCATTGACTCTCTGCTGGCTAGGGAGGGCCAAGAACAGAGGAAAGGGCAAACGGATGGGAGAAAGCAGACCCACAGACAGGTTGCCATGAGTCGCAGAGAGAGTTGGCACTGGGCTGCCCTGGTGACTCAGTGGTGAAGAATCCGTCTGACAACGCGAGAGAGTGGGCGCCGTGCTTCATCAGGAAGCAGCTGGACGGGCCCACTAGACAGAGAGGAGACAGGGGCCCGAGAGTGGCGGCCTTGCAATAGAGGCTACAGAGGCAACAGCGAGATGTAGGCTGCCCTGTGGCAGAGGCAGCTGCCGTGGACTTGACAGGGCCTTCAGACACGTTAAGGTCAAAGGGCAGGGAGGCCTGAGGGGTGAGGATGGACGGTCCACTGGCAGGGAGGCTGGGGTCCCACACTCGCTGCTCTGCATCAAGAAGCGGCCCCTTCCAGTTCTCCCAGTCACTTTCTCACAAGCGGTGAGATCTAGGTGGAAAAGAAGAACGCGTCTCATGCAAACACTTGCCTGAATGTTGGTCTGAGCCTTGAAGGAGGAGAGGTTTTCATCCGAAGGCAGATTAGTCCAGCCCAAGCAGGCGCAGTGTGGGAGAAGGGGAGGCCTCCCTTCGCTGAGGTTGGGCAGGGAACCTCAGTTAGGGGAGGGACCCCAGCCTCAGTGAAGGCCGAAGTTGAGAGCTTCCTTCTAAGAAGTGGAGCGGCTAGAGTGGTGATGTCCAACAGACCTTGCCGCGGGGATGAGCTCTTCTCAGACCTGTGCTGTCTGTCACAACAGCCCCTGGCCATCTAGGGCTACATGTGACTATTGTGACGGAGGAATTGACGCTTCAGTTTTATTCCACTGTAAGTCATTTAAATTTAAATAACCAGCGTGGCCAGTGGTGATCTAGAGGGGTATGCTGGTGAGAGAGCAGCAGATCTCAAGGTTGCTAGGGGGCAAAGGGGGAAGAAAGGGGAGTGACGGGAGGCATCATGCCAGGGAGCCTAGAGCCATGTGGTCAAGTTCATGGTCGCCAAGTACAGTGTGCTGGGCCTATGTGGAACAGACAGGGGCCAGGTGCGTCCCCAGGCAGACCGCTGTGATCCCCTGACCGCCCCCTCCACCGCTGAGGGGGCGTGACCTTCCTGCCCGGATGGGCAAGGAGGTAGCCTCTGATTTGTCTTCCCCTCAGCCCCAGTCTCTTGAAGGCCACTCCCTTGAGGAAATCAAGGCAGCTAAGCACCGGGGAGATTCCTGGAAAAACCAAGGTGAGTCACAGAAACTTGGCTCTCTTGCATTTCCCCCTCCCAGGTGAGTGCTGCCCAAACCAAGGAACAAATCAGCAACTCTTGGTACAGACCTTCAGGTTGCTGTGGCTTTGGCTCCTCCCACAAGAAGTGGATCAGCCAAGCCAGCCTTAGCAGGGCCCCCAGCAAGAGCATCCACCCTCGCCGACAGCCCCAGCTTTCCCGTGCAGTCTGTGTGCCCGAGAGGCCTCCCAGCCCAGGGCCCCCACACTCGCTGCTCTGCATCAAGAAGCGGCCCTTCCAGTTCTCCCAGTCACTTTCTCAAGCGGTGAGATCTAGGTGGAAAAGAAGAACGCGTCTCATGCAAACACTTGCCTGAATGTTGGTCTGAGCCTTGAAGGAGGAGAGGTTTTCATCCGAAGGCAGATTAGTCCAGCCCAAGCAGGCGCAGTGTGGGAGAAGGGGAGGCCTCCCTTCGCTGAGGTTGGGCAGGGAACCTCAGTTAGGGGAGGGACCCCAGCCTCAGTGAAGGCCGAAGTTGAGAGCTTCCTTCTAAGAAGTGGAGCGGCTAGAGTGGTGATGTCCAACAGACCTTGCCGCGGGGATGAGCTCTTCTCAGACCTGTGCTGTCTGTCACAACAGCCCCTGGCCATCTAGGGCTACATGTGACTATTGTGACGGAGGAATTGACGCTTCAGTTTTATTCCACTGTAAGTCATTTAAATTTAAATAACCACGCGTGGCCAGTGGTGATCTAGAGGGGTATGCTGGTGAGAGAGCAGCAGATCTCAAGGTTGCTAGGGGGCAAAGGGGGAAGAAAGGGGAGTGACGGGAGGCATCATGCCAGGGAGCCTAGAGCCATGTGGTCAAGTTCATGGTCGCCAAGTACAGTGTGCTGGGCCTATGTGGAACAGACAGGGGCCAGGTGCGTCCCCAGGCAGACCGCTGTGAT
Organism: Tragulus kanchil; assembly: GCA_022376925.1. NCBI lineage: Eukaryota > Metazoa > Chordata > Mammalia > Artiodactyla > Tragulidae > Tragulus > Tragulus kanchil. Next base: position 2,421,317 of record JAIOJX010000001.1, on the reverse strand, counting down.
CCCCTGACCGCCCCCTCCACCGCTGAGGGGGCGTGACCTTCCTGCCCGGATGGGCAAGGAGGTAGCCTCTGATTTGTCTTCCCCTCAGCCCCAGTCTCTTGAAGGCCACTCCCTTGAGGAAATCAAGGCAGCTAAGCACCGGGGAGATTCCTGGAAAAACCAAGGTGAGTCACAGAAACTTGGCTCTCTTGCATTTCCCCCTCCCAGGTGAGTGCTGCCCAAACCAAGGAACAAATCAGCAACTCTTGGTACAGACCTTCAGGTTGCTGTGGCTTTGGCTCCTCCCACAAGAAGTGGATCAGCCAAGCCAGCCTTAGCAGGGCCCCCAGCAAGAGCATCCACCCTCGCCGACAGCCCCAGCTTTCCCGTGCAGTCTGTGTGCCCCGAGAGGCCTCCCAGCCCAGGGCCCCCAGCAGGCTGAGGGAGCCTTCCTGTTTCTTGAGCAGGTGGTAGCTTCCACATCTTTCCTTTTCTTGGCCCGCGGTCACCATGCTCAGTGGGCACCAGGCCTGCCAGAGGGTCCTGGGAGCCTCAGTCAACAGTGGGGCCTCTGGGGGGTAGGACTTGGACCCCAGCTCGATGGAAGGGCTCCCAGCAGGGCCAGACAGCCTCCAAATTCCCTAGGCAGCTGACAGATGGACCCTCAGCACGGCCCCTTGCTAAGAGCGGCTGGGCTCAGGGGACAAGGCGGGGCTCTGGGCAGCCAGCCCACTGTCTCCCCCTCATGACTTCCCTTCCTCCTCGTCCCAGGAGCCTCCTTGCTGGCCAACTGTACTAAAACTCCGGAAAACCATGGCGGGGAGGTTTTCCAATTAGAACATTCTTTTTCCGATCTGTGGATGATTCTTAAAGCAGCGAAAAGCCATTCTTCAGGGCCTGTGGGGATTATCTGCCAGCGAAGCCTTGGCTCGGCTCGTGCACTCGTGCTCTGGAGGTCTGGCCTGGGGCTGCTTCAGAGCCAGAGACAAAAGGCAGTCTGCATTCCAGGGCATCAGGTCACACAGGCCAGGACCGCTGGCTGAGAGCTTCCTGGGCCTCTTCACCAGGGCAGACTCAAAAGGCAGCCGAGAATTCAGGCTGCAGGGCTGGGAGACGTGCCTGTGGCCCGGAGGCCCGCCCGTGCAGCCTCCCTGCTCCCGGAGGGGCCGCTGTCGACAGAGCAGGAAACCCTCGGTGCGGATTCCGCCCGTGGAGCCGAGCGGGTCTGCTCTCCCCGCCGGACCCGGAGTTACTCCAGGCCAGGACTGCATCCAGGCCGGGGCGGGGCCTGACTGGCCTCTGAGCGGGGGTGGCCTTGTGCTGGGGACAGGACGTCCTAAAGGGGGCGTGCGTATGTCAGGGAGCGGGCCAGCCGCTAGGCCAGGGGCGCGGGTTGAGGGGTTGAGGGCCGGGCGGGGCAGGCACAGGCAAGGCCCGGCAGGCGGGGCCTCCCGCCCTGAGCGGCAGGGTCGGACGGCTTCCAGCAACACGGAGAGCTCGTTATCGATTCAGAGACTGGCCTACAGGTTTGGGGCTCCATGGGGGTCACTGTGGCTATGACCACTCTTGGGGACCCCTGCCCCAAGGGGACCCACCCTGCTTGGAGCCAGCGGAGTCACCCAGCAAGTGGAAACTGGTCGAAGAGCTTAGGAGGATGAGGTGTCAGGGCGGGCCTAGAAAGAGGGAGGGCAGGCGGGGATTAGGGCACAGACAGGAGCCCAGCCCTCCCGCATGGGAACCTGAGAACCGGAGCCCTGATTTTAGTCCTGTTGCCGCCTGGCACAGGCTGTGTGGCCCCTGCTGGTCGCCATCCCTCTCTGCACCTGTTTCCCCATTTGCACCGCGGCAGGCTCTGGGTCCGCATTGGGCTCCAGTCCCCTCTGGTGCGAGGGCACTCTGCCTGGGCTGGTTTTGAGGCCAGACCATTTTCAGGGCCCCACCCATCGTCCCCCTCCCTAACCCGGCGACTCTGGGGCTGGACTGGCTTGCCTGGGTTCTGCTCCGGGCCCCCGGGAGGCTGCGAGGGCCTTCCTGAGCCGCAGGGCACTTCTGGCGCTTGTTTCCAGACGGCCGCCCGCGCCTCGGTCGTTGGCTGGCTTCCCAAAGACCCTGCTGCCTTCGTTGCCTGCTCCTGGTTTGTGGCTCCGCTCAGCATAGGGGGTGTCCCCACCGGGCCCCCGGCCGCGTCTTCCTTCCAGGCAGCCCAGCCTGGCCCCAGCTATCGGCCCCCTGGAGTCAGAGGCAGCACTTGTACCCTCAGAGCAAGGCCTTGTTGAGGGCCTGCTTGTCGCGAGGGGGCTGCTCAAGCTGAGGGCCTTCAGGACGACTCTGCCAGACCCTGGGGGGCTGGCCAGCCTCGCAGCGAGAGACGGGGGTCGAGGCACAAGAGGAGCTGTGAGTAGAGCCAGGCTCAAGCCGAGCAGGTGTAGAGCCCAGTCTGGGGACAGCGAGCAGCCAGAGTCTCGGCCCTCAAGCTGCAGGACGAGGGGAGGTTCGGAAGGCCCCAGTGTTACGGGTAGCCCTGAGCGCAGGGTCGGACGGCTTCCAGCAACACGGAGAGCTCGTTATCGATTCAGAGACTGGCCTACAGGTTTGGGGCTCCATGGGGGTCACTGTGGCTATGACCACTCTTGGGGACCCCTGCCCCAAGGGGACCCACCCTGCTTGGAGCCAGCGGAGTCACCCAGCAAGTGGAAACTGGTCGAAGAGCTTAGGAGGATGAGGTGTCAGGGCGGGCCTAGAAAGAGGGAGGGCAGGCGGGGATTAGGGCACAGACAGGAGCCCAGCCCTCCCGCATGGGAACCTGAGAACCGGAGCCCTGATTTTAGTCCTGTTGCCGCCTGGCACAGGCTGTGTGGCCCCTGCTGGTCGCCATCCCTCTCTGCACCTGTTTCCCCATTTGCACCGCGGCAGGCTCTGGGTCCGCATTGGGCTCCAGTCCCCTCTGGTGCGAGGGCACTCTGCCTGGGCTGGTTTTGAGGCCAGACCATTTTCAGGGCCCCACCCATCGTCCCCCTCCCTAACCCGGCGACTCTGGGGCTGGACTGGCTTGCCTGGGTTCTGCTCCGGGCCCCCGGGAGGCTGCGAGGGCCTTCCTGAGCCGCAGGGCACTTCTGGCGCTTGTTTCCAGACGGCCGCCCGCGCCTCGGTCGTTGGCTGGCTTCCCAAAGACCCTGCTGCCTTCGTTGCCTGCTCCTGGTTTGTGGCTCCGCTCAGCATAGGGGGTGTCCCCACCGGCCCACGGCCGCGTCTTCCTTCCAGGCAGCCCAGCCTGGCCCCAGCTATCGGCCCCCTGGAGTCAGAGGCAGCACTTGTACCCTCAGAGCAAGGCCTTGTTGAGGGCCTGCTTGTCGCGAGGGGGCTGCTCAAGCTGAGGGCCTTCAGGACGACTCTGCCAGACCCTGGGGGGCTGGCCAGCCTCGCAGCGAGAGACGGGGGTCGAGGCACAAGAGGAGCTGTGAGTAGAGCCAGGCTCAAGCCGAGCAGGTGTAGAGCCCAGTCTGGGGACAGCGAGCAGCCAGAGTCTCGGCCCTCAAGCTGCAGGACGAGGGGAGGTTCCGGAAGGCCCCAGTGTTACGGGTAGGCCTGGATAGAGGGTCACCAGCAGGGGGCATCTTGTGAGCGGCCCGGTGGGACAAGAGCACTTAGTGTGTCTGGGTCCACATACTTGAGAGGCAGGAGTCGAGGAGGAGGCTGCGAAGGCGGGCGGAGGTGGCTGGGGGCGGCAGCGAGCGGGCGGGCAGGGCAGGGGAGGGCCAGGCAGTCACCATTCGAGTCCAACTTGTTTGCAGGCAAGATGGGCTGCAGGGCCTGGCGGCCCGCAGGGAGGGAGGAGTTAAGGCAGGGCTGATGCCTCCGGGGGTGCTGTCCTGGTGGAGCTGGCCTGGCAGGGGCTGAGTCGCCAGGCAGATGAGAGGACTGTGAGGGCCCAGGGCAGCCCAGGCAGCCCCTGCTCACGGGCCACTGTCGGCTTCGGACGCCACTCTCACTTGTGAGCTTATGGGGTTGTCCTGGGGCCTTGGAGAGAAGGCCGCCTTCCTTCTCAGCCTTCTGTTGACTCCATGACTGTGACCTCCGCACTCTAGCCCTTTAAGTGAGGGGTTCTGGAAGGGTGAGGGGGCCCAGAGAGGTGAGACACACCCTAGGTCACAGAGCGAGCGTGCTGAAAAGCTAGGGTGCCCAGCCAAGTCCGTGGCCATCAGCAATCCGAGGTCGCGGGTGGGAAGGTGTTAGATGCTGGCCCCCAGACTGGAAGCAGAGAAACGTCTGTTGGCAAGAGACACAGATGAACTGAAGTGACTTTTTAGTTTAGGTATAATCCCCACCCCCCACTCCAGAAATATATTCACACAGACACAGCGCCACCTCCTCCCTACCAGATAAAGCTCAAGAAGAACAAAGCCAGCTTCCTGGGTGTAAATCGCCTCCTGATCCCCTCCAACCCCCTGTGCTGGTTTCGGTGGCCCAGTGATGACTCAGACAGGACCCTGCCCTCCCCAGGCTCCCCATATAGACAATAAAAGGTGACAGTCACTGCGCTTGATGGATGCGGGCAGGCGGAACTGGGGAGCACAGAGAAGGAAGTGATCTACTCGCCTGGGTGACCCGTGCAGTCAGGAAAGGACTCACAAACACCTGAGTACAGTTTTGAAGCATGACTAAGAGCTCACTAAGCAGACAAGGGGACAGAAGACACTAGGGAACCTGAGCACCAGGAGCAAAAGCATCAAGGAGACAGGATGGATTCAGAAGGTGGACGGAGGCGAGTGTGGCTGGAATGTACTGAGCTGAGGAAAGAGAGTGGCTAGGTCTGCAGCCAAACCCTCGAGCCCTTTAAAGAGGTTGCCTGTTATCTGGAAATCAATGGGAAGCCATCAAAGGGCTGCAGGCAGCTTTGGAGCCCTGTGCAAACCCTCTGACTGACTTCTGTGTGGAGACTGGACGGGGAGAAAGACCAGAGGCAGGGAAACCAGCGAGGAGGCGGGTCCAGTGGCCCGGGCTGGGAGAGCGGGCCGAGGGCTGGATCGGAGGGCCCTGGGGACATCGATGGTGTCTGATCCTGTCCTCCTCATAGGCCTCGCTCTGGACATCCTGGCCCAGTGCCTTCACCGTCACAGGTACTCAGCAAACGCGACGATGACACCAGTACTCAAAAAGCAGGAATGAAGGGTTGGCACTCAGCAAACCGCACTGGGCCTCGGCCTGGCTGTGTCTCCCCACTCGCTTTGCAGGGGCGGCCTGACAAGGCTGACAGGGTGCTCGCCTGCAGTGCTTTGGGCACCCCAAGTCCCCCAGGATGGCTTCCAGGGTGAGAACTTCGGGCGCCGCCCTCCGGAGAGCTGGTTCTCTCTTCTTAGCCTCCGGGACTTCCTGCATGATCTCAGCCGACAGCCCCCGCCGCGCGCCCCGCCTGGGCTCTCCATCTGTAACATGGATCCAGGAACGGCAGGTCTCCCCAGGATGAACCCGCAGCATCTGTGCAGGTCCTCGCCCGAGCACGGCCCTTCCCGCGGTGGACGCCTCCCAACCCGGGGCCGCGAGCCCGGAGCAAGTCGCCTGAAGCTCGCCGCCGCGGCAGAGCCTCCAGGAGCTCGCTCTGGGCTCGCCGCGGGCAGCCCCGGCCTTGGTTTCCCCAGCGGCCTCGCCGGGCGGGGCCGGGCGCGGCGGGCGGGCCGAGGACCCCGGCGGGAGGCTGTGCAGCCACCTACCCCGGGAGAGGGCAGAGGAAGGGGCCGGCCGAGGGGAGGGGCGAGGGGCGAGGCTCCGGGCGCCGGAGAAAACCTGTTTGTTCTCCTGCGGGCGGAGCCCAGTCCGCGCCTTCTCGCCGCCCTGCGTGCTCCCCGCCGCGCCCAGCACCCCGCGTCCGCGCCCGCTGCCCACCCGAGGGAGCCCTCGCCCCGCGGCCGCCCGACCCTCCGCCCGCCCCGCGAGCCGGGCACCTGTACCAGGTAGGGCTGTCGAGTCGCCGGCCGCCGGCAGAGTCCACGGCGGGACGAAGGGGGGCCTCGGCCTGAGCCCAGCCAGGTGACGGGACGACTCAGGGCCTCCGTTTCCCCATGCACAATCTTCACCCTCTCCAAGCATCCCTCCTGCGCTTCTGGCGGCGCGGGAGGGTAGGTTTTAGTTTTCTGATCTTTCACTAAGGAGAGAGACACCTAAGGCTGGCCTGGTTCCCACGCTCTGCAAGAGACGGTTTGGCTGTGAGGAGAAGGCCTGGGGCCAGGGTGCTCTGCGAGTGGATTGCAGGCGGCAGGAATAAGGGAACCTGGGATCAGCTAGTTCTTCCTGTGTCCATTTTGTAGATGAGAACACGGAGACCCACCGTCCCGGCTCACCCGGGAGCCCAGAGCAGCAGGCTCACGGTTGTTTGTGGTGAGCATGTGCTAGGCACCAAGCGGTCTCCTGAAAGCAGACTGCTCAGACAGAAGGCGCCGAGTCAATCAGACAGAAGGCGCCGAGTCAAGCGCCGCTGGGTGTTATCGATGGGATCTGCCACTAGCAGGCTCTGTGGCTGGATTGTTTCAGGGGGACAGGGGAGCCAAAAGCCTTGTCCTCTTTGGAAAGGCACAGTGATACCTCTGCCTTGGAAAGAGACTGAAAGCTCAGCTCTCCTGTTCGCCCTGCTGCTTCTGAGCTGAGGGCACCCAGGGAGCTCCACAGCCCAAGGGAGCAAGACACCAGGTCGCCTGCCACCCAGGGCTCCTGGAGGTCTGAGGGGCTGGAGGTGCCAAACCGAGCAGAGCCTTGGTTTCCCCAGCGGCCTCGCCGGGCGGGCCGGGCGCGGCGGGCGGGCCGAGGACCCCGGCGGGAGGCTGTGCAGCCACCTACCCCGGGAGAGGGCAGAGGAAGGGCCGGCCGAGGGAGGGCGAGGGCGAGGCTCCGGGCGCCGGAGAAAACCTGTTTGTTCTCCTGCGGGCGGAGCCCAGTCCGCGCCTTCTCGCCGCCCTGCGTGCTCCCCGCCGCGCCCAGCACCCCGCGTCCGCGCCCGCTGCCCACCCGAGGGAGCCCTCGCCCCGCGGCCGCCCGACCCTCCGCCCGCCCCGCGAGCCGGGCACCTGTACCAGGTAGGGCTGTCGAGTCGCCGGCCGCCGGCAGAGTCCACGGCGGGACGAAGGGGGGCCTCGGCCTGAGCCCAGCCAGGTGACGGGACGACTCAGGGCCTCCGTTTCCCCATGCACAATCTTCACCCTCTCCAAGCATCCCTCCTGCGCTTCTGGCGGCGCGGGAGGGTAGGTTTTAGTTTTCTGATCTTTCACTAAGGAGAGAGACACCTAAGGCTGGCCTGGTTCCCACGCTCTGCAAGAGACGGTTTGGCTGTGAGGAGAAGGCCTGGGGCCAGGGTGCTCTGCGAGTGGATTGCAGGCGGCAGGAATAAGGGAACCTGGGATCAGCTAGTTCTTCCTGTGTCCATTTTGTAGATGAGAACACGGAGACCCACCGTCTGGCTCACCCGGGAGCCCAGAGCAGCAGGCTCACGGTTGTTTGTGGTGAGCATGTGCTAGGCACCAAGCGGTCTCCTGAAAGCAGACTGCTCAGACAGAAGGCGCCGAGTCAATCAGACAGAAGGCGCCGAGTCAAGCGCCGCTGGGTGTTATCGATGGGATCTGCCACTAGCAGGCTCTGTGGCTGGATTGTTTCAGGGGGACAGGGGAGCCAAAAGCCTTGTCCTCTTTGGAAAGGCACAGTGATACCTCTGCCTTGGAAAGAGACTGAAAGCTCAGCTCTCCTGTTCGCCCTGCTGCTTCTGAGCTGAGGGCACCCAGGGAGCTCCACAGCCCAAGGGAGCAAGACACCAGGTCGCCTGCCACCCAGGGCTCCTGGAGGCTCCGGTGAGGCCGTGGCGCGTGTTCCTGGGCACTAGGTGCCCTAGGAACTAGGTGCACTAGGAATTGTGCTCACACTGAGCCATTTGCACTTGGTCTTCACCCCACGGAAGGCAGCACAGCCACACCTCAGGACCACTCAGCGAGCCCTGAAAGAGCCCCTCACACCCCACCCAGCCCAGTCCTGCCTGGCCCTCATGGCCTTGATCATGGTTCCTGGCTGGGGACAGAGAGCCGGGCCCCACGGGCCAACAGGCGCGGACAGTGGTGCGTTCCCACTGCCTCCTCAGCAGCCGTGGTGGAAGGTGGGGTGGGGACAGTGTCCTGCCTTCCCGGGGTCTCCACTACCTCATCGGAGAAATCAGGGGCGGCTCAGAGACCCGCTCAGAGGCCCTGCTCACCGCGTAGATGCAAGCGGCCACAGCATGAGTTGACAGGCCAGGGGCCGGCCTGCAGGCTGGCCCTGGTACCTGTGCTGGTCACCTCATCACGTCTGGGCCACCCCGTGGTGGGGAGGAGCAGCTCCATCCCACCTGCCCTGCCCCCACTGCCCATCAGCCCCCAACCCTAGCGCTTGCGCCTTCCCGGCCTGGCCTTCAAAAGTCGGGACCTTGCAAGGGATTCTGGACTCACCTGTGAGAAGCTGATACGAGGCACTAGCGCAGTGCCAGGCACACAGCCGGTGCTCAGCTATGCTCATTGCTGCCCTCGGGACACACACGTCAGCGACAGAGGTGGACCGCGACCACACTGGGTGCCGCAGCTCTGACCCGCGGAGCGCAAGGGGCCATGGGAGTCTGGGGTGGGGAGCAGGCCTCCCAGAGGAGGATCAGAAAATACTTCTTGGAGGAGGAGGACTCGGAAGCCGCAGGAGGAGCTCAGGAGTTGCCTGGTCAAGGCCCACGCATTCTTTGGGGCTGCTTGAATCTAGCCTCCCTCTTGTTTCTGAAAGACCAAAGTGAGTTCTTCCTAAGCTATGTGTGCCCCACACGGAGCGAGGCCGCGTGGTCCTGGCAGGAAATCAGAGGCAAGCCCTGCCCCGAGGAATGGCAGCGTAGCTGGGAGGGAGACTGGCAACTCAGTAGGGAGCTGCCACCTGCTTCGGAATTGTCCACCTCCCTTCCTCCTCGACTCGAGCCAGAGTCCCGAGGGAGCGTCCTCCCCGCGGGCGGTGGCCCCGCAGCAGGTGGTGCTTCGCCGTGTCGCCCAACCTGCCCTGTGCTTCCGCTTCGCACCCCTGTGGCCTTCTAAGATTCACTGGGACAGAGGGTCTGAGTCCCCAGCAGCGACACCCAGCCCCGGAACTAGCCCCGAAATGACATGCCAAGAAAAGTTTCAAATCTGGCCCAATGCACTCCGGAAGCTGGAAGCCTGTCGTCTCCCTTCCCCACTCAGTCTGCATGGCTGACTGACCCCTTTGGGCTGAATCTTGCTTCAGGCCACAGCTCATAAGGTGCCAGCTCATGCGTAACAACAGCTTGCTTTCTGCTTGCTGACTGAGGCTGCCCCAACGGCCCCGCCCCCAGCATAAGGCAGGACGTCTGCCTTCCGTGGTTCTAGAGCGGTGAGCAGCAAAGCACATGGCATCCCAGATCTCTGAGTCTCGAACTTTGGAGTCCAGCAGGGGTTCTGCACTCATTCCTGCTACGCTTGCAGAGAGCTGGCTGATGCCAGGACAAGGGCAGCCACCCAGAGACCCCTGTGCCCAAGAGTGACCCTCCGGAGAGGTTGCCCGGTGGTTATAGGGTGTGTGTTGGGATACGGAGGCACCTTTACCGCTGAGGGCTAGGAAAGCGACTGGGACAAACCTGAGCCCATCCTGAAAGCTCTGGAGGCCCCGTGTCACCTGTGGAGCCAGGACCGCCGTATCCTCCTCCGGGAGCCACAGTTGCCAGGGGTAAGGTTCAGGCCAGGTTGGGAGCTCTGCGGGCTCCCCATCCGAGGAGAAACCGTTTTAAAATCCCTGCTAGTCTGTGCTGACAAGGCGCGCGCTGTGTCTGCCTGCAGTTCAGTGATTTGCCGCACGACGCTTAATTCGTGGGTCATTTCTGGATGCCTGCTAACTAGCATCTGATTTTCTCTCTTTGACAATTTTCACTCTTTAGTTTTTAACTTTTATCTTGGAGTAATCAAAAGCTCACAGCAAAGTAGTAAGAATGGGACCAAGAACTCCTATATCCGGATCCCTCACTGTGACCGTTTCTGATCCTTTTCTTCAGGAAGAGGCCCGTTGACCTGGAAGCACTTGCGTGACTGTCCCCTTGTAGGGTGACCACAGTAGGGTCTGGAGGTGGGACCAACTGGAAAATGAAAGGGCGAGAGGCCCAGTGGGTGTCATTCTCAGACCCTAATAGGGATGGAGGAGCCGGAGCCTGTGACTTAAGCACATGTCCCAAGGGACCTGCATGCCAGAGGGACCTAGAGGCCCCTTTCCTCGGCATTTCCCGTGGGGAGGGTGTTCATAACCCATCGCAAGAGGGACCAGGAACAGAGCAGCTGGTGGTGGCAGCGAAGGTGTCTGCTCTGTGTCCACAGCCTGGGTCTGAGAGGAGGTCTGGCCTCCAGGCCCAATGGTGGGCAGGCCCCTACTGCTGCTTATTGTCACTGGCAGTCCCTGGCGCTGACTGCATCTGTGGGGACACCGCAGGTGCACCGTGTGGCCCCCTGGATCGTTGGCTCGGCACACCACTTTCTGATGACTCGATCAGTTCCGCACAGAGCAGACCCGGGAATTCCTACCACCAGAACAGGTATCCCAGCTGCAAATGCTCACAGCAGGCAGCGCCTTGTTGAAGACCAAAACGAAACAAAACAAAACGCAAATCCACCAGTAATCTCGCCTGGGAAATCTCATGGATAGAGGAGCCGGGTGGGCTGCAGTCCATGGGGTTGCATGACTGAGCATGCGTGTCGGGGGTCGGGAGAGATGGGTTGGTAGCAAGAAACAGGCAGAACCACCCGCGAATCCAGGACTTGCCTCGTGACTTCTGCCCAGCAAGCTCCTACCCTTTCTTTCCTTCTTTCAGAAGGGTCTGACCAAGGGCGCCTTCTCGGGAAATGCAGCACTGCTTTGGGCCCCTCGTCTGACCTCAGCTTTCTGTGCAACCTTGTGGATTAAATGAAAATGTGGCCTCAGGCAAACAGCTCCTCCTTTCTGTCGTCATCTTCTCCCCCAGCAGGGAGGACAGTGATAAGAGGAAAGGGTGGCTTCAGGAAGCTCTGCATCTGCTGGGAAGGGACGAGGCGGGGACTTCCCTGTCGCGGGCCCTGCTCTGGCCGAGGCTGAGGGGGTGGCGGGAGTGAGGGTGCGGGGTGGAGAGAGCTGGTTGGGGTGGAAGTGGGCTCCGATGGTCCCTGGGTCGCTTTCGACCCCCTGGACTGTCTGCCTGCAGGTAGGACGGCCCCCCTGCCTCCCTGGTTCCGGGCTGCAGAGACGCTCGGCCACCCTGGGAATAGCTCCTAGGGGTGGCGCCGGCAAAGGCCCCCTAGCGTGTGGACCCTGCCCAGCCCCCTGGCCTCTACAGAGACATCTCAGAGGGCCTCGCCCGGAAGCCATTGCTGGCCCTTGAGGTCAAGCACCTCTGCCGTGGCCCAGCTGACCAAAGAAGCTGCTTATATCCGACCTGGTGAGAGCTAGAAAAGGGACACAGAAGAGACGGGTGGCCAGTTGGCTGTGCCTCCCTTTGTCCTACTGGGGCTTGAACTCCCCACCTCCTAGAAGGAGCTGGCTAGCCTCAGACATCCGCCTCCCAGGACCCCTCCAGGGCTGACGCCGAGAAGTCTAGATTCTGGGGTGTTGGGGTTGGGATGAAGAGAAATTCCAGACTATCATGTAGAAGTCATTTACCTGTAAAGAACATTTATAAATACTCCCCCCAGTCCATGCATTTTTTTTTCCATATTACGTTTTCTCCCTCTGCATCCCAAGTCTCCTCTAACTGTTTTTTCCATGTGGTGCGCCTTCCTAGCTTCCAGGCAGGATGCGCCCCCCCTGGGGCCGGGTCGTGGGACTTCTGCCGGGGGTTGGTAGCAAGAAACAGGCAGAACCACCAATCCAGGACTTGCCTCGTGACTTCTGCCCAGCAAGCTCCTACCCTTTCTTTCCTTCTTTCAGAAGGGTCTGACCAAGGGCGCCTTCTCGGGAAATGCAGCACTGCTTTGGGCCCCTCGTCTGACCTCAGCTTTCTGTGCAACCTTGTGGATTAAATGAAAATGTGGCCTCAGGCAAACAGCTCCTCCTTTCTGTCGTCATCTTCTCCCCCAGCAGGGAGGACAGTGATAAGAGGAAAGGGTGGCTTCAGGAAGCTCTGCATCTGCTGGGAAGGGACGAGGCGGGGACTTCCCTGTCGCGGGCCCTGCTCTGGCCGAGGCTGAGGGGGTGGCGGGAGTGAGGGTGCGGGGTGGAGAGAGCTGGTTGGGGTGGAAGTGGGCTCCGATGGTCCCTGGGTCGCTTTCGACCCCCTGGACTGTCTGCCTGCAGGTAGGACGGCCCCCCTGCCTCCCTGGTTCCGGGCTGCAGAGACGCTCGGCCACCCTGGGAATAGCTCCTAGGGGTGGCGCCGGCAAAGGCCCCCTAGCGTGTGGACCCTGCCCAGCCCCCTGGCCTCTACAGAGACATCTCAGAGGGCCTCGCCCGGAAGCCATTGCTGGCCCTTGAGGTCAAGCACCTCTGCCGTGGCCCAGCTGACCAAAGAAGCTGCTTATATCCGACCTGGTGAGAGCTAGAAAAGGGACACAGAAGAGACGGGTGGCCAGTTGGCTGTGCCTCCCTTTGTCCTACTGGGGCTTGAACTCCCCACCTCCTAGAAGGAGCTGGCTAGCCTCAGACATCCGCCTCCCAGGACCCCTCCAGGGCTGACGCCGAGAAGTCTAGATTCTGGGGTGTTGGGGTTGGGATGAAGAGAAATTCCAGACTATCATGTAGAAGTCATTTACCTGTAAAGAACATTTATAAATACTCCCCCCAGTCCATGCATTTTTTTTTCCATATTACGTTTTCTCCCTCTGCATCCCAAGTCTCCTCTAACTGTTTTTTCCATGTGGTGCGCCTCCTTCCTGCCACCCCTTGGCTTCCAGGCAGGAGGCCTGGGACGGGAGCATCGCGGGTCGGCAAGGCCCTCTGCTCTGCCGCTGGCGTGGGGCAGAGCTGCAGCCAGGGATCCCGGGAGCCGCGCCCTGCACAGCCAGCCGAGGGGCTGGGACCTGACCCAGTTGGGAAGGCCTCTTAAGGGCCCTTCCCCCCGGACTGTTACTGGGAATCTCTGTCTTCCAGGACTCCCTGGAGGAAAGCACCCTGTCTGCTGACTCCTCTCTCCCGCTGCTGAGACCGGGAATCGGGATGTCCTCGTTCATGAGACCTGGTCCCAGGAGACTGTCTCAGAAAATGGGGAATCAGGTCACTGACCCAGGGCTGGCTTCAATCGGCTGGGCTCCAGACTTCGGTCCTCAGCTCAGTGTGTGCCTTGAGAAAAGGACTGGACAAGGATGGCCCAACGGGGACCCCAGCCCCTCCTGCTCCCTGCCTTGTCCTGCCTGGGGCCTCAGCGTTGGTCCTCTGGGTCCAGGCCCTCGCTTGGGTGCCGGGCCTTTGACCTCGGGGGATGCTGCTGAGGAAGGACCAGGGACGGGGGGCAGGCAGGGCTTTGAGAGCGGGGCTTCATCTTCAGCCAGAGGGGGTAAGCCGCAGGGCCAGTGACTTTTTCTGACAGTGCAGGACTTGGACTATGCGTCTGTTGCGCTTTCCTTTGCATGTGAGCTGGAGAGAGAGCAGGTGTGTCCCTCCAGGGAAGTGACAGATCACGAGCCCGGCTGGCCTGTCTCCGAACAAGCAGCGTCGCTGCTGCCCTGCTGTCCGCTCTGCTTCTGCTGCCACTGCCTTCAGGCTCAGGGCTGCGGGCTGGCTCCAAGGGGCGCTCTCTAGGGAAGCCCCTTGGCTAGAGGCGGGGCTCTCCAGCTGGTGGACTTTGACTCCCTGGGTGTCACCCGTCCTCTGGGACACATCATTACCCTGAAGGACCTTGAGGGGGCCTCGCACAGGCACTCACACACAAGGGCGGACCCTCATCTTGAAACTCAGAGGCATTCGCTGAAACACAGCCAGAGGTCCCCGCTGTCTGTTCTGGGAGGTGGCTATGGGCGCAAAGGCTTTTCTTTGTGTTTGTTCCCTGATATTGAGGCCCCCGAGACTCTTTGTTCAAAGGGAACATTTACAGAGAACAGGGACAACCCCTCTCCCCGCGCCCAGATCGCCCATCGGCAGGGCGAGGCTTCCGGCAGGTCGGAGCCGCTGCGCAGCGAGGAGGCGCTGCCCGGGCAGGGCTTGCTCGGGTGTCCGCACTGCCTCCCTCTCCTCCTTCTTGCTGACACGGCAGCACCCTGCTTGATTCCAGCCAGGAGGCAGGCGTGGAGGGTCTGTGGCCAGGGGAGCTGACTGGATCGTCAAGTTATTTGTCATAAGAGGGCCAGAGGGGACAGGTATGACAGCCGGGGTCCCCCTGACAGGTTTTGTGTCTCCATGAACGCCATGAAAATGATCACAGACAGAGTGTTCCTAAAATGTGGCTTACAGCTGGCCCAGCGCTGGCCCTGTCCTCGATGCTCCGAGGCCTGGCAACTTCATCCAGACGGCCTCATCACATCTGATTTGGTGGCATGCACCGCACTCTGAGACGGCCGCATCCCCATTCCCCTGATGCTGCTGAGGAAGGACCAGGGACGGGGCAGGCAGGGCTTTGAGAGCGGGCTTCATCTTCAGCCAGAGGGTAAGCCGCAGGGCCAGTGACTTTTTCTGACAGTGCAGGACTTGGACTATGCCTGTTGCGCTTTCCTTTGCATGTGAGCTGGAGAGAGACAGGTGTGTCCCTCCAGGGAAGTGACAGATCACGAGCCCGGCTGGCCTGTCTCCGAACAAGCAGCGCCGCTGCTGCCCTGCTGTCCGCTCTGCTTCTGCTGCCACTGCCTTCAGGCACAGGGCTGCGGGCTGGCCCCACGGGGCGCTCTCTAGGGAAGCCCCTTGGCTAGAGGCGGGGCTCTCCAGCTGGTGGACTTTGACTCCCTGGGTGTCACCCGTCCTCTGGGACACATCATTACCCTGAAGGACCTTGAGGGGGCCTCGCACAGGCACTCACACACAAGGGCGGACCCTCATCTTGAAACTCAGAGGCATTCGCTGAAACACAGCCAGAGGTCCCCGCTGTCTGTTCTGGGAGGTGGCTATGGGCGCAAAGGCTTTTCTTTGTGTTTGTTCCCTGATATTGAGGCCCCCGAGACTCTTTGTTCAAAGGGAACATTTACAGAGAACAGGGACAACCCCTCTCCCCGCGCCCAGATCGCCCATCGGCAGGGCGAGGCTTCCGGCAGGTCGGAGCCGCTGCGCAGCGAGGAGGCGCTGCCCGGGCAGGGCTTGCTCGGGTGTCCGCACTGCCTCCCTCTCCTCCTTCTTGCTGACACGGCAGCACCCTGCTTGATTCCAGCCAGGAGGCAGGCGTGGAGGGTCTGTGGCCAGGGGAGCTGACTGGATCGTCAAGTTATTTGTCATAAGAGGGCCAGAGGGGACAGGTATGACAGCCGGGGTCCCCCTGACAGGTTTTGTGTCTCCATGAACACCATGAAAATGATCACAGACAGAGTGTTCCTAAAATGTGGCTTACAGCTGGCCCAGCGCTGGCCCTGTCCTCGATGCTCCGAGGCCTGGCAACTTCATCCAGACGGCCTCATCACATCTGATTTGGTGGCATGCACCGCACTCTGAGACACGCCCTCTTGGCCCGCACCGCGGCTTCCCCACTGATGTCTGACCCACGCCTGATGTGTCTGCCCAGAGCTGAGCCGGGGGCTCTAGTGCCAAGAGACAGAATTGCGTCGGCTCCCTGCCAGCCGGAGACAGGGCCCCGCGCAAGGTCCATACACACGAGGAGACACTGCTGGGCTTCCTGTCCTGCTGGGAGACACCCTGGACTCCCTGGGCTTCCTGGGAGCCGCCCTGCCTCCCGCGCTCCTGCTTGCGGTGGTGGCGCGCACTCAGGCTTGCTCATGGTGGCCAGCGTCCAGCACGCGCACATGCAGAGAAGCCGTCTGCTGCAGCCCCCGAGTGTGAAACAAGGTTCGGGGCTCTCAGGGGGCAAGGCTAAAGGTGTTTCCTCCCTCCACCCTCCCAGTTTACCTGGGAGGCCCCTGCCTGGCATCCAGCACCTGCTGACCGGGGTGGGAGAAAGGCAGTCACTCTGCCCGCTGTCTCTTTTCATATGAACCCTACCGCCTGCCCTGCCGTGGTGTTCTTCCCATTGTCTTGAAGAAGCCAGCCCATTCCAGCCGTGCCAGGGGGAGCTGAGGAAGACTGCGGGGGCAACGGCAGCAGAGGGAGGGCCCCAGAGGGACTTGAGGCTCCTGTGAGAGATGAGGCCTGGGCTGAAGCTCAAGGGCCGTTTGTCAAGGAGGGAATTGTAAGATCCGAGACACGGAAGCCTGCTTGGGAGAGTGAGCGTGCATGGTATGTGGAGTCAGACAGGTTGGTGAGTCTAGAAAACTTTCTCCAGGTTAGTTTTCTCATCTCGGAGGCAGAGCACGTGCTTGTGGGTGACAGGGTGACCCCTCCTCCTTCTGCTGTTTCTCTCTCTGTCTCTGACTCCTCATACATCAGCCAAGCCTTTGCGTCATTGTCCGCCAGGTCTCCCGGCTCCCTCCCGCTAGTCTGCCTGCATCAGCTCCTCTGCATCAGCTCTGTTCCACTTGCTGGTGGCCTCTGACGCCACGAGGCTCACTGTGGCTGGGACCGCAGACGGCCCCGCTTCATTGGCTCTTCACTTTTCTCTATCCAATCAAGGCCAGAAGCTCTTTTCCTTGGAGGTTGCTGGGCAGCCTTGTGAGGCTGCGGCAGCCAGGGGGAAGGTGCCTCGTGGCTATCTGTGTCAGGGAGAGCCTGTCTCCAACAGGGATACTCCCCAACAGATAGCTGCCGGCAAAGAAGAGGGAGAGAGAAGGGACTAAGGGAAGGAAGATGGCCTGGTTTGCTCAGGAGGACTTGGACTTGGCTCTGAGCTGCCCTGGGCCAAGTCTGAATGGAGAGACTTGCTTGAATTTAGCAAGGGTAGGGGTCCTGCCTAGTGGAGCTATAAGAGGTACCTGGGATGGAAGATGGCAGATAAGCCACCCATTCCTTTGGTGGCCCGAGCCCCTGTGCAGGGTGATGTGACACTTCCTGAGGAATGGGAAGCCTTCTGCCTACCAAGGTAGAAGTGGGCACCGTGAGGACACCCACCATGGCATGGGACAGAGCTGGCACCAGACGCAGGGTGTGGCATATGCTCTGGCTTGGGGGTGTCCCGTCAGGAGGAGACCAGCAAGCACAGGTTTGGGGGCTCAGCACGGACGAGGCTCAGAGCGTGGGAGGCTCCGCAGGGATGAGGAGCAGTGCTGCGAGCCTCGGGGACGGTGTTTACCCTCAGGTCGGTTGGCCTTTCCTGATGGTGGGGCTCGTGGGCCAGGAAGCCCTAGAAGGGTTTGGAAGAAGCCCAAGTGGCCAGCGGAGGAGGAAGACTGGAAGCCCCGGGCAGGCAGGAAGTCTCCTGCCTTTTGCTGGAAGCTTCCAGTGATGTGGCATCCATCTTGTCTTGTACTCCACCGTCTGCATGGATCGCGTGGGGAGGTGCAGGAGCAGTTAGACATGTTCCCATGTCTACTTGAATTGTGCATCCTCCTTCTCAGGTGCAAGCCCTGAGCATGAGGGGCCCTGGCGGGCTGGGCCGGGAGAGAGTGGCACCTGGGGCTGCAGGGTGCGGGCCGCCCCCCCTTGGAGAGGAGTCTGAGGGAGTGAGGCGGGCGAGCGGGCGAGCAGGAGCCATCCTGTTGCCGGGCCACCTGGACCGCAGGGTCTTGCTCCAAGGAGCACTCTGGGATGTTGTGCAGGGGTCCGCAGGGCTCCTGTGCGGCCACAGAGGGGCTCGGAGTCTAGCTGGGTCCACCGTCGTGAGGCGGGTTGGCTCACGGGGAAGCAGCACCACGGCATACTTGGCGCTGGCAGGTTCCCTGGCATCAGCGCCGGCCGTGCCAAGGGCGCTCCTTTCCTACGGGGCTTCTAGGGGTGCTTCTGCTCATGTCTGCTAGGAAGATGAGCATACACAGAGGAGTGAAATGCTTTCATACATATTCTTTAAGTGTTTTTTTTCTGTGCATTTTTATGTAAATACATTTTAAGGAAAGGAACACATCCTATACATCTTGTTTTAAAAGCTGCCTTTCAGTTATGATATATAGAAGCCAATCTACATGAAAGCTTATTAAATATCACAGATATCATTGTCATCTGTAATGGCTGCCTACTATTTGCTTGAGTGGCAGATCATAATATGTTTACATACAACTATTGGGAATTTATATTTTTGCCAAATTTTCACCATCACATTCAACACTGGGATGACACTCTCTTGTGTATCATGTTCTACTGTTGCACTTGTCTGCTTAGGAGACGTTGCTGTGCAGGGAACTGCTGGATCAATAGCCTTGCCCTCTGTAAAGCACGCAGACTCAAAACAGAGACTTGTCCTTCAGAAAGATGCCTCGACTGGCCCTCTGGCCGACCCTGCTTGAGAGCTACTCAGGAAGGGGCCCACTCGAGTGATCCACACCCCATCCTCCAAAGCTCCTCCTGTCTGCAGTGAGGGATGAGTTCTGATTGCCCGTTGTTGGGGTGGTGCTCTGCCCTGCTCTCTGAGAGGGGTCCGACTAGGGGAAGGGATGGTGGATCTGAGAGAAGAGTGGGGTCACAAGAGTGGTGTTGATATTGGGAAAGTCAGGAGCACAGCCGCCACCAACCTCCAGCCCAGTGGCATAAGCAGAGGCGGGGTGCAGGGGGCAGGGTTAGCTTCTAGGGACGCTGAGGCACGCATAGTGTTGACAGTGAGCTGAGAAGAGTGACTGGGTTAGGGGAGGCTGTCTGTCTGCAGTCCTGGAGACAGCAGGGAGGCAGCAGAAGCTGAGGGAGAAGCGAGGGCTGATATGGACCAGGAAGGATGCACAGAGGGAAGCTGGTGGACCAACGAACTCAGGAGTGACTGGCCTGAACCGCGGCTGCAGGTGTGAGGGGCGGGGCAAAGAGCAGGGAAAAGTCACTGGCTGGGCCATTGATTCAAACCTCATGTGTGCATCCATCTGGCTGGAACGCATCACCTAAAAGTCTCCTTGTCCTAAAGAGCTGCCTTCTTCATTCCCATGAGAAGATTCGACTTCTTCACTCAAATGTATTGTTCCATCAAAAAAGACTTGCCTTCTGGGATGAAGCATCCGTCTTGGTCTTTGTCTGATGAGGTGGGACAAGAAGCTGTAAAGATGCGGTCTGGGGCAGGACCCACCCCAGCTCTGCTTCCTTGCTGTGGGCTTCGGTACCTGCCCCGACCCTGTGGCCTGGGAGTCTCCTGTGGCCCCCCGCCTCTGTCATTGTGCCTTGACTTAGGAAGGAAGTGGCAGATCATAATATGTTTACATACAACTATTGGGAATTTATATTTTTGCCAAATTTTCACCATCACATTCAACACTGGGATGACACTCTCTTGTGTATCATGTTCTACTGTTGCACTTGTCTGCTTAGGAGACGTTGCTGTGCAGGGAACTGCTGGATCAATAGCCTTGCCCTCTGTAAAGCACGCAGACTCAAAACAGAGACTTGTCCTTCAGAAAGATGCCTCGACTGGCCCTCTGGCCGACCCTGCTTGAGAGCTACTCAGGAAGGGGCCCACTCGAGTGATCCACACCCCATCCTCCAAAGCTCCTCCTGTCTGCAGTGAGGGATGAGTTCTGATTGCCCGTTGTTGGGGTGGTGCTCTGCCCTGCTCTCTGAGAGGGGTCCGACTAGGGGAAGGGATGGTGGATCTGAGAGAAGAGTGGGGTCACAAGAGTGGTGTTGATATTGGGAAAGTCAGGAGCACAGCCGCCACCAACCTCCAGCCCAGTGGCATAAGCAGAGGCGGGGTGCAGGGGGCAGGGTTAGCTTCTAGGGACGCTGAGGCACGCATAGTGTTGACAGTGAGCTGAGAAGAGTGACTGGGTTAGGGGAGGCTGTCTGTCTGCAGTCCTGGAGACAGCAGGGAGGCAGCAGAAGCTGAGGGAGAAGCGAGGGCTGATATGGACCAGGAAGGATGCACAGAGGGAAGCTGGTGGACCAACGAACTCAGGAGTGACGGGCCTGAACCGCGGCTGCAGGTGTGAGGGGCGGGGCAAAGAGCAGGGAAAAGTCACTGGCTGGGCCATTGATTCAAACCTCATGTGTGCATCCATCTGGCTGGAACGCATCACCTAAAAGTCTCCTTGTCCTAAAGAGCTGCCTTCTTCATTCCCATGAGAAGATTCGACTTCTTCACTCAAATGTATTGTTCCATCAAAAAAGACTTGCCTTCTGGGATGAAGCATCCGTCTTGGTCTTTGTCTGATGAGGTGGGACAAGAAGCTGTAAAGATGCGGTCTGGGGCAGGACCCACCCCAGCTCTGCTTCCTTGCTGTGGGCTTCGGTACCTGCCCCGACCCTGTGGCCTGGGAGTCTCCTGTGGCCCCCCGCCTCTGTCATTGTGCCTTGACTTAGGAAGGAAGTGGGTCTGGTTCCGATTTGACAGAAAGCTTCCAGGCAACATGGCCAAGAGGCTGTCAAGGGGAAACTGATGAGTTTCCACCCAAGTAGTAGGAGGTCCTGAGCTGAGGCCCAGAAGAGGTAAGGAGCGTCAGTCAGCAGCACCAGGAGACAGAGGGACCAAGATCTCAGACAGCTCAGTGGGCCACGCGGGGGGCTACTGGGATGAGCCAGTGGGCAGTGTGGGCTGAGGATCGCTTCCATAGTGAGCTGCGATATGGCAGCCTTGGTGCAGGGCTAGGCACACGAGGCTCCCATTCACAGTGATGAGGTGCCGTTCCTGGCAGTCAGCAGGCTTGGGCCTCCTTGGCTGCTCGTTCAGTGCAGTTTATGGGAAATCCAGCTCTTGCTGACGTGGCAGATTGGGCTCACTCTTGGCGTCTTGCCCTGCCCATTTTAGCATGCCCCTGACCTTCACAAAAACATGTCCTGGACTTGCCCGCTGGCAGCATGGCTCAACTGCTCAGGGCCTGGCCCTGGAGGGGCCCAGAGGATGGCAGGCCCCTAAGTGGAAGGCCCCTGTGCCTAGGACTGTGCGGGAAGAGCCAGGCGCCTGCTTCCTGTCATGGTCACTCAGCGAAGCCTCCAGCCCCTCTCCTGAGGCCCAAGGGACAGGCTGTGGTGTGTCAATGCTTTGACTCAACCCATGTTGGGTCAGTCCCGTCCTGGAGAGCTGGCTTCCCCTCGCCAGCCCCTTCTGGAGCTGGAGGGTCTCAGAGACCACCACGGCCTAGCCCTCACAGGCCACAGAAGGGGAGCACTTGGCTCCGGCGCAGACAGGAGACGGCAGAGGGCGGGGCTAGAAGACAGAGCGAGGCAGAGAAAGCAGAGCACAGGATGAACACGGAGCCCAGCCCTGAGCCACACGGGGCCGACACCTCCGGGCCGCGCTGGTGCTGTTGAGGACAGGCTGAGAGCCACTGTGGTCTTTTCTGGGCTGGGGCGTGCTGCGCAATTGCAAAAGCATCAGTGTCTTCTGTCTGCAGCATTCCTGAAGGGTTGACTTTTTTTAACTCCCATTTTATACATGGGAATACTGAGGCAAGCTAGAGAGGTTAGATGACCCATTCAGGGTCTCTCAGATAGCCACTAAGGCATGAGAAAGACAGGCCAACCCCGAAGTGACTACCCCAGCCTCTCTCCTTCGTGCATCCCTCCTCCTGGGCCCAGGACAGAGTCTGGCCCTCAGAGTTCTCTAAGAGGGCTGACGATCTGCGTATCTCAGCCGTCTCTCCAAAAGACAGGCCATGTGTCCCCAGCTGAGCAGCCCCGGGCAGACGTGGAGTACGCCACCCCAAGGGGCCTCCAGCGGGCTCCACCCGCTCTGGCTTGCCGATGCCCAGAAGACAGTCTGGAAGGTCTCAGTGTGCCAAGGAGCATATGGTGACCCACGATCCATTGTAAAATACATGAAGTGACCAGCCATGTGCTTGCCTTCGCCCTCAGGAGCCCTGTTGAATCTGCTGAGAAGGGACACTCAAAGTGAATGCCATGAGTATCTCAGCTCTGGGAGGAAGCAGCAAAGGTGAGAGCTGGGTGCCCCCTGGTCTTGGGCTTGGCCACAGGGCAACACAGTGAGAGCAGTGTTTGGGGAGGGCTGGAAAGCAGGCCTTGGGGTCCCAGGGCAGGGTGCCCCCTGCTGAGGCTGCTTGGCCTTGCCACCACCAGGGAAGCCTCTCCCACGGGGCGAGGAGGAGCGCAATCACGTCCTCAAGCAGATGAAGGTTCGCACGACGCTGAAAGGGGACAAGAGCTGGATCACCAGACAGGATGAATCGGAGGGCCACACCCTGTAAGTCCCGGAGGCCGGGAGGTCTGCTAGCAACAGGGTTGGGCGTGGGGTGGGGCTCCACGGGTTACAGCCAACCAGTCACAGGGCGAGAAAGGCCCGGGTGCTAGAGTGTGCAGTGTGGACATGGGCTGGGGAAGGGGCAGTGGGAACGCTGACCCCTGTTCTGTGCTCCTTCTTTCCTCAGTGAGCTGCCCTCTGGCCGGAGTCGTGCCACCTCATTCTCATCAGCTGTGGAGGTCTCAAAGGCCAGGTGAGAGGTTCTGCCCAGATGATGGCAGGTTGAGGGACCCCACACTGCAGTGCTCGGAGGACAGTGAGGCCTTTGAACTCCACAGGAAGGATGGGAAAAGGGGCACAGGAGTCACCCAAAGCAGGTCCTTGGCTTTGCTGTGTGGCTACCTCCATGGCTTCAGCTGTGAACTGGGATCAAAACTGTCGTTGCGCGCCCCCTGCAGGGGTGGGCCGATGTCTCCGAGGTCCTCCCGTAGGTCGCTGCTGTGTGTGCTCGGTGAGCAGAGTGCCCAGGGGGCACACACGCTTGCTCCACCTGTCTCCCAAGTTCAGGATGACATATGTTGACACTTAGCTGAGCGGAACCAGCTCTCCTCTCTGTTTCAAGGACTTTTGCATAGAGGCATCCAGGGAGGCTCTGAAGTGTGGGCACATCCTGCCCAGATCGGGAGGGTTAGGGTTAGGGTAAGGGGCTAGGGTTAGGGGGCCACTAAATGCAGCCACAGTTGGCAGTTGAGGGTAGTGCCTTCCTGGGGTGGTGGTCCAGGCAGTGCCGCAGCTGGAAGGGAGGGTCCAAGTTATGTCCAAGCCAGCCCCAGAGTCTGCCTCTGGTCACTGTGCCCTTCCCCACCATCTCTCAGTGATTCAACACCTGTCGCCTGCCAGGTCCTTTATCTGGCACACAGGACACAACCCTTTCCTCAGTGGAAAGGGATGTGAATCTGTAGAGAGATGAGCTTAAAAGATAGAACTGCAGATTCTGAGAGCAGCCGGTGGTTGGCAAGGGCCTGGGTATATGTCCGGGCTAATCTGCTCCCTGTGGCTGTTTGCTGTGGGTGGGCAGTTCTCAGCCTGGGCTTTGGTTTGGGAAACACGGGTCAAGTGACTTTTTTGGCTCGGCTCCCAGCCCACGTTCCTGCAACTCGGTTACCTCCAGGGTCTGTGGGCGAGCTGTGCCCCTCCCACGTGCCTGTGTGGGTCCCTCTAAGACCATCCCACACTGCTCCAGTCCTGAGCTGCTCGCCTCTTGGACAGAAGCGCCATCTGTGCAGCCTCTGTCTGCTGCTCTTGCCTGACCACACCTGCCGCCTGAGTCCTCTGAGCCCCTTCCCAGGCGGGAAGTGCCCAGCATGTAGAGTCTAATGTTTTCCAGGCACTGGCCAAGCCCTGGCCATGCCCTCCAGTCCCAAACGTCCATCCAGACATGAGACAGGCATCCCGCAGGCTGGAAGAGGGAGACTGGAGCGGAGCAGAAAGGAAGGGCCAACCGGCCTTCCCTGGCTCCTGCCTGGGCTCTGCCTCGGGCCCTCCTGGGTCTTCCTGGAGAGCGCGGTGAGAGCGGGGCTTCAGATCAGCTTAGGGGCTCTGGCTGGCACGGCTTCAGCCCCTGGCTGCAGACCAGAGAGCCTCCAGCCTGAGCTGTATCGGCTCTGAGCAGAGGTGGGGGGGACCATCAGCAGTCCCGGAGAGGCCCTGGCAGGACGGCAAGCAGCCCGAGCCTGGACGGGACACCTCTGTATTCCTGCCCAGCCGTGGACCATGCCTTGCTGGGCACCAGCGGTGAGCCAGGGCCCAGAAGCACCGGCCTGGCATGCCTTTCCTTGGGAGCATGAGGAAGACAGGCAGAGCAGGACAGGCACCCTGTGTGGAGACGCAGCCAGTGCCTCTTGCTCCCCTCCTTCTGGTCCCTCTGAGACGGCCTCCAGCCAGTGAGGCCTCCGTTCACAGCCTGCCTTCTGTTCCTTTGGCAGGCCCCTGAGCACGAGGGCGCCCACTGGCTATATCATCCGGTAGGTGAGCACAGGAGCCTGCCCCCCTCCCCACGCCCACCTGCACTGCCCTGGCTTCTCCTGGGGGCTCACCAGCTGCTTCCCCTGGGCTCTCTTTCAGCGGAGTGTTCACCAAGCCCGTAGACAGCTCGTCTCAGCCCCAGCAGCACTTCCCCAAGGCCAATGGAACTCCAAAAAGGTGTGTTCACAGGTGCTGGCCAGTGGCCCAGCAGGAGGTATGAGAGCCTGGCCCACACTCAAGCCAGAGGGCGTCCCCTGCCCGTCGCTGAGCGGGTGGTAGGCGGCAGATCTCTTCCTGTGTGAGGCAGGGCCCTGGACACTGCCAGCGCCCTTGTTTCTGGGCTGCCCTGGTCACCAGGACAGAGGTGCAGGGAGGAGCCTGTGCGGAAGCCCCGCCCCGCCCCGCCCCGCCAAGCCACTGCGCTGAGCTGCGTGCTTGAGTCCACGCCTTCCCGACAGGCTGAGCTGGCACCCAGGGCTGGATGTCTAGCAGGGCTGAGAGCCAAGGGCACCAGCACCCGCTTGACCACCTGCCGCATACCTCCTGGGCCCTGTGGACACATCTGGAAACAAGAGGGGGCCATGCAGATACCCAGAAACTCCTTGTCTCTCCAGCGTTGCCGGTCTGGGGAAAGCAGCTCCCTCTGGGCCTCCCCGCCCCTCCTCCTCTGGCTACAAAATGACCACAGAGGATTACAAGAAGCTGTGAGTATGCAATCACAGACCCAGCTTGCTTCCGTCCTCCCAGCAATGAGTCCAAACACAGGGGCCGGCCGGCAGCGGCTGGCGGCTCGCCTCTGGGCACAGCCTGGAGCACTAGTCCCGCGGATCTGTTGCCACCGTGGCTTGGACCCACCAGAAAGCTGGAGAGTGTGCCCTTTGTGCTTCTGATCTGAGGCCAAGCAGGGGCTGCAGGGAGCTTGTGGAGGAGCTGGAGGGGTTGGAGGAAAGTGTCTTGGATCCTGGCGCTGGCAGCCTGGCAGCTAGGGGCACTTCGCGCCTGACTCTGGGCTGCTTCTTGGATGTCAGTCTTTGGAGCTCGCCACGTGACCCCTATGCAAGGCCCCTCCTGTGGACCCAGCAAGGGGGGCTCTGGATAGCTGTGGGTTGGGCCTGCATTCCCAGGAGCCCCACATCTTGATCTTCTTTGTCCCTTGTCACCATCAGCCAGGGACACAGGAGCTAGGGAAGCTTTCTGGAAAAGGGTGTTAGGGGACAGTAAGGGTTGGAACAGCAAGAGATAGCAAGCTCAGCATTCAAAAGGAGAAATGGTTTGAACAGAGTCCGGGGGCAGCCATGCCCACACTCAAGCCAGAGGCGCCCCTGCCCGTCGCTGAGCGGGTGGTAGGCGGCAGATCTCTTCCTGTGTGAGGCAGGGCCCTGGACACTGCCAGCGCCCTTGTTTCTGGGCTGCCCTGGTCACCAGGACAGAGGTGCAGGGAGGAGCCTGTGCGGAAGCCCCGCCCCGCCCCGCCCCGCCAAGCCACTGCGCTGAGCTGCGTGCTTGAGTCCACGCCTTCCCGACAGGCTGAGCTGGCACCCAGGGCTGGATGTCTAGCAGGGCTGAGAGCCAAGGGCACCAGCACCCGCTTGACCACCTGCCGCATACCTCCTGGGCCCTGTGGACACATCTGGAAACAAGAGGGGGCCATGCAGATACCCAGAAACTCCTTGTCTCTCCAGCGTTGCCGGTCTGGGGAAAGCAGCTCCCTCTGGGCCTCCCCGCCCCTCCTCCTCTGGCTACAAAATGACCACAGAGGATTACAAGAAGCTGTGAGTATGCAATCACAGACCCAGCTTGCTTCCGTCCTCCCAGCAATGAGTCCAAACACAGGGCCTGCCGGCAGCGGCTGGCGGCTCGCCTCTGGGCACAGCCTGGAGCACTAGTCCCGCGGATCTGTTGCCACCGTGGCTTGGACCCACCAGAAAGCTGGAGAGTGTGCCCTTTGTGCTTCTGATCTGAGGCCAAGCAGGGGCTGCAGGGAGCTTGTGGAGGAGCTGGAGGGGTTGGAGGAAAGTGTCTTGGATCCTGGCGCTGGCAGCCTGGCAGCTAGGGGCACTTCGCGCCTGACTCTGGGCTGCTTCTTGGATGTCAGTCTTTGGAGCTCGCCACGTGACCCCTATGCAAGGCCCCTCCTGTGGACCCAGCAAGGGGGGCTCTGGATAGCTGTGGGTTGGGCCTGCATTCCCAGGAGCCCCACATCTTGATCTTCTTTGTCCCTTGTCACCATCAGCCAGGGACACAGGAGCTAGGGAAGCTTTCTGGAAAAGGGTGTTAGGGGACAGTAAGGGTTGGAACAGCAAGAGATAGCAAGCTCAGCATTCAAAAGGAGAAATGGTTTGAACAGAGTCCGGGGGCAGCCATGCCCACACATACTGCTGCTGTTTAAGTCAGGAAGTCGAGCTACTGAGGGGTGACGGGGCACGGCGTGGGGGTAGGTGGAGGGAGAAGGGGGCGTAACGGACAGCATCCTCACCCCCCACCCCAGGGCCCCGTACAACGTCAGGCGCAGCTCAGCGCCAGGTGCTGCTGAAGAGGAGGAGGTGCCCTTTTCTTCTGATGAGCAGAAACGGAGGTAATGGCATCTGGGTGTCCCCCAGGCAGGGCACAACCAAGTCTCCGCAGCCTGGGGAGACGGGACCTGTGAGAACGCGTGGGGCAGCTGTCTGCTCTGCTGGCGGAGGGTGCCTGCCACCCACTCGGTACTGGGCCACCTCAGGACCTCCTCCTGTGAACCTTCTACGAGGGCAGAATTGAGGGAATGAGGAGTCTCTATCCATGCAAAAGGGTCTTGAGTAAATTAGACCCAAACAGGCTGTGCGCAGTGCCCAGGGACAAGCCACCTGCATGTGCCCTCAGGCAGGGTCAGGCTCCAGAGGTGCCCGTGCCCCTTGTCCCAAGGTGAGGGCTGGGCGCTTGGGCAGCAGCTCGGCCCCAAGCTCAGCCTGCTCCCCACTACCCACACCCGCTGACCCTGCCTTGACTTAGGAAACACACCGAAGGCCCCGTGCTGAAGGCCCAGCAGACAGGCCGCCCTGAGGGCAGAGTCAATGGTGCCACAGGTCCTCAGGCTTGAGGGTGGTAGGGAAAGAGCTGGGAGCTCCAGAGCCAGGCTGCAGGGCATTGACTTCCCCTGTGCACCCCCCTGAGCGTGGGGTCTCGGGAAGGTCACTGAGCTCCCCCTGCCTCCCAAGCAGGGAGCCCCGCCTCATCTGCCAGATGCCCCTTCCATGTGCCACCCCCAGGTCCGAGGCTGCCAGCAGTGTGGTGAGGAAGACAGCTCCCCGAGAGCACTCCTACGTCCTCTCTGCGGCCAAGAAGAGCGCCAGGTGAGCTGCTCGGCAGGAGACCTAGCAGGGCCAGCCCCCAGTCCTTCCCCTCGGGGCTCTGCTCTTCCTCTGCCTGGCGACCGTGGGTTGAGAGGGCCCTCACGTGGAAGCTTGAGAGGTCTGGCTTCTGCCATCAGGGAGGCAGGTGCTGGAGATGTCACCTATCTTTTAAAGGGCACCTCTCTGAGGGGTGACGGGCACGGCTGGGTAGGTGGAGGGAGAAGGGGCGTAACGGACAGCATCCTCACCCCCACCCCAGGGCCGTACAACGTCAGGCGCAGCTCAGCGCCAGGTGCTGCTGAAGAGGAGGAGGTGCCCTTTTCTTCTGATGAGCAGAAACGGAGGTAATGGCATCTGGGTGTCCCCCAGGCAGGGCACAACCAAGTCTCCGCAGCCTGGGGAGACGGGACCTGTGAGAACGCTGGGGCAGCTGTCTGCTCTGCTGGCGGAGGGTGCCTGCCACCCACTCGGTACTGGGCCACCTCAGGACCTCCTCCTGTGAACCTTCTACGAGGGCAGAATTGAGGGAATGAGGAGTCTCTATCCATGCAAAAGGGTCTTGAGTAAATTAGACCCAAACAGGCTGTGCGCAGTGCCCAGGGACAAGCCACCTGCATGTGCCCTCAGGCAGGGTCAGGCTCCAGAGGTGCCCGTGCCCCTTGTCCCAAGGTGAGGGCTGGGCGCTTGGGCAGCAGCTCGGCCCCAAGCTCAGCCTGCTCCCCACTACCCACACCCGCTGACCCTGCCTTGACTTAGGAAACACACCGAAGGCCCCGTGCTGAAGGCCCAGCAGACAGGCCGCCCTGAGGGCAGAGTCAATGGTGCCACAGGTCCTCAGGCTTGAGGGTGGTAGGGAAAGAGCTGGGAGCTCCAGAGCCAGGCTGCAGGGCATTGACTTCCCCTGTGCACCCCCCTGAGCGTGGGGTCTCGGGAAGGTCACTGAGCTCCCCCTGCCTCCCAAGCAGGGAGCCCCGCCTCATCTGCCAGATGCCCCTTCCATGTGCCACCCCCAGGTCCGAGGCTGCCAGCAGTGTGGTGAGGAAGACAGCTCCCCGAGAGCACTCCTACGTCCTCTCTGCGGCCAAGAAGAGCGCCAGGTGAGCTGCTCGGCAGGAGACCTAGCAGGGCCAGCCCCCAGTCCTTCCCCTCGGGGCTCTGCTCTTCCTCTGCCTGGCGACCGTGGGTTGAGAGGGCCCTCACGTGGAAGCTTGAGAGGTCTGGCTTCTGCCATCAGGGAGGCAGGTGCTGGAGACGATGTCACCTATCTGTGGGTTCTGCCTAACAGGTCACCTCTCTGCTTCCTTCTGCAGCCCTGCCCAGGAGACACCGCCCCCGCCACTCATCGCGAAGAGGTGCGTGTCTGCGAAGGAAGCAGAGGCCTTCCGCTGGCGGGCTGGGCTGTGTGCAGAGGCGGCCCGGGGGTGGGCGATGCGATCACTGTGCCTGAGTAGAGGGACTTGGGTGGAGTCGGGGGCTTCTGTATGGAAGCCAAGGAAGCCCACGGGTGGCCATGGTGGCAAGAAGACTCTGTCAGCAATGCAGCATATGCAGGAGCCTGGCTGAGAGAACATGGCTGGTGACCAGAAACTTCCATTTGCCAGTGGTCAGTAGGACCAGGTCCCTGACCCAAGGTGGAGCAGTAGTGTTTCCAAGGCATCTGGGGTTTTGCAGCAAGAGTAGCTAAAGGGGACAAAGCGCGCACACCCAGGGCTGGATAGCATCCTGCCAGAATGCACGGCAGAATTCACAAAGCAGGTGTTCCTTTGCAGTCCTTCCTACCCATTGGGGGCCCCTGCCTGACCAGGCCCTTGGGAGTGACCATGACATTGGAGATGGGTCCCAAAGGGTGAACAAGGGTCAGTGGGCCATGATCAGGGCATCAGGTCACTGCAGCTGACAGGATGTCTTCTGGGAGAGGGGAGTACTTGGGGAGGACAGGGAAGAAGCTTCTGGAAAGTTGAATTTTAAGGGTAGTCTATCACGTAGAGAGGAACGGAATCTACGATAAGGTGAGGACTGAAAAACAAGGAGAACTTGGCATGCCAAATGTTCCAGGCAGAGGGCCCATCTGTGGAGAGGCCCAGAGGTGGGAAGATCGAAAACGCTGCCTCTCTCCCAGCTTCAGCCTTGTAGACACATCAGTCCTGTCTCTGTCATCACATGACCTTCTTTTCTATGTGTATCTGTGTCCAAATTTCCTCTTATAAGGACACCAGTTGTTGGAATCAGGGCTTCTCCTACCCCAGCCCCCTGCCCCTTCCTCTGCCTGGCGACCGTGGTTCACCTTGATCTGGCTTCTGCCATCAGGGAGGCAGGTGCTGGAGACGATGTCACCTATCTGTGGGTTCTGCCTAACAGGTCACCTCTCTGCTTCCTTCTGCAGCCCTGCCCAGGAGACACCGCCCCCGCCACTCATCGCGAAGAGGTGCGTGTCTGCGAAGGAAGCAGAGGCCTTCCGCTGGCGGGCTGGGCTGTGTGCAGAGGCGGCCCGGGGGTGGGCGATGCGATCACTGTGCCTGAGTAGAGGGACTTGGGTGGAGTCGGGGGCTTCTGTATGGAAGCCAAGGAAGCCCACGGGTGGCCATGGTGGCAAGAAGACTCTGTCAGCAATGCAGCATATGCAGGAGCCTGGCTGAGAGAACATGGCTGGTGACCAGAAACTTCCATTTGCCAGTGGTCAGTAGGACCAGGTCCCTGACCCAAGGTGGAGCAGTAGTGTTTCCAAGGCATCTGGGGTTTTGCAGCAAGAGTAGCTAAAGGGGACAAAGCGCGCACACCCAGGGCTGGATAGCATCCTGCCAGAATGCACGGCAGAATTCACAAAGCAGGTGTTCCTTTGCAGTCCTTCCTACCCATTGGGGGCCCCTGCCTGACCAGGCCCTTGGGAGTGACCATGACATTGGAGATGGGTCCCAAAGGGTGAACAAGGGTCAGTGGGCCATGATCAGGGCATCAGGTCACTGCAGCTGACAGGATGTCTTCTGGGAGAGGGGAGTACTTGGGGAGGACAGGGAAGAAGCTTCTGGAAAGTTGAATTTTAAGGGTAGTCTATCACGTAGAGAGGAACGGAATCTACGATAAGGTGAGGACTGAAAAACAAGGAGAACTTGGCATGCCAAATGTTCCAGGCAGAGGGCCCATCTGTGGAGAGGCCCAGAGGTGGGAAGATCGAAAACGCTGCCTCTCTCCCAGCTTCAGCCTTGTAGACACATCAGTCCTGTCTCTGTCATCACATGACCTTCTTTTCTATGTGTATCTGTGTCCAAATTTCCCTCTTATAAGGACACCAGTTGTTGGAATCAGGGCTTCTCCTACCCCAGTGTGACCTCATTGTAACTTGATGACGAATTGATTGTAGACTATTTCCAAATAAGCTCACATCGCCAGGCTCCAGGCAGACATGAATTTTGGCAGATGCTCTTCAGCCCTGTGTGTGAGTGCTCAGTTATGCTCAGCTCCTTGAGACCCCCTGGGCTCCGGCCGACCACTTCCTCTACCTGTGGGATTTTCCAGGCAAAATGCTGGAGTGGGTTGCTGTTTCCTACTCCAGGATTCAGCCCCGTGTCCTGTCCTTACCTGAAGCTGGACGTTCTCAGCCACCAATTCCACTGAAAGAAAGCGTCTCCTTCAGGCCTGAAGTGCCCTGGGGACAGTGGTGCATCTGTTTCTCTTCTTGCCCAAAGGGTTGAGGTGGCGGATGAGGACGGGCCTTCTGAGAAAAGCCAGGATGCACGTGTGCCAGCGAGATCCTCTCCTGACTCAAGCAGGTAATCACTTGCTCATCTCTGCCCACGGCTGGTGGCTGCCAGGTGACCTCCTTACAGGCCCTCAGGATCAGGATTCCCATGTGCCCAGTGACAGTATGGGGCACAGAAGTCAGTGTGCTGAGGCCAAAAGGAGCAAAACAGCCTGGTCTTCTGGGAGAGAGCACTTCAGTGTTGTGTGCTTACTGCTTATTGGTGTCAACTTAATCCTTGCACCACTGAGCACTGTGGGTGGGTCCGCAGCCAGGGCACTAGGCCCACTGTGGCCTAGTTAAGGCTTGTTAGGCTCGTTCAAGGCTCTCTTGTCAGTTAGTCAAGTTCACGTTGCCAACACTGCCCTCCACCTCCTTCTTTGCCAGTGTGGACGGGGGCAGAGCGAAAGTGTCCCGGACTATTTGGGTGGAGCTCACGCTGAGCCCAGCTAGGTGCCAGGAACTGACTCTGGCCCGTGACGCAGTCAGCTGGGAGGCTCCAGTGGTGGGGTGATCTCACGCCAGGCAGGGCTCTGATTTGCCCTGGTTTCTGAGCCGCAGAGTGTCAGGCAGATAATGGTGCTCTCTTGTCGCAGGCAAAAGGCAATCAATCCCTCCTTGTACTCTGTGTCCAAATTTCCTCTTATAAGGACACCAGTTGTTGGAATCAGGGCTTCTCCTACCCCAGTGTGACCTCATTGTAACTTGATGACGAATTGATTGTAGACTATTTCCAAATAAGCTCACATCGCCAGGCTCCAGGCAGACATGAATTTTGGCAGATGCTCTTCAGCCCTGTGTGTGAGTGCTCAGTTATGCTCAGCTCCTTGAGACCCCCTGGGCTCCGGCCGACCACTTCCTCTACCTGTGGGATTTTCCAGGCAAAATGCTGGAGTGGGTTGCTGTTTCCTACTCCAGGATTCAGCCCCGTGTCCTGTCCTTACCTGAAGCTGGACGTTCTCAGCCACCAATTCCACTGAAAGAAAGCGTCTCCTTCAGGCCTGAAGTGCCCTGGGGACAGTGGTGCATCTGTTTCTCTTCTTGCCCAAAGGGTTGAGGTGGCGGATGAGGACGGGCCTTCTGAGAAAAGCCAGGATGCACGTGTGCCAGCGAGATCCTCTCCTGACTCAAGCAGGTAATCACTTGCTCATCTCTGCCCACGGCTGGTGGCTGCCAGGTGACCTCCTTACAGGCCCTCAGGATCAGGATTCCCATGTGCCCAGTGACAGTATGGGGCACAGAAGTCAGTGTGCTGAGGCCAAAAGGAGCAAAACAGCCTGGTCTTCTGGGAGAGAGCACTTCAGTGTTGTGTGCTTACTGCTTATTGGTGTCAACTTAATCCTTGCACCACTGAGCACTGTGGGTGGGTCCGCAGCCAGGGCACTAGGCCCACTGTGGCCTAGTTAAGGCTTGTTAGGCTCGTTCAAGGCTCTCTTGTCAGTTAGTCAAGTTCACGTTGCCAACACTGCCCTCCACCTCCTTCTTTGCCAGTGTGGACGGGGGCAGAGCGAAAGTGTCCCGGACTATTTGGGTGGAGCTCACGCTGAGCCCAGCTAGGTGCCAGGAACTGACTCTGGCCCGTGACGCAGTCAGCTGGGAGGCTCCAGTGGTGGGGTGATCTCACGCCAGGCAGGGCTCTGATTTGCCCTGGTTTCTGAGCCGCAGAGTGTCAGGCAGATAATGGTGCTCTCTTGTCGCAGGCAAAAGGCAATCAATCCCTCCTTGTACTCTGAGCTGCATCATGCTAAGTAAGCCGTGTTAATGGGTCTTGTAATGCCACTGCATGTCCACACGCCCCTGCTTGACTCAAACCCCACAGCCATTTGTCCTTGGGCCACGGCTTCTGTGCCCGAGAGAAGTGGCAGAGTTTCTGTGCCCAGGAGGAGCCGGGAGTCCAAGGCCAGCTGCAGGTCACACCCAGAGCCACAGGAATGCTGGGGCATGGGTGCAGCTGGAAGGCCTTCGGAGGAGGCAGGTGGGCCTCTGTGTCCAGGATGCCCCCTCCCTCACTTTCTGTGTCTCCTGCGCCTCCCTGTTTATCTGAACTTTTGTCCATAAGAGCTTTTCAACAAGTAGGAAAATGGAAGAGCTCTTCACAAGCTAGCATTGGTGGGACCTGGAAACTGATGGAATATGGGGTTTAGTTTGCCAGAATTGCTCTAATAAAGTGTCACAGATAACCAAACATATTGTCTCCCAGTTCTGGAGGCTGGAAGTTCAGAATCAAGGGCTGATTTCTCCTGAGGCCACTCTATTTGGTGCTCCCTGTGTTTCTTCACAAGGTCTTCGTCTGCCTGTGCCCTGATCTCTTCTTATACGGACATTAGTCAGATTAGAGTAAGACCCACCCCACCCCAGTATGACGTCATCTTAATTATATCTGCACCATCCCTATTCCACATAAACTCACATCCAGGGGTGCTTGGGATTAGGACTCAAATATATACATTTTGGAGGTGACTGTATTGCTCGGACCACCGTAACAAGGCCCGTCTCCCCCCAAACTGCTGGCTCAAACAACGGAAAGGTTTTATGTCTCAGTTCTAGAGGCTGGAACTGTGGAAGTGCCTGTGAGGTCCCAGGAAACAGAAATGAGACCAGATTATAGAACATTCCAGACACTCAAGTTGTCTCACAGAGTGGCCGCCTCCATAAGGAGGCAAGAGCGGCCTTCACCATAAGGGTGTGGTAGTGCTTTGCTAGAACAGTCTGGCTGGCTAAGCCCCCATATTCCGTCAGTCACCGTGCCCCATCAGTGCTGGCTCGTGCAGAGCTGTTCCATTTTCCTACCTGTTTGAACCAAACCCTGGGCCTGCAGCATCTCCTGGTTTGTGGCCAACTAGGCGGGGCCCCAGTGTCTTAGGTATCGAACCCCGTAGGGACTTCAGAGAGGATCAGAAAGCCTTACCAGGTTGCCCTGTCCCGCTCTGGACTCCCGACCTGCCTGGGTGCCCCAAAGGCCCTTGAGCACCGAGGGTGCCAAGCTGAGGGCTTGTCTCTAGTCAGTCCCTTCCCCTTGCCCCTCAAGGGCCCTCCTTGGCAGGGGCCCTCCCTCCACGCCCCGTGTGGCCTGGTTGCTTGGGTTCACCTCATTTCCCCTCTTGATGTGGAGGATGACTCCCGCCCACTTTCCAAAGTGCAGTCTCTTGGCTGCGTCCCGTCAGAGGAGCGGGTCTGTGTGAGAGCCCCGGGCTTGGTCACTGTCCCCGTGACAGCACTGCTCAGACTTTCTTGGTCAGGCCGGGGCCTGGAGGCTGGGCTGCTGCGTGCTACCTGGCGGAGGAGCTGAGGCGCAGTCAGTAAGAGCACAGCTTCTGGTACAAGGCAAAACCCTAGCATTGCCCTTTACTGGCTGTGTGACCTTGCATTAGTCATTTTACCTCTCTCTGCCTCAGGGCCCTCATGTAAAGTGCGGAGCAGTGAGGCCTTCCCCCAGAGGCTGTCTGAAATACGAAATCAGACACTGCACCGAAGTCACTTGTGCACGCCTTTGGTACAGGCCGTTGTCACCTGTGCTCCCACTGGCACCTGGGGCCTCACTGGGAAAGCCCTGGCCTCCAGTGCCTCGCAGCCTGGCCGACAGCTTCAGACTGAACTAGAGCTGTGGGTGCTGGAGGCTCTGGGGAGCTGCGAGGCTGGCAGACCCTCGCGAGAGTTTGCTGGGGCGTCTGCCACGGGGCTCCAGACCCGGGGGCGGGTAAACAACACGAATGTGTGCTTTCACAGCTCTAGAGGCCGGAAGTCCTAAATCGAGGCCGGTGTCAGCAGGGTTGCGCTCCGACAGGCCTCGCTCTCAGCTTCCGTTCTCTTAGCTTGTAGGTGCTTCGCTCCAACTTCTGCTTCTGTCATCACGGGGCTGCCTTCCCGCTGCGTGTCTGTGTTCAGATGCCCCTGGTTTCTATAAGGACACCAGCCACAATGAACCAGGCACCCACTCTGCTCCAGTTGCAGCCTCATCTTAATTATTTGCCTCTGCAAAGACCCGATTTCCAAATAAGGTCACATTCACAGATACCAGGGGCTTCAGCAGACCTTTTAGGAGGGACACAGTGCAGCCCGTAGCAGGACCCACGAAGGGTGCTGTCTGAGCTGAGCCTTTAAGTGAGGATCACTCAGGAGGAAAGAGCTGAGGGACGGGCACCAGCGGGGACAGTGCGTGGTTCCTGTTTTCCCTCTGAAGAACTGGAAATGCCAGGGATATGGCACGCTTTACTTGCCTGTGACATCCCCAAGGGGCACGTGTCCCTGCTCCCCGGCACCTTGTGCTTTAGAGGGGGCAGAGGAGCAACAGCGGCCCCCGGCTTTACGCCGTCTTCGCGGTCGTCGCAGACGGAGACGGGCTGAGGTCAGCACTCCCGTCATGCGCCGCGCTCCTTGGGCAGCCCTGCCGTCTCCTCTGGGCCTCTCCAGTGTCCAGCAGGGACAGGGATGAGCAGCTCACAGACCTGCTCGCCACGGGCTCCTGGGCTCGGTTGGAGCCTGATGCCAGGGGGACCGGCCTCGTGCAAATTGGAGACTCCTCAGCTCCCCGTCTCCATCCTTTGCCCCCATGCTGTGCTCCTGGGACCCCAGAGCGTCCTTTCTGACGTGTCTGACCATGTCAAGGCCCCGCCCCCACTTCGAGCGCATCTTGCGGCCTGCCTCGCCACGTGGATCTGGTGACTGCATGTAAGACCCTGCCAGCGTCCACCGCCTCGCCTGGTGTCCCTCCAGTTAGTCTCTGCCTAGCTACTGCTCTGTGCAGCTTTCCAGGTTCCTTCGGGCTTGATTTGGACGTGTCTCTAAGTTAGTATCAGCGCCGATGCTACTTGGCCCTCAACCTGCCCCTTGTGGGCCAGGGACTTCACCAGGGCGGGCCTGGGGCTCATCCCACCCTGTACCCCAGTGGACAGGGGCAACCAGCGGAAGGAGTGAGTGGTCGTAACGTGGACCTGGTAGGTGTGGTTTGGAGTGAAGGGGAACCCCACAAAGCCAGAACATTCTAGATCCTCTCCAGCCCTATTAGCACAGCCAAATCCTGCTGGGTGTCAGGCCCTGCAGTGGGGACACAAAATCCAGTGGGGTGGGAGGGCTCTGAGCCCGGGAACCCTCGGAGGGACCTGCGAGGGCTGAGAGTGTCTGCTCTCCCCTGGACTCCAGCTCCTGGGCGCCCAGTCTCTGACCTTCATCCCGACTCTCCCCAGCACTGGCTCTCATTCCAGACCCCGTGTGTAGGTCTCTGGGGCGCCCTGTTCCCATCCCCGGTCGCCACTTGGGATGCCGCGGGGCAGCCACGGGCAGGGCCCACCTCCGCAAGCGTGGGGCAGTTCCACTGGGGCCGCGAGGGCCCAGGGCTCCCAGAAGGCCCCTCGCTGCATCTCAGGGAGGCAGTGATCAAGCACACAAAGCAGCTGAGAGGTCCTTCGGTCCCCTTCCTCTGGGTCATGGAGGTCAGGGGCCCAAGCTCAGCTGCAGCACCAAGAAGACTCAAGAGAACAAAAAGGGAGGCGGAGGTGAGGGGTCTGGATGTCCCACTGCACTAGCCAGGAGGCTCCTGAGAGACGACACCCTGGGATCCCCAGCACAGACGGAGAAAGAGGCTTTTCAGACTCGCCTCTCTTTGACCAGCAACGTCTCCCAGGCCGTCCTTTCTTGACGTGTCGGGACCCCAGAGCGTCCTTTCTGACGTGTCTGACCATGTCAAGGCCCCGCCCCCACTTCGAGCGCATCTTGCGGCCTGCCTCGCCACGTGGATCTGGTGACTGCATGTAAGACCCTGCCAGCGTCCACCGCCTCGCCTGGTGTCCCTCCAGTTAGTCTCTGCCTAGCTACTGCTCTGTGCAGCTTTCCAGGTTCCTTCGGGCTTGATTTGGACGTGTCTCTAAGTTAGTATCAGCGCCGATGCTACTTGGCCCTCAACCTGCCCCTTGTGGGCCAGGGACTTCACCAGGGCGGGCCTGGGGCTCATCCCACCCTGTACCCCAGTGGACAGGGGCAACCAGCGGAAGGAGTGAGTGGTCGTAACGTGGACCTGGTAGGTGTGGTTTGGAGTGAAGGGGAACCCCACAAAGCCAGAACATTCTAGATCCTCTCCAGCCCTATTAGCACAGCCAAATCCTGCTGGGTGTCAGGCCCTGCAGTGGGGACACAAAATCCAGTGGGGTGGGAGGGCTCTGAGCCCGGGAACCCTCGGAGGGACCTGCGAGGGCTGAGAGTGTCTGCTCTCCCCTGGACTCCAGCTCCTGGGCGCCCAGTCTCTGACCTTCATCCCGACTCTCCCCAGCACTGGCTCTCATTCCAGACCCCGTGTGTAGGTCTCTGGGGCGCCCTGTTCCCATCCCCGGTCGCCACTTGGGATGCCGCGGGGCAGCCACGGGCAGGGCCCACCTCCGCAAGCGTGGGGCAGTTCCACTGGGGCCGCGAGGGCCCAGGGCTCCCAGAAGGCCCCTCGCTGCATCTCAGGGAGGCAGTGATCAAGCACACAAAGCAGCTGAGAGGTCCTTCGGTCCCCTTCCTCTGGGTCATGGAGGTCAGGGGCCCAAGCTCAGCTGCAGCACCAAGAAGACTCAAGAGAACAAAAAGGGAGGCGGAGGTGAGGGGTCTGGATGTCCCACTGCACTAGCCAGGAGGCTCCTGAGAGACGACACCCTGGGATCCCCAGCACAGACGGAGAAAGGCAGGCCTTTTTTTACCAGCAACTCTCCGCCTCTCTCCTTTGACCACAGCGCAAGAGGCAAGGAGATTGTCCGCCTGCAGATCACAGCACCCAGGGCAGGACTCCGCCTGGTGGCCTCACGCCTGGAAGGAGTAGGGTACGGAGGCCCTGCTGCTGCCCGGGCTCCTTACACACGATTCCAGAGATGCGGGCAGAGGGCCAGGGTGCAAGTGATGAGGTCTGGGGGCTGGTTGGTGGGAGGCACGAGCCACCTGGATTCTTCGCCCCATTTTGCTCCACAATTCCTGGGAGCAAGCATTGGTCCCATGGGAAAACAGACCCAACTCTGGGGGCCCCCTGGCTGCAGTTCCTGACGGCCTGCCTGGTGGAGGAGACAAACGGAGACCCAGGTCCTCACCAAGCCTGAGACGCTGACTGCGCTGTGTGCTGGGAGGCCCTGGAAGGTTTAGCTCACCCTGCTGGGCCCTGAGGGTGGGAATGGCCAGCGGTACTGGGTGGAGACCTGAGCTTTGTGGAGCCCCCCAAGCCCGCTGAGGCAGTTGTGTATAACAGGGGTGACCAGGGACCAGGCGGGGTCACTGGGTCAGTCCCAACAGTTCAAGAGATGGGGCTGGGGATCTCATGGAGGTGCACAACCAGCAGGGAGCACGGTGGCCCGGGCTCCCTCGAGGTAGGGGGGAGACGGTCAGGTAACATGCGGGGATGGTTTAGGGGGCTGGGAGCTGCTCATCTGCCTCCGTGTCAGCGCCTGGGAGGCCACAGTGAAGTGACAGACTGAGCCTCTGCCTCATGCAGCTGGAGTCAGGGGAAGGAGGCCAGAGCAGACGCCCAGGCTAATCCTTGGGGCGGCGTGAGCTCCAGGCAAGGGCCTCTCACCAGCATGGAGGCTTCGTGGAGCAGCTGACATCCAAGATGAGTTCTGATGGATCTGTGGGTTCCCTGGCTCCTCCCTGACTACACCCCAGCCCCAGTGAGGCACTGAGTCCTGTCCATCCTATTTTAGAGATATTTTTGTCCCCACTACCTTCTCTGGGGCCAGGCCTCCTCTATCACTCACCCCATCCCAGAATTTCCTTCACATTCCTGCCTGGGTGCCATTTCTCAAGGGCAGCAGTAGTCTTCTGCTAGGCCCGGGGAAAACCCAGCAGCACCCCCTTCCCTTTAGGCTTGGCCGTCTGAATCTACCTTGCCTGAAGGGGCCCATCCACCCTGCTCCTGGCTCCCCTTATGTACCCCCTCCCTGGCCCCTGCTCTCCAGCCTTCCCCAGCCCCGCTCATTTCTGTGGGCCGCAGGCTCTGCCGGGGACGCCCTTTCCGCCTGCATTGTTCAGTCTCAGCCCAGAGGCCTCCCATTGAAAGCACCTCTTTTGCCCGTGTATCTTTCGGAGGCAGCTTCTATGAAAGGCTTTGCATGCTGAGCTCACACGGTGCTGTGTTCAAAGTTGCTCTGCCCCCAAGAACCCTGAGCTCCTGGGTAGCCAAGCGCCTGGCCCAGAACAGGACTGCAGGAGCACTTACTGCTGGGATGACTGAGAAGCTGCTTCATCGGGTTCCTTAAGGCGACCAGCCCCTGAGAAAAGGGGCAAAGTGACCCTGGCAGATGCAGAAGGAAGCCAGGCTGTCTCTGAGGAAGGTCTGCACTGTGTGCCCCATAATGTCTCCACCATCCGTAAGGTCTCTGGCATTTTGTCTGGGAGTGACAAAGCTATAGCAGCCTCCTGAGATCCCCCGGAGCGCCCCCTCCCTCTTTTCAACAGAAAGTCAAATTGGAGAAAAAGAAGTGTCAGTCGCTCAGTTGTGCCCGGCTTTTTGCAATCCCATGAACTGTAGCTCACCAGGCTCCTCTGTCCATGGAATTCCCTAGGCAAGAATACTGGAAGAGGGAAGGCTATTATTACAATTGACTAAGCCCGTCCCCACCCTAAACCGTCAAGCACATGTCCCATGAAGGTTTAGATGTAATCATTGTCCATTTTACAGATGAGGAAACTGAGGCCCTGAATGGTTAAGTAACTGCTCAAACTGCGAGAGCAGGCAGATCCACAATTCCCACTTAGGCTGCCTGAATCCCACCCTGAACTTTTTGCCCCGTAACTCACTACAGTAGTGGTGACTAGAGGGAGGGGGCAGGGAGGGGGCTATGAATGCTTCAGTGCAGTTCAGTTCAGTCGCTCAGTGGTGTCCGACTCTTTGTGACCCCACGGACGGCAGCAGGCTAGGCCACCCTGTCCTTCAGCATCGCCCAGAGCCTGCTCACACTCCTGTCCACTGACTCAGTGATGCCATCCAACTGTCTCGCCCTCTGTCGTCCTCTTCTCCTCCAGCCTTCTATTTTTCCCAGCACCAGGGTCTTTTCCAATGAGTCGTCTGTTTGCATCAGGTGGCCAAAGTAGTGGAGCTTCAGCATCATTTCTTCCAGTGAATATTCAAGTTTGCTCTCCTTGCAGTCCAAGGGACTCTTGAGAGCCTTTTCCAGCACCGCAGTTTTTAGCGCCCAGCCTTCTCTGTGGCCCAGCTCTCACACCCGTACACGGCTACTGGGCAAACCAGAGCTTTGACTCTACAGGCTTTTGTCAGCAAAGTGATGTCTCTGCTTTTGAATACGCTGTCTAGGTTTGTCATAGGTTTTCTTCCAAGGAACAAGTTTCTTTTATTTTTATTTATTTATTTATTTTTTAAAGATTTATTTATTTATTTATTTATTTTGGTGGGGGTAGAGTAGGGAGGGAGTAGAGCAGGCGGGCCACTTCTATTGGTCTTTCCTTTGTCCATTTTCATCCGTCTTTGTTCTTTGGCTCCTGTGGGCCTCCCATCGCGATGGCCTCGGTTGTCGCAGAGCACCGGCTCTGGGCGCATGCGCTCCAGAGCTCCGGCTTGGTAGTTGGGCACATCGGTCCAGCCGCTCGGCAGCATGTGGGATCTTCCCTGGCCAGGGATCGAACCGGCGCCCCTTGCACTGTAAGGCGGTGTCCTTACCCACTGGACCACCAGAGAAGCCCACAAGTTTCTTTTAATTTCATGAGAATGGGCTCTGACTCCCAACTGGTGGAAGCTATTAGCAGAGTTTGATAACTAGCGAATCCTGCAATATCAGTATCAATACCAATATTAAGGTCTTTGGAGAAAGTTAACATTTGGGGATGAGGTAGCTGCCCCCACCTAAATATGGGTGCTTAACTTTTGTTTCTTTCCACTACAGGTCTTCCCCTGGCTCCAAAGACAAAGAGGCCCCCTACCCCAGAGAGCCAAAAGGAGATTTTACTAGTGAAGGAGCCTTCAGGAGCCCTGATGCAGACTCTGAAAGGTAACTTGGTGCGGGGAAATGGAGCTCATGGGGCCCACCCAAGGTCAGTGGATGGAGCTGGGACCAGAGCTGCCCCATTCCTCACTCTGTCCCCAGTGTCTGAGACAGTGCGGGTGCTCAGTGGATATCTGTTGAAAGCATGAATGAAGCAAGGCATGAAGCCTGGGGAAGGGTAGGCCTCTGCCAAGATGCCTCAGGGAACCAGTTGCAGAGGAGGACAAAACTGTAGGCCAGGCTTTCCATGGGGTTTCTTTCCATGGAGTGAAAGCACAGTCAGGTTTGGCCGAGGGCTGGGATGGGAGTGGCCTGGAAGTCACTAAGCTGGAGGCTTGGGGAAGTCAGTGACCGAAGGACATGTGGGCCCCTGCAGAGCATCTAACAGGGACTTGCAGCATGGCTTGTTGACACAGGGAGATGCGGACAGGGCACAGGGCTGGGAGGCAGAGCGACAGCAGGGGCTGGTGGGTGCAGAGGGGCTGGGCGTGCCCATCATTGCACAGCCGTCCAACTCACCCCTCCCTCGAGCCTGGCCAGGGGGCAGAGGCTGACAGTTGGGCGCCTCCTCAGGGGAAGCTGGTAGCCAGAGGCTTGTCCACCTGCCATCATCTTCCTAGTGTGCAGCCCTAGACCCTGTGGAGCCCCAGCCTTGGGAATGAGAGAAGGGGACCCAGGGTTATTTGGGGAGCTTTGCCGCTGCTCTGAGCTCTGTGGTTTATGAGTAGCCCCAACTCTTTCACCTCTTGCTCTGTTGGTCACCCCCCACCCCCAGAATTGTGCCACCTTGGTCTGTTTTGACTTCACTCTTGCTCCCAGCCCGTTGAGTTTGGGAAAAAAGCTGAAATAGTGCTGCTATCAGCTTGGCTCCCATTGGAGCCGCACAGGGTGGCAGCTACAGGCCTGGGCCTCTGGTCCTTGAGGCCTGCTCTCAGGACGCCTGAGTTAGATTAAATCAAAAGCCAATAAGTTAGCAAATGTTTCTTTTCCCATCACAGATCAAGCGCACAGTCAAGTGACGGCAACGCAGGATCGGAAGCCACGGGCTCCCCAGCGGAAGGCTTGGCTGGAGCAGACGTCAGCTCTGGGAGAGGAGGGTGAGCTACCCTGGGGAGGCTGGCGGCCCCAGGTTGCTGATGTTTTCATGCTTCTGGGGCCAGGCCGGGGGCAAGTCGCCACAGCTGCTTGGGGCGCTGGGGCCAGAGCGCTGGTTATCTCCCGCCTACTGCTTCTCCCGTCTCCAGTATTCCCGCCACCGCCACACCCTTTGTCCCTGGACTTCACTCTCCTGAGATTTACCTCTCCTCGAGTCTTGCTTCTCTGGCTCTTAAGCTCCTCCCAAGTAGGCACAAGGTGGCCAGGGCAGCTAGGCTGACCTGTGGGAAGGAGAGAATGATGAGTGAATTACCGCCTTCTCGCTTCTTGGCCGAGCTCTGAGGGCGAGCTAGAGGGAGGTCTTTCGTCTCTGCTTTCTCCCTTCCCTTCCAGAAGCCCCAAAGCCTTCTCCCAACCCCAGCATTTCTCCTCTGGCCAGCTCTGCTCTCACGTTCAGGGAGTGAAAAAGCAGTGGCCCCAGTGAGACAAAGTAGGAGACCCGTGTATCCAGCAGGGCTCCGACTTCTCGGGCCTGGGTGGAGTCAGGGCCCAGTTTATAAAGAGATTTGGGGAGTGGGTAGGTTCCCACATGTCCCCAAAATGTTCCCAACCAAGCTTGACTCTTCCTTGGGGACAAAGGCCAGGGGTGCAGATGTTGGCACAGATAGCTCACCTCCAAACTGTGCTGCAGCCCCCGTAGCTCAGAGCAGATGGCCAGGCAGGCACGGCGAAGACAGTGTCCTCCCAGAGCCAGCAGGGCACCTGGCGGCCACGCCCCTGCCCTGCAGCAGGCTGGCCCCCGAGGGGCTCTTCCGCTCTCCCCGCGGGCCCTCTCAGCTGCTTCTACTCAGCTCCCCAAGCCCACCGGGGCACCCCTGCCCTCCCTGCCGTTACTACTTTGCAACTGATGCTGGACCCCGACCCCCACTTCCAAATCAGGAAAACAAGCTCACCTCACTGAGGACGGCCAGCTGGGGCCTCTCCCCGCTGTGTCTCAGCCGGTGCCGGG
This sequence comes from Tragulus kanchil, assembly GCA_022376925.1. Lineage (NCBI taxonomy): Eukaryota > Metazoa > Chordata > Mammalia > Artiodactyla > Tragulidae > Tragulus > Tragulus kanchil. Next base: position 2,377,963 of record JAIOJX010000001.1, on the reverse strand, counting down.
AAAGCCCCCCGAGCCGGGGCCTCGGGTCTCTGAGCGGCCCCTAGTCGGGAGGGCCGTGCAAGCGCCCCACGCCCACAGCCCGTGTCCCCGTGCTGGCCAGCGTGGCTGACTGTACTCTCTGGTCCAATATTACTGGGCTTGACTCTTGATTGCTTCGTCTTTGAATATTTATCCAGATAATCCTTCTTGCCTCTGCCTCCTGGCACAATGAAGTCTTTGCTTTCTGCTATCAGTTTCCTCAAAATCAATCCAAAGCTATTATTAACTTGCGAAATTATCTGAAGAACCGTCTAGATTTTTATAACTTTTTTTTAAAGATTTGTTTATTTATTTATTTATTTTGGTGGGAGTGAGGTGGGGAGGGAGGGGAGCAGGCGGGCCACTTCTATTGGTCTTTCATTTGTCCATTTTCATCCATCTCTGTTCTTTGGCCCGTGTGGGCCTCCCATCGCGGTGGCCTCTGTTGTCGCAGAGAGCCGGCTCTGGGCGCATGCGCTCCAGAGCTCCGGCTCAGTAGTTGGACACATGGGTCCCGCCACTCCGTGGCACGTGGGATCTTCCCAGGCCAGCTCTGCGAGCTGGGTCTTTTCTCCTTCCCTTTCCCCAGAAGCCCCAAAGCCTTCTCCCAACCCCAGCATTTCTCCTCTGGCCAGCTCTGCTCTCACGTTCAGGGAGTGAAAAAGCAGTGGCCCCAGTGAGACAAAGTAGGAGACCCGTGTATCCAGCAGGGCTCCGACTTCTCGGGCCTGGGTGGAGTCAGGGCCCAGTTTATAAAGAGATTTGGGGAGTGGGTAGGTTCCCACATGTCCCCAAAATGTTCCCAACCAAGCTTGACTCTTCCTTGGGGACAAAGGCCAGGGGTGCAGATGTTGGCACAGATAGCTCACCTCCAAACTGTGCTGCAGCCCCCGTAGCTCAGAGCAGATGGCCAGGCAGGCACGGCGAAGACAGTGTCCTCCCAGAGCCAGCAGGGCACCTGGCGCCACGCCCTGCCCTGCAGCAGGCTGGCCCCCGCGGGGCTCTTCCGCTCTCCCCGCGGGCCCTCTCAGCTGCTTCTACTCAGCTCCCCAAGCCCACCGGGGCACCCCTGCCCTCCCTGCCGTTACTACTTTGCAACTGATGCTGGACCCCGACCCCCACTTCCAAATCAGGAAAACAAGCTCACCTCACTGAGGACGGCCAGCTGGGGCCTCTCCCCGCTGTGTCTCAGCCGGTGCCGGGAAAGCCCCCCGAGCCGGGGCCTCGGGTCTCTGAGCGGCCCCTAGTCGGGAGGGCCGTGCAAGCGCCCCACGCCCACAGCCCGTGTCCCCGTGCTGGCCAGCGTGGCTGACTGTACTCTCTGGTCCAATATTACTGGGCTTGACTCTTGATTGCTTCGTCTTTGAATATTTATCCAGATAATCCTTCTTGCCTCTGCCTCCTGGCACAATGAAGTCTTTGCTTTCTGCTATCAGTTTCCTCAAAATCAATCCAAAGCTATTATTAACTTGCGAAATTATCTGAAGAACCGTCTAGATTTTTATAACTTTTTTTTAAAGATTTGTTTATTTATTTATTTATTTTGGTGGGAGTGAGGTGGGGAGGGAGGGGAGCAGGCGGGCCACTTCTATTGGTCTTTCATTTGTCCATTTTCATCCATCTCTGTTCTTTGGCCCGTGTGGGCCTCCCATCGCGGTGGCCTCTGTTGTCGCAGAGAGCCGGCTCTGGGCGCATGCGCTCCAGAGCTCCGGCTCAGTAGTTGGACACATGGGTCCCGCCACTCCGTGGCACGTGGGATCTTCCCAGGCCAGGGATCGAACCGGCGCCCCTTGCACTGCAAGGCGGTGTCCTTACCCACTGGACCACCAGGGAAGCCCAGATTTTTATAACTTTTAATGCAGTGTTTTACATGGTCTCTTCTGTAGTTATTTTGACAATGAGGTTTTTTTTGGCCACTTCTGTTGGTTTTTCATTTATTTTCATCCATCTTTGTTCCTTTTTGGCCTGTGTGGGCCTCCCATCGTGGTGGCCTCTCTCATCACAGAGCACCGGCTCTGGGTGCATGCACCCCAGAGCTCTGGCTCAGTAGTTAGACACACTGGTCCAGCCGCTCCACGGCATATGGGATCTTCCCCGGCCAGAGATCGAACTGGCGCCCCTTGCACTGCCATGCAGTGTCCTTACCCACTGGACCACCAGGGAAGCCCCTGACAATGATTTTTAAGAGACTTGCATTTGTGGTCTTTCCAAACATAAAGTTGTTTGTCATAAAACAAACAAACAAACAAACAAAACCCCGCTCTTCTTTTCCATTCATTTTCTATTCATTTTTATGAGTTTACTTAATAATTGAATTCAGTGCCTGTGGTGGGCTTGGGAACAAACATGAGGTGGAGGCTAGAGGCTTGCACAATTGACCAGGTGTCCCCACAAGCCCCGACTTTGAGAAGCACTGTAATTCACGCCGAGACAGAGAACTCAGCCTACACCGGGGAAGGCTGCGTAAGCCAGCGCCTACGGAGTCTGCATCAGACTGATGGGAACAGCCCGGCTGCAAAGGCTTGCTGTTTCTACAGACGGCCTCGGGGCCCGGTAATCATCACAGGGACACTTGAGCACGTGTGAGGGCCCCCGCAGTGTTCTAACCTCTTGGCATCTATTGACTCATTTACTCTTCTCAGAGGGGCTTCCCCAGTGTCTCAGCGGTAAGAACCCGCCTGCCAATGCAGAAGACATAAAAGACGTGGGTTCAATCCCAGGGTCAGGAAGACCCTTGGAGGAGAGCATGACAGAAATGGCTGAGCATGCACGCACACACACACACTCTTCTCAGAAAACGTATGAGGCAGACATGGGTATCACCCCATTTCAGAAGCCACCCTCTCGGGGGGAGTAGACATAAAGACAGGAAGTCCTGAACTAAGACTGGGCTTGGCCTCCTTCCGCAGGCCGTGCTCACCTGCTGGCTTCACCCGTCTCCTGGATGATCAGGAGGTGCCCAGTGCCACCAGGTAAGAGTGAGCCAACTGCCCAGTGACCAATCCCATCGCCAGCTTCGGGAGATCTGGGTTTGATCCCTGGGTTGGGAAGCTCCTCTGGAGAAGGAAAGGCTGCCCATTCCAGCGTTCTTGCCTGGAGAATGCCATGGCTCGTCCATGGGTCGCCAAGAGTCAGACGCAACTGAGCGACTTCACTTTACTTACTGCCAGATGGCCTCCAGCAGCTCAGGTTCCTCCTCGAACCTCTCAGTCACGTACCATGTTCGCATCAGGTGATCACCACAGGACAGGAAAGCCGAGAAGGAGCCCTGACCTGGAGGCAGTGGAGAGAGGACGCAGGCGATGAGTCAGGAGACCCAGACAGCTCAGCAGATAGCCACAGGGACTTGAGCTGAGGTGGCAGAGAAGAGCGCATTGGAAGGCGGACCTTGGGAAGGGACCCTGCCAGGAGGAGTCAGTGGGAAGAAGGCCACGGACAGCCAGTATGGGGCTCCATCCCAGGGAGCATGTTGAGGTGACTGGGGAGGTGTTGAGGTGCAATGGGAAGAGGCTGTACATTCCCTGGCTGCAGGCTTCTGCCCTGTGTCATCCACCAGTCCACCAGCGGGAGGGGCCGTGTTGCTGTCTCTGTGTGGAGCACCTAGTAAGGAAAGATCTTTCTGAATCCTCACAGGGCCCCAGGGGGTGAAGGTCATGTAAGGAACCCAAAACTAGCAGGACACTCCCCCAGGGCTTTCAGACTGGTCATGGCCAGCGCTCACTCTTGAACTGGGGTGCTGAGGCCACAGCCAGGGCTCGCGAGCTGTGTCACACACAGCAGCATCTGGGCCGGTCGCAGCAGTCTTTCTTGGCACGTGTAACTCCCCCTTTCCCGTGAGACACTGCTTTGGTCTGAGGCTTGAGCAGGTCTGTCGCTTCCTCCATCAGATCTCCTGCCACTTCGGCCTCTGCGGTCCTGGTTGACAGGAAGAGCAGCAGCCCAGCAGACCCGGAGGACACAGAGACAGACTCCAAAGGGTAAGGCATCAGCCAGCAGTGCTTCTGTGCTGGAGAGAGGCAGCTCAGGTGTGCGTGAGCCCTTGGCTGAGAAGGTGAGTGCAGAGGCGCGGCGAGGGCTGACGCTCCTTTGCCCTGCGCCTCTGAGGCCACAGAGCCTCCCAGTACGCCGTGCTGCCTCTAGCCAGGAAGTCCTCCATGCTCAGGAAGTCACCCACTCTTTTGATCAGCAGCCACCCAGACAGCACCTGCCTTGCCCTGGAGGTTGGAGCACACAGACAAATCAGACATGGGTGATGGGGGACAAAACCAGACCCAGACTGGAACAGGGGAAGGGGGGCCAAGGACAGCCTCATTTGAGAGGTGACTTTTGAGCTGAATCTTAAAAGGTAAATAGGAGTCCTCCAAGCACAGGGGACAGAATAAACGGAAGACTCCAACCAGCCTGCTGCTCACCGGGCACTGGATGTAGCTGAGCTTGGGACAGGCTTGTCACAGCAGGCATGGGCTGACTGGCCTTTAGTGCCAGATATCGTTAGCCATCACAACAGCTGCTACGCTTTGGGGTACCTCGTGTGCGCGCAGCCCTGCACTCAGGGTCTCAGACGGTCCTCCCCATGGTTGTGAGCTTTGCACCTAATTATAATGAAGACCAAAGGACTGGAAGTGACATCTCTGAATCCTGGGAGGAACAGCGTTCTGAAAGAAATAGCCAGAGTGCTAAGACAGAGAGAGCAGTGGCAAGGAGCGCACTACTTGGACAAGTGGAATGGGGCGGTGACTCAGAGGGCTCCTCTAAGGGGACCAGGAACCAGCAACTCTAGAAAGAGCAAGGAGAAAAGAACTGGAGATGGGGAAACACAAACTTAAAAACTCTGCTGTGGAAACACACTAGGTTCCAAAACAGAGAGGAGCCGGAGCTGAGCTGCTGAGGGCACCACAGAGGAAACCAAGCCCTGGCAAGCCATGACAGGGAGACTGGGTCTTATCTCAGTGTTTAAGCCAGAGAGGGACGTGGTCTGATTTACGTGTTTAAAAAGTGAGTGAAGTCTTGCGATTTCACACCTCGTTAGTGCTACTATTTTATATTTGTAGCCCCTACATAAACCATGATACTGGGGGTGGGGTAGGCCACAGATCTCTAAGGTATGAGGCCTGTTATGTGACTTTCTTATGTTTCAAATGGCTCTGAAAATGAACAGAGTGAAAACAAAAACTGACACCTGTTACCAGGTCTGGGGAGGGTCGAAGAGGACACCCCCTTGTGGGCCTCAGTTTTCAGTAAGGACACAAAGAATCTGAGGTCTTACAGCATGGCAAAAAAAAAAAAAAAAAAGCAGCTTCTTAAGGAAAGAACAGAGAGAATGCCTCAAGGGAGACGTGGGCCAAGCCAAGAGCCGCACTGGCCCTGGAATGAAGAGGTACAGGGGGTTTTCAAGGTAGGGCTTTCACATATTCACCTGGGCCAGCGTGGACTGAGAGTGTTGGTGGACAGTTGCAAATTTCATAGCAACAGACTCTGTCAGGCATGTCTCTGCCACAGTTCAGTCTGACATAAGCAGATGTGCGTATAGAGTATTCACGCACGTTGCCTACGTTCCTTGAGGACACAGCTGTGTATCAAGGGAGCATGTGCTTTAGCGGGAGACGCCCCCGTGGGCAGTTTGCACTGACGGTGATTATTCTGGAGCATATCTGTGAGCTCTCCTGGGCCGCGTGCGGTGGGCCTGGGGTGGGGTTTAGAAACCAGCATTCATCCTTCAGCTGAGCCACCCCCCGTGGCTCATGTGTAACTCCCTAACACACCTATACTGAGCTCCGCCAGGTGCTAGAAGACTGAGGTGTAGAGAGCTTAAGTGACTTTTTAAGGGGTTGCAAATGGCAAAGCCAAGTCCAAACACAAGAGGGTCTAAGAAAAAAAAAAAAAAAACAGGAAAAACTTTTAAAAGCTAGTTTATGAAATATATTCTTTGGAGCCTGTTCTCTAAACCCAGAACTAGTAGCTGTCAGGCAGTTACTGCACAGCATGTCGTCTGCATTATTCCTCAAGCCTGGGGACGGATCTGGCTTCTTGCTATGCAATTTGACAGTGGAGGAAATAGAGGGCTCCTATGAAGGGATAGAGCTCTGATGTAGCTAACTCTGGGCTTCCCCCGTGGCTTAGATGGTAGAGAATCTGCCCCCAGTGCAGGATCCCTGCGTTGGGAATGTTCCCTGGAGAAGGAAATGGCAACCACTCCAGTATTCTTGCCAGGAGAATTCTACGGACAGAGGCGCCCGGCGAGCTACAGTCTGTGGATCTCAAAGAGTCAGACACAAAAGAATGACTAACACTTTCACGTGGCTATCTCTAGAGCCCAGGCTTGCCACTAGTTTACTCTGCATGAAAGTTTGCAAAATTAAAACAAACTTTTTTGATAAGTATTTCACAACTCTGGCTGCACTTGATAATCACCTCGGAATTTTTTTTAAAAAGCATCCCGAGACCCATGCAGAGATTTAGATCTAATTGTTCTATGGCAGTGGTTCTAGAACAGGGGCACCTCCCGCACCTCCATCCCCCAAGGGTCCCTTGGCAATGTCTGGAGGTACTGTTGATGGCCACCGCTGGGTACCAGGAAGCAGGTGGAGGCCAGGGATGCTGCCCAGCGGCCGGGCGCACAGCACAGCTCCCGTCACGCGTTTCCAGTCCAAAGTGTCAATAATGGCGAGGTTGACAAAAGCCTGTCGTGGAGCTGTCACGGTCTCTATGGGGAGTAACGACACGCGGGCTGGGAAGGAAAAGCTGCACACCGCCCCCACCTGTGCCGCAGAAGGTGCGCGCCTGCACATGCGTGCCCGCGCGTGCGTCCTCTCCCCGTGCACCCTGCACGTCTTTGGATCTAGGCCGGCCTGCGCGTCCGTGCCCCAGGCCGGCGAGCGTCTGCGTCGGGCGCCCGCGATGAGCCAGGGCGGCGGTGCCTGGAGGGAAGGGCCACCCCGCGCGCGAGGCCTGGGCGGCGGTCCTCCGGCCGCGGTGCTCGCCGCGGCCGCCAGACGGCGCGCGAGGCCCACGATGGGGCCGGGCCGCCCGTCCGAGGGCGCCGGGGGCCGCGGCCGCCCTTCCCGCGCCGGCCCGCGGGATCCGCGCGGTCCCGGGCTCCCGAGGAAGGTGGAGCAGGCTTCCTGAGCCCGGGCGCAGCGTCGTCGCCACCGCCGGGCAGGCTCAGGCGGGGGCGAGGAAGGGAGCTGGGTGCCCGCGAGGCGCCAGAGGCGCTGTGGGGCGAGGTGCCCCGGTGGCCTCCGGCCCCCGGACGCCGGTGTCCAGAGTCGGCCGGCTGGCCGCGTCGTCGAGGCGCCGGGGATCCACGGGGAGGGCGGCTCGGCCCCGCTTCGGCCGCGAGGGACCCGGCCCAGCCTGCCTCCCCCTGGGCGCTAGGGCTCCAGAGGCCGAGCAGGGAGGGCGCGGGACGGCGTGGACTGGTCCAGTCTGCGGAGCAGTGGCACTGTCCCAAAGTTGAGAAATTCACTTTGCCCTAATCTAGCTTGGTTTTGCTTCGTCACAGTACATGACAGGTAGAGGAAGAGGTGGCATAGTGTAGTGAGCGTGCCCGCCTGTGCCTGGGCTCAGATGGCAGCTCGGTGGCTTGCTTGCTCTGTGGCCTTGGGTATCTTACTCATCTCTGTGCTTCAGTTTCCTTACCTACAGGACAGTGGCCCAAACAGCTCCTACCAGGCGGGGCTGTTGTGAGTGTCCAATGGTTCTGCATGTAGAACATTTCCGGGCACAAAGTACTGTATGCATGTTGAAGTCTCCTTTTATAAAAAGTTAAAGCTAAATAACCTGTCCCAGAGGTATACCTCCTTCCATCAGAACTGTTTAAAGACGCTGGAAAAACTGGCCTCTGCTCCTCTGTACCAGGTTTATTGGCCTGACTTCATGTAGTAAGATGCAGAGGAGCTCACCCCTCCCCAGTAAAATTTGGCATTAGACTTTACGTCTAAAGCACTTGCTGTTTTGCTCTGGGTTGTGAGTCTGGGCTTTTCAGGTTTATGGTCTCTCTGTATTAGGAACAGGTGAACTTGAAGCACACTTATTCACTGTGGACAGCTGCTGTCAGTCCCTGCAGGAGTCTCATGGGCATAGTGCAAGAGTGGAAGGAGCTGCTGTCTTCCATGCAGAGAATATGATTGTGTCCACACTTGGCAGTCGCTGTACGAGGCGTCCAGATCTTTGATCCAGTTACAGCCAGAAGTCTTATAATACCTTCTCCATCTCTAAACACTTCTAAGCAATTTATTAGGGGCTTAGAGGACTTCTGGGTTGTTATATTGCTCAGCAAGACTTCTTATGTGTGTTTTACTAAGGTTTGTTTTTCATGGGTCAATTGGGTGACACCTTCTATATGGTAGTGACTCTGCTCAGAGGCTCAGGGAGAAGCAGCTTTACTCGTCCACTGGCCCCTGTGTCACCGTGGACACCCAAATTGCTCTTTGCTGAGAATCTTGGCTTTACTCACAAACCTGGTGAGGATAACTTCTGTTATCATAGTTCTCTTGGGAGCATGGGTGGGTATCATTCTCTGATTAAGTCCATGGTAAAGCTAGCTCGGGGCTTCCAGAGTCGGGAAACAAGCTCTTTAGGTCTCTTCGTTTACCTTTGACTCAAGCCTGTATGTCACAGGCGAAGGTGGGATGGACGTGTCAGGGTATTCTGCTGGCTAAGGGACGGCACTGTCAGAGAGGAGCATGCTCTCCAAAAAGTATGAGGTGCACTCCTCTCGTTATTCCAGCCTGAAGACAGCGAGTCTGCCTACTGTGTGATTAGCTTCCATAAATAAAGAGCCCCAGGGCTGGAGGTAGCTGGTGATATGATCGTCTTTTCCTGATATAGCCCCACCGGTGATTAGAGGCAGGCTGCTGATGTTGGGAAGGCTGAGTTCAGGATGGACCAGGATCAAGGTGATGGTGAATGAGATAGTCACTTTCTGAAACGCTCGGTTCATGTTCACAATAGCCTGCCTCAGTCTTGGCCATCGGGGCATATGACATCTTTGGTGCCAGAGGCCATCAGGCAGCAGCACCATCCTGTGGGATGTGGGGGAGGCACCGGCAGTGAGAACAAGGCACTTGGAAGCACGCCAGGATGGGGATAGTGCTCTCTGTATTAGGAACAGGTGAACTTGAAGCACACTTATTCACTGTGGACAGCTGCTGTCAGTCCCTGCAGGAGTCTCATGGGCATAGTGCAAGAGTGGAAGGAGCTGCTGTCTTCCATGCAGAGAATATGATTGTGTCCACACTTGGCAGTCGCTGTACGAGGCGTCCAGATCTTTGATCCAGTTACAGCCAGAAGTCTTATAATACCTTCTCCATCTCTAAACACTTCTAAGCAATTTATTAGGGGCTTAGAGGACTTCTGGGTTGTTATATTGCTCAGCAAGACTTCTTATGTGTGTTTTACTAAGGTTTGTTTTTCATGGGTCAATTGGGTGACACCTTCTATATGGTAGTGACTCTGCTCAGAGGCTCAGGGAGAAGCAGCTTTACTCGTCCACTGGCCCCTGTGTCACCGTGGACACCCAAATTGCTCTTTGCTGAGAATCTTGGCTTTACTCACAAACCTGGTGAGGATAACTTCTGTTATCATAGTTCTCTTGGGAGCATGGGTGGGTATCATTCTCTGATTAAGTCCATGGTAAAGCTAGCTCGGGGCTTCCAGAGTCGGGAAACAAGCTCTTTAGGTCTCTTCGTTTACCTTTGACTCAAGCCTGTATGTCACAGGCGAAGGTGGGATGGACGTGTCAGGGTATTCTGCTGGCTAAGGGACGGCACTGTCAGAGAGGAGCATGCTCTCCAAAAAGTATGAGGTGCACTCCTCTCGTTATTCCAGCCTGAAGACAGCGAGTCTGCCTACTGTGTGATTAGCTTCCATAAATAAAGAGCCCCAGGGCTGGAGGTAGCTGGTGATATGATCGTCTTTTCCTGATATAGCCCCACCGGTGATTAGAGGCAGGCTGCTGATGTTGGGAAGGCTGAGTTCAGGATGGACCAGGATCAAGGTGATGGTGAATGAGATAGTCACTTTCTGAAACGCTCGGTTCATGTTCACAATAGCCTGCCTCAGTCTTGGCCATCGGGGCATATGACATCTTTGGTGCCAGAGGCCATCAGGCAGCAGCACCATCCTGTGGGATGTGGGGGAGGCACCGGCAGTGAGAACAAGGCACTTGGAAGCACGCCAGGATGGGGATAGTGACGGGAGCGATGTGCAAGTGTAGGTGTGATGTCAGGCCAGGAAGGAAGATCTCCAGAAGAGCTTGATGCTGAAGACAGCGGCAGGTCACGCCCCCTTGCTGGATTCCGAGGGCGGCAAACGCATCTGGGCTCAAGCTTCGCCAGACACGGAGACGGTCTTTGCGGTGGGAGGGAGCCGCAGCACTGGGGTCCTGCTATGGAGGACATGAGCTGTCCCTGAGCTGGGGGCCGTACCAGGCTCCTCTCTGCCCCGCCCCCGGGGAGAGGAGCCAGTGATGGTCACAGGAGGGGATGGGAGTGTGCGGTGGGTGGCCAAGGGCTCATTCGGGGCTCGTTCCTCCTCAGCACCTTGGCCGCCTTTGAGGAGAAGAATGTGGACACCAAGGTGGGAGAGACCTGGCAGGGGAGGCCCACAGTGCTGCAAGATGATCGGGGAGACCCAGCCGCACCCACCCAGCAGTGTGGAGGCCCCTGCACCTCGGAGCAGAGCAGCCCCAGAAATCCTGAGCAGTGCCCGGAAGTGGACAGCCAGGCTGACAGGTAAGGGCTACTCTGTGCCAGGCTCCTGCCGACCTGCCTGAACTGCAGTTTTGTTTTTTTTGTTTTTTTAAAGATTTATTTATTTATTTATTTTGGTGGGGGTGGGGTGGGGAGGGAGGGGAGCAGGCGGACCACTTCTATTGGTCTTTCATTTGTCCATTTTCATCCATCTTGGTTCTTTGGCCCGTGTGGGCCTCCCATCGCGGTGGCCTCTGTTGTCCCAGAGCACCGGCTCTGGGCGCATGCGCTCCAGAGCTCCGGCTCGGTGATTGGACACATCGGTCCAGCCGCTCTGCAGCACGTGGGATCTTCCCAGGCCAGGGATCGAACCGGCGCCCCTTGCCCTGCAAGGCGGTGTCCTTACCCACTGGACCACCAGGGAAGCCCCAGAGGTGGATTAAATAGCTGGCTGGTAGTCGTCCAGCTCAGCTAGTAAAGAATCCCCCTGCAATGCAGGAGACCCCAGTTTGATTCCTGGGTCAGAAAGATCCCCTGGAGAAGGGATAGACTATCCACTCCAGAATTCTTGCCTGGAGAATTCCATGGCTCACCTATGGGGTTGCCAAGAGTCAGACACGACTAAGCAGCTTTGACTCCGTCGTCCAGCCAGGCAGTGGCCTAACAGGGATTCAGAGCCGGACAGCCAGTCCCGGGGCCTGTATTGCTAATCGCCGTGCCATTTCTGCTGCCTCTCCATTTTTGGTAAGCCGGCTCCGTCTTGTGCCTTAGGTCTCCTTGCCACCTCAGCTCTTTCGTCGCCTCGGCTATCATGCTGAGTGTGGAGCAGGGGATGGCAGACATTTGCTAGCTGCTCAGTCAGAAGTGGATGCTGTTTTCTTCCACTTGAGCTCAGTCCTCTTCCCACTGGTTCTGTACTTTGCGCCCCATGTCTCTCCAGGTTCCCACAGGGCTTCCCCTCCCAGCCATTCCGCCTCCTCCAGGCTCCATGTACATTCCTGTGTCCTAGAGTGACATTGCCTCGCACAGGGTGACTGTGCACATGGAGGCAGAGGACCTCCCCCAGCCTCGGCTGAGGAGGCAGGTACCCTGAAGGGGCTTCCCAGAGGAGAAAGTGGTGTCCTGTGTGAATGTCCCAGAGCGGTCAGGCGCACATGACGTAGTCCCCGCAGATGGGGCCTGGGAGCTGGGCAGGTGCTAGATCCTGACTGCTGTGTCCCCTCCCAGCTCAAACTAGTTGAAGTCCCAGACCCGTGAGTATCTGGCAAAGGGGTGGTAGCCCAGAGCCTAGGGAAGGTGGATGAAGCCACACTCAGAACATGGTCTGAGTGGCAAGAGGTTGGAAAGAAGCAACGATTAGCCCAGGGCAGTGTGTTCCCATAGGACTGGGCTGAGGCTGCTAGACAGGGGTGGGCGTGAGGTGAAAGGCACAAATGCAGAAGGCTCAGGGATGCCTAAATTCATCTGTCCCTCTCTCCCTCAGCTTTGTTTTCTCAAGAGACTTCGCTGCAGGGAGGGGACAGGGAGCTCATTCCAGGAAGGGGTGGTCTGTGCAGTCCCTGCTCGCCCTGTAGCTCTGCCGCAGCCAAGTGAGTCACAGGCCAAGGCCCTCGGCTGCGGCAGGAGTTCTGGGCGCACACTGGAAGGCTGGGGTCTTGCCCCTGCCTTCCAGTGTGGCCGGGGTTATGTAACCTTGGCTTTCGCATCTATAAAGTGAGTGCTTGTACCCACTGACCTCAGGAGCCTCAAAGAACAAAAGCTCAGTGATCTTCAAGGGCTGTCTCGAAACATCAACGTTCTTCTGAACTCCTTGAAGTGGCCGTCTCGGGATCAGCCCCTGATAGCCCTGTGTGACTGGAACACGTCAGCTCTCAGTGTTAGCATACTCCTTCCACTTCTTTCAGGATGAGAGACTCCTTGAGCTGTACGGTCTCTGGTCCCGGCTCTGCCCCTCCTGAGCAACCTCCTGTCCACGTGCTGACCTCCCCAACCGAACTGGAGCTCAGCTCAACCAGGTGAGAAGGTACCATCTGGGAGAGGGGCTATTCTCTGGAGCTGAAGGACTCAGCTTTTGTCGCACGCTGCTTCCCTGACACTGGCTGCAGTACCTCCTCCAATTCCCAGCAGCCTGTGGGGCCACAGAGTGTAGCCCTGGCTACCCTACCATGAACAGCTGTGTGGGGCCTGAAGAGAGTCTCCCAGTCAGAAACTGACATGTCACCTTTTGGGGCTCTGCCATCCTTTGGACCTTGCTAGTGTCTCTTGGGGAACATGCTTCATAAGGCCAAAGAAAGCCCTCTGAGGCCAGAGCTTATGTCTGTCTCTCACATTATTTGTTGTGAGAAGCAGCACATACCTACGGCCTCACCTCTGCTCCTGGCACCCTTGCTCAGGACGGGAGCCATTTAAAGGCGGCTGAGTAGGGGTGTGTGTGTGCGTGCGTGTGCATGCGTGCGGGAGAGAGCCTCTGCCGCCATCAAGCCAGCAGGCTGGAGTGTGGAGCATGGACATGGGGCCAAATTTGGGGTCATGGCGAGCCTATCATCATGAGGTAGACCAGGGGCCTGTCCAGGGTGAGGCGACTGCTTGACCTCAGGAGCTTCAGGAGTGAGAAGGGACAGATCAGATTTCAGGTGGAGACTTGACAGTCTAGGAGTGAGGCTTTGAGGTGACCTCAGGCCCAGACCAAAGAGAAACAAAATGTAGTGAGCGACGAGGAGGGAAAGCCCACCGGCCTGAAATCTCAGAGGGTAGCATACCACCATGGGCTGTAGGGAGCCTCTTTCTAATACTCTCAGGTCCACACGCAGCCAGCTGTATCCATGGGCTTTGATTTCAGCCCAAGCCCACAAAATGGGGGTCCTCCCTGCCCTGAACCTATTTGTGTTCTATTGCGCTTTTTCTTCTGCAGCAAAGGGGTTCTCTTTGTGAAGGAGTGTGTGAGTGCTGGAGACGTGTCTTCCTTCCGTGGCAGGTAAGAAGCCCCAGGTCTCTCATCTTAGGGCTTCTCCTGACAAGGTCCTGGGTCGTCCTCATTCCTGATCCCCAGAACGTCACTAAGCACGCAGCTGGCGCACCTTCTGTGTAATCATTTACTGTATAGGTGGATGATTCAACTACCCATGGATGTGACTTATGCCTTTCCAGCTATTCTACATAACTTGGTGCCTTGTGGTCCCCTTTTATCATTAATTCACGCTACACTCCACTTCCAGCATCATCCATTTCTACCTCTCTTTGTTTCTCAGTAGACTAAAAGCTGTCTTTTGTGGAATCCTAAGAGTATCACTCTTTTATTTTTTTTTTTAACTTGTATGTTACTTTTAACTTTTACAGAGTTTTGCTGTTTACAGATATGTATGTTCCCAGACTGGTCGTATGTATATGTCCCGCATCCCATCCCTCCAGACTGTCACCCAGCACCCCTGCAGGATCCCCTTTTCTCGCAGAGCAATGACTAGAGCTATTTTCTTCACTTATGATAGTACAGGCCTCCATGCTACTTCCTTTACGCCTCCCACCCACTGCTCCTTCCCCACAGTGTCCATATGTCCACTGTCCATCTAAGAGTATCACTCTTGATAGAGCTGTTGAGGCCCTTAAGAACCATCTAGTTAATTCCATCCTGTTTCAGAACTCAGGGCTCCTCTCTTCAGCTCCCATGCTCCTTCCAGCACTCCAGGCTGCTCCAGTGGAACACACACCTTTGACTGCAGCTGCTGATACGTGCATAACTTGCCACTCATCTTCTCATTGCTTGCCTCCTGATGCCATATGGAAACCTACGTCTGTGCCACCTCAGCGAAAAACTAGCCCACACTGAGACAGTGTCCTCCTGGGAATTTTCTTTAACTGACACATCACCTCACTTCTGGGGTGGTGATTTTAGTAGCAGAGAGGAACATCCTGGACTTACTTCAGGATTGGGCCTCTGGGGATTCCAAACCAACTTTCACTGCTGCTGTGGAATGATGAGCAGGGGGATCAAGTTCAAGTATACACTTAACGCTCATTTGTTCAGTCATTTGGGGCAAGATGGTCAACTTTTATGAGCCATAGTTTCTTCATTTGTAACTCCTTCGAATGATTTTTCCCAGTAGCTTTTTTGAGATATAATTCATACATCATGACATCAGTTCTTTACAGTGTACAGCCCAGTGGTTTTTGGTACATTCAGATGTTCTGCAGTCATCACCAACATCCAATTTCAGAACACTTTTATCACCTAAAGAGGGAACTGCAGACCCGTTAGCAGCACCCCCGCCTGCACACACACCAGCAGCCACAGCTCCTGGCCACCACTATTTTCTGTCCCTATAGACTTTTTCAGGGAGGTTTTGATATGAGAAATATGGTTTGCAAAACCTCCAGCACCCTCAAGAGAGCTATCTTTGCCTCTGTGTCCATCTCCTGGGTTTTCTTCTTCAAGTCTCACCAGTACTTTGTTTAATTGAACACTTAGAACTGTGTAGTCCAGTGTGTTTCCTCCTTTTGTGTTACATTCCAGGAGGCTTAGAAACAAGCTTAATGCTCAGAAGAAATCAGAAGCTGGGCTGAAATTCTGGTTCACTGTTTTCACTACAAGCATGACCTTAGCCAGGTCACTTAACTTCAGGAGGTTATCGCACAGCTCCTGTGAGAATGGAAGCGTCATCAAAGCAGGTCCAGAGCTTGTAGCTAGTTGCCCTTCCTTGAAAATAGTTTTTAATCAGTCATCAGTTTTTATTATTAAAAGTCATAGGGCTTCCCCTGGTGGTCCCGTGGGTAAGGACACCGCCTTGCAGTGCAAGGGCTGCCGGTTCGATCCCTGGCCTGGGAAGATCCCACGTGCCGTGGAGCGGCTGGACCGATGTGTCCAATTGCCGAGCTGGAGCTCTGGAGCGCATGCGCCCAGAGCCGGCGCTCTGCAACAACAGACGCCACCGCGATGGGAGGCCCACAGGAGCCAAAGAACAAGGACAGATGAAAATAGAGAAATGAGGGACTGGTGGAAGTGGCCCGCCCACTCCCCTCCCTCCCCAACCCGACCCCCACCCAAAATAACTAAATAAATAAATCATTAAAAAAAAAAAGTCATATTGTTGAAAAGTAAAGATGCACAAAGGGAAAAACTATCCACGCTGAATCGCATTCTGTGACCTAAGCACAGCTATCATGTTGGAATGTTTCCTTCCTTTTTTGTTCCCATTCCTACTGTCTGATTTCTGCTGTGAGTTGACGCCTAGGGGTTGTCACATTGTAGCCTTGGCACCTATGTGGGGAGGAAAGCCGTGGTCCTATCCCCTGATCAGTGAAAGTGGCAGTTCTTGTGGTATTCAGAGCCCCCAGAATGCTGGCCACCCACCCGGCATCTTCCTCATCATGGCAGGTCTTCTTTGCCCGCAGTACAAGGGTGCTTCTCTGTAAGAATGATGCCTTGATGGCACCAAGTTCAAAGCTTCCCCCCCCATTTAGCATAACAGACGATGGCTGGTTATGCAGAATCATGTCTCAGCTTGTGGCCACAGGGGTAATCAGAAAAGCATCACTACTGCTCATGACTGTGGCAGTGACCTGCCTCCCATCTTCTGCCCTCCTCTCCTATCACACTCCCTGCAGCACTGGCAGCATTGAGGACTCATGCAGCATAGAGAAGAAACTCCCATGTGGCAGTACTCCATACTCTGAGAGGTGAGTCTGCTGTGGTACCAGGGGGCTCACAGGTCTACGGAGGAGAAGCAGCTGAGGGAGATTTAGCCACTAGATCCATTTGCTTTTGTCGACTGCTTTGCTACTTCTGATCCATTTCCAGATGCGATGTGTCGCAACACGACACAGGGCATGCTTTCCTCACCCGGGTGTCACACTTGTGGCCTTTGAATCCAACTGAGACCAGCAGGCAAGCACAGTGAACTAGCAACAGAGCTAGGATCTGCACAGATGGAAGCCCCAGGGCCCTGGCTACTCTTGCGTCTAGCTGACTGCGAGCTGGAACTGGTGATGGCAAAATATGAGGGAGGAGCAGGACTGTGAGGAGGGCAGGCATCTTTAGCAGCAGGGCCAAGAAACTGAGCCCAGGGCCGGCAGCAGGTCAGGCAGGGGGTCAGGCAGGGGCGTTCAACAAGGTCTATCTGAGGAGGAGAAGCAGCAGTGACTTCAGGAGCAAAGTCAGATATCCTGGAATTGGGGGAATACTCAGTCTACCAATCGGTGTCTAGGACTTCGAGGTCCCAGCAGGCTCCACAGCCACACTGACTTTGTGATAGTCCTTGAACCCTTGCCATCCCTGTGATATTCCAGGCAGGACTCAGTGGTCCCAGGCATGAAGAGAAGGGCCATCAAGACAGGGAGCCAGGGAGGGCATGCAAGGACATGTCTCCCGTAGTAGGAGCCATGGGTCTTCTGGTTCTAGAGGGGGATAGCCCACAATGCAGATATGTTTGGCAGGGGGACAGGGACTAAGAATCATGTGGCAGTGCTCACTGTATATGATAGAGGGCAGGGTGAGAATGCATGGCGGGTTTCTGGAAACAATGGGAAGGTCTGCAATGGGCTGAGGTACACGTCTGGCTATGTATGGTCAGTTGCACACCACAGGAAAAGATGGCAGGCTGCCTGCGTCAAAGCACAAAGTCTGGCCGCATCACATCAATAGTCTGCCTATCAGCCTGACGGTGGATTCTTCTTTTTCAATTTCCAGAACAAGTGGAGGGATCTGTACTTACTGTAACCAGGAGATCCGAGACTGTCCAAAGATCACCCTGGAACATCTTGGCATCCGCTGCCATGACTACTGCTTTAAGGTAAGGAAGAGGAGTTGTGCTGTTGAGAACATCTTCCAGAGCTGAGGATTCTTTATGGGTTCAGACGGCTTGGAAAAGGCTTGTTTTCTGTATGATTGTGCTTCACATCAAGGACTTTGCATAAGTAGGAGCTGAGTGAGCTCCCAAGTCTAAGAGAGCTAATGAATGTTGGCAATTCTTTGTGCTTAATACTGTGAGGGAAACAAAAGCAGTCTTCTAGGGAAAGACTATTCCCAACAGAGGGCCAACAAGTGCAAAGAGGCCCTGGGGCAGGAGCATGGAGTATTTTAGCTCACACGGCTGGAAAGGCGTGAGTGAGAAGTTAGTGGTATGAGATAAGGTCACAACTGGATCATGTAGGTGTTGGAGGACCCAGAGAGACTTTAGATTTTATTCTAAATGAAGTTGGAACCTATTAGAGGATTTGGGCAATGAAAAGATGAGGTCTGACTCAAGCTAGAGAAAACAGTCACTGGATTCAGGAGTTTGCGTGGCAGATGTCAAGATGGCGGCTGGATTGGGGATACTGTTTGAAAATAGAGCTGAAATTCTGTGGCGTGTGAAAAAATGAAAAGAGTCAAAGGCTGCTCCAAATTTTGGGGCCCAACCATTAGCTGAAAGGATGGTGGTGCCTTTTACTGAGAAGGGAATACTGGAGGGGAGCAGATTGGAGCAAAAGGAAGGTATAGACGAATGAAATCCCAGGGACAGCTACATGGAGAGCTTCTGTGGCCATTTGGATATGTGAGTTTGTCTTCCAGGGAAAGGCCAGGGCTGATGAAATCACCTTGGGTGTTAGAAGTTGGGAAGAGGAGGAGAGTCGACAGAAGAGCATGAACAGTAACACAGAGTACAACGCCCTAAGGGACGCAGTTTCTCCAAAGACCACAGTGGTCGCCCTGTCGGTGGCTGCTGAGAGAGCAAATGGGATGAAGCCTGAGGACTGACCTTGGATTCTGCAGCATGACCTTGGCTGGAACAGCTGTGGCCGAGTGATGGGGATCGACGCCTGACTGGAGTGGGCTTGCGTGGGGGTGGACAGAGTGACTCTGAAATGCTGTCCTGATGGTTGGTTTTATAAAGGAGCAGTGCAAGTGGACAGTGGGGCAGCAGTGCCAGGCATGGGGCAATGCTGATGCGAGTGGTAACAGCAGCAACGCAGGAGAAACAGATGTTGATGGTGCTCACGGTGTACATTGTTAGGAGAGCAAGATGCGTATCAGTTGACACACGGCAGGGGCGGGAAGGGCTGAATCTGTGGGTCATTATGGAGAGGTTCCCTTGTTGGCTGGTGGAGGAATGAGGAACTTCTTCAGTAGTTGCTTCTGTTTTCTCAGCGAATTAGAAAACATGGTCAACTTTGAGGGGCTGGGAGCGGTGTTGGACACTTGAGAAGAAAGGGGAGAATTTGAAAACTGTCTCAGACACAGGGAGGGTGGATGGGCTGTGCAGAGCCTGCTTGAAGGCAACACTCGTGCATTCCTTTGAAGACCAGTCAGCATGCAGTGTGCTGTTCCCTAGCCAGGCTCAGCCGCAGAAGTGAAGCAGGGACAGTAGCATTCACTGGGGCAGAGGTTACGCCCAGTGAGTTGGCATGATTCAGTCTGCGCTCAGGAGAACAACCGTGAGGCAGTGGGCTGGGTCAGTAATGGAGGTCCCGGGAGTGCAGAGACTGTCCAAGTAACTCGGAGGCCATGGAAGCAAAGGAGAGGATCAAATGACTTATTAGTTGTGGTGAGTTCTAGAGTAGCAGTTCTCACGCTGGAGCAGCTGACTCACATGTAATTATCCCCTGAAGGGCTGACTAAGACACAGCGTGCTGGGCCCCAGCAAGGTTTCGAACTCAGTACGTTTGGGTGGGACCTGAGAATTGTCATGTCTAACAACTCTAGGCAATGCTGTCACTGCTGGTTCACAGAGAATCTGGTCAGAGCAGTGGCTGAGGTAGAGAGGAGCCGAGAACACGGGAGGAAACAGACAGACTCCCAGGTAGCTGGAAGTCCTTCCATCTGTGCGGATCCAGAATTGACTCAGGAGCAGAGGTGCAGGGACAGACTGTGACATGTGGTTTGACAAAGAACATTCTGTTGTCCTGATTCCTGGACTTACATGAAAAGTTATTAGAAACTGTTATCAACAAGTATATACCAATAAATTGGATAACTGGGAAGGAATGGATGCATTCCTTAAAACATACAATATTCAAAGAGGGAACCAAGAAGAAATCAAAATCTTGACCACACCAATAATAAATAAAGAGACTGAATCAGTAACCTTAGTTTTCTTTTCAACTAAGAAAAACTCAGAGCCAGGTCTTCACAGGCAATTTTACCAAATATTTAAAGAAAAATTCATACCGATCCTTCCTAAACTTTTCCAAAAATAGAAGAAAGAACACTTCCGAAGTCATTTTATGAAGCCAGCATTACCCTGACACCAAAGTCAAAGACAATATTAGAAATGGAGCTACTCTATGATCCAGCAATCCCATTTCTATGTATATACACAAAGGAATTGAAATCAGGATCTCAAAGCAGTATCTGCACTTCTTGTTCATTGCACCATTGTTGACAATAGTCAAAACGTGAAAGCAATCTAAATGTGCAGTGACTGATGGATAAAGAAAATGCAGTAATATTCGGCCTTTACAGAAAGAAGGGAATCCTGTCATTTGCAATAACATGGGCAAAGCTGTAGGACATTATGCTAAACGAAGTAAGCCAGACACAGATGGACAAATACTTCATGGTACCACTTATATGAGGAATCTAAAATCGCCAGACCCTTAGAAGAGAGTAGAAGGGTGGTTTCTAGGAGCTTGGGGAGGGGGCAAAATGGGAAGGTGATGGTCAAAGGATAGAGTAGCGGGTACGCAAGGTGAGTAAGTTCTACGGCTCCGCACAGCACAATGCCAGTAGGTAACAATGCCCTAGTAGATACTCAGAACCAGGTGAACAGGGTAGACCTTATGTTAAGTGTTATTACCACAATCATAAAGAGGGGAAGGAAAAGAACGTTAAATCAAAAGTCCTAGAATACTTTGTCAACTTGTAGTTATGTTCCTTAATCACAGAGACCCCTGTTAAACACAGAGTGAAATTACAAGAGTCTTAGACCTAAGGAACTCTTGGCACATTCGGCCCCACAAAGCCCAGTGTTGGAGGAAAGGTGCCGGTGGAGTGGGTGGGGTCTAGGGAAGGCTTTGTGAGGTGGGTGGGTCTGGAGTCAGAACGCGAGCCCAGGGGCATTTTCCCAGAAGCTGAACAAGTATCTATCACGTGTGCAGAGAGAATAGGAATGAAGAGGCCAGCAAGAGGCTGGCAGGAATGAGAGGAGGAGGCCCACGGTGACAGGCATTTTAAAGTTGCCTGATTGGGTCTCAGGGGCAGGGGAACGTAGAACTGTGGTAAAACAGTGAGACCTGATATTCTTGGGGAATTCTTAGAATGTGGGCCAGGTGCCTGAGACCCCACCCTTGGGGGCCGTGAGCACAGAGGTGGAGAGGACATTATTTTCATGAGATCACGGAGCTGAGGCTTCCCTGATGGTCCAGTGGGTAAGGACATCGCCTTGCAGTGCAAGGGGCGCCGGTTTGAGCCCTGGCCTGGGAAGATCCCACGTGCCGCGGAGCGGCTGGACCCATGTGTCCAGTGACCGAGCCAGCGCTCTGGAGCGCATGCGCCCAGAGCCGACGCTCTGCGGCGACAGAGGCCACTGCGATGGGAGGCCCCCACGGGCCGGAGAACAAAGATGGATGAAAATAGATAAATGAAAGTCCAATAGAAGTGTCCCCCCCCCGCCCCCAAAAAAGATCATAGAGCTGCTCAGAACCGAGGGTCAAAAATCCTGGCTCCAATATCAGAGTCAGTGTTGTCCTAGCTGTACTCTGCAGCCTCCCAGGAAATGCCATCCTACTGCTCAAGTTCATTTATAAACTCAGCTGTCAACTGTCCTTAACTGGAGATTTACCTCACCTTTGTTAGACTGACACAGCGTTTTCGCATTCTAGTCTGCTGTTACGTGTAGGAAAAGAGAAGACACCCATGACTGCAGCATCACAACAGCCTTTTCAGTAGTTCCGTCGCTCAGTCGTGTCTGACTCTTTGTGACCCCACAGACGGCAGCACGCCAGATCTCCCTGTCCTTCACCATCTCCCAGAGCTGGCTCAAACTCCTGTCCATTGACTCAGTGATGCCATCCAACCGTCTCGTCCTCTGTCGTCCCCCTTCTCCTTTTGCCTTCTATTTTTCCCAACATCAGGCTCTTTTCCAATGAGTCGTCTCTTCTCTTCAGGTGGCCAAAGTATTGGAGCTTCAGCTTCAGCATCAGTCCTTCCAAGGAATATTCCAATGATTTCCCTTAGGATTGACTGGTTTGATCTTGCAGTCCAAGGGACTCTCAAAAACCTTCTCCAACACCACTAAAGGCATCCATTCTTTAGCGCTCAGTCTTCTCTATGGCCCAGCTCTCATATCCATACATGACTACTGGGAAAACCATAGCTTTGACTCTATGGACTTTTGTCAGCAAAGCGATGTCTCTGCTTTTGAACACGCTGACTTTTAAGGCTCCCTGTTCTCTGCACTGTGAGGCATGGGGCAAGCCAAAGTTGTTGATTTTTTTTCTCTGTTCCCAGGGGTTGCCCCTTAGGTGGATCAGTACCATTAATTGGCTAAGTTGAGGTTCAAGTCCGGGTATACAGAAACTAAAATGACAGAGGGCTTGTTAATTTACAGTGAAAAAAGGGCCGGGAGACAGAAACTGAAACATAAAAGAAAGCCATGAGATAGGTGCTTGGTGACAATGAGCAGAGGGACTTAGGGATCATAGCAGCTGTTCTCCACTGCTCTCAGTTAGAAGCAGGTGACTGAGTCCAGGATGTGCCTGGAGACAGCTGCAGTCCACACATACGGCGGTTTGGTCTCCTCTTATTCGAGACTGTCTGCAGGAATTCCAGAAAAACATCCACTTCTGCTCCATTGACTGTGCTAAAGCCTTTGACTGTGTGGATCACAACAAACTGTGGAAAATTCTTCAAGAAATGGGAATACCAGACCACCTTACCTGCCTCCTATGAAACCCGTATGCAGGACAAGAAGCAACATTTAGAACTAGACATGGAACAATGAACTCGTTCCAAATTGGGAAAGGAGTACGTCAAGGCTGTTTATTGTCACCCTGCTTACTTAATTTATATGCATAGCACATCATGTGAAATACTGGCCTGGAAGAAGCACAAGCTGGAATCAAGATTGCCGGGAGAAATATCAATAACCTCAGATATGCAGATGATACCACCCTTATGGCAGAAAGCGAAGAGGAACTAAAGAGCCTCTTGATGAAGGTGAAAGAGGAGAGTGAAAAAGCTGGCTTAAAACTCAGCATTCAAAAAATGAAGATCATGGCATCCAGTTCCATCACTTCATGGCATGTAGGTGAACAAAGAATGGAAAGTGACAGACTTTATTTTCTTGGGCTCCAAAATCACTGCAGATGGTGGCTGCAGCCATGAAATTAAAAGACACTTGCTCTTTGGAAGGAAAGCTATGACAGACCTAGACAGCGTGTTCAAAAGCAGAGACATCGCTTTGCTGACAAAAGTTCATAGAGTCAAAGCTATGGTTTTCCCAGTAGTCATGTATGGATATGAGAGCAGGGCCATAGAGAAGACTGAGCACTGAAGAATGGATGTCTTTGAACTGTGGTGCTGGAGAAGACTCTGGAGAGTCTTTGGACAGCAAGGAGATCAAACCAGTCAATCTTAAAGGAAATCCACCCCAAATATTCCTTGGAAGGAATGATGTTGAAGCTGAAACTCTAATACTTGGGCCACCTGACACAAAGAGATGACTCATTGGAAAAGAGCCTGATGTTGGGAAAAATAGAAGGCAAAAGGAGAAGGGGGACGACAGAGGACGAGATGGTTGGATGGCATCACTGAGTCTGTGGACGTGAGTTTGAGCCGGCTCTGGGAGATGGTGAAGGACAGGGAAGCCTGGTGTGCTGCAGTCCATGGGGTTGCCAAGAGTTGGACACGACTGAGTGACTGAACTGCACTGCAAGTTCCTTGCTCTAACTTCTAGGACCAAGAGGGTCTGCAGCAGATGGGTAGCCATCTTATCCTTTAGATGTTGGCTGTAGAGGCAAGCCAGAGAGGCTGGACCACTGAATTTACCTTCACGTTCACTTTGCCTTCATATTGCCTTCCTTTGTACTTTCAACATTACAATTAAAGCTCTCCTATAGATGAAGAAAGGTAACCTCAGTAACTCACCCAAGCTCTCCCAGCTCATGAGCAGTGGATTTATGTCTCCAACCCAGGTCCAGTTCTGAAACCTGTGCTGCTAATCACTGTGTGATCATACTGTCTGTTAGGTTTTTTTTTTTAAGCCAAATAGCCCAATTTTATTTTTACATTTTTAAATTTGGGCCTCTTTTATTGTTTTTTTGTGTGTGTATTTATTTATTTTCATCCATCTTCATTCTTTGGCCTGTGTGGGCCTCCCATTGCAGTGGCCTCTCTCATTGCAGAGCACTGACTCTGGGCACATGTGCTTCAGAGCACTGGCTTGTAATTGCACACACTGGTCCCGCCGCTCCACGGCACGTGGGATCTTCTCAGGCCAGGGATCGAACTGGTGCCCCTTGCACTGCAAGGTGGACTCTTTACCCACTGAACCACCAGGGAAGCCCCTGTTAGTTTTTTTAAATTGTTGCTTTGTTTTTGTTTGGGTTTTGTCTCTGTTTTTGCCATGTTTACATTGTCTGCTTCAACGTCCAGAATGTGCCATCAGCTTGGTGCCTGCCAACTCCACGCATTTGGATTGCTACACTTGTATGTTGATCTCTAGCTTTTCTCTTTCAGTGTGGGATTTGCGGGAAACCAATGGGTGAGCTTCTGGACCAGATCTTCATCCACCGTGACACCATCCACTGTGGGAAATGCTATGATAAGCTCTTCTAGGTGGGTGCTGGCACCCCAAGTGCCAAGCCACAGGAAATTTATTAGGGGGAAGAAATGCACTCTGGTGTCTCCCTGAGTCCTGACCTGAGACCCTGTGCTCTCTCTTAGTCTTTCTGGTCAGGGAACCTGAGTCATTGTGTCCCTGCATCGTGTGATACTTTGAAGTCTTGGTACAGATGAATACCTTCCTCGCAGATATCTCCAAGTTGCAGAAGCCATTTTCTTTTCCTCTTAAGAAGAACCTTTCATGCAGTATCTCAGCTAAGCCCTCTGGCTACCTGATATATTCTTGGCTTATTTGGGGACCAGGAAGTAAAGACCTAGAAAGGAAAAGGACATGGGGAAGCACCTAGCTTGAGGAGGGCATCATCAGGACCTCAGCCCAGGACGTTGAGATTCAGGTCTAGGGTTCTCTGCCACGGTCCCCTGGGCTGCCACCACCATTGCTCGTGTAGCTTCAGATCAGGATTCAGCAGCCAAGATACTCGATAAAACAAGATACATAGCTGGGGAGCAGCAGCAGGTGAAGCCCAGGACGTGTGGGAAGTGATAGTGCTGTTCTGGTGCCCGGGCAGCCCCTGGGCCACACTGTGCACTCTGCCTGAACACAGGTTTGCACACGAAAGCCAGTGGAATTTACCCCAGTGTCTGAGCCTGGTGATCCTGGCAGCCCCTCCTCCTTATCACCTCCTCAGTTAGAAGCACAGAACAGAATACCTTCCTTGAAGGAAATGGGGATGGGTAGCAACCAGGCCCTCCACCAGCTATGAGTCTAGTCCGCCTTTTCTCCAGAAGACACATTGACCTGGACTATTACTCCCGATGCCTGGAGCAGTCGCCCTCCCCAAGAGCCTCTGACTTCTCATTGGATTGGGTGTGTATTTCCAAGCTCATGGATACTTCTATTTTCTTTTACTTTCTCCAGGCTGAGAAGAAACTGATGACTCCTGGACCAGTTTGACAATCCCCAGTTGCCCCAAGTTGCTGGCTCTTCCTCCCTCCCTTCCTTCCTCCTGCATTTGATTTATTCATGTTTATGCCCTTTTTAAGGTGAACTGGCTTACATCTAGTAGCGTTTCTTGATGGTATTATGATAATTGCTTCTGTGTGTACCTTTTTATAGCTTAAAAAGCACTTCCCATGCGTGATCCTACTTCAGGCTCAAGCAAAAAGTGTTGAACAATAATTCCATTTTGACTTCTCTGAGACTGGCTGGCTTCCTGATGAGTTTAGGTGGCCTGAGTGTGACTTTGGAACTTGAGAGCAGAAGGGGATCCCCTGGTTAAAGACTGTTGACGATCCTTGGTGGATAGATTGCTAGGGATTGACATAGGCGAATGTTTAGCTTGTCTATTTGCCATATGCATTTTTTAAACCTTCCATATACTTTTACAATTAGTTTGTTGCTTTCAATTGAGTTATATAGCAAATTTTAATTACCTCCTCCTACCTACCTTTCAGTATAGCTGAGTTTTTTCTTGCAGGCATGTAGCAATGTATTAGAAAGTTAACACATTTGGTTTAAATTCTCTACAGTGTAATTCTTAGGAGGCTACTGATCAAATGCATATCTGTGCTTGAATTTTGATAGTTAATTGATACCTTTGCCCTCAACTTCCAACACCTAAACTTTACAGAGAAATCCCCTAAAGTTTGTCTTAGTGTATACAGACTCCAGCAAGATTATGAAGGGAGAAAGTCAGCTAACATTTCTTGCTTGAGGCCTTACTACATAGCAGTCATTATAACAGTGATGGCATTAATCCCCTTGCGAATCTTGTGTGGAAGGTATTCTCCCCAGCGTGCAAATGAGGATACTGACGCTTAGAGAAGTGGTCAGAAACATTGCTGTCTCTCTCCAGCAACCATAACCACAATCCTGAGCCTGTGTGGAGGTTACCGAGTCCTCTCGGGAAACACTGCCCCCCTCAGGCCTTCCCCGAGGTACACTTTTACAAAGGGGAATGGGAATTTGGACTCCTCCTCTGGGCATCCTGGGTCCCCATAAAATACCAGTAAAGAGCCAGACTGGCCCTCCTCACCCTCCTTTTCACAAAAACGCTTCTGAACTGAAATGCTCTTAGCTGGGAAGAGATTTAACTCACAGACCTCCTGAAAGAAGATTGTCAAGACAGGGGCTGCTCCAGTGGGCTAGCTGATCCGAGCACAGGGCTCTCAATGACCTCCCATTTTCCAATCCAGACTCTGACCCAAGCTAGTGGCAACTACCGAGACCCCAGGTATTTGGAACAAGGACACCTGTTGGCCAGCTGGACAGATGCAGGCCCATTCACGCAGTCAGCTGATGCTCTGCTCAGGCTCAACTGGGCTTTTCCACCTTTGGGACCAGCATCACTGTAAGTTCCTCAGAAGGACAAAGTGACAGTTTTTCGGATGAAAACGAAGGTCTTTTCTCTTGGTTTAATTAGAAAATGTCTCTCTATCTCTGTCCACTTTCTGAGCCTTATGCACGTTGGCTGGTGGATTTGTTCTTCCTGCCAAATGATCAGAGAAAAACATTCCATTTATTTGCATAGCTATGCATCAGATATTCTCTGGAGGGGAAAATTGGTATAGCATGCCATGTACTGACAAAATGTGAGCTGGTTTTCCTGAGGTGACTAGCCCTCAGTCTGTTATTTGACACATCGTAGGAACTGACACATGAGTGCTGAATGAATTAGTGAAAGGGAAAAAAAGGCCAAGATGGGCTGGCTTCCCTACCTTCAAGATACACTCTGCCTTTAAGTGAGTCTTAGAACCAATGTACATGATACTGATTCCAGTCTGAAAAAAATCTCTTTCATGGTTGAAATGGCTCAGAATTCCGCACACTCATAGAAGAGTGATTGCATTACACTTTGCTTCTTTTTAGTTGCCTAGAATTTTTAATCATACTTGCTTGATTCACATTAATGTACACAATTATAATAAATGGTAAGATACTTCATTGTGTAAGTGTTAAGGGTTTTTTTTAAAGTGTAATAACTTGGTGTATTTGACTGTGTGATTAATTTTCTCCTATTACTTGAAGCCAGTCTTTTTACAGAAGTAAATACTTTTAAGAAGTATCAGATATGAAGAGAAAAACAGCATTATCTGGAAACTATATGCACACGCAAAGTGTACAGTTCTAGACCTGTCATGTCTTTTTTAAAAAAGATTAATTTTATTGGAGTGTAGTTGCTTTCCAGTGTTGTGTTCATCTCTGCCGTACAGCAGAGCAAATCAGCTAAACATACACATACAGCCCCTCCCTTTTGGAATGCCTTCCTACTCAGTAGACCTGTCAAATCTTTTTTTTTGTTTAGACCTGTCAGATCTTAATGAAGAATATTTTATTCTTTTGGGCCCATCCTCGCACTGCCAATAGGTGTTTGCTTCGTCCTTACTGAACCCTTGCAAGGACCAGGAGCACAGTACCTTACAAGCCCATTCTGTCTATGGAAATGCATTCCTCAGCTGAGACACAACCTGTCCCCTTTAACTAGTGTCCACTGGTCATCTACAATCCCTCTCTTATATGCCAGCTTCTACAATATGTAAATATGCTTATTGGGTTCTTCCTCTGTCAACTTTTCTCCCATTTAAACCCTCTTGTTCCTGTCAACTCTGACAGTAAATCCAAATATGCATCTCTCGAACACCCTCCTCAAAGCTGCGCCTCAACCACACTTCCCAATTCATCCCTCCAGATGTGTACCAACAGGCAAGACTGTTCATCTTGTCCATAAAGGCCAGTGTCCCAGGATGTCAGAATCCCGTGTAATAGTCATTCTGCCTATCAAGTGATCCGTGCTTGCAAGTTTTATAGCTAAGAATATAGTTTACATGCCATCTCTGTCCTTGAACAATGAATTAGTGAAAGGGAAAAAGGGCCCAAATTTACACTTGGCTTCTTTTAGTTGCTGAAAAAATCTCTTTCATGGTTGAAATGGCTCAGAATTCCGCACACTCATAGAAGAGTGATTGCATTACACTTTGCTTCTTTAGTTGCCTAGAATTTTTAATCATACTTGCTTGATTCACATTAATGTACACAATTATAATAAATGGTAAGATACTTCATTGTGTAAGTGTTAAGGGTTTTTTTTAAAGTGTAATAACTTGGTGTATTTGACTGTGTGATTAATTTTCTCCTATTACTTGAAGCCAGTCTTTTTACAGAAGTAAATACTTTTAAGAAGTATCAGATATGAAGAGAAAAACAGCATTATCTGGAAACTATATGCACACGCAAAGTGTACAGTTCTAGACCTGTCATGTCTTTTTTAAAAAAGATTAATTTTATTGGAGTGTAGTTGCTTTCCAGTGTTGTGTTCATCTCTGCCGTACAGCAGAGCAAATCAGCTAAACATACACATACAGCCCCTCCCTTTTGGAATGCCTTCCTACTCAGTAGACCTGTCAAATCTTTTTTTTTGTTTAGACCTGTCAGATCTTAATGAAGAATATTTTATTCTTTTGGGCCCATCCTCGCACTGCCAATAGGTGTTTGCTTCGTCCTTACTGAACCCTTGCAAGGACCAGGAGCACAGTACCTTACAAGCCCATTCTGTCTATGGAAATGCATTCCTCAGCTGAGACACAACCTGTCCCCTTTAACTAGTGTCCACTGGTCATCTACAATCCCTCTCTTATATGCCAGCTTCTACAATATGTAAATATGCTTATTGGGTTCTTCCTCTGTCAACTTTTCTCCCATTTAAACCCTCTTGTTCCTGTCAACTCTGACAGTAAATCCAAATATGCATCTCTCGAACACCCTCCTCAAAGCTGCCGCCTCAACCACACTTCCCAATTCATCCCTCCAGATGTGTACCAACAGGCAAGACTGTTCATCTTGTCCATAAAGGCCAGTGTCCCAGGATGTCAGAATCCCGTGTAATA
The DNA here is from genome assembly GCA_022376925.1 of Tragulus kanchil. NCBI lineage: Eukaryota > Metazoa > Chordata > Mammalia > Artiodactyla > Tragulidae > Tragulus > Tragulus kanchil. The sequence continues at coordinate 2,348,617 of JAIOJX010000001.1, read as the reverse complement.
GTCATTCTGCCTATCAAGTGATCCGTGCTTGCAAGTTTTATAGCTAAGAATATAGTTTACATGCCATCTCTGTCTTGATCCAGCCTGGGGACAAAAACAGTTGATCAGGAAATCATTTCAAAGATAGAAGACATGACAGAGGAATTCTTCCACTACTGATCAGGGATGCTGGGACCCAGTATTCAGTATATGTTGACCTAGTGCCCCTATGGCTATATTCACATCCCAATCTCAGCCACCATCTTGACTACATGAGCACCATTTGGAAAAGAATAAAAAGTTGTACCACTTCAAAGGACAAGGACTATAATAGTAGCTCCTAACCAGATATTTCTAGAAATATCTGTTGGTGATAGTATGTGACACAAACACATCTCCCTCAATAGGGTAGTGTTATTTTGAAAAATGACTTAGCAGACCAGGTTCCCAGAAACCCAGTTGATCCCCATACTCAGCCTCCACAAATCCTCCCTCCCTTTTATAAATCCGCACCTATGAGGGCCCCAACGCATACACCGATGTGGGATCCTCTGGGGGACCCTGATTATGACTGTATTCCACCTGTGAATTCCCACACAACACATTCCTCTTGTCATGTTTGTCTGCACAGTATCTTTTTCTCATGAATTTCCCAATGGGGTACATCTTCCACCAGGGGACCCAACACTGGTTATATTGAATTCAGAGTTGAGATTGCCACCTGGTCATTTGGGGATTCTCTTCCCACTAAATCAAGACAGGTGTTATTTTACCTGCTGACTGACTGCTCCTGATTACTGAGGGGAGAATGAGTTACACTGGAGGCCAGAAGGACCATATCTGGAACCTAGTATAAAAATGTGAAACTCCCTTTCCATGAAGATGGCGATGAAGGCGAAGAAGGAAGCCCCTGCCCCTCCTAAAGCCGAAGCCAAAACAAAGGCTTTGAAGGCTGAGAAAGCAGTGTGGAAAGGCGTCCACAGACACACACAAAAAGAAGATCCAGATGTTACCCACCTTGCAGCGGCCCAAAACACCGCGGCCCAGGAGGCAGCCCAAATGCCCTCAGAAGAGCACCCCTAGGAGAAACAAGCTTGACCACTATGCCGTCATCAAATTCACTCTCACCACCAAGTCAGCCATGAAGAAGATAGAAGACAACAGCACACTGGTATTCCTTGTGGATGTCAGGCCAACAAGCACCAGATAAAGCAGGCTGTGAAGAAGCTCTATGACATGGATGTGGCTAAGGTCAATGCCCTGATCAGGCCTGACGGAGAGAAGAAGGCACACGTTTGACTGGCTCCTGACTATGATGCTTCGGATGTTGCCAACAAAATTGGGATCATCTAAATGGAGTCCTGCTGGCTAATTCCAAATATAAAAGTTTTCACTCTGGAGAAAAAAAAAAAAAGGTGAAACTCTTAGTGTTTCCTTGTCCAATGATATAAGGAAATGGATGACTATAACAATTCATGCAGGCAGGACTAGTAAGGGATCAGACTGGTTAGGAATAAAGATTTATATCTTAACTGCCAGGTCAACAACCACAATTGGCTAGATGAGATCATAGGGAACTGAAATGCTAGTGGAAGGAGGAAGTTACAAATACCAAGTATGACCTCATGGGCAGTTGCTAAAATATAAAGCTATGCAATTTGTTTTGCTTCCACCAAATCTACATTCCCTCAGTCATGTTTGTTCTGCACAGTTTTTCTTTTCTCATGAATTTCCCAATGGGGTACATCTTCCACCAGGGGACCCAACACTGGTTATATTGAATTCAGAGTTGAGATTGCCACCTGGTCATTTGGGGATTCTCTTCCCACTAAATCAAGACAGGTGTTATTTTACCTGCTGACTGACTGCTCCTGATTACTGAGGGGAGAATGAGTTACACTGGAGGCCAGAAGGACCATATCTGGAACCTAGTATAAAAATGTGAAACTCCCTTTCCATGAAGATGGCGATGAAGGCGAAGAAGGAAGCCCCTGCCCCTCCTAAAGCCGAAGCCAAAACAAAGGCTTTGAAGGCTGAGAAAGCAGTGTGGAAAGGCGTCCACAGACACACACAAAAAGAAGATCCAGATGTTACCCACCTTGCAGCGGCCCAAAACACCGCGGCCCAGGAGGCAGCCCAAATGCCCTCAGAAGAGCACCCCTAGGAGAAACAAGCTTGACCACTATGCCGTCATCAAATTCACTCTCACCACCAAGTCAGCCATGAAGAAGATAGAAGACAACAGCACACTGGTATTCCTTGTGGATGTCAGGCCAACAAGCACCAGATAAAGCAGGCTGTGAAGAAGCTCTATGACATGGATGTGGCTAAGGTCAATGCCCTGATCAGGCCTGACGGAGAGAAGAAGGCACACGTTTGACTGGCTCCTGACTATGATGCTTCGGATGTTGCCAACAAAATTGGGATCATCTAAATGGAGTCCTGCTGGCTAATTCCAAATATAAAAGTTTTCACTCTGGAGAAAAAAAAAAAAAGGTGAAACTCTTAGTGTTTCCTTGTCCAATGATATAAGGAAATGGATGACTATAACAATTCATGCAGGCAGGACTAGTAAGGGATCAGACTGGTTAGGAATAAAGATTTATATCTTAACTGCCAGGTCAACAACCACAATTGGCTAGATGAGATCATAGGGAACTGAAATGCTAGTGGAAGGAGGAAGTTACAAATACCAAGTATGACCTCATGGGCAGTTGCAAAATTAACAAATATAAAAGCTATGCATAATTTGTTTTGCTTTGTTTTTATTATAAAGTTGAATCTCCAGCCCTTTTCTTTTTATTTCTCCTGTTTCTAAATGCTGTGCTTAAACTGTATTCGTAGTACTTAATAATATAATTTAACCTATAGAGGACAGTAGCTCAGCTGGTTCAGGCTACCCACTGCAGTATTCTTGGGTGTCCCTGGTGGCTCAGATACTAAAGAATCCACTTGTAATGTGGGAGACCTGGGTATAATCCTTGGGTTGGGAAAATCCCCTGGAGAAGGGAAAGGCTACCCAGTCCAGTATTCTTTTTTTTAATTTTTTTTAAACCTTTATTTTGCTTTTAACTTTTACAGAGTTTTGTTGTTTACAGATCTTGCCTAGAGAATTCCATGGCTCATCCATGGATTGCAAAGGGTTGGACATAACTGAGCAACTTCACTTTCACTTTCAATCCTTTTCATCAAGTGCAGTGGGCTTCCCATGTGGTACTAGTGGAAAAAAATCTGCCTTCCAATACAGGAGACATAAGAGACACTGGTTTGATCCCTGGGTCAAGAAGATCCCTTGGAAGAGGAAATGGCAATCCACTCCAGTATTCTTGCCTGGAGAATCCCGTGGACAGAGGTGCTTGGTGGGCTACGGTCCATAGAGGTGCAAAGTGTTGGACTCGATTACACACACACAGTACAGTATATCCAAGTGTCATTATGGTAAACTATATGCAGCGAGCCATGCAGCCATGCAGGCCCATCCTGCCCCATCTCTCCTCCACCGGCCTCTCCTTCTTGGGGCAGAGGTGACGGACGGTGTGACGGGTGCAAGCAGGGACGGCGGCGCCCTGAAGGCCGCAAGCCCCGACGCGGCCCCTCTGAAGGGGGTCCCCGGGATCCCAGTGGGGAAGGGGCCCGGAGAAGGGGCGCAGGGCGAAGCCAAGCCCCAGAAAGGAGGGAGGGTGCAAGCCAGCGTGGGGAGGCCCGGCCTCAGGGGCTGTGGCTGACGTCTCAGGGGGGCAGGAAGCCGATACCTCCCCCAGGGCCAGCCGCGCTGCGGCCGACAGGCTCTGGCAGCCCGCGCGCGGAAGGAAGGAGGTGGCCCGGGGGACGTGTAGAGCCTCAAGGGGTGGCCCTCCGAAGGCCAGAGCCTAAGCGGGGGACAGACAGGGCCCAGACCCGGCGGCAGGCCATCACGTTTCGAATGCCTCAGGGGCCAGGTCCTTCCTACCGTCAGCACAGAGGACTCTATTCAGCGGCCCGTGCTGCACCGTAAGGGAAGAGAGTATGGAAAGGAGTGTGTGTGTGCGACTGAGTCCCTTTGCGGGACAGCAGAGGCTGGCGCAACGCTGTAAGTCAGCCCTACTTCGAATAAAAAAGAAAAAATTTAAACACGAAAAAGAAGCGGCAGACAGAGCGAAGGTGAAGTCGTTCTTGCCCGGAGGACGGCGCGGGCAGAGGAGCCCGGCAGGCATCCATGGGGTCGCAAAGAGGAGTCGGACACGACTGAGCGACTATGGTCACCAGCGAAGTCACCAGCCGATCTGGACTAAAAGAAGGCCAGAGGAGGTCTTTCCCCCTGGAGAGGGCGACGGTACAGGGAGACGCGTGGCCTCCGGGCGGAGACGCAGGAAACCGGAAATGGCCCCGATGTGGGCAGGCGCTGGAACCGGGACACGAGTTGGAGCCGGCTCTGGGAGACCGGGAAGACAGAGGAGCCCGGCGCGCTGCGCTCCGCGGGGACCCTCGCCCAGAGGCGGATAGCTAGGCCCTAGGGAGTGAACCACGGAAGCAAGCGTTGACACGTTTAGGAACGCGCGCTTGCTCTGGAGGTCTTTAGTGGACACACGCCTATTACACGAGTTGTACTGGCAAGTCTAGGCAGGTCTTATGAAACCCACGCGGACAGCACGCGCATGGCAACTGCAGCATAACAGAGCCGGTAGAGCGAGGGTGACTCTGCGCGGCGGAAAGGCGCTCTCACACGTGTGCCAAGCGGCCCGACGTCAACCGCAAACCGGACGGCAGTGCCGAGTGAGGGCCATCCGGGGAGGCCCCTAGGTGAGACCAGTCCAGCTGCCAACTGGGAAAGACGCCAACGTGCATGCACACGTCCGGCCACGCCCGTGAGCTCCCCCACCGGCGCGCCCGTCGCGTGGGTGCACCCTCTGCCCATGGCCGCGCTCCTGCGTCCTTTGCTGCACGGGCCTGTGTGGAGGACCAGAGGCACGGCCGGGATCTGTCGGGCAAGCTCCGGAGGCCCAGAGTCGATCTCGCCGAAGCCGCGGCCATGTAGCTGGGACTGCCAAGAAGTGCCGAGCGGGAACGATGGACGCAAGTCAGAGAGAGAGAGCGAGAGCGAGAGAGAGAGCGAGAGCGAGCGAGCGAGAGCGGGAGCGGGAGCGAGAGCCGGAGCGAGGCGCAAGACGGGAGACCGGGAGACCGCCCTTGCGGTCGGGACGAGAATCATTGCAGCGTCGCCCGGTTCTACAGAGCGCCCAGAAGACCACGGAGCAGGCGAAAGCTGCTGCGCTGCCGGCACCGCGGGGCGCAAGGAGCGTGGGAACGTGGCGGGGAGACAGAGAGAGGACTCCTCGGTGTGTGAACGCGAGGCGGGCCTCAGCGTCGAGTCCGAGGAGCCCGCGCAAGAGAAAGAGAACCCCAGAGGGCTCCCTCGCCCCGCCTCCGCGCCCGGAGGAGACGGCCCGGTCCTGAAACGAGCCCAGGGCTCGGCAGGCATGCACGGAGCGGCGTGACATTATGGAGCGCGGTGCAGAAGGGAGTGAAACGGGCTTCCTCGGACGGCGCCCGTGCAAAGCACCCGCCTGCCCGTGCGGGCGAGGGGAGGAGACGCGGGCTCGATCCCGGGGCGGGGAAGATGCCCTGGAGCAGGGCACGGCCGCCCACTCGGGTCGCCTGGCCGGCCGGGAGGGTGCCCCCTCGACGGAGGGGCCTGGCGGGCCGGGGCCCTAGGGGCCCCGTCCGACAGGACGGGAGCGAGCTCGGCCGGCACACGCGTGAAGACGGACACGCTCGCCCGCCGGCCCCGAGGGGCGCGCCGCCCTCCCGCCTCCCGCTCAGCCCCGCCGCCTCGCGGGGAGCCTCTGGGGGGCGGAGGGCCGGAGCGCGGGCGGGCGGGCGCGCCTGCGGCGCCAGGAGGGGCCCAGCCTTGGCCGGGCGAGGCCCGGGGGCCCCACGATCTGCTACAGTTGCAAAGCGCCTCCTGGCGCGGGGCCGTCTGCCGCCGTCCTCGTCGACTTCCGGGGGCCTCCGGAAGCGCCGAGGGGCCCGCGTGGCCTCGCGAAGGCGCGCAGATCGGCCGTGCGCCGCGGAGCCGCGTCTGCAGACCCTGGCGGGCGCCGGGCGCCGGGCGGCGGCCACAGCGGCGGCGAGGGCAGGCCGGCCGGCGGGGCTGGCCCGGGCCCGCAGCCCTGCGTGGGGGGCCCTCGGCCGCGCCGGCGCGGAGCGGAGGTGGGGCCGGGCCGCCGTCGAGGGGACCGGGCGCTGGGCGGGCGGCCGTCGGCGGCGAGCCGAAGAGCGGGGCCGAGGGAGGGGTCCCGGGGTGCGGCTCGGAGGGGCGCTGGCGGGCGGCGGGGGCGCCGAGGGCAGGGCGCGCGGCGCGGCCGGCGGGGGCCGCAGAAGCCGGGGCTTGCCGCCGAGGGCCGGAGGCTGGCTGCGGGGACCCGCGGGCCGCGGCGCGCGGCCCGGGGCGGCCTGGGAGGGGACCGCGTGCGGACGCGGGACGGAGACCCGAGGCGCGGCCTCCCGCCCGCGGCGGGCGCGCGCAGGCGGCCAGGCGGGCGCGCTGCGGGCGGAGGGGGCGCGTGGGTCGGGTGGGCTCCCGGGTGCGGCTCGGGGCCCTGGGGTGGGGCCGGCCGGGGCGGCGGGTCCTGGGGGGGGGCGCGCGAGGCGGGGGCGGGGCCGGGCTCCCCGAGGGGGCGGGGCCCGCGGCGGGGCGGGGCGGGGCGGGGGCGCTCGTGGGCGGACGCCCCGCTGGGTCGGGCGTGGTGAGCGGCGAGGTCGGGTCTCCAGCCCCGCGAGGGCGCCCTGCCTCCGGCGCCCGCAGAGAGCGCCCCCAGCTGGCGGGGCGGAGCGGTGGCCTGGAAGGCGGCGGGAAGCGGCGCCCGGCGGCGTCCGCGGCGAGGGGGACTCCGAGGGCCGGGCGGCGCTGGGGCGGCTGGGCCCGCGGGGGGCTGCTGGCGGCGGCGGGTGCGTCTGTGGCGGTCGGACCAGGGGCTCTGGCGGTGGAGGCGAGGCGGGCGGTGGAGGCGAGGCGGGCGGTGGAGGCGAGGCAGGGGCTGGGGTGAGGCGGGCGGTGGAGGTGAGGCAGCAGCTGCAGGGGTGTCAGGAGCCGTGGATGGGGCCGGGGCCCGGAGCCAGCCGTGGACGACGGCTTCCCGCGGGGCTTGGCGGGTCAAGAGTTGGCCTGCGATGCGGGAGAGGCAGGCAGACGCGGTTCGACTGCTGGGTCAGGAAGAGCGCCTGGAGGCGGCGATGGCAGCCCGCGTCAGGGCCCTTGCCTGGACCACGGCGCGGACAGAGGCGCCTGGAGCGCTCCGGCCCGCGGGGTCTGCACGAGTCGGACCCGACCCGGCGCGCGCACGGCCGCAGCCGCCCCGAGCTCCACCGTGCCGGTGGCCGGGCCTGCGCGTGGGGGCCCCCGCGAGGCTTTCCGCCCTGGGTGGCCGGAATCTCTGGAGGAGGGTGGGAACCAGCTTGGTGGGCGATGGAGGAGTACTCGGTCGTGAGGTGAAGAGAACAGTGGGGGAGAACCGAGTCCCCTGATAGTTTTCTGTCTCTAGGTGAGCCCTAAACCGTTTCCACGCCCTTGCGTTTGCGCAGGAAGCCAGCGGAGTTCTGCGTCCTCCGCCCGCACACCGGCCGGTTGAAGGAAGGATCGGGATTTCCTTTGGTAAGCACCGCTGGGGCTTCCCCGTAGCCCCCGGCCCGGAGCTCACCCCGTGGAGCTCCGTGCCCCTAGGGAGAGCGAGACGGGTGGCACGCCCCAGCTCCCGTCCGTCCGTCCGTCCGTCCGTCCGCCGGGGAAGAGCTGCGCGCAACGCGAGCCGCCCTGGCTGCTGGGCTCGCGCGGCCGGGCCCGGCGTGCCACGTGGTGGGGCACCTTCGAGCTCATCATCCGAGGCTCGACTCTTTCCCGCTCTGCAGCGTAAGAGCTCCCGCCCGCCCTCCCCACGCCCCGCCCCACCCGTCGAAGCTGCGCACTGGCTGCCTGGGCACAGCAAGGGCGGCAGGGGCACGTGCGGGTGGGGCGAGAGCCCGGTCGAGGGGACGGTGGGTGGGTGCCACGCTGCTCAGGCGCAGCCGCGAGTGGGCCGTGTGCAGCTCCGCGAGCGGGGTGGGGTCTCTCATCCGACCCCCTCGCTCCAGCCTCCAGCTCCCAGCCCCGTCGGCCCCGCAGCAGCAGCAGCAGCAGCAGCGGCGGCGGCAGCAGCCTCGCGCGCGTGGTGGAGGCGGTGGTGTGCCGGCACTCTGGCCTGGAGGCCTCTCCCCACAGGTACCCGTCGGGGCCGGGAGCACCGAGCGCAGGCCCAGCTGCACGGGACTGCCCGCAGTGACCCTCGCCGGCTTCCTGGGTGTGCCCAGGGCCCTCGCCCGCGAGCGGGATCGCAGGGCCCGAGCACGGCCTGGCGCGCGCCACTTCCCTGCCATGTGCACGCATTGCGACCCGCCGAGGAACTGCAGGGGGGGAACTGCACCTAACCCTGCTCCCAGCCATCGCGGGCAGGACTGGTCGTTCTGGGCCTCGCCCTGGAGGGAGGGAGGGAGGGGGGCTTCAGCCCTCGCCCTCCTGGCCTCCGCCGGCTTCCAGGGACCAGACGCCCCTGCTCTCAAAGGAGGGCGGTTCGAGGGAGAGGGTGTGGGAAGGGGTGGAGGGGCTTAGGAAGGTGCGCCCAGGTCGGGGTAGGTGGGGCCCCCCTCCCCCCAGCAGGATGGGGGCGGAGGCTCGGGGACAGCTGCATTGGACGGAGGTCTGGCACCGGGACCGGCCTCCTGCTCAGGAAGAAGAGGTGGGACGCGGCGGGAGCAGGGGCGGGGACTGGGCGGGGCGGGGGCGGGGCTCCCGTCCGGCGTGGCCTGGAGGAGGGGGCGGGGTCACGGGAAGGGGTGGGGCTTCTTGGGCCCGGGGGCGGGGCTCGGCGTCCGGGGCTGAGCCCGTTGGCTGGTGGGGCTTAGCGGAGGTGGGGCTCAGACGGGGTGGGGCTCGGCGGGGACCTGGGTCGACCGCCGCGGCGCACGGAGGCTTGGCCTCAGGGCTGGCACGCGAGGCCCCAGTGGGCGGCGGGGGCAAGGGCGGGGTTTCAGGGAGGGGGTGCACCTGAGGGCAGAGCAGCCATCGTAACTGCCCCCGCGCCCGCGCCCCGCCGAGTACCCGCTGAGCCCTTTCTTGCATTCCCGTCCCCGAGGTCTCGGGCGCACGTCCCTAGACTCAGCATTGGCGCGGCCTGAGCAGCGGCGTGTGGGGCAGACCCTCTGCCTTGCCGGGCACGGATCCCGTGAAGCAGTGCCCACCGCCCCAGCGCCGGGAGCTGCCCGGGGGTAGCGCTCGAGGGCAGGTCTGGAGCTGCCCGCGGGTGGAAGCCCGGCCTCTGCGCCGGCGCTGGGTCCTTCCCCGGCGCGAGCACCTGTGAGGCGGCGGAGGCCTCGGCAAGCCCGGCGGAGGGCACGAGGGGCGGGCTTGCCCGCCCGGGTTTGCAGGGCCTGCGGGCTAGGGCCGCATGGAGGCGGAGAGCGGCCTGTTCCCGCAGCGGGGCACCGCGGACCCTGTGGGGGTCCCTTCTCGGTCTCAGACTCCCGCTTCCAAACAGTCTGAGACCAGAGGCTCCCGGTCTCCCGCCCTCGATCCCGGCTGCCCACCGCCCCCGCCTCCCCCCGCCTCCCCTCCCTCCAACAACAGAGGATGCCTCTCTGGTTCGAGGCCGGCGACAGCTCCTGTCGCTCCTTGACGGACCGCAGGACCCGGCTCCGCGATGGAACCCCGTGGCCCACGCTGTTCTCCGTCCCCGTGGCGGCCCAGTCTCCACCGCCACCGGTCTGGCGGCCTCGTGCAGCGCTCCAGCCACGTTCCCCGCTGTCAGGCGTTTTCTGAGGAAGGAGGGGACTCTCCGGGCTCTGTCCTCCCAGCCTGAGCCCCAGAGAGGCGGGCACTGGATGCCCTGGGACGGCCCAGGCCGGAGCCGGGCCTGTGGGACCGCACCCACCCCCGACGTGCCGCCAGGCCCACCTGCCCACCCCACCCCCACCCCCGCGCACCCCTACCCACCTCCCTCTTGCCGGCAGGGCTCTGCGAGGCCTCCCCTCCTAACGCTGGCCTTGTCACCACAGGTGCCTCCGGCGCACAGAGCAGGGCGCTGGGACTTCTTGGAGGAGGGGCCCACAGCAAGTGGAGGTCAGCAGGGAGGGGAGGCGGTGGGGAGAAGCGGGCCTCGAGAAACCCCTCCCCCCACCAGAGGATGGCTGGGGAGAGCCCTGGGAAGCAGGGGAGAGTCCCCGGACCCGAACGGTGGTGGGGCGGTGGGGGCGCGCGGGGGAGGCAGGGGCGGGGTTGCTGGACGGCCACGAGCGACGCGCGCTCCATCGGCATTCGCAGGCTGCGCGGGCCGAAGGCGCGTCTGCCTCCGTGCTGGGCACCGAGCCAGCATCCCCTGAGTCCCGGTCCCACGTTGTGAGCCGAGTGCCGCCGCCTGGCCGGAGGCCCCTGCGCCGCAGAACGTGGGAGCCATGGCGGTGAGGCTGCTGGAGGACTGGAGCAAAGGGATGGACCTGGACCCCAGGAAGGCCTTGCTGATTGTGGGGATCCCCGTGGAGTGCAGTGAGGAGGACATTGAAGAGACCCTGAAGACGGGCTTACAGCCTCTGGGCGCCTACAGGGTGCTGAGCCGAATGTTCCGACGAGAAGACAACGCGAAGGCGGTGTTCGTTGAGCTGGCGGACCCTGTGGACTACGCCAAGGTGCCCAGTCAGATCCTGGGAAAGCGAGGGGCCTGGGACGTGGTGGTGAAGCCCCGTAGCTCAGACGAGGAGTTCGTCCACCGGCTGAAGTGCTTCCTCAAACTGGAGGGCCGGGCAGTGGAAGATGTGGCCAAGGCCCTGGGCCGCGGTGCCCCGCACCCCGAGGGCGCAGAGCCGGAGGACGCGGCGCGAGGCGGGCCCGTGTCCGCCCCAGAGCCCCCGAATGGAAGCCCCTTGCGCGCACAGCTGAAGCGGTCTCCGGGAAGCCCCTTCCAGGGCCCGGGCGAGCAGAGCTCTAACGGCCGGCGCGAGCAGGCGCCCGAGGGAGGGACGCGGCGCTGTCTGCTGGAGAGCTTCCGCGACCCGGCCCCGGCCCCGGCCCCGGCCCCGGCCCCGGCCCCGGCCCCGGCCGCCGCGAGAGCCGAGGAGCGCCTGGACGCCCTGAAGCAGGCCTCCGGGGGCCGGGAGGCGTCGGCGGGCTCCCCGTTTCCGTTCCTGCAGACCTGCCAGGAGTCCGGAGAGAGCATGTCTGGTTTCCTGCTGCGCCTGGAGCCCCTGCTGCAGCACGTCGTGGGGCGTAGCCCCTTGCCGGTGAGGAGCGTGGACATGATCCGCCTGAAACACATCCTGGCTCGGGCCTCCATGCCTGCCGCCCTCCGGGGCAAGCTCGAGCTCCTGGATCAGCAGGCCTGTGCGCCCACCTTCCTGGAGCTCCTGAAGCTCATCCGCGACGAAGAGGAGCGGAAGGCCACCGGGCCGGTGAGCGAGGAGACTCGCAGGCAAGCAAGCCCGGCCCTCGGGGCGGCCGACGTCCAGGTCCCGGCAGAAGCCCGTGGGCCGAGCCCCCAGGCCGTGGTTCAGGCCCGGCCGGTGGCCGAGAGCGGCACTCAGACCATCCAGAGAGGGCTCGCGCCGCTGCAGAAGCGCAGGCGGCTGTCCTCCAGCTCGCAGAGCGGGGAGGAAGGCCGCGGGCAGGCGGCGCGGCCCAGCGCGGGAGACCCGCCTCCGACAGCACCGCGGTGGCCTCGGCCGGCAGAGGAAGAGTCGCGGAAGGAGACGGGCGGCGGCGGCGAGCCACCCCCGGCCCTCGGAGGCGCAGGCTCCGGCCGTCCAGGCCGCCCCTCGCCTCCAGGGCCGCGGGAGGCGGTCGACGAGAGGAAGCCGCCCTCCGCAGGCGCGGCGGGGGCCGGGGGTGGAGCCGAGGAGCCGGGCGGCCAGGCCCAGGCCCGGCCCGCTCCGCCTCCGCCGGCCGGCAGGGGCTCCACCAGCCCGTGCAGGTCCGCTCGGGGAGCCCCGGAGACCCGAGCCCGGGAGCGTCGCGCACAGGAAAGGGAGGCCCCGGTGCCCACGGAGGCCCCAGCAGAGCAGAGGCAGAAGAAGGCGTGGCCGGGGGAGCCGCCGCGGGCCCGCGCCCAGACAGCGCCCACCCCGTGGGCCCTGAGCTCACCACGTGGAGGGGCCCAGAGGGGCCTCGCCAGGGGTCGTCTCTGCGGCAGGGCGTCCCAGCTGGCAGGGAGGAGCCGTGCGGTCAACCGAGGGTGGTCCGGAGAGGAGGCCGCAGCGTGCAGCCTGTGCTGAGGATCAACTACACCGATCTGGGGAAGCCCGAAGAGTGCATCACCCTGGAGGACTTTCTGTAGCTGAGGGCAGGGCGGCCCCGCCGGCCCGGCCGGCCACCCCTCGGCCCGGCCGAGCTCCAGCACCCGTCGAGGCAAGGCTCTGCCCGCGGGGGCCCGTGTCTCCTCGGCTCGGCGGCTGCTTTCTGGCTGCAGACTCAGCTCCAGTTCTGCTTGTTCTCGTGTGTCGTTTTGCTCCGCGTGCCGTTGTTCCCCGTCCCGCCAGCCCCGGCGCAGAGACGCCCCCGGCCCGGCCCGGCCCCAGGAGCCGCGGCGAGGAGAGGACGGCCGAGGGCGTGGCCGCCGCCCGCCCCGGGACCTCGCGCCGGGACCCTCCGGGTCGCAGAGTGGCTTCGGGAGGACCCAGGGACGGGCGTCGTTCCTCGGAAAGGCCTGTCCTCGCTCGGTAGACGGCGCCCTGCTGTGTCCCTGTCCCGTGCCCGCCGTGGAGCCTGTGGGCCCGAGGAGCGGGGCTCGGGTCCCGCCGAGAGGCCACCCGCCGCCGCCGCCTCGGGAAGGGAGGCCGCAGCCGAGGGCGGGCGCCTGGTTGTGGACCCCAGGAGGGGGCCCTGACGCCCTGGGGGCTCCCGTGGCCAGGGCGGGGTGGGGGAGTTCTTCTCTGTGTGGTCATTGCCTGTGTTCAGCGGTTTCGCTCTTCCATAAAGCTCCCTGAAAGTTTCCGCTGGTCGCCTCTCTGCCCTGCGCGGTGGAGGGAGGCGGCAGCCGGGGGTGGGGCAGTGGCGGGAGCAGCCAGAGAAGCCGGGGGCTGGGGGGGGCTGGGGTGCGGGCCTGGCACGGTCCGAGGGGCTCTCGTGTGCTCCCCTGGGCTGGAGGGAGCCGGGCGACAGGGACTCGCGGGCGCGGGACTGGGGCGGGGCGGCCCCGGGCCCCTCGGGGAGCCCCCGGGAATAAGTGGGCTGGATGTGGGGCGGGGTGGGGGGGAGGGCCGGCAGGCCGGAGCGAGGCTCCGGGATCCCCAGCGGCTGCCGTGCCGAGGACCCGCCAGCCAGCCGCGGCAGGGGCCTGGCATGAGGTCGGAGGCGCCTGCCAGGGGCTGGTGCAGGATTCTGGGCTGGGGCCGCCTGCCCCCGCTGGTCCAGGCGCCGAGGGACGTTCCGCAGCACCCGGGGTGGGGGGCGTGTCTGAGGGAAGGCGGCGGGCCGGCAGGAGTGCCGCAGCCCCGGGGGCCCTGGGGAGAGGCGGGAGGGCGGGCGGGGAGGCGGGCAAGCGCTGTGCCCCACCTCGAGTGCGGGGCGGGCGGGGGCGGGGTCCTGCCGAGGGGCGCGGGCGGCCCCCTCCCGGCCCCACTCCCCTGCCCCCGTCCTGCGCGCTGGGTGCAGGCAGCAGGCAGGGCGGGGGCCTGTGCGGAGGCTTCAGACAGGGGCCCGGGGATGGCCGCTTCCTGCCCCGAGCGGGCTCTGGGTCCCGGCCCCGTCGGAGCCCTCGGCGAGGAGGGCACCTGCCAGGCTCGACGGTATGGCTGACCCCGGACACCTGTCCTTGGGCGTGAGCCCGTCCTGTGTGCGCCTGCGCGTCCGGTGCCCCAGGCCGGCGAGCGTACTGGAGGTACTGTTGATGGCCACCGCTGGGTACCAGGAAGCAGGTGGAGGCCAGGGATGCTGCCCAGCGGCCGGGCGCACAGCACAGCTCCCGTCACGCGTTTCCAGTCCAAAGTGTCAATAATGGCGAGGTTGACAAAAGCCTGTCGTGGAGCTGTCACGGTCTCTATGGGGAGTAACGACACGCGGGCTGGGAAGGAAAAGCTGCACACCGCCCCCACCTGTGCCGCAGAAGGTGCGCGCCTGCACATGCGTGCCCGCGCGTGCGTCCTCTCCCCGTGCACCCTGCACGTCTTTGGATCTAGGCCGGCCTGCGCGTCCGTGCCCCAGGCCGGCGAGCGTCTGCGTCGGGCGCCCGCGATGAGCCAGGGCGGCGGTGCCTGGAGGGAAGGGCCACCCCGCGCGCGAGGCCTGGGCGGCGGTCCTCCGGCCGCGGTGCTCGCCGCGGCCGCCAGACGGCGCGCGAGGCCCACGATGGGGCCGGGCCGCCCGTCCGAGGGCGCCGGGGGCCGCGGCCGCCCTTCCCGCGCCGGCCCGCGGGATCCGCGCGGTCCCGGGCTCCCGAGGAAGGTGGAGCAGGCTTCCTGAGCCCGGGCGCAGCGTCGTCGCCACCGCCGGGCAGGCTCAGGCGGGGGCGAGGAAGGGAGCTGGGTGCCCGCGAGGCGCCAGAGGCGCTGTGGGGCGAGGTGCCCCGGTGGCCTCCGGCCCCCGGACGCCGGTGTCCAGAGTCGGCCGGCTGGCCGCGTCGTCGAGGCGCCGGGGATCCACGGGGAGGGCGGCTCGGCCCCGCTTCGGCCGCGAGGGACCCGGCCCAGCCTGCCTCCCCCTGGGCGCTAGGGCTCCAGAGGCCGAGCAGGGAGGGCGCGGGACGGCGTGGCGGCTGGGCCAGCCTGCGGAGCACGGAGGCTTCCCTTTTTCTGTCACAGGAATGGGTTAGGAGAGAACCATTCCTGGGTGGGCAAGATCCCCTGAAGAAGGGGTGGGCCACCCGCTCCGGTATTCTCGGGCTTCCCTGGTGGCTCCGACGGTAAAGCATCCGCCTGCAGTGCCGGGGACCTGCCTTCGGTCCCTGGGTGGGGAAGATCCCCTGGAGAAGGGAACGGCTGCCCACTCCACCAGGCTTGACTCTCGAGAGACAGTCAGGAGACACCGGAATCAAGAGAAGCCAGGATCGAGCGAAGCAAGAGCGAAGCATCTTGTCTGTCTTGCGGCTGTGCCGTCGTGAACCGGATGAGAAGCCTAAGCTGACTGTCAGGGCCGGTCCGGCACGGCAGCCTGGGGCTCTGAGAGGGAGGAGAGAAGAGAGCTGAGTGAGGCCGAGGGTGCTCCCGAAGGTCCGGTCTGTCTGGAGGCTTGGCACGTCCCAGTGCACGGGCGGGAGGGGGTGGGGGTGCGGGGCAGAGGGAGGGAGGGTGGGGGCAGGGGCGCGGGGGGCCTGCACTGGCCCCGTCTCTCGGGGCACCGCCTCTCAGTCCTCCGCACGGTCAGCGGGGAAGCCACGCGCGTGCCAAGCAGGGCCGCGGCCGGGGTGGCCGCCCGCTTCAGCCTCCTGCGCCAATCAGGAGTGTCGGTAAGCGTCCTCGCGGCTCTCCTTCCCCCATAGCAGCCTGCACGTCCTTCTCTCCAGATTGCCTCCCAGATGCTGCATGGCTTCCCCTGACCGGCCCCCCTGAAAGGCTTGGGGCACTGTCTCCCGGAAGCGGTCCAGGTCCCCGACCTCACACCATCTGGCCTGCACACACGCGGCTGGTTCCTCTCTCGCACGTCGGCTCTAAGAAACCTTTGGTGTCCCAACGCCTGGAACCCTCCACCGTGGGCTAGTTCTTCAAGAAACCTGACCCAGATGCCGGACGTCCGCTATGAAATCTCTCCCGCTTGCGTTTCCGTGCAGGAAACAGCCCAGGGACTGGAAGCCGGGGAGAAGTAAGTCCTCTGGCAGGAGCATTTGTGTCAGACAGGTGGTACTGTGTTTAAAAGGGGGTTGAGAACGACGGGGTGGGGGTGGGGGCACAGCCCCCTGCAGAAGTCTTTGAGGAAGACTTGCGGTCACCTTGTACGGCGGCACGTTTTACCTCCGAGCGAACGTCAGCTTGCCTCGTATGGCAAGCACTCTCTATGAAATCCTGGACTGGGGACGTTCTTTCGTAACAAGCACGGACTTTCCCCTTACCCTGCCTCTGATCATGTTCGGTTTAACTTCTTCACAGGGGCGCAGCAAAGAAGATGCTGGAAGGACTGGGAGGCACATTTGAGTGCTCTTTATAATCTCCTGGCTTTACCGGTATAGCTTCTACACGTTTCAGTGTTCACCCGTGGACTGCAAGACGTTTCCTCAGATACGGGCCTTTCACAGTGGGTCTTTGTTTGTATGTTTGTGGCGTGTGACCTTGCTCATTCTTTTGTTTTACAGGCAGAATCTTTTATCTCCCATGTCCTCAGAAGTTTCGGACTTTGTTTCAGGAGTGGGGTGTAGACGAGCAGAAAGCCCAGGAACAGGAAGGAAAACTAGCTGTGGGTATCACCCTTAGCCTTAAAGCTAGATTACTCCCAAAAGCACATGAAACGATGCTCCACCTCGCTTATTATTAGACAAATGCAAATTAAAACTACAATGAGATATCACCTCACACCCGTCAGAATGGCCATCTTCAAAAAATCTGCAGACACTAAATGCTGGAGAGGGTGCGGAGAAAAGGGAACCCTCTTGCATTGCTGGTGGGAATGTCGATCGATACAGCCTCTATGGAAGACAGTCTGGAGATTCCTTAAAACACTAAAAAGAGAAGCACCCTCTGACCCAGCAATCCCACTCTTAGGCTTATATCCTGATGAAATCAAGACTGAAAGAAGCACCTGTGCCCCAGCGTTCATTGCAGCTCTCTCTACAATAGCCAGAACGTGGAAGCAACCTAGATGTCCATCGACGAACGAATGGATCCAGAAGCTCTGGTACATATATACGATGGGATACTACTCAGCTGTTAGAAGAAATGCAGAAGACTCAGTCCTAATGAAGTGGCTGGCTCTAGAACCTATCATGAAAAGTGAAGAAAGTCAAAAAGAGAAAGACAAATACAGTGTACTAACACACATATATGGAATCTAGTAGGACGGCCTTGATAACACACGCAGGGAACTCATGGAAAAACAGACAGAGCATAGGCATAGGGACACTGTGGGGAAGAAACAGGGAGGGGGAGGCATGGAGGGAGTAACACGGAAACCTATACTGTCAGGCGTGGAAAGGACAGCTATTGTCATTGTGCTAAGGGAATAGGAGTGCTCACAATGGCACGGGGCGATGGTCCGGAGGGGTGGGATGGGGGGAACTGTGCGGGGGGGTGGGGACCAGGGACATGCATATGACTGATCTGGGAACATACATGTCTGTGAACAACAAAACTCTGTAAAGCCTTTAAAATAAAGAATAAAAATAAAGAAATAAAATAACCAAGAAAACACACACACACACACACACAAAGCTAGATTACTGTATCAAAGTCTCAGTTTAGCAGTCGCTCAGGCAATGACGGCTTCCGGGGCCGCCCGGCTGGTAAAGAATGCGCCCTCAACGTGGGAGACCGGGTTCGATCCCTGGGTCGGGAAGATCCCCTGGAGGAGGAGGAAATGGCACGCCACTCCAGTATTCTTGCCTGGAGAATCCCCTGGCGAGGGGAGACTGGAGGGCTAAGGTCCCTGGGGCGGCAGAGAGTCAGGCACAGCTTAAATCATACGAAGCCCGGCAGCTGGAATCGGGGAATACCTTTTTTGTTTTCAAGTGGAGTGTTGTATGAGCATTCGGGGCGCATTTCCTTCCAGAGTCCGAGTGACTCCCAATGTCTTTGTGTGCAAATTTACAAGCATGTGAGAGGGTCCAAGCGTATAACTGCACGAAAAACCCAGAGGAAGGCTAGAAGTTGGTGGACTGAGAGTGATCTGCCGCGGTATTTGCACAGTAGCAAATTGTCCTCAGTGCACGCTGCCCTCTTCTTCATGCAGAAATGTGTGTACTTACTCAGGAGGTGATGGGATCTGGGACATTCCGCTTCTTTTTCAGTGGCGAGGAAGAGGGGGAAGTCTTCTTTGGAACCATCATCTTGTCCAAATGCATGAAGTCGATGTGTCCCTCTTTTGAAACTAATTGAAATGGCTGAAGTAAACTAGTAAAAGGTTTTAAAATAGATCCTCTTTAAAGAACTTTAGAGTCATATGTACGCAAAAGAGTTACCTTAAACCTGTTTCTAAGAAGACAAGGTGCTGCTCTAATGTGCCCTGAGAACCATTTACTACTAATTAGTGTGAAGGTTTGATAATCTACCCACGAAGATTGCTTCTAAAGCTTATTGCTAAATGTCAGCATTTATAGTAGTAACTGTAGTGTTGTCTTTTCCACCCAAGCAATTACTAGGCCCTGCAAGTTTTACTTCTGCAGGTGCAGTTTCTATTTTAAGAAATTCAACTAGGGTTGATTTACTGGGCTTCCCTGGTGGTCCAGGGGGTCGAGAGTCGGCCTTGCAGTGCACGGGGGCGCCGGTCCGACCCCTGGCCCGGGAAGATCCCACGTGCCGCGGAGCGGCTGGACCGGTGTGTCCACTTACCGAGCCGGAGCTCTGGAGCGCGTGCGCCCAGAGCCGGTGCTCTGCGACGACAGAGGCCGCTGTGATGGGAGGCCCTCACGGGCCAAAGAGTAAGGATGGATGAAAATAAATAAATAAAGAAACCAATAAAAGAGGCCAAAATTTAAAAGGAAATGAAAGTATGGTTGATTAACAATATCGTGTGTAGTTTTTGGTATAGAGCAGAGTGATTCATTATACATACATATATGTACACATGCACACACGCACACACACACACACACACACACACACATCCTTTGGCATTGTAACTTATTATAAGATATTGACTGTAGTTCCCTTATGTTACACAGTAAATCCTGTGTTTTTTCTTTTATGTGTAGTAAAGTAGTTTGTTTCATTTCTTCCTTTGAATTCCCACTGTGGCTACCCTGCCTAGTTCGTGACCTCGTCGTCCCTTGCTTGTTCTAGTAACCTCTTTCCTGACTTCTCTCTTCTCCAGTCCGTCCCTCATGCTTCCGTAATATGATCCTCCAAAAAGCATCCCTTCACTCCTGAAAACCCGTCATCATAGCTTTGCAGTTTAAAGTCTCAGGTATTCAACGTGTCCCCCAGAACAAGACCCTCTCTTTGTGGGTCGTTTCATACTTTCATTCTTTGTTTCCTTCCACCCAGTCAGACTGGTGGCCTTCTGTGCACTAAGTCACAATTACCTCCTTGCTTAGCATACACTCCTCCCTGACAGCAGGTTTGGGTCTCTCCTTCTTTTGCCTATTGACCTCTCACTCTTTTGCCCACCAAATCACAACCAGTCCTATTTTCCACTACACAGCCATGGCAAAATGTGCTTCCTTAATTGTTATAATGCTTTTCTCTTTTACTTCTTTTCAATTTTAAAAATGTTCGGAGAAAATGACAGCTACGCCTTCGGACTCCCCTCCTTCATTCTGAGAGGATAGGATGCACTCAGTCAGGATGTGTCGAATGAGCGCTAAAGATTTATTGCTTGTTTATGACTTATGGTTTGGAAAGTTTATTAGAGGGTCTTCAAATTGTGGCTTTCCATTCCGTGAGACCATCGATCTGTTCCTTTGTCTGCTCCGCCTTGACCTGTACTGTTCCTTAAGTGGTGGTTTGGAGCAAAGGGTGTGGCTGCTGTACCACTGTAATGAGAAAGTTTGACTCGCCTCGGCATTTGGAAGGTCTCTTAAGTGGGTATTTCGATCTCCGTGTACGTGTTCCAGGATTTGCATTTGGACTACATAATGAGCGTCCTTTGTTAGCGCTGAAATTTAATCATGTCTGTTTCGAACGTGAGGTGAAAAGAGGCGCTTTCTCGCTGAACTAAGCTTTCTCTTTTAGTGTATGGGGGAGTTAGAGAAGGATCGTGAACATTTTCTGACCGGTGAGCAACGTGAAGTCAGACAAGACATGGCCGTGCTGCAAGACACACTTAGAGTTGAAACTGCAAGTAGTGCATATTTAATACTAAGGACTGTGGAGGGATGTGAGCATTGGGGTATTTTTTTATGAAGTGTATAGAGCAGTTGCCTAAGGAAGATGCAAATGTTTAATAATTCTTCCTTTTCCTGAAACAGCAGCAGTGTGAGCTCAGAAAGGCTCAGAAAAACCTCTTCTGTCCCTGTTATTCTGAGAACTCTGAAGAAAGCACTTGAACCCAAGTTGTACTATACAAGTGCAGCCTCAGCCACAGTGAACCACACTGCAGGAGTTTAAAAGCTGTAGCCGAGGTCTGTACGTCTTTTTTTTTTTTTTTTAATCTTTTGGGGGGTGGGGGGGGGAGGGAGGGGGATGGGCGGGCCACTTCTATTGGTCTTTCATTTCTCTATTTTCATCCGTCTTTGTTCTTTGACTCCTGTGGGCCTCCCATCGCGGTGGCGTCTGTCGTCGCAGGGCGCCGGCTCTGGGCGCATGCGCCCCAGAGCTCCGGCTCGGCGATTGGACACATGGGTCCAGCCGCTCCGCGGCACGTGGGATCTTCCCAGGCCAGGGATCGAACTGGCGCCCTTTGCACTGCAAGGCGGTGTCCTTACCCACTGGACCACCAGGGGAGGCCCCTGTACGTCTTGCATATACGATCATAGCACATTGGTGATCACAGCACATTCCTTCCACGGGTCTGCTTTTTGTCATGTCAGAAGCATCCTGTAGCATCCTGAACACAGGAATGTGGGAGAAGCCAGAAGGTCAGCCAGGGCCTGGGGTGGGCAGGAAGGGCAGGGGCTCCAGAGGAACTGGGGTTCTGAGCGCTCCCCAGCCCTTACAGCCACCTGATCCTGGGAAGACGCCCAAGCCCCGCGGCCTCAGTGCTTCCTCTGGAGAGCGGGCGGGTGTGAGGAGGCCTCTGGGTGGGGAGGCAGGGTGCACATGAGGGACATAAAACAGCTCGCAGGGCCTGGCAGCTGTTGGCACTGTGATGGCGGGGCAGGGATTTCTCCCACTGTTGGCCCCAGACACTCCCCTGCTCTTTGCTGGATGGGGCTGGTAACTTTGTGTTCTAGGTCAGGTCAGAGACTAGGCAGCTCAAGAGGACGTGGAATAGCTAATGAGCCTAACAAGACGTTTCACAACAAAACTTAGTAACTTTCTCAGTTAAAGGACATGTCAAATTTGGCGTGGAGGAGTGTTCCACCAGGACACCACATGGCTCTCCAGGAAATAGAGTCAAGAAGCACT